>JAXCHB010000318.1:2768750-3405000 GCA_036926305.1 Uropetala carovei | reverse complement strand
TGGAGTAATATGGAATATCGCTGCAATTTTTCATTGGTGGTAACTATGAAAAAAGTACAAAAGCTCCCAAGTTATAACAAGATTCACCATTCTTATAACTTAGCTGGCCTCTGAAATTAGCTTTTTTTATTGCCCAGATATTAATAAACGGTATTTAGGATCCATTTTTGTTTTAAACGCAGTAATTTTTTTCGAATCCTGCTGAAGACCAAACCTGAAAAAAACAGATCCTCATGGTTTGCTTGCCCACCTGGCTGAGGGGCCGTATCCTCTCCAAGATGCTGCACTCGGCCTGCAGAGCAGACGGCGGAGGATGGTCTGGGGTGGGCGGCTGCTGGTAATGCGTCGGACTCAGTGGCACGGCGGTAGTGGTCAGGTTCCTCTTCTTCTTCTTCTTCTTGGCTTTCTTTCCCCTCCCCAGCCCCGCATCCTCCGCCCACACCAACCCGCTCCCAGCGTCTCCTTCTGACAGCCTTTTACCCACCCCGAAATCGTCCCTCGTCCCTCCGACGCCTCTCCAGCCCCCGCAAGGAGGCTCGTAGTTCTCGTAGGCGTGGTCGTTGTGCTTCCTGAGCTTCCTCCTGCAATAACCCCTTTGGCGGCCTTCCGTGTCGTCGTGTCGGGTTCCCATTGGAGGACACCCTCGCATATCCACGTACTGGTCCGCGCTCCTGCCCCTTCTGAGCGCCGCCGCCGAATTCGCCATCTCCCTCCCAGGGGAGTGGATGTGGGGCGGGAGTTGGGAGGCGCGGGGGATGTCGTGGGGAGTTAGACTTCCTCCTACGCCTCCCTCCTCTTGGCTCTTGTGGCCGCTCCTGGCGAGGAAGAGGTACTCGTAGGCGACGCCGCCGCATTCGGCGGACTGGGGATGCGTTGGAGAGACTGAGAGGTTCCTCCGAGGAGGTTTCTTTGGCGGCGTGGGCTGGAAAAGATGCAGTAAAGGAAACAAAGTAGGTTATTTTTCGAATCTTTATAATGGATTTAGGTTTGCGTTCCCTTGTTATAAATCGGGCATCGATCAGAGTCACGTCCCGTGCTGTATGACAGATTTTGTAGGGGCACTATATATATGAATTTGTCATTTGAATTTTTTACATAGCCTTTTCATCGCAGGCCCGATAAAACGCGCTCGTGGGCTGCATGCAACCCGTGTAGGTTATTCTGACGATCCAATGATGAACGTGGTATAAGGAGGACGAGCATTAAGTCGAGCCTGAAGAAACAGAGGAAACACAGAACCGTCAGGATAACTTGACTCTCTCTTCCACAACTAGAATTTGTCCATTTGTAGTCGCAAAAGGATAACTAGTCCAATCTTTGCCTCAAGAAAATTACTCCAGCGAAAAATTTCGTGCTAAGACAATTCGTACAAACCCGAGACATTTTGGCGTACCTGGAAAATATCCATCCCATTGCACTCTTTACAACAGACATTATTACGAAAACATTTTAAATGGCATACTATTGTTTTATAGAAAAACTAAAGAAACGCTACTGAAAATCACTGGTCATTTTGAGCACGCCAAAATATATGTAATGTTTACGTAATGCGTGTAGAAGAAGTATAAGAAGTCTACGTAAACATGGCTATCTTGTAATAGTAATAGAGCCTAATAGAAGAGCTTCGATGGGAGTCTCTGCAGGAAAGGCGAGAAAAGTTTAGACAGAAGACTTTAATGATAAATTATCAGGCGTAGTTAAGAGCCCAACTTACGTGGGACGCCACGACCACACTGACAAGATTCGAGAAATTGATTGTAGGACCGATAGATATAAGGAATTATTCTTCTGTATGACGATAAGAGAGCACATTAGGAGAATAATACCGTAGGTCGGAGATAATCTCCAGATTCCACACACCAATTGCGGTGGCTTGTAGGGTATTTATTCAGATTCAGGATAATAATAAACAATTTAATACTTTAGGTTACAGAGTGACTTTTTGGACACCCAGTATAATGTACGGAGAAATTGCCAAGGAATTGCCTTCTAAAATTTGTCGCTCCAGAAAGCAACATATCCAACCAACCAAGTATGAAACCAAATTTCAAACGAATTTTCCATGAATAAATATGAATAGGCAAATTACATATGTGAACGAAAACTCACCGAGACTTTGAGGCCGGGACCCATAGGGACGTAGGCGTCGTGACTGCAGCGACGGTGGTGCCTCGAGTTGGCTGGAGTGGTGGCTTCGGCGTCGGATGGTGCCCTGGCCAGGGGAGAGGGAGGGGGGACGCTGGAGCCGGAGGAGAGGCTGACCCGGTCAGCGTCACGCGATAGAAGGTCGGATAGGTCCTCGGAGACGCAGCTGGAGTCCAACGACTTTGACAGGGTTTGCTGCGTGTGGTGCAGGTGGTGCGAGTGCGGCAGAGAGAGGGGTTGCGAGTGCATGGAGCGAGGGGTGAGACCTTCGGAGCCACTGGAGGGGCAAAAGTGGCAATTAAAATGGGTTAAATTCAATTTCTAATATCGTGTCCGAAATATCGGACACGCGTAAGTTTCCAGTGTGTTCCTAAATCGCCCAACAAATTTTCAGGATTCGCAAACATAATAAAGTTACCTTTTCGTCATTATTCAATAATTCACGCTTAATTCGAGTGCACTTAGTATCACTGTGCACGACCTCAAAGTATCACTTTTTAATGCTTACACTACTTCTGAGGCTAATTTTTCTACCTTTTTAAAGACGAAACGGTGGATGAGATTACGTAACGCATAGGAAACAATAGCATGCAAGATGTAATTACGGAAATAAACCACGAAATTAAAGAGAAAAGTTTCGTATAAATTATTTCTATAAAAGTAATCTTCGAGGCGAAATGACCATCGTTCTAGAAAAAATGCGAAGCTGGCGACAATTTATTTTCAAAATGAATATATACCGTTCGACGCGCTCGAAAATAATTAACTCTAAATTTAAAAAATATGAAATAATTGTAGGGCTCATAATAAAGCGGAACTGGATAGTTCAAATCGAATGGAAAACGAATAGCATTCCTGTCCTCAGGAACTAAAATTCGCGGAATACCTATTAACAAAAAATGTTTAGACTAATGGGTAGGATACGGCAAGGGATGAATTCCCCAACATCCCAACAAGAGAGAAATTTTATCGATCATCAAAGGCAAGAAAAAGAAGTAAATAGTGCCAAACTTTACTATGTAGATTAATCGGGAAGACTTCCTCATGAAGTTATGTTCTCCTTGATAAACAGCGAGTTCTGAAACACTGATGAAGTTTATACAATTCTCTTACCATTCGCTCCTAACTTCCTCTTCCCCGACCGTATTTACAACTGTCCAGTCCTCCTCATTAAAACCTACTTTGTTGAGAATTGAAGACACATCTGGACCGTCGAGAATTGAACAACACTCTTAATCATATGGAACTGAATCAAACTTCAATTCGTTTGAGATCGAATACAACTCGAGTTCCTTTAAAACCGAATGCAACTCCAGTTCCTTTAGAACAACTGATTTCAACTCCGATTCGTTCGGAATCGAATCTATCTCTGGACCGTTTGGAACTGAATCCATTATTTAAAGAGTGCGTATAGTTTTAGTATTTATCTAGGAGCCTACAGATAAAAAGGCGATCACTTTATGGCGTTTAACGTGTAAAGAGCTCCTTGCAACGCTCTATAAAAGCAGAAAAATGAAAACTATGGCTGGATTACTTACTTAAAAAATCGCACCGAAAAAGCCCACAACGTTGAAAATTATTAAAACCAGAGGTTTTTCAAAGAAAACTTCCCCGACAGATATCCAAAGGCGACTGAAGTTTGGAAGAACTTTTAAGAGGCGGCAGAGAAATGCGTCACTCTATATCACATCCGACAGACGAAAAACAGCTTTCCCTATACTGATATCCAATTGATAATTTCAACCACTAGAAGACATCCTGTTTTCCCGATGAGGTATTTTACCCCTTCTTCCTATATTTTCTGAAGCAAAGAAACGATATTTTGAAAAAAATTTCCTGTTCCCTACTCGTGCGTCAATATATAATAAATTTCAGAGTAATAAATTCCAGCGGAAAGAGTGGGGAAAATTCTTTGACCCGATACGATATTATACCATTCAACGGACAAATATTTGCGACCGTGTAAGTTGATCAAAATTCGCGGAAATTTTTATTGAAGGAGGCGATGGAACGTAGAATGAAAAAGTACAGGTTTTAAATGTCAACATAACGAACAAAAATTCTAGCGTCAAAGCGAAACGTTAATATTCTATTTACAAGCCCTCGGACAATTTTCGGATGCGGTATAGAACGAGAAAAGCGAGGGGGATATATGTGTATCGATAAACACTTCTTGTCAGACACAGATTTATCCTCGAGGAAAAATTCGCCAGAAAATGCGAAGAAGAAAATGAATGGTTATTTTCGAATAATATGCCTCATTTTTAAGCTGGAATATAAACTCGAAAAGAAAATGCGAGATTTTATGAGGATGATTTTTCACTTAACTGTGAAAATCTTTGGGTAACTAAAACGCAAGAATTACAACTTTATTACTTTATAAGCTGATAAAAGAAAAGTTTCATTTTTTGTCTCGCGAGTGCGAATATGACATTTACTGGAGAATTATTGGGCTTGTCTTATGGTTGAAAACTAATAAAAACATATGCACATAAGCACCCCCAATAGACATAAAAATGGTTTTGAATGGGTTTCCATAACCTTGTTATCCGTAACCGGATACACTTAAAACGATTACTTATTTTTTCATTATTAAATGCTTAATGTATTGATACGACGTGGAAGTTGTTGAGAATAAAGTCGTTTCCTTCCTCTTCAAATTGGTGGTAATTATGCGCGAATGGTGAACATTACGAGTACTAAATTTACGTGCAATTTCGTAGTTTTTTTTATTTTAAGCAACATTTAAACTCCATTTTAAAATTTTTAAATAAAAATATATACATGAGAGACGAAGATTTGGCATTGTGGAATTAGAGCATCACCAACAAATGGCAATAAATAACATTCTTCGGGAAAAAATCCCTCGGTGGTCATTCTTCGGTGATTTTACCCGATCACGCCCGATAACACCTCCAGCAGCCCATTAATTCCGTCCCTATATAGCCATTTTCGTTCCATGCCCTCGCACATGAATTGCGATACTCCCCAATTCACCTATAAAACCTTCCTTCCTTTGTATGTACCTCCTTTTATTATTTTCCAACCCGACATGGTATCTTCTCCTCGTGTAATCCACTCGCTCCACGGGCAATAATTATACTTCTTACGCGATGATTGCTATGAGTTACGGTGAAGTAGTGATCAATTACACTTTTCTTTCTTGAAACATTAATACTGTAATTTTTGCTCTATGCTTGTTAATGTGAACATGCCCGTTTGACGATTCTTTTAGCATATATTAAAGAAACGAGCGCCCATTCACAAGTTATGCTTGAAATAATAAGTGGTATAAAATGATACTGAGTGATTTTTAATGAACGTAAACATAAATATGTACGCATCAATTAGAACAGCGGTTCCAAATCACTGGTCCGTGACAATTTCTGCCGGTCTATATATATATATATATATTACAGACAAAATGTGCACTATTTTTTGTTTTTTAAATTGCAAGTAAAAAAAGAACGCTAAATTCTCTTGCGACTCGATGAATTAAGAAACTGTTTACCGTTTGAGTTTATGTTGAAATTTTAGTGAAAATGTGAATTAATTTTTGCTCTTTTTATAAACAAAACACACTTTTACGGATTTGCATTTTTTCAAGTATGTTGTACTTTGTATTTTACCGAATTAATAGATAATCTTACTTGCAACCGCTCGTGGAACTCGGGTCTCCAAAACATTTTATGAAATTTGCCGGTTCGCGAGCCCGAAATGCTGGAGACCAATGAATGAGAATAAAAATACAGTAATCCTCGCCAACCGCGGTTTTGAGTATACGCGTTTTGTGAAATGAATACAGTTTTACCAAACGCGGTATGAAGTCTCGAGTATACGCGGTTTGAGGTGCATATTTTTATTTTTTCCGAAACTGTTTTTCTTAAGTCTGACTTACGTAATCTTGACGTATTTTAACTAACAATAAGAACACAAGTAATTTAGTAGTTTTGCAATCTTACTACATGTATGTACATAGTTTTTCACGTCATCAGACATGGCAGAGCCAGAGAAGTATTGGTGCTTAGTTTTCATTTTCGGTTCGTCTCTGCCTACTGACCTCACATTTGATCCCTACTCTGAATTTCTGGTTGATTATGCTTATTCAGAGACTTTTTATATACAAACGCTATCTATAATGATGGCATCTTCCATTTCAGTATGCCATTATGTATAAAGGTGCCTGGTTGAGGTGATGCTCAAGCTAACCAAGATATCGTCGTACTAAATGAAGACGCGAACTATAATGATAGTCTACTTTTTTGGGGATAAGTAAATCTTGTTCTATCACCTTTTTCTTAAATTTTTTTCATATTGTTTTGTCAACCTTACAATCGGTTTTAGTAATTTTATCGCGGATTAAACAGAAAATAAAGTTTACTTTGTTTTTATACACGTATTTAATGCCATTTTTATTGTCATTCCCCTAACCCCGATTTTCTATGGAACTTTGGTTTTGCCAACCGCGGCACTTTTCAGGAACGTAACCCCCGCGGTTGGCGAGGGATTACTGTAAACGCATAATCTAAAATATTCCTATACTCTAACATTAGCGTAATTTTGTAAAGAAAATCGTAACTGTACCTATATTTGAAGTAATTTTGGCGTGCTGAAGGCGTATTGAAGAAAAATTAATACCATAGTTATTTCATACAATTTGTTTCGCTGGTAAATATTCGGTCGCAAAAGTTAATTGAGATTTACGACGCACACGGGGGTTCCTTATGCCTATTTCATCCGTCAAATTAGCTTCGCCAAAATTGTCATCAAGGAAAAGACAACAGAAAGAAGAAACAAAGACAAAGAGAGGACATAAGAGTGTTTTAACATCTCCTTCCCCTCACCCTTCTCCCTCCCTCCCCTTCTCCACCCACGCCTTCCACCCCCAACCCATGCGAACGGCATACCCAATTCCGATGGAGAGAAAAGTATGGAAAACAACTCCATCCCGTGTCCATGTTTTATTCAAAGCGTCTCCGTGTTAATTCTCAACTTCTTGGCCGCACACACCCACGGATAGAGGAGGACGCAAGACGCGCAACCCACAGGTAATAAAACTTTCAACATTAGACGGCGTCGAAAGACATAAGGAAGGGGAAGAGGAGGGTTTGGAGGGAGTTGTAGGAAACTCAAAGAGTGCTGAAAGAGTTTGACATAGGGTTGAGAGAGTTTGGGGGAAGAAAAAGACGGAAAGAAAGGGAATGGGGAGCAAAGGGTAGAGAAGAAGAGAAAGAGACGTGAAAGTGTAAGGAAGAACGACAAGAGCGTAGCAGACTTTGCGATTTTCATCTTGATTTTGTTTTACAATCGTTAGTGAGATGGCGTTAGACGAATCTCACATTACAGTATAGTACGATGGCCTAAGACTCAAATTGCACGGGGTCCAAGAAGATAATTTCGAAATATTTGGTATGCCGTGATAGTGAGAAAAAGGATTTTGATGAACCTTAAAGACGTGCGGCACAAAATGGTTTATACCTCTCTATAGCAGGGCTCGTCAACGTTTATTTTCCGACTCGTGCCATTCATTTCTATTTGAAATGTTATTCCATTACAAATATAAGTTTTGTTTAACCAATAGAAGCCGATCCAAATCTTAATTTACCCTCGGTTAATCACTAACATCGGGGACATAAAATTCATTAATGATAACCAATGAAATGATTTTGGAGGGTATTTTGCATACTGATTTGCAACAATTTTTATCAGACATCGAGTGTTGCGATTATAAGATAATTACTACATCAGAGCTAAGTTGACATCCATTTGACTGGTATGACGACACTATAAATAAATACGCGTTCATCTAAATAATTATCTGTCGGTTACAGAAACAGATTGCAGGAACGGGTGTTTATTTCCCGTCATCACCTTTATCCCCGCATCGTATTAAGCCGAAATGAAAATCGAACGTCATTTAACGCACAGAAGAGGTCGAATAAAATTGAGAAGGACCACTCACGCAGAGGCCGTGGATGCTGCGGAAACCCTTCCGTCCCCTTCCGGAGGCGGACCCTGTTCCCTTCCTCCCCGCCTCCTCGCCTGAGGGCGGTGTCTCCTGTGTCGATGGCAACCGTCGTCGTAGAATCGCCACCTGGAAGGGGAATGGCCGGGGGAGGAATCCTCGTCCACCTCCACCGCAGCCTCCTCGTCCTCCTCCAGCGGCCCCTCCCCCTCCTCCTCGTCTTCCCCCAACTCCCTACCCCCTTTAGGCGTTAGACGTACGTTCTCGTAAGGACTCCCGAGGGTGGGAATGGGGGGCAGCGGGTCCGCGTTCTCCTTGTCCTCCCCGAGTGCCTCCTCCTCCTCCCCCTCCTCCTCCTCCTCCGCCCTCCGCTCCTTCCTCCCCCCGCCCTCGTCCTCGCCCCCTTCGGCGGCGGGGCGGGGGCCGCCGGGGGGAGAGCGGGGACGGTCCCGATAACCTGGGGGTGGGGACAGCAATGTGTACTCAAGACGTCGCACGCAGACTTTCCGTAGTCCTAAAATAGGGGGTTCAGTCGGACAGGTTGGCTCGCTTTATTAACTTTCAAATGTCAGGAGAGAATTTTTTTTAGGCATTTAAAAAGGGAGTTGAGACATGTTTAAAAAATGGGACCACCATCAAAATTCAGGAAGCATCCTGATAAGATAAAAATTTACGATTTTATTGTCACCTTTTAATAATTATTTTTTACGATTGACACTTTTATAAAAAAAATTTTATGACTTGCATGTATTTTACAATTTTTCCATTGCTAATATATTTTAAAATATTATATCATGTTTTGTTTTGATTAAAAAACATAATTTGGAATTTTAACTTTTTCAAAAAATTTAAAAAAAGGCGGTGACGTACCTATAGTTGCACAAAGAGGCAGTTCTACTGTTAAGATTGCATAAAAAGTCAAAATGTAATTATTTTTTTAAATATCGATAACCTGATCTAGTCTAAATCGAAAAATTCAATTAAAAATTAAAAAACTACGGTTAGAAAAAATTAACCAGCGCGTTTGATGATTGTGGGATGTTATTTATAGTGTTTAATCAGATTGGTGAGATTTATTTATTATGTGATGAAATCATTTTATGTGCTAGGAAATTAAAGAGAGAAAGGAATTTCCATAGTTTTATTGCACGGGATTAACATTTCCAACACGCTTTGATTTGGGATTAATTTGTTTATGTTTTTAAGACGGTGTAATAAAAGAATATCTAGTTTAGGATCCAAATTAGTGGTTCAGGCGAAGCTTAAGTCCAGCCGTCGAATAAAATACCCTGAGAAATTATCAAAAGAGGAGAGGATTGCCACATTCCAAACAGACCTGAGGAAATGTCATCTCCTGCGCCCACTCCCATAGAAACCGTGTCTTAAGAGCCATTCTCGTGGTAACGTAACAAGCCGGATCCTCCCATTTAATCGGATCAATCCATCCATTCAACCACTTTTTAAAAAAACCTCACGAAGTCTTTCTTTCGGCGGCTGGACTTTATGGGATTATTTATCTGCATGGCGGCGCTGTTTTCAGAACGAAATGTAGAGAAGAGATTCATCAGAGGAGGCAAACACCCACCCTGGATGATCTCCATGATGTCGTGGGTGACATGGGTGGGGAACTGGCCCAAGACGTCCAACACGGTGTGACCGCCGGCGTCTCTGGCAGAGAGATCAACGCCCGACTCGAGGAGTGCCCTCACAACGTCCGTCTTGCCGCAGAGGGCGGCCTCGTGGAGGGCAGTGCCGGCGGCGGTGCGCACATTCACGTCCATCCCGGCGGAGAGGAGCACGTCCACCACGGCCCTGGTGGGTGAACAGTTTGATAAAGTAATTCTAATGGTAAGAGATCTCTGTAAGACACAGTTTCAGCTACAAAGCATTACAACCGACTCAGGAAGATAGCTTATTTTAGATATTTTTCATAGTAACAAAAAAGCAAATTCTTAAACGAGGCGGTTTTACAAAATCTAGCATAAAAAAGGGTCTTAAAAATCGAAGTAAAAGAAGAATGTTGGTCAAAACACATGGAAATTTTTAATATGCCACAGACTCTTATGGTACACGTAAATGCATAAAATAATTTATCTCAACTCAAAATGACTGATTACTTTATGCTTTAAAAAATAAAAGTGTTCGTTTTCTGAAATAATGTTCGGTTATAACTTCTACTGAGAACGGTTACCTTGTAGGTTAAATAATACTTTTATCAACTGTTTTATAAATATTAAAGTCACCTCCAGCCACAAGGCAAGCTCGATGATTCAATGTATCGGTATTCTTTAAACATTAAAAAAGTAAATTCCACGAAACGATTTCCGTCTAAGGCTTCCCACGTAAGCATTCAAGTAAAAAAATATTCTCAGGATACACGATATTAGTATTAGGAGCTTATAATTCACATCAAAAACTGTAAAAACAAAAAAAGCACTTTACACTACTCATTCAAGAAGTTCTTATTGTTTTTATTTGTTTGCATTAATATAAAAAAGGCGTTACCGTGATCACATAATATTAAAGGTGAGTTAAAAATTAGCGATCTAACATAAATCCTGCGGATAAAATATTAAATAATGTCGTTAAAATAAATTTTACTGAAGAAGTCGAGACTTCGCCGAACTCCATATTAAAATAGGATTAGGTTTGACCTCGTTAAGTTAAACGCTAGTTTAAAGGGTATAAAAAAACAGCATAGTTCATCTTTGTGTTTAATTACGCATAATGTTATGTAGAATTAAACACAAAGTTGTACTAAACTGTGTTGTACGCTATCTACATTAGACTAGTTTTTAATTTAACTAGGCTAAAACTAATCCTAATTTAGTCATTAAAATTTGTTTTCTTTTCGAGTAGAAGTATTCTTCTGACACAGGAATATAACAAAAGGAGTGGGAAGAGCATTTATAAACATGAGATCGGATGCGCGCAGGAAACCGGACTCGAACGAAAAAGACGAAGAAAGAGATTGGGAAGGGGATGCGAAAGAGAGCCACTTGTGTTCCGATCTTTTCCGCCATTGCGCCTCCAATCAATTGCGTGAAAGGGTTTTGCAGGAGAATAAAAGGGTGTTCCAAAAGGGGTACAAGTGGCTTAAATATGAGTAGCGATATGGAGGGTTGAGGGGCGGGAAGTTGGCAGGGGAGAATGGAATGGAGAGCGGAAGGAAACGGAAGGATGAGAGGGAGAAAAGGGGACGAAGTGGGTCTTAGTCACGGCGCAATTGAATCGTCCGCCGTTATCGTCAAACAGCTGCATTCAGAGCAAAAGAGAGAGAGAGAGGAAAGAAAGAAAGACGCGGCCACGCAACAATTGCAGCCTTATGAACAGCGAGACGCTCCATCATCGGTCAACAAGTCTACGGTCGAGAGAGAGAATATAATGGAGGGGTAAGTAAGGGGATGTAAGGGGGGGATGTAAGGGCATCGAACGCACAGAGGATAAGAGGAGGAAATCGGAACCCAGAAACAAGAATCGGAGCCCCTTGCGACTTCGCTCATATAATCACATGCAAGACGTGACATTATTCATAATTATCCTCTCCGAATTTTCGAGAATTCCCCGACACTTCCTATGCCATATAATACTCATTTACAAAACTGAATAGACTACTTTCATTTTATGTTAACCTTTCAGTAGGCGCGTGGATTCTATGTGACCCCACTAGATTCGATTGTACATTAGACCAGTGTTTCTCAAACTGTGGGCCGCAAAATTAATGCTATAAATAGCCCAGGTCTGTTGGTTGGTTGGTCACGCTTTCACGATGACCGATATAGAGCGTTTTAACAAACTTCCCGAATAGGTAGAAGATTGAAATATGGCAAGGATGCTTGATTAACATATTTTAAGGTAATGACGAAAATAAATCTCCAAAAAAGTCCTGGGTTCGACTCCAAGGAATACATTTCCATTTTCCGTAAGGTAACATGTAAAAATCCATTTTTTAGCGTGCAGGCTTTTATTTTTTTTGGAAATTAAAATTAGAAGGAAGAAAAAATTACAACGTTTCTTACTCTGTTCATATTTTTCCGCCTACAGTTCGAAACCGCTCATGTCAAACGTTTATTTTACATATTTTGTGGAAATCTTGCCATTTTAACGGGATGTTGCCTTGGCTACCAATTATATTGTTAGACCTCAAAATCCTATTGTTATATCAAACCTTATGGGTGTAAGCTTGCTTTAAATGCTTTTACCACGAGATAGGGAGGGAGAGAGAGGGATGATAACGGAGGGGGAGAGAGGGAGGGAGGTGGAGAGAGAGGGAAGGGGGAGAGGGAATGAGGGGAAAGGGGTGGAGGGAATGAGGGAAAAGGGGTGGAGAGAGGGAATGAGGGGGAAGGGGCGGAGAGAGGGAGGGGGTGTGAGGGAAAGAAGGGAGGGAGAAAGAGGGAGGGAGTGAGAGGGAGGAAAAGAGAGGGAGAGAGATGGAGGGAGGGAGACAGACGGACAAACGACTTTATTGAGGGCGAAATTGAGAATATATAGTCCCTTCTTACATTTAAGAGAGAGAGAGTGAGGGGGTTGGAGGGGGAGGGGTAGAAGGGAAGGAGAGGGTGGAAGGGAGGGAGGAGGAGAGAGAGGGGGAGGAAGGCAACTATTTTAAGGTTAACTAAAGATATCCCGGGTAATTACGCTAGGTGAAATGCCAAAATATAAAATATTCACGAATAATAAAATTTCATTAGGAAAATTTAGGAAATAAGATGTGATAAAAACTATTAACAGTTATATAAAATAAAGGAATCGTATTAAAGTTTATCTTTTTTACCATTTTTCATTTCAAAGGGGCCCGCATAACATTCAAGGGGGCCGCGACAGTTGAAAGTTATAGAGCCACTGCATCAGACCATAAACGATTTTGTTTAATTTTTTGATATTTTTTGTTCAATAATATAAATTTTTGCTATCGTGAGTCATATTTACCATAAACAAAATTCATTAAAAATCATGATGATTAAGAGACCCCAAGCGATCCCTTGTGTGTACTTAAGAGCCGACTTAAGGGTTAAACTTCCGCGTTACTTCTGGGAAAAAATCGCCTTTCAGTGATTTTTATGCTATATTATATACATTAACTTTATTATTACAGTACAAAGTCAAAAAACCGGAATTATCTGATAACCGGACATTTAATCGAAAATGTCTCAGCGAATTTCGGCATATTCATAGATTTTAGTATAAAGATAATGAATACTGTGCAAAAAACTCTCAACAACATTCAGCACTTATTGATCCATCTAAACTAACATAACCACCATAGTACATATTTTAATATAATATTTCAAGTTTCGGACCTAAAAAACTCTATTCTCCATTTCGATGTACTGGCCGTGAAGAATATTTTATCATAGAAAAAAAATCAAACGACTCCGAAGCCGAAGGCAAAAAATCAGCGCAAGAGCCATAAACTAACCTTCCCCCCCCCCCCCCCACCAACAGTCGTGTTTGCTTGGATAAATACGCCTACGCGTCCGTGAGAATATTTTCAAAAAATAAAATAAAAATTCCCGCGAATTCGATATGAAATTTAAAAAGTGAAAGAGATGGGATGGATGGATGTCGGGAGATAACAGCAGGTGAGAGGGGGGGGGGGGAGAAAAGAGACTAGGGCGAAGCGGAGGAAAGAGCGGGAAAGATTTGGCAAATGACGCGAGAGAAGTTGGAAATCAACCTTCCGGAGCGGCAAGCCGGAGGCGGAGATGTGACGCAGAGAGGGCTCCGGAGGCGGGAAAAGGGAGTGGCGGGAAATGGAACGCGCGGATGAACGGCGGGAAAGAGAGAGAGAGAAAGTGAGAGAGATAAAGAGAGAGAGAGAGAAAAGGATTGGCCAGTGACGTAGCCGTCCATTTCAGCGGCGTTTCCGGATTGGGAAGCGTCAAAGGCCAAAAAGCACACGCGCGCGCGCGCACACACATACACACACGAGCCCAGATGAAATCAGTTTATGTTCCAGTTCAGCCGTCATAAATATGAAAACTCTCTAACGAATTCGGACGATTTTTTTTTATTTTATGCATTCGGCGATAACCTTGGTCGGTTAAAATAAAAGCTGGGATGGAAAAATTAAACGAGGGAAAATTAAAATTTGTCGATCGTATTGGTTTTAAATAACTGAATGTCATCAAGTCAGGGAATAACGGCATCATAAAGGATTTTTCCGGAATTTGCGAAGAAAGGGATATTGGTAGTGAGCAATTACCTCGACTTTTTTAAGATTAGCAATGAATGTTACACGCGCGACGCTTAAATTAAGATTTTTGCAGAAAAGGTTTAGCACGATAACATTCAAATGTACCTAATTATATAAACCCAAATAATAAATATAACCAATACATTCAAAGTTTTTCTCTGGGAAATGAAGAGCTTCGATGGCTAAGAATTATTACTTTTCAGCTAGCTTTTGCATTGACAATGGGTTTACTTACAGCAGCGGTTCCCAAACTTTTTGACATTTTGGTTTTCACTAAGCCGTCATGCCTGCCATGTTTTCGACTGAAATAAATGTAACTCTTTGCACTCGTATTTACAGCATTATTCATGATCAACTAACTCGTAATTATTTTACCCATATATCTGGTACATATTGGGAAGATTGAAAAATACGTTTAAACTATTTCTGATGAATTTGTCATTCAAAATTGTTTTTTTCATAGCCTCGCCTCCTCCCTTCCCCCCCCCCCAATTTGGGAACCACTGACATACAGTCTGCAGCTGCAGTTTTTTGTCTTAACTGCTATCTCAACTGAGCAAGAGGTTAAAAAATGAAATAATTGTATAAACTCCCCCCTCAATAGATTTTTTAAATCACGCATAGCTAAATTAAAAAAGAAATATTGATCTAAACCTAATGCTAAAACGAAATTGGCAAATTATATCTCTCCAATATCCATAAAAAAAAGGTTGGAAAAACCAGCCGCACGAGCATTTCGACTACAAATCAGCCGTCATCAGTGATGATTCACCGACTGTTGACTCTAAAACATAATTCTCTGTCCACAACCAACTTCTTTACAGCCTAAATGCGCATTTAGATTTTATTGCTAATGACGGTAAATGAGGATTTGAGAAAAACGAGGAATTCATTCCATTACAATTTAGCACACAAGACAAAGTTACTTTTCTCAACCAAAACTCTAATTAATTTACTGTTATTCGATTTGTTTTAATGCTATCGTGCGCTTCACTTGGTTCTGCCATATGTTTCTCTTTCTCACTCACACAAATACAAAACTTCCTCTCGGCCGCATCGCGTTGCCCTAAATCGCTCCTATCAATTTAAAAAAAGACTGGCGCGAAAAAGAAAACCATCAGGATTATCCCAACTGGTTTCTCAATGGCCGAAAAAGTTTCATTTCGTAACGGCTTAGGTATCGAGAGTTTAAATAAAATATCAACTCACACATCATGAGAGCGAGATAATCCCATAAAGAAAAAGCTAAAAGAGGATATATATATATATATATATATATCCATGTATATATCTTTTTTATTGGCAAAAAATCGAGTTATTCCTTTCCAACTGTGTAAATATAAACAGTAGAGAAACGAGGGCACAGGATAACTGATGTAAGGTGGCTATAATGGGAAATAGAAAAGTACGAGAGAAAATAGGAAGGACCCAAAGCGAAAGAGGGACGAAGACAAATAGAATATATACTATAAAATACCCATTCTCCGAAAACTTCGGAAACAAGCAAATTCTGGTTAATCGGATATACACCGATTGATCGGTATGCCTACTTTAGCGTAGCGCGAACGAATGAGAAAAGTAAATATGCAAAAACGTCTTGAAGAAAAGTAACTTAACAGTTAACACCTTTATTTGGTGTAGGACATGTAAATACCTTACAGATGCATGCATGTAACACAGTATGAAAACAATTTCAAGCCATAAGTTTTTAAAATTCCTGTTTATCGATGACCAGTTAATCGGAAGTTTATTTTGTGGCTTTTAAGGGTGAGTTTGAGAAAAGACACTCTCCATCTCATATAAAATTGTAACGGAATACAGAATTAAGAAGATGAAGAGGGGAGAAAAAGCGAATGGAAACGGGAAGAGGTAAAACAGGAGATAGGAACAAGACTTTGGATGGGAAAAGGAGAATCAATAAAGAAGTAGAGAGGAAGAATGGAGAAGATGTAATGAGTAAAATGAATGGGGAGGAATGCGATAATGGGATGAAGAGACGAGTAATTTAAGCAGACGAATGAGATGGGCAGGAAAACTAAAATGTGGCGAAAGAAAAGGAAACGAGGAAGAAGCGAAGAGACGCCAGAAAGAATGGAATTAAAAATAACGCCGCCAGGATCTACGTAGAATCAGAGAGAATGCGCGAAGCTGCCATAAAATAAGCCGAGTTATAATCGCGGAAAGTTCCGCGACCAAATGGTTCCATTTTTTCATCTTTTGCCAACTTGATATCGAATAAACACCACAGCAACTTATTCCGAAAATGGGAAAAAGCAGAGACGAAACGACAAATAAATATATCGCCAGCAATTATTTAAAAAAACGGGATTAAAAAAAGGATGAGGTAGGAGAATTTTCTACTCGCCGTGGATATTTATACGAAATACATTCCAAAATCATTTTTTAAAAAAAGGATACTGTAAACAGTGCGCGAAGCGACCAACTCACGGCTAAAAAAAATAGGAAAAAAAGGACGGCAAATCAAGATAAAGCCGACATTGGGAGAGAAAGGGACGAAAAGCGAGTCGAAAGTAGGATAATTTTGGGTCAGGGATACTGTGAGAAGCGTGAGAAAGAAAGGGAGAAGTGGGAGGAGTTGGTAACACGGGGAGAAAAAGTGTGATTGGTTGCAGGGAGGAGGAGATGAAGAGAGAGTGAGAGAGAGAGAGAGGATGACCGGGATGGGGATTGAGAGGGAAGAGGGAGAGTGTGGGAGGAGGCGGAGGATGGTGCGTGTGTGCGGGGGCGTAATGGATTTTTTTTTGGAGAATAGAGGACAGAGGGACGGGAGATAGATTTACAGCGGTAGGTGGGAAAAATAAATCCGAACACTCTTTTCCGCCACACGACGTGCAGGAAGCTTTGAGAGAGAATGAGAGAGAGAGGGAGAGGGGAGGGTGGGAGGAAGAGGGGAGGAGAGGAAGGAGAATGAATGGATGGAGATAGAGAACGCGAGGGAGGGGGAGGAGGGGAGAGATAGGCCGGAGATGACATCGTTTATGGAATCGAAACGCGAATCCGAAAGCGTAAAAATAAAATAAAATAACAACAACAAATAACACGGTAACCCATTTACGCTTCCCAACTATCGTTATTTTCAATCTTAAAAACGCTTCCACATCACGTTATATGGCGTTAATCCGCCGAATTGCTCTGTGACGACGAAAATAATCCATAAAAAAATCTGATGGCGGTAATATAAAATTTTCGCCGTGTTTTAAAGTGCGCAGAATTTTCGAAAAGTCGGCTTTTAAAAACGATTCTTTTTTTTTTCAATAAATTACTTTCATATAGAGGGCATCCGCTCTACCGATTGTAATTTATGGGGACTTTTGAACTCAAAATCTCTACTTAAACGTGCTCTATTGCTTCCAGTTTATTTAAATCGTTTAAATTAACTATTTGAGCAAAAACGATTTTTAATAGAAAAATCGCAAGCGTTGTTAGAAACGATTGAACTTTTTTTAAAAAATATATCAAAAACTACCGAAAAAAACGAATATGTTCATAATCACTCAGTTTATCTTCTATCTCACGTGTTTTAGCCTATTTCTCAAACAGGCATACATATCTAGGATTTACCCTTACTATACAATTCAAGAAATTGGAAATATGCATAAAACTTTATGGCCCAAAAATGACTAAAGATCTTTTAAAACTAATCTCAATACCCCATATAAAATCGTGAGCTATGAAGGACGAGAGAACACAATAAACTTCCCCTATCAGAAACATTACACCTCTACATCGCAAATATCAAAACCTCGAAATATTTGCGTGTGCCGAAAAGCGGATCAAAGAGAGAGGGAAAAAAATACACGTAAATATTCCGGCGAATCAATCAAAATGGGTAACCGACAACAACAAACATCAGAATCTCAAATTTTGGAAACGAAAAATAAAATAAATAACCCGCGATTCGTGCGAAGCCATTCAGAAACTCCGCGAACAAAAGCGCCGTTTAGCGGACGTTTAGAGAACGACTTGGAAAACGCTTCCGGATAGCCCAAAGGCGACTCGCGGATGGACGGAACGAGGGAGAGGGGGAGAACAAGCCATTCTCGTCGGAAAATGGAACGGGGATGGGACTTTGTTAAGTGGAGAAATGGTGGGGGAAAAGAGAGAGATTTGCGCGGTTAAGGGCGAAGGAAGGAAGGAGGGGGTGGGGGGGGAGAGCGGAGGGGGTGGAGGATGGACGAAAAAAGGCTATGAGGGAGGGTGCGTTTTGCACATCACTGGATTGAGAGAGAGAGAGATATCCCTATACTGGGAGCGCGTCACCGCACAGGAAATTAACGTCTGAAAAAAAAGGACAACACTCTGCTGCGCGTATCCTCCTATCACAGTCGGCCTCTTTCTCTCTATATCCCTACCACCCTCGGAATTCCACGAGAGAGGGAGTTTTTTTTTTGGGGGGGTTTAGGAGAGGGAGGTGTTTATATTTTTAGGGGGGGAGGAGGAAGTGGAGGGAGCCGGTGAAGGGATAGGGGATTAAAAGCGCGAGGGAGGAGATGGAGGGGAAATGGGGGGTGGGGGGAGGTGGTCCGGCGATAGGTGCGCCCCCTCCCTCCCTCCTCCGCATCCACCTCCGTTGCACGACGTCGCCCTCTGCCGGAGGCCGCACGAAACGCGCCATTCGGCCGGCTGAAGATGGGACGGCGTAAAAAAAAAAAAAACGCGTATCTTGGAATGATTAGCGAAAGAATGAAATTCACCGCACACGTTTTATTCGCGCCGAAAATTCCGAAGTTTGACCGTAAGCGAAACGGTTCCATCGGAACGAATTTCCAGCAGTGCGCGTACTGAACCGATTCTTTGGTAGGAGAAAATGTTCGCAGTCGGCTGTGCGACGGAATCTACGTGGGTCGCAGACGATCGAAGTAGTAGAAATATTCTTTAGACTTCGATTTTGTGAAAATAAACGAGAATATCTTTCATTTTTACGAACTACGGAATTTGTTAGGAGAGTTTTTGTTGTTTCTCTCATAACATTCTAATCCTGGATAACCACAAAGTCTTCTGATTCCGTTCCAACATCATTTTTACCTTGAATCGTCCTGTAAAAGTGATAATATAACTCCTTAATTCATCTCCTGACTGAAAGGTAATTCCAGTATAAACATTTGAGTACCTAACAAAAATGGAAAACTAAGTACTTGTATAAGTTATCTCCACTAGTTATAACAAGGCTATAACCACCCTGACTGGCAACATGACTACAAAGCAGCCGTCTTCAGTGGTAATTCCACGAAAGTAGATTCTTAAAAATTATCTATTGTAGGTATCTAAAAGAAGTACTTCATTTTTCATTTATGATATTTGAGTCATTATGGAATTCAAAGGTTGCTTATTCTTCTTCAGAAAAGGTTGTGCTCGATTACTCATTTTTGGAATCCCATGATATTTTAGGTTACTCCGAAAACTATGACCAACACCATCAAATTCCACTTGCTCGAGAACTTTCCATGGAAAAAAGAGAAACCAATAAAAAAATTAATCCGCCGAAAAGAAAACGCGGATCCATTTAAATTTCACATAAATCAAGCTTACGCGATACGTCACCCGACTAAAGAAATGTCGAAAAAAGTCGACCCCGAATAAAAATCTAAAATAGCTTCATTTGGGGGTACGAAAAAAGATAACCTTCCAACATTACATCAATTAGCCCTATTCTTACATTATAAAAAAAAACAAAACGAAATAACCGATTGCATCTCCGTTCTTTTATTTCTTCAATCGGACGAGAAGCCTGACGCGAAAGCGGTTGAAAAATGGACGGTCAAGTCGTCAATTTTCGGGAGGACTCCATCTCCACTGAATCGCTAAAGGGAGAAAGCGAGATATGGAGAGAGAGAGAGAGAGAGAGAGAGAGAGAGAGAGAGAGAGAGAGAGAGAGAGAGAGAGAGAGAGAGAGAGAGAGAGAGAGAGAGAGAGAGAGAGAGAGAGAGAGAGAGCAAAACAGCGGGAGAGCGTAGATCAGCCGAAGAGATTTTTCAGAGTCGAAATCGTTTCGGCAGAGGTGATACATGGGGAGGGAGAGAGGTATAGGAATGAGAGAGGGAGAGTGAGGAGTGGAGAGGGAGGAGAGGAGAGAGAACAGAAGCAGGAGGACGGGGCATGCCGGAATTGAAGGTCCAAGGGGCGGAGGAGTCAAGTAACGGACAGTGGGCGTTGAAGGGAGTAGGGTGCAGAGGAAGAGGGAGAATGAGGGAGTGAAGGAAAGAGAGAGAGAGAGAGAGAGGGAGTGAGTGGGCGGGCGAAAGCGAGGCATGGATGTACGCGTGACGATACCCTTTTTCATACATGCTCCGTTGAAGCTCAGAGTCCACAGGCGGCTAAAATGAAACGATAAATCGCATCCGGTGAAAAAGAGAGGGAGTGAGTTTAAGGGAGAGAGAGAGAGAGAGAGAGAGAATAAGAGAGGGAGGGGAATGGGACGAGGAAAAAATTGAATCGAACATGATTGGGCAGGTTGAAAGCTTAAAAAATCCTGCCCAACGAGAATTTCATAACGGCTTACGATAAGGGCGAAGGCATTTTCAGCGCCGAAATGGAATGATCAAAATCTAATTCAATCTTTTTTTTATCCCAACCGAAGAAGCGAGATGCGGAACAGTAGTGCGCGGGTTGGCTTGGCGATGGGTGGGATGGAGGGAGTGGGAGAAAGGATGGAGTGGGATGGGAGAGTGGAGGGGGGGTTAGTAGAGTGGAAGGGGAAGAGAACGAATCGGATCGTCGAAAATAGAGGAGGGGGGGAAGAAAGAGATGGAGTGGCGTGGATGGATATAACCAGTCAACTGTTAAAACTTGTGCCTTGGCTATAGACCGCCATCCATACAGCATCTCGGCGAGCAAATAATACCTATCTCATCGGCGATTATTCCCTTCGAAAAAAAATAGAGAGATGGAGGGAGAGAGAAAGAAAAAAATCAAACGTTTTATTATCAAAACCTTAATTCCCAAATGGAATCGAATCTATTAATTCTTTTACGCGGTAAACTTTTCTGCGTTCACGTCTAAATGCTTTCCAGAAAGACGACTTATTTTTGGGGTGTTTTTGTTAATCTAAGTAAAAATAAAAATAACTGCGTAATCAATGGGACTTCGAGTATTAATTCACTGATGCTGAGAATGATGCCAAATCAAGCGAGAATTAATAAGGAGAAGCGCCGTTGGGTTGAAGATCTCAACTAGACCTTTTCACTATACCGTAAAATTTCACTCCTTTAGCTTCAGTAGTATGCCTACAATACCATTTCAAATTTCCGACTTTGAAACAACTTAACGGAAAATGTATGAATTATTTGGAAAACCAAATAGGTGGAAATTTGATAAGTGCTATATAATTCAAAAATAATTTCCATATACCTCTTAAAACATAAAAGTTGACTGTCAACAGACAGTGTGATCACATTAGCGCGTTTTTGCTTTTAATAATACCTGCTATAAACAAAGTTTCGTTTTTGAGTGAACACCGTATTAAGCCATTAATCGAGTCAAACACTAAGGAAATCGCATCGAATTGGTTTTCTATAGAAACACAAGTTAAATAAGCGAAGGATGCGAAAAACAGAAGCAGTGCAGCTAGAATATGAAAACGTTTGCACTTACACTTCGCTTGGAACTCGATGCTGTCCGCGAAATTTTGATCCTACACTGACTCACCTATTCCATTTAATAATTGAGTACAAATCTGTTTCATGCCAAAATTATTCTAAATTCCTAAGATTGAAAAGTTTCTATTAAAAAACAACTTCATTTTAATAATGGCATAAAAAATTCCAATTGTGAAGGGCACCTGGCTACTAAGTCATTCAAAGTCAACGGAAGATACGTTCGCGAAACGAACGTATGAAAATTGCGTGTGGTCTCACATTCGCACAAAGACACAAACTTATAATTTAAGAGCCAACAGTGGCTTACCTTTTCTCGCAAGCAAAACTAAATTGTTCTGCGAAGACCCTCTAAAGAGATCCCACCGAAGACACGGTTAAACTGCAAGTGTTGCAGTCGCCCAAGAACATCACCATACTAAAGGAGTGGGAAAATATGGATGCAGAGGATCGCCAGAAGAGACAGGAAGTGGAAAGAATGGATCCCAGGCCAGAGAAGGCTCTATGACGTAATTGAAAAGACTGAAGAAACGGTCATGATGCATTGCATTAGGAAGGAATTCTGCAATGGACCGAGAAAGAGACGCGGGGGCCATGATGAATAATACACTGAAAACTGCGGAAAAAGAAATAAATGCAGTAGGACGCGAGAGAAACAGCATGGCATAGTCAAAAAGACTAATGGAAAGGCATTCTATCAAAGACTGAACTAGATGTGTGTTTATGGCATTTGCTAAATGAAACATCGAATAATAAATAAATTCAAACGATGAATATGTGTCAAAAAATCATACGAGTGAAAACCACAGAAGAAAATGCATAGGCATGAAGGATAGTAACTTCACTTAAACATTTTCACGCTCTAAGAATAACGGAAATATTCTATTTTTAGCGTTTATTTCCAATAACAAACCGTTTATGTATCCGGTTCATCAGTAGGTTTGTCTGCCTACAAAATAACTCAAAAATGATCTGAGTTAAAACCGTAGAAATTCTTGAATAGACAGTTCTGCATTAGTGCTTCAAATGGTATAAATTTTGTAGATCTTCGATACACTGCTGGGGAGTAATAGGAAAATATCACTAAATAAAATCTGATGTGGCCAACACGACTTTCTCCATATTTGGGTATAGATATTTAAATTATTATGAATAGCATTATAAGGCAAAATTATTATTTCGTATCGTAAAAGAATACAGTCGTACTTATTGCAGTAAATTATATTTTGAATATGTTTACAGAATTCACCGCTACATGGTGGTGGCGCTGTAAACTGGAAAAAGTTAAATATCTCCGAAATGATGGTTCTACGAAAATTTGTTTCAAACAAAACTTGGAAGAAATATTATTCGCTACAACTTTGGTCCTCACGAAGATTACCAATAACGATGTTTTTAAGGAGATATTTAACGGAAACCGAAAAACCGGTTATTTATAAATAACTCCTAAACAATAACTCCTAGAGAAAATTGTTTCAAATGAAAACTGTAGGAAATTACATTCTCTATAACATTATTATAGAATTGTATATACAATAATGATGTTTTAATGAAGAAATATCGCAAAAACCGAATCGGGTTTCGAATAAACCTCGACTTCCGGTAGTCCGTTATTGCCCAAAAACTAATCAGTTCTTTGTGCTCATGTTAAAGTGTTATATATGAAGTTTGGTAACGATATGGCACGTACTTTTTGAGCTAGAGCGCCCACAATAACATACACACACACACAGACATCATGCCGAAAATAGTCTAAACGTGTTCTAGGGACCTCAAAACATATATTTCCGTTGAAATCTCGAAGTCGATTTTTTTCATGAATACAATACTTTCCCATTACTACGTATGGAGAAAGTAAAAAAGGTAGATGTTCTACAAATGTAAACAACCAACAATACATCGCATCTGCGATTCTTTACTCCGATGGAAATATAGCAGGCGACAAAAAAAAACCGCCTTAGGTAAATTGCTCTATAACTCCTCCCTCGCCTGTTACCTGTAATTACGTGAATCTAAGCTGATTCGCGATTGCACATAATCAGTGCAAGGTTGCGTACACAAACACCCTCCAGAAATGAATAGATATTTAATTCCCAACTGTATTATCGACGGAGTTTTAATGAGACACACAGAACAGAGAGAGATAGAGGAAGAGAAGTAACATCTAATACACCATTCCGAGGGAAATGGTATATTTATATTATAACAGAGAATTTCATTTACGCGAGAGAAGAGAGGCAGGAGAAGTGGATAAGGGAGGGAAATGTAGAACAGAGGATGAGATGGAGAGAGGATGAGATTATGCGGGAGGGAGGGGGAGATAGAGGAAAGAGAGAAAAGATGGAGAGAGAGAGAGAGAGAGAACGTGAAAAATTCGCCGGTCCGGCGATGATAAATTCCCGACTCCTTTCGCGCCGTTGGACTGGACACGGCAAATAATCACACAGTCATCGTCGTTTCCCCTCCTTCGCCCCATCTCCTCCCCCTCTCCCCCTCCCCTCAATCCCTCCCACGTTACAGACTCCTTCCTCTGCGTACCTCACTATCTCTCTCTCTCTCCCTGCCTCTGAATACGGTTTTTCTCTCTTTTGTATCCGGCCATTCCCTCGCAATACTATTACCGCCGCCAGGGCCCACGCACGCCGAAGGAAAAATCCCTCCCTCCCACCCTACCTCACTCTCCAACTCCCTCCCTCTCCCCCTCTGATTTCCTCCCTATCAGACTCCTTTCCCCTCTAAACCCCCCCCCCCTCTCTCTCTCTCTAACTCCCTCCTTTATCCCTCGTTCGCTCTATTCCCACACTTCATCATTTTCAGCCTCCCTCTGCCGTTCAATTACGGTCCAAACCTAAGGACATAAACATTCTCAATTTTACTATGATAAAGGCGCACATAGGTCTATCGCCCCATCACTCACGGACGCCCTTTTCCCCTCTTTCTACCTCTCTCCCTCTCAAGTGTTTTACCGCCTCACCCTCCCAAATGCCCTCATTATACCCTTATCCCTAATGAAAATTACGTCAAACTTTCTCCATGTTAACATCGTACGTATCTGGTAACGTCAGATTAATTATTCCGGACGTTTACCGCGAAATTATCTCGAGAAATATTTTTTTTTATTTCCGTATGGTGTACGCTCGTTTGAATCGAGGGCCCAAGAGAGACTGCGACATATTGTTTATGCTCACTAACTTAATTTCGAGAGCGACTTTCGATAATAAAGTAAATAGAGGCTTTTCTCGTCGGGTCGAATTAATTTTCGAAGAAATGTATTACGTACTGCGCTAAATTACACGCGCAGTATTCTCCATTTACATTTTGCATTCCATATTACTGGAAATGGTAAGATTAAACTAACTTTTTTAAATAAATGAAATTCTGCAGAGAGAAACTATCTAATTTACACATTCTCTCGCGCATTATTATAAAAATAAAGGAAATATTTAAAATTCTCCGCTCTTTTCGTTAATATCGCTGCTTGTCTTTCTGAGAGAATTTACGTTGGCGAGAAACGGCATTTCGAATATTTCGGAGATTGTGGGACGAACGGCCATTATACTATCATAACATGGGGCAAGAATTCCATAAATCACGGGATCGGAATGGCGGTATGAAAGAAATGGAGCAAGTCAAGCTCAAAAGGGGAGTGGAAACGTGGCACGGGAAAAGTGAAGGAGGAGATTGCAGGATAGAGGAAAATAATGTAAAGGGATAGAGGAAAAGGAGAGGGAGGGGAGGAAAAAGGGAGAGAGAGGAAGGAGAAAGGGAGATGGAGAAAGGGAAAGAGGGGAAGAGGGGAAGAGAGAAATGGAAAAGGAAGAGATGTGAGAGAAAGACAGAAGAAGAAAAAGGGTATGGATAGAAAGAGACAGATGAAGATAAAGGGTAGGGAGATTGAGGGGACAGAGGTAAAAGTGAGGGTGAGATTGAGAGAGAGAGAGTGAGAAAGAGACAGATGGAGGGAGGAAAATTCTTGAATCGAGAGGGAGACTTAGTGAAGAGAGGAGACTGAAGCGAGACAGAAAGATCACATAATGGACAAGAAAGTAGTGAACCGGAGGAAGGAAAGACATGAGAGGGAGAACCGAGAAAATGGAGAAAGCATTTGGGTAGATAAAGGGAGGTAAGGACGAAGGAAGGCAACAACGAAGATAGACAACAGCGAAGGAAGGTAACAACTGAGGTAACGAGGAAGGTAAGAACGGAGGGAGGATAAAAAGAAAGCGAGGAAGAGGAAAAGAGCTGAAGAGGGAAAGAAAAGGATAAGGCAACAAGTAAGAATTTTAAAATAATTCAAAAATAAAATAATAAAACAATAAAATTTTCAGATTATTTGTTCCTTATAAAAGATTTTGTTGTGTTATTCTTTTCATTACTATTGCTTTACACATCATTTACGTAATAATTTCGCTTTGAGAGGAGGTTTTCAAGGTTGAGCTTCATTAACAAAATGTTTTGCTATTAACTTTATATTCAAAATCCATTTACTCAAGCTTATGGAATGAGATTATTACGTAAATGATATGTAAGGTTATGGTAATGGCAAGTACATGACACCAAAATGTTTTATAACGGACAAATAATCTGAAAATTTTCTTGTTTTATTCTTTTAAGGCAGCCTATTCTATAAAGCAAAATGATTTCATTTTTGATTTTTTAAAATTCTTACTTGTTTTCATCTTTTAAGTGCGAAAATGAATAACATTCAATGAAAAATAACGAGCATAAATAATTTACCTCAATCGCTTTCTTACTATGATTGATGTCAAAGTTCGTGATTTGCGGAACTTTGTGACTTCATACGACTCTAACGCTAGTACGCTCGTCAGTTTAAATCACAAAGCTAATAAGAAGAGAAACCCGATACCGGCATTAGCCTACTCTTTACAAAAAGCATCAAGGAGGACCAACGGCTTTACGTCCCTTCCGAAGGACGAAGCGTTGATTCGCGTGCTCTCCTCTAAACACGCAAATAGGGGGCCGCAATATCTACTGAAAAAAGCAACTTTCGCAAGTTTTCAATAGCTCAGCGTAGCAGGTCAACGCGCTCGCCACACACGCCACGGCACCCCACTTCGCATGTTTTGAAATTTCGAAGATACTTTTCCACCAGGAAGCCATCTACCGCAGCGTGAGGAATAAAAATACATTCCCAAATGAACCATCTACCGATTACGAGTTGTTAATTTTCTATGAAAAGGTTCAAAGTTTTTTAAGCAATGGTGAACGTTATTGAGGTATAAAATGACGTAATAGAATACGATAAAATTTTCGTACAATTAAGCGTTATAACTTCTCTCGCCATATATTGGTCAAAATGACAACTCAAGTTGAAGTCCGTATTTCCTGATATCATTTCTAACATTGGGGTACAGAATGCTGTGAATATGTAGTAGTTCAATTTCTTGCTACTAAACCTCACCAGCAGAGCCACCGCAACCAAATAGACTTTTGAGAAGTTTGAACATTCACAGTTTAACATCTTAGATGAGATACGATATTTTTTATGGGCTAAAAACCATCTGCAAGCCATAATCTTTCAAAAGATGTAACATTCTTTATGATCCGATCATTCGTTCAAGAGATATGAGAGAACAAAAAATGGTCTACCCAAATATATATATATATATATATATATATATATATTATATATTATATATAGGACGAACGCATATAAAAGATTTCTTAAAAAGTGGGAGAGGATTGTGAAATTGAGGACGTGAGAGGTAGGAGATAAACAGGGATGGGACGAAAAAAGCGAAAGAGGGAGGAAGAGAGGGAGAGAGAAAGAGGGGAAACGGGGATAGTATGGCTGGGATTGGGCGCGTGGAGATAATCGTTTCATTTTCGCACGCTGTCCGTCGGTGTGCGGGGGCGGACGAAGGGAGGGATAAAGCGGAGGAAGGAAGGAGACGTGAAATGGAACGAAGGGGGCTATGGGAGAGGAGGAGGAAGAGGGCTCGGTAGTCGGATGGACAGGGCTAGGGAGGGCGGAGGGAGGGACGGGATGGAAGAGAGGAAATAAGAGACGTAAAACGCACTTTCCCCGCCTCGCCGCGCGCTCCCTCTCCCGTCTCTATCTCGATTTGCGTGGCGGCGGTGATGAAATGCTCGCATCGCAACGCGCGGTATGTCCGCTGCAATAGGGAGGTCGGAGGAATTCGCTAAACTCGTCTGCGTGCGCTCGCGAGGCCCGTGGACGCCGCATGGCGACTTTTTTATTTACTGGATTGACGCCCAAGCCTCTCTCTCTCTCTCTCCCGCTTCTGACAAAAATGTTATTGGGATTCCGTCACCTATCAACGGAGAGGACACTTTTCCAAATTTTCAAAATGGACTTTAATTGCACACAACGTTTCAATTAGTGGGAAATGACGAGAGCGGAAAAACAAAGTAATAAAACTTTTTTTTAAATTAAAAGGAAAATTTCCAAATTATATTCGTCATGTAATGGAAATACCTAAGTACCTAATTAAACGTTAATACGTAATTATTTAGAAAAACAAAATCGGTTAGAATAAACAGCATTAAGTGTGATTAATATAAAAGAATAAGACAGAACGCTGAATTTTATGAAGAAGAACGAGATGCTGCTCGATTAGAGTAGTTTAAACAAACATCACACGCCCAGCAGAAACAAACGTGGACGAATTATTTGCGTCTAATGCGGTCATTACACTGGTCGCGAAAATATTACCAAACATACATTCATGAACTGTTTTCTTCGAGATAAAGTAGTTGGTTTCTCGTCAGCAAAAATAGCCCTTAAGGTAATATAACCATATCCTTTATTGACCTTGCCACCTTGTCTCAGCACCGGTTGTCCGTGCACGTGTACTGACTTCTCTGAATTGAAATCTAAAATTTACCGAAATATGTGCACCTTTTTACTCCACAGAAAAATAAGGATAAATGATAATGATGTCGAAATAAGTTAAAACGGTCGCTTTGAGATGCGAATAGGGATCAGAAAATCACCTGATTGAGACGCTATAACATAAAACAGTAAAGAGATTACGGTTACGTAGACAGAGAACATCTTATCTGATAAACCGATTTAAGGAATAACGCCTATGCCAAAATTCAACGTGAAGAAGAGTTTGATGACGAAATGAAATAAATACAGTATGAGGAAGATAATATGAAGCGATACTGCTATAGAGTCTATTCAATAGCTCACCTGTGACCGTTGCGGCTCGCGAGGTGCAGGGGCGTGTGGGGGAAGATGGTGTTTGCAGAGTTGTGGCCTCTGGAGAAGGGATTCAGCAGTTCGGGGTGCGTCCTCACCAGCAACTCCACCGTCTCCAATCTAGAAGTCATGCGATGAAAAGGACGAATGGTTACAAAAGAGAATAAACTATAACGTCGATATAACGAGGATATTTTCTCTGGCTTTTTAAAAGAATTACGATACAAAGATAATTTTTAACAAAGAGCGTGTTCGAATTCCTCGATGGAAAATTATTAACCCAACAAATGCGCGATAAAGCGCCACAGAAAAAGCTTTTTCGAGAAAAATCGATTTCACCGAATCGATAAGGATACCAAAGGAGGAGGTTGGAGAAGGGATGAAAGTGAGATTTCTTATATCTACATTTCAAAATCATTGGGATAAAATATCATTCGAAAAGCAAATTAAATAACCGAACTTTCTTATATCTACATTTCAAACCGAACTACTAAGAATTTACATATCAAGAACGGGTCTAGAAGCTAGAATAAGAGGTTTATGATAACTCACGGGACAAAAACTAGAGTAGCGAGACAGACGTGGAAACGAATGACGACACTACGACTAAGACTATGCAAAAGAATGTTTTTTATTCATATGATGTAATAGATTTATCGCATGAGTATCAGAGAATTTTTTTATGCTTCGAAAAGAAACATCCAACGTCGGGGGAGGGATACCGCGGATTTGAAAACGGCATCCGCCTCGAGATATTCAATAAAACGTACATTCACGAACGTACATATCCGGATCAATCGAAAATTCTTTCAATCCGGATATCGCCTCCGTCAGTCCTTCCGATCGCGGGTGGAGGATGGAGAGTGACAGGAGAGGACGCCACTCTCGGAAAATCTGATAAATCCATTGTGCGTTGTTCTCCGTGGTGACTTTTAAACTTCGGCAATGTTCATCCAATCCGCTTTGCTCCCAGTCGCAATTGGAAGGCTCAATTGACTTTCCTGTGTTAGGGATTTGCTATGAAAGATTGCGAATTTCGAAAATATCAAAATGCTCGACAAAGTCCGCAAATATAAATGGTCCTCCACTAATACGTCGTGGAAATAATGTGGCGCCACCATAAGTATTATAAGAATAACACGTACAATGAAAAGTCTAAACCAGTGGTCTTCAAGGTGGGCGATAGCGCCCACCAGTGGGCGTTTTTGGATTTTTAGTGAGCGTTAAAGAACTCACCAATGCTATTCTAATTTTTACACTGAAAAATAAAATTCTATAAAAAAGCTTAATGATACGCGCACATATTCTGCACAACTATTTTATGTTACAGTTCGTTTGTCGTTAACTATAGTATCATATCATACTACACTAGCGACAATGTATCCATGCTGCGGTAAAATCGAAAGGCCTATGAGGGTGGTCGGAGTCTCTCGCAGAAGCAGCGAAGCGTTTAAGTTTAATTTTATCAAATATATAAAATCATAAATTTTTAAACACTGTTATTACCACTGAGACCATATTCGGTAATCTCATCTAACGTCAATCCCACTAGTATTAGGGTTACAATACCTCCGTAAATCGCTTTGCTACTGAGGGCGCAAAATGTTTCTCTGCCCCGGGCGCCAGAAACCCTCACTACGCCATTGGGTGGGCGGTGAACTTATTTCAAAGGACAACATATGGTAAAAGTGGGCGGTGACTCAAAAAAGGTTGAAGGCCACTGGTCTAAACGGACCTCAATGAATATTTGGTCAGAGACATATTGTCTCTATAACTAAAACGCCGTAAGAGTTTGGGATAAATTAAATGTAAATACAGCAAAACCTTTTAAAAAAATACACTTATTCTCGCACTTCATTCCGAACGGTTTAAAATATTTTGAGCCATAAGATATATGAAATTCAATGAAATCGCTTATGTCTATAGCATCCCTGTACGGAGAGAACCATTAAGTATTTCATGATTTTTTTTGGATAAGTGGTTCCGATTATCCGAATTCGAATTATTGATATCTCCCGTTATAAGGATAGAACCCAGAATGAACTTTAATTGAAACAAGATTTTAAGGATTCGATAAAATATAACGAAATTACATTAAAATTTCAAAAAATTATCATCACAACTATTACACGTGTTCAGACAGCCCATGACTATGCACGTTACTGACATCGAGTCGCCGAGCTCTGCGCAGGATCAAGACTTGTAAAAAAAAGTCATTTACTGCTTCTCTGTATATTTTGTCTTTTATTTTGACGAATATGTTAACAGCATTTCGAATAATATTTTCAAATCACGCAATTTCTATGTTACGGCATTACACTTTTAAAAATCCTTAATCATCCTGAAATTCGATTATCCAGACCTCTTTTGGTCTCGGATAAACGGGACTCTAACATAATTCAACTCGCCTCGCCTACGTTATCTGGTAGCAGGGGCGACCCCCGGTCCGGGCGTCGGATAGAGCGTCTTATGCGACCCGAAAAGCTATGATGAAAAAGAGCTCCGTTAAATTTAACACACAATCACATATTTTTTAACTCAAATTACGATTATTACAATTTTCACTTCTTTGACGTCTCAGAATCTCTAGGTTACATCCGATCTAATTCTGCACGTCGAGGCATTGGCAACTTCTAATGCGGTCCTCCGAAGGATTCGCTTTCACCAATGCAATGTAGAAAAGGTTGCCCACCACTGTCTTTAATCCACACACTCACCTTCCATACTGCGCCGCGAGGTCCAAGGCGGTTTCCTCTCGACTGTTCCTGATAGAGGGGTCGCACGAGTGGTCCAATAGGTGAGCGACGACGGCGGTGTGGCCGTATTGGGCGGCGCAGTGGAGGGCCGTCTCACTGTCTTTCGTCTGTGGGAGGAGGAGAAGAGAACCATTACAATAAAAATCACCGTTTCAGGCAAATATAAGTACTTAGAAAAATAAATAGTTCGAAAATGAGTTATTGATCTCACGTTATGGTTAGAATCACAATTATGATTAAAGGATATACCCCTAGGATACGCAAATGGGAATTTCCGCCGAGGAAGGCTACATTTGTACATGAATCAGCCATCTGATGCTCTCAACATTTTAAGTTTACGGGAGTCATTGATAAAATCGGAAGCAAAATCGAAGGAATGGATAACGAATGATATCAAATCTAACTAAAACGAAGGACTACGATACTTCTCCATATAAGAAGAGCAACGTTATGTTAAACAGATAAGCGTTGATGCTGGTACCTAAGACCAAGGACGTATATATTGTCTACAAAACTATTTTGTGTGCATACTGACTTCTAGTGCAAGCATTCAGATTTAAATCAAATATTTCCTTTAAATATGACATTTTAATTTGTATATAATGACAAGTCTTTTCCTGGTGTTTCATCATAGCGGGCAGAGCATATTTTCATTTCATGAATTTTAGCGCTGAAATTTTTCCCCCAAAATTTCAAAAATTCAATCTCTACGCATTCATGGCTTTACCAAGGATAAAGTATTTTTGGATTCATGGAAACATAATTAACAAAAAATCTATTTTATAATCATATAACGTAAGCTAAGCAATAAGTATTATATAATAGGTTCTCATAAAATATCGTTAGGCGAATAAAATTTTGCTGATAATTGCGCCAAAAATAAAATTTCTATCGAAAGAAATAGCTCATAAACTGTTGCTCCACTTCAAATCTTATCTCCTCGCGATATTATAAACAGAAACGAATAATAAGTGTGCAGCTCAATATTTATCGAGTGATTTGATGTTAAACAAGCAGATTGGAGGAGAGGTAACGGAAGCAATAGAGTTCATGCAGACAATAAACAGTGTTTGCCGTGCATGGTGGGTGCATTACATTAAGCAACTTTGAGTTCTGAACCAATAAGAGGCAGCACACAAGGTGAGCAAACTTCATTTGCTCATGAAACGTGTTGCAGTGAGAAACAGTCAAACTTGCCAACTTGCCTAGCACTATATTGATTAAACACACATTCTAATCCAAATCCCTATGGAAGTGGGTTAAAGGAATTCGCTTAAATAATCCTTCTAATCGAATGCTGTTTTCTAAATAAAGAATATGTTCTTCAGACTGCGGCATTTATTACACCATGATTCTCACCAGGCGCCTCTATCGCTAAATCATTGCCTATGCTCTATTTTTGTGAACCCAAACAGTCATAGATAAGAAAAACGAACCTTTGGAACGCTCGCTCCTACTATTGATCTATGTGTTAGTTTGCCTTCGTGGTTGTCCCTTCCCAAACAGGATAAAAAACGAGGATAAATTACTGCTGGAATTTCGAAACTAGTTTCCCTGACTTATAATTCCAACATACTATTCAATCCCTCTAGGGCAGACGTAACGCTTTTTCACTATTATCACAGACTAATGTAACAGTCCGTCAAAAATGACGTATATGCATGAATAAAATGTTATTAAAATTTGGACAAATTTTTGTAAATAATGTGTATCTTAAATGTCTCGATCCTTGTATATTACTTCTGCTATCAATTTATACTTTGCAAATCAAATTCAGCAAGCAGTGAAATTACATTATATAAACGTAGACAAATTGTAAATGACTAGGTAGAAGAGCCTCAAACTCGCCAATAAAAATATTCTTCTTTCTTTCCCTTCATCTCTCCCTTTCGCTTTCCCTCCCTTCCATTTCTCCCTTTCACTCTCTCCTCAAAAATTAGCTAAATACCTCCCTCAGCGTGACGGAATTTCAAACATTCATTTTTTACATAGAGACTTATATGCCCCTGGATCTTATACCACCGGTGGTGCATGTGGAGGCGTGAGACTGATTAAGAGACATAGTTAATTATTTATATAGATATAAATATAATTTTTCCCTCGCCTAATAATTCGCCTGACTTAAGTCCAGTGCTCGCCATTCGTAAACTGCGAGACGTAAACGTAAATAAAACCCCGTGGGGACGAAGAAAGGGGGAAGAGGGGACGAGACTAAAGGTTCTACCAGTACGAACAGACAGAAGAGGAAGGCGGGTGGAGATGACGTGACGCCGGACCGTTTTCTGCTAACCTCAACCACTCGACATCCCTCCACTCCACTCCTTATCCGCCTCCCCTTCCCCCCCCCCCCTCGACATACACCTGACTTTTTCCCTCCCCTCTTTCTCCTCTCGACCCCCGCCCTTTCACTATGGCAGCCATCTCGCGGGTGACCGGACACCGAGAGGCACCTCAGGATTCTCGACGGTCCGTGTCTCGCGGATCACCGAATAGACCCCCGCGGCTGCCTGGTGTCGGGAGTTAGCCCCGCTTTTTCACGCCCTGGCGCACCACTTTCCACGCGAGGAGACGACGGTGGTGCGGCGGGAGGGGGGGTAAGGAGGGGGGGAGAGGAGAGGGAGGCACGGGAAGGTCAGAGGGAGGAGGCTAACATAGAAGAAACGGGAATATATGGAGGTGGTGTGCGGGAGGTCAAGAGGTGAGGGCAGAATGGTGCACAAAGGATGGTATAGGAGGGTCCAAAGAGAGAGAGAGAGAGAAAGTATGAGTTGGAGTGACTAGCATAGAGGAGAAAGGAGAGAAAGTCAGGGAGAAGAGAAGGGGAGAAAGAAGAGAAAGGATGGAGAGGATAGGGAAGTAGAAAGGGAGATAGATTGAGACAGGAGGATAGAAAGGGAGGGAAATAGATAGGGATAGGGAGGATGGGAGACAGAGAAGTTGTAGAGGTGAAAGGGAGAGGTGAGAGATGGGATTAAATAGATGGAGATAGGAGGGTAAAGAGAGGTTATACGAGAGAGGAGGGAGATAGAAATGGAGAGAGGAAGAGGGCAGAGAGTTGAAATCAAGGATAAAGGAGAGATAGAGAGGGGACTAGAAAGGAGGGGAGATAGAGGGAGAGATGCGTATGACAGAGAAAGGTAAAATAAGGATAGAGAAAGAGAAAGAAGATAAAGGGGGAAGAGGGAAGGAGCGAGTATGACGGAGAGGGAGAGTGGGGAAGGTGGAGAGAGAGAGAGGGAGGGAGAGGGAGTAGAGAAGACAGAGTAGAGAGGGAGGAGAGAGAAAGGAATATAGAGAAAGAGATGGAGAGAGAGGGGGGGGGAGACAAAGAAAGGGAGATAGAGGACGGCAAAGAAAGGGAGAGAGGTGTAAATTAGGTGTGGAAGGACAGGTCATGTTGAAACTAGAAATGGTAAGGACGTCTGCGAGTAAAGGGGAGGAGTGCGGGGGTAGAGATGGACGTAATGGATATGGTGTAGAGAGGGAGGGAGAGAGAGAGAACCGCTCTCTCTCTCTCTCCCTCCCTCCCTCCCCCTCTCTCTTTCTCTCGGATGAATTGCAGGCTAGAGGGCGCAGAGGGAGAAAACGGGCACGAGAGCGCGAACGGGCTAAAAAACGAACGACGGCGCTCTGACTCTTTCCGCGCCGCGAAATAAATTGCTTTTGTTGAGGACTGACGTTTAAACGCGTAAAATATTTGCTCGGGGGTAGGAGAGGAGGGGGAGGAGATGGAATGGCGATAACGGGAGATAGCCAGCGATAAAACAGCGAGAAACAAAAACGAAAAGGTTTGTTCTCTCCGGCCTCCGGATCCGAGTTACAAGCCAGGCATTTGCAAAAACGTTACGTATTAAAACGGAGATGACGGACGCCGTCAGGCACGAGGATGGGAAGGACAAAGTGTGAGAAAAATGTATTTAAAAATAATAATTTGAGCGTACCTATCTTACTCCATAAAACCGTGAGCTATCCTTCCGTTTCCTTTGGCTGCGAAGTTCATGAGTAACTCACGACCAGCGAGGAATTTTATTCGTTTATTTTTACTTCCTCTCTGATCTGTCACGTGACCTGAACGTCAAGCACCGGTCTCCCGCTTCGCGTTTTTTTTTCCGGAACATCGGAAACGAGAATTAATAAAAGCACGGGAGCAACATCCATTGTCCATCGTTCATTAACGGGTTCCTTACTTTCTACACTTTATTCGCACGTGATGTAAACCTAAAAACTCTCAACTGCGGTCCGCTTATTAAAAACGAACCCTCATCGCTGCAATTTTATGATCCATAAATTTTTCGATTGTTAGCGGGAACCAGCGGCGCCCTTTTCCCGCCATAGCCATACGGGCGAAAGCTCAAATACATTACAGGTCCGAGGAAGTGAGCATAATTAGGATGTGTGGGCGAAAGACTGCTTTTCGAAAGCTTGATAACAGATAGTTTATCCAAAATAGCCGCTATCTCATTCTCATCTCATTGGTTTCGACTCTTTTCTGGGCCACAAGTGGTGCCTTGGTGACTAGACATTTACAATACTTTATCGAACACAGTGCTTTTGAGTGAAAGACATTGAATACTATAATGTTATTATACCTAATTTAAAATAAATCCTAACTACAGCATTTTTTTCGATATTGGTATATGTATTTCCGCGTTATCGATTATTATTTGGCTGGAGTAGCATTTCTCTCTATACGTATATATATATATATATATATATATATATATATATATATATATATATATATATATATATATAAATACTAAGGAAGAGGAAAGGTAAGTAAGGATATTTTGGGCAACTAGGTGTTGAAGGAAACCCAGTGAACACTTACCGGAAGTAGAGCCGCTGGGGTGTTGGAGAGACACATTTGTAGAGGTTAGAGCTTTCGGGATGATCCCTTCGTCAGCACAAGAGAGACACAACACCTAGTTGCCCAAAATATATATATATACACACATACATACATACATATATATATATACATATATATACACACATATATATATATATAATTTTTAATTTTTTTGTTTATAAATTTGTGATGGATTATTTCGTTTTTTATATAGTTATTTTGTTTAGTAAGTATATTTTTCATCTCTCCTTCTTCCTTTCTGCATATTTATTTTCTTTTTTTATCCAAAACTCCACTATGATATGAAAACTCAAAACCGATTTTTACTTTTTCTTAGCACTCCAACAAACGCACTAACAATGCAGTCACAAATCTATACCTAAAAGCCAATAAAACATCGTTATGCACATCAACCATCTCGTCAAAAACTTTCAAAAATACCACTTAACAATACCGAGGTAAAAATGAAAGGAAGGAGAAAAACCGAACGGGTTTTTAATTGCTTTAAAATGTGGCCAGAATAAAAAAAAAGGATGTAGCGAAGGGCGATAAAAAAAACGGCAGAAGTACGCATGGCGCCGTATTGTTCGTTTTGCTCCATCGCGAAACGAATGACATAAACGCAAAATTATAATCGAGTTTTTTTTTGGAGAGAAATGAGCAAAAGAGAACGGGGCGAGGAAAGTGGAAAAGTGGTAGGAAGTCGTTCGTTAGTCTAATAACCCTGCGGGGGCAGGATGCATGGGGTAGAGATGGGGGATGAGAGGGGGCGGGCGACATTACGCTGCACCGACATCATTTTTCACCCATTCGCCTCGGAATGGCTGCATTTTAATCGCGCGCGGGTGCAAATCGAAGTGAAGTGGCAGAGAGGGACAAAATGTCGATAAATTTTAAAAAATAAATAAATTCAAAGAAGTGAATTTATCGAGCTCTAAATAACTCCGCGACCGACAAAATTCGGTAGTGAGCTAAATTCGTATTTCAACTTCATAACAGGTCTCCTCGACCATAATTCCAACGCCGTTAATCCCCCAGAATATCGGCGATGCTCCGCTGAGGGTGGGTATTTCAAATGAAATTACTCGATTGCTTCGTATCTAAGGGAGAAAATACACAATCTATTAAAATTCAATAAAACCGAAGGAAATTCCGATCTGTTTAGTAATTCCTAGGAAATCCACGTTTAGTTCGTACTTAATAATCCACTTACGATAAGCTCACGTAACTAACTCATTTCTATAAAATAATTAATTTGCCCGTAAAAAATGACGGGTCACCTCACCCCCGTCAACTGGACAAATTTCTTAATAGCATCCTTATGCTAATTTCTGAGCGTCATTTTTGACGTTCAGAGTTGTGATGACGCTTCAATAACAACCCTTTCGAGTACACAACCCGCAGTACACTCATGTTATTTACGGTAAATAACCAGGCAATGGCGGCGATGCTCACACAGAAAGGCAAACACACCGACACATACAATGGTACATACATACATACACAGTGAAAACTGTCTGTCATTATCAATTATTACTATACTCCACAGTGGTATAGTAAGTTCAAAGACTGTAAAGCCATTTCAACTATTTTTCCGATTTCAACGATCTGGTTAAAAGGAAATTGTAAAATATATGAAGAACTATCCTTACAAAATACTTCTTTGGATCGTAAACTTGTCGCGGTAGGCGGACTTGAGTGTTCCGTAAAGCTTGAGAGCTACACTTACTGGAGCATCTGCTCCTGGTGGGGTCACCTAACACCAGCAAGGTTAAAGTTAGGGACCAAACAGATATTACATACATCGTCGGTACTTCAATGAGGCAGCTGCATGAGGCGTCTGTATCCAGTGGGCCGGCATAATTGAGTGACGGTGACACGTTAAAAACATCGTTGAGGAAGGCAACGAGAAACCACCAACTATTATACTTAGCAATATGGCTCGGTTGATAAAGAGGCATTTGATTCACGACTTAAACCGGACAATGCCCCATACGTGGTATAAAAATTATAAGGCGTTTCCAGATGAGCTAGAGACTTGAAATTTGGCACAACCGATGGAAAAAACTGATATTATAAAAATTTCAATTTTTCGGGGACAGTTTTGCCTCATTATTGCATCATACGAGGATAAAAATTATAAGGCACTTCCAGATGAGCCATAGACTTGAAACTTGGCACGATTATAAGAATTCCGTCGTAACAGTTGGGAAAAATCCGACATCGTCAAAATTCTAATTCTTAGGTGTTTTTTAAATTTAAATTGAAAGTAGGATGAAATGCTTGCAGAATACTAGTATCCTAAATACATATGACAACTGATAGTTCTGAACAACGATAACGATATATAAACTACACTAAGAAGTTTCTAAAGCGGAGCCGGAAACAAATAAATGTATGAATCCTTGCAGTCAGGTGTTGACATTAACTTTTACATTTAAATTTCCAAAAAAAATAATTCATAATTCAATCAGGCTATTAATGACTTACATTTTTTCTAAGGATAGGAACATAATTCTGTCGCATTACACTGTGCAAAAAAGGAATAAAACGCGGAATATGAGGTTATTTTTAAAATATACGAATAGTTATTTAAATTTAAAATTTCATTTTTACAACGGTGATTCATAAAATCTAGGGAATGTTAAAAAAAAGTTAAATACAAAAGAAATTAACTATTTTTATGATATCGTGGATGAAATTGAAAATTAAAAAAATTCCCAAATAAAATCCAGACGCCATAAAAAGCGGTTCAAAGGGAGGATGAAATGGGAGCAAAGGTCATACAACGGACTAATTTCCATCCGATGACATCTGCATTTTTCGATGGGCGCTCTGCCAACACGCTTAACCAACAAGTGATACGACATGTGACTTTTCGAGATAGATATCTGCCAGAACCAGAGGCAGTAAACGGATACTCAACCCAAAGATGTCGGTTTCAATCTGCAGGGGAGAAGAAGTCTTATGATCGGGAACCGTTTTAAACCGGCTACAAAATGCTATAATAAGCCCGAACGCGCAGAAACCCATAGTATAGCGCATAAACCTTCCTCAAAACCACAATCAAATGTATAATCATTTTTTTAAATGTGAAGCATGGACAAGCGGTTAAGCGAAAATGGTATTAGTATTATATGAAAGTTCGATTCAGAAGTATCAAATAAAAATATCGTTAAAGATATTAGATGTTCTTCATCCTCCGCCATCTACTACTTCGGTGAATTTACTATTAACATGTAGACATAGGCGTAGAAATATGTAGTCCGCATACTTTATCTAGGCAGTCTGCATTAGTAATATAAAACACGGCGTTAAAACCAAGATGTTATTTTGATGAATGAAGTACAGTTCTCGCGCTGAAGAAGTGTTCATCATCATCATCGGTTTTTCAATCATTACGATTGGTCACTGCAGTTTTTATATCGTCTTATTATATAAAATCCTTCAAATGTCGATTTTGAACAAAAAAATGTAATCGGAAACATCCGTACCCGATAGTACTTTTTTTTATTGCGACATAGGTCTTAACCCTCAAATTTCCCTGTAGCTTTCCTTTAACTATCATTTTCAGAGAGACAAGAAATTGATGAAAATCTGAGTATGAGATATTCCCCTATATGGATCAGAAACATGGATACAGGTAAAAAGTACATAAATTACTTGAACAACTTCCAAATATGAATATGGAAAAGATTTCTGAAGATAAAATGGAAAGATAGGATAAAAATGAGAACGTACTATATAAGAAGAATACGATGAAAGCGAATTATTACCCAGACTATACATCTACATAATACCATGCAAGTCACATTATTGGTGGATGGCAGGGGGTGCAATGCACCAAGGTTCCCTAGCTTACCCTCCTTACCTCTTCCTAATACGTATGTTCCGTTATCGTTCCGGGGAAAAAAGATTTTCTGTATTACGGATCTTATCTTCACTGTCCTGCATTCCGATATATGTTGTACTTCTGATAAGTACGACTATCTCATCCGCTAATCCCTCAGTCATATATATTTCTAGTAAATTAAATCCAGCTTGCAGTCTACGTTCCTCTATTAATGTAATTACGCTTTGTTTACAATCGTAATTTCTTTACGAATCTAGCTGCCCTTCGCTGTACCTTTTCTATCTCTTTGGTGAGCCCCTTTTCGTAAGGATCCCAAACAGCTGACGCATATTCGACCTGCGGTATCTGTATTTGATTTCAATAGTTTTCTTTAAATAACAACTACCAAAATTTAAGTGTATCCGGGCCAGTAATTAAGTAAATTTATTATCGCTTAGATGTGACATTCATTTAGTTAAACATCGAAGTAGAAAATCAAAACATATATTTTTAAAAATTCGCTGAAGAATATTGACCATACGTTTCATAGGTGTTGCAGGAATTCATAATTCCTTTTGTTTTATAATTTTAAAAATACATCTCGGAGGGGGGAGGGAGAAGGTTGTTTTCCCCTGGACTCGATCTGGCTCTCGGCGGCCCTGTAGAGATATAGTATAGAAATGAAGAAGAATGCAGAAAACATTGACTATGTGGAGAACCAGATTTATCCTATGTTAACCGTGGACCTGTAAACCTAATGATTACCACTGTGATGATATAGATTAAATTTAAATACAAAAATTAACATAACCATATTTTTCCTATAAAGCTAAACCGTGTGCCTGTTCCGTGACTTACGACCGTCGGCTAGGCACGAAATTAGGTGAAAGGGGAAGATGCGCAGAGGGAGTGAGTAAGAGGAAGGAAATATTGCAAGAGGAGAGCAAAAGGGGGAGGGAGAGTAGGGAGAGTGGAAGGCACAGAGGCAGCATCCACCCGCGAGGGCCTTTCCAAGCCCATCCGCGGGGATCCGCCCTCTCTTGTCTCTCCCCATCCCCTCCCCTCGCTCCACTCCCTCCCTCCTCCACCTCCCACCCTCCCCCCTTCACCTCCCACAGAGTTTCGGCCATGCGTGCTCCCCCCCCGTCACCATGGAAACGGGCGTCCATCAAGCACCCGCGGTGATGGTGGCGTTGGCGTCGGCGGGCACGTCATGTGTGTTCGAGCTCCACGTGTGGGCGAGCCTGTGTTTCGAACACATCTCTCCCGACACACCCCTTTCCCCCACCCCCATTTTTTACCCAACACAACCCTAGCCCTGCACTCTTCCTTTTTTTTATTCATTTTAATATTTTTGAGGCCACTCCTCGCTCCTCCTCTTCTTCCTCTCCCTCCCCCTTCCCTCACTCCGCTATATCTCTCTCCTCGTGCTCTGCTTTCTGGGAACGCACCGATGGTTCCGTATGCGAGTGAAGCGCTGTGATAGGGAGTCGTGTGTGGAAGAGGAGTGGGAGGGAGAAAAGGAGGGTATGAGGAGTGGTTTAGGTGGAGATGGAGGGAGTGGGGAGGAAGAGGAAGGAGTTGGGATGCGAGTAGAGGAGGGAGAGAGAGAGAAAGGGAGAGAAATTCGTGCGTGGGAGGTGGTGGCGTGGAGTGAGAAAGCGAGGAAAATACATACGTAAAGGGGTTGGGGAAAAGATTGCGAGTTGAGGGATGGAAGATCAGAGGTAGGGAGGGAGATAGAGATACCTCTCTCATTCTCTCCTCCATCGCTCTCTCTCTCTCTCTTTCTCTCCTCCATCTCTCTCTCTCTCTCTCTCTCGCAGGAGGTGAAGGGAGAGCGACGCTGATAACCGAGTTATTCCCATAATTATGATTAAAATTAATTTTTTTTCGGAGGCTCTACGTTCCGGAGAGGTACGTAGGAGCTTAACGCGTTTTTACGAATTTTTCCTCATTTGCATGGCGAGCCGAGCTCTCCGTATTAAAAAAAAAGAAAGAAATCCAAGGGGGCGGAAGCGTAAAAGGCTCCTATTACGGAAATCAATATGGCGATTTTTTTTTAGGATTAACAACAAACTGCTTGCATAGGGAAGGGCGGCGAAGAATATAATTCCGTCGGGAAAGAAAGCTTTTTTAAAATACTAATTTGCAAAATCTGCAGAGAGTTTTCTGCGATAAAACCAGCAAAAAAATGGCGGTGATTGGTGGATGATGTATTTTTTCACGAGAATTTCTACAACTCTTGTTTACAACGCTTAAAAAAGTCTTTCTTGTTTTATACCTAAATTCATACTTAAGTTTGATTTAATGGAATAATTACAGTCATCACTTGAGATTTAAGCAGACTCGACAAAAGTGAAATCGAAGGAAGTAATTAAATAAAAAGTCGATTTCTCCCACAAGATAATGAGGATACATTTTTTTTATTTTGCATATAGAAACTGAAAATGGACTCTTTCTTTAGGAAATATTGAGGCAGTCTACTGTGAAAAAGGAAATAATATTAAGCCTCCCCTTGAGAATACATAAACGCATGTAGGCACAACGCGTTCAAGCGGCAATTCGCAATAAATCATTCACTTGTTCGTTAACAGACCGCGATGAATGATGTCTTATCCCTCGAGCACCAGCGGAGATCCAAATGAGAGAAAGAATCGAGAAATATTTTCACTCTTAAGAAATAAAGAGGGAGGGTGGGAGAGAGGGATGAAAGGAGAAATGCCTGGAGAATTAGATAGGATCTACATCTAATTTTAACCTGAAATTCACCTAATTGGTGGGTGGCAGGGGGTTCAATACACCTAAACCTAACTAAATGTTATCTTTCGCAAGTTGGACTTTTCTATTGTGATTTCCTATTGTCCTCGGAAAGAACGAGGATGGCGGAAATAGGGCATGAGAGAAAGTCATTACTGAAAGCACGCAACATTTATTCAGGCTGAAGTTGAGGCGGGTTAGTCCTTGTTCGCTTGAGAATGAAATTGAAATAAGGGGTGTATTTTTAAGAAAAATTTTGTAAAAATATCAAAACTCAAGAAAAAATAAATAATATACAATCATTTCTTTCCGGATACCAGATGATCTTGCTTAAGGTATGTCCATGTTAATGTATATATTGTCCGGCAGTTGGTGATTATCAGTAGATAAAATGTGTCAAATTGACTCCATAGATTCTAACCGACAGGGTTTGGTCTCATATTGTGATATCTGATAGACAATTTGGAACAATTGCCTTGATAACGCTTTTTTCTGCAAGTTGTGCCATATATTATGTCCACGTGCTCGTGACTTAGGGTGCAAGTAGGAGCTTAAATTGTCATTATAACTTATCTGACACCTCAAATTTATACTTCTTTACAGTGCTTTTTGTATTAAAAAAAGAGGTGCCGGTACTCCCATCCCCTATCCACCTCTTCCTGCACCCTCTCCCCCTTCTCTATTGAATTTGTGATAAACCTTTAATAATAAAGTTCATAATAAAAATCAAAATGTTTAACATTTACAGAATCTGTTTATTACTTTAAGTTTTAAAGAATTAAAAAAATGAAAATGTACCGAAATTAGACGTGGGTCAACATCGCTCTGAAAAAAGGTGCCGGTACGCAGTACCGTCGCGTACCGTCACAAAAAAGCACTGCTTCTTTACGAAAATTTATAGATTCGCTGTCTAAAGTCACCTATCGAATCACAAAACATACAAAAGCTTTAGGAAACCTGAGTTAAGACTTGAATCCAACGTATTCAACCAACCAACTTATTTGGTGCAGTGACACTTCCAAACGCTTCTGGCAGATTGCAAGGTATTAATGTAAATTCATAAAGGGAACGGGATGAGGAGACTTCAATGGTGGTGCTATTATAACGGGTGATAGAAAAGAACCACCAGCCGTACCACACAAAATAAAGGGAGAATAACCTTTTGACGTTGTTTGTGAGAAACCAAAATAAAAACATTTCAAGCAGTCATATTTGTAAGATGACAAAAGTGAACCGCTTGAAACTCAAACAAAACCAGCAGCAAAAAAATCTACCACGCTCGGATGCTTACACCAGCGCGGGGCAAAGATACCCTCGATTATTAACTTAACCTAAAACGAAGCCATCGCGCAAAAAAGGGGAAAAGAGGTTTTCTATACACGAGTAGAAACCTCTCGAGTGCATAAGGGAACTGCGCTTTTGTGAAGCAATTCCATCCCCTCTTTGCCATCGATGCATCGGGGTGGTTAGGTAAGAGAAAAGAAAGGGTTTGGAGGGCAGGGGGCCGATGGCATGAAGGGCGAGCTGGCACAAGAATAACACAAGAAGCAGCGCCAGAATGACGCGAGACGGAAATAAATGGGAGAAAAGTGAGAAGAAAGACGAACCCGAAAAAGAAACAACGACGAGGTATTTTCCGACGTAGCTGTCAGGATGGGGACAAATAAAAATGGGAGCAGAAAAACGGTTTATTTTAAGGTCCACGGTGTAGAGAGAGGCAAAATAAAAACCCGGGGGAAAAATTAAAAAACCCCGCTGAATTTTCAGGGAGTAGAAAGTTTTAAAAAATGAATTCGGAACGGGATGTAGAAATAAAACGAAAGAGTCGAAACTAAATTTCCTGAGGACGACACAAGCCTGCGGACGCACGCGGGCAGCTGGCGATGCGTGGCGGAAAAAGCGGGGGAGACTTTATTTGCGAGGGCGGGTCCGGGAAGAGGAGGAGGAGGAGGAGGGAGAGGCGGAGTTGCAAGGCAGTGGATGGTGTGGCGGGATGGGAGGACGGATAAGAGAGGGAGAGAGATATGGAAAGAGAGAGAGGGGGAGGGGGGGGGGGGCAATGCATGGAAGGGATAATACGGAGGTTGCATATGGGTTGGGTTTGAGAGGTTTGGAGGGAAAGATGGTGAAGGCAGGGAGGCTGCCTAAAAGAATTAGGGAAGGGGTATTTACGGTAAGAGGAGGGGGAATGGGTGGGAGGGAGAAGAAAGGCGGGAAGGGGAAAAACAAGGTAACCAGAGTGTGAAAATCCACCCCCTCCGCGTCAAAATGGAGATGTGTGGGAAGGAGAGGATGAGAGGGGGAGTGAGAGGGAGAGGAGTGAGAGGGAGAGGGAGAAAGAGGGGGTAGACAGAAGAGTATACGGAGGGAGGATGGAGAGGTAGAGACAGGTAGATAGAAAGAGAAAGAAAGAGAGAAAAAGAGGAAAAGGTAGAATGAGAGGAAGAGAGAGGAAGAGAAAAGGGAGAGAGAAACGGATAGAGAGGGTGAGAGAGAGGGATAGAGAGGGTGAGAGAGAGGGATAGAGAGGGTGAGAGAGAGAGGGAAAGAGAGACGGAAAAGGAGTGTAAGAGAATGGGAGAGGGACAGAGAAACTACGAGAGATAGACAGACAGACAAACGACTTTATTTAGGGCGAAATTGAGACTACATAGTCCCTCCTTACATTTAACCTTAGAGAGATAGAGAGAGGGTGAGAGAGAGAGGGATAGAGAGAGGGTGAGAGAGAGAGAGGGATAGAGAGAGGTTGAGAGAGAGATAGAAAAATATGATTAGAGAGAGGGATACAGTGAGGGAGGATAGGGAAGGAGCGAGGGTACAACAGGAGAGTGGAGACGTGGGAACAAAGGGAATAGAGAGCAGAAAAGTGTCGTGCCCCTCCCCCCCCTCTCTCTCTCTCTCTCCCATCCCAACCTCCCACTCCCTCTAATATAATAATAAAGCGTAACTCCGACTTGTGATGTGGAGACCGCGCTATCGTGTGTGCGTTTTCGCGTCGACGGAGAGGGAGGAGGACGAGGAGGAAAAAAGAGATTCGCCCGCGATGGTAAAAAAAAAGCAAAAAGCGAGGAAAAAAACGCGCCGGCCAATGGGAAGAGAGAGCGGGCCCCGGCTACACGGGGAACGAATCGCTCAGCGCGTCATTAGAATAAGTTTTTTAAAGATCCCGAGAACGTTTCGCGACCAAGCGTGCCACAAACGCGAAACCTTTCGAGCGCGAAAGCAAACGAATGTCCGTGAAATTTTTCGGCGGAAATACAGAGAGAGAGAGAGGATGCATGGAAAAAAACAGAAGAAGGTCGAGAGGCGCGCCCTTTCCCTCCCTCTAGCTCACTGCCAAGAGGCCGCGAGGAACATCAAGAGGACGTGGGAGAGAGATGTATGGATGGCGAGTGTGGCATGGAAACGTGTACACCCCCTCCCTACAGGGGGAGGGGGAGGAGCCGTATGGGAAAGGGGAGGTCAGGGGTCATCGTGCGGAAAAAAAAAGAAACCGGTCAGCACAAACCAACGGAAGCATTAGCAAACAAAAAATAAAATCTTTTATTTATGGTCGATGGAGGAAAAGCTTATATTCGTTTTCCCCGACATCGGTTATCGGAATTTTAATTTATTCTGCCTATGGCCGCGGGTAAAATATTAAAACAGAGAGGAATATAAAAGGATCGACTTTCAGACGAAACCAATCGCGAGTCGTGTTATTTGTTCCCGTCGTTTCGCAAATGTCTACGGGGAGTTTTCCTCGTTGGAAAATTTTCGTCGTCAGGTTCGGTTTGGGAGCTTTTTTCACAAAAAATATTATAGTCATAAGTGAATTAATTCCATTTGAAAAACATTTCATGGTGGAGATACTTTTCTCTCATTCTTTATATATTAGTTGAGAATTTCAAACTCGACTACAGCAAATAAACCTGAAATGTTTCTCAAATTACATTACTTTTAAGGGCGTCTTGTCGATAATTCAGTGAAGAGTAGCAGGTGAAGGGATGGGCAAGGAGTTATTTTAATGAAAAATTTAATTGCGTTAAAACTTATACAATTAGCAGTTATAAATTTATTGAATAACTAAATCGTCAAATTTTGCACTTAATAATTGTGAGATATTAAAAACTACTATAGTTTGCATGTTAATGTGACAAACATTAGCATGTTAATTCGATTCACAAATCTTAGCAGTGAGGAGATCTAGAATAACAAAACTATCTTACAAAGTTAGATACCTTCACAACCAGAGGTATATAGTGCGGAATTTCTTTCTTGTAAAATGCAAAAAAGACATTTTGCAATTCACCTTTGATAAAAGAGTAGTTAAGTCCCACAAGCAGAAAAGGCATTCTCAGTCTTATCAAACGAGAAAACAATAAGTTTCCTCTAGCTATAATTTTAAAGTATCCACACTTCTGCTAGAATGCGCAAATGGATCCCATCTGCAAATCGAACTTTTATACATAATACCGTGAATCGATGGCTTCATTAAAAACATTCGCAAAAAACAATTTTTGCAGATGATAGCCAAACGAAAAATTACAACTCGGAAATTTTTATTATAGCGAATTTTTTTTATTACAATTGGGTAAAAATTTCAGTAAATTATAACTTAAAATGAGCGGGGGAGTTAGAAATGTTACGAACAGCAATAAACCGATTTTTTATCGGAAAACGCGTATTTAAGAAATTTTCTAAGCTTTGAAGCGCCATCAATATATCCGGAGGCATATTTTCGTCTATTTTTGAGTTTTTTTTTTCGAGCTGGCAGGGGAAAAATGACCCTCCAACACAGGAGAGAGACGCCCCGCGGAGCGGACACTCACGTTGGGTGGTCCTCAGGTAGTGCCTCGCGACGAATACAAAAGGAATGGTTTATGAGGGAAACTATTCCGAGAAAACGAAGAGGAATTCCAAAGAACGGGAAATGTGACACGGAAAGAGAAATCCGAAAAACGAAGAAACGGAAAATCATATCCACCTATCTACATAATACCATACGATTCACCAAAGGCAAGGGGTTATAATGCACTAGAATCCCACTTGATAATGAAAACCATATAAAGTTAATCTAATTGAGAAATTATGTAAGTCCAATGACCTCATGAAGGATAGGAAAGCCCGGTGCGCATTTCAATAACAAAGTAGCCGCCGTCAGAGGTAATTTCTCAAAGGGCCATATGATGGCCCGAATGGATCCAGGGGGTTAAATTAATTATCCCTCCAAAGATTTGAGAACACGGAATAAAAGTTAATAGAATGAATATTTTTTTAAACATCCGAAAATGCTATTTTTTAGTTTTCATTTTGTTACACAAAATTATATCTATTTCCTTTTTACAAATTAAAATATGCACGCTTTTTAAGATACTTTCAAAAGGGTAGCTTATTTTTCCCCCCTCCCCCCCTCTATCCCGAAAGACTGAAGCTTGCTGCGTCAGCCCTTGTTTGATCGCTTTTGGATCTACCTCAAGTTTAGTCTAGGAGGTTGCAGCAATAGTTGAAGTACTCATATGCACTGGAAAACACGATCATGAAAAGAAAATACGCGAGATAGACTGTAGGTCAGACAGACATCGGGGCTCGTTTCATCCTTTAAAAATATAAAAATTCATAGTAGTAGAATCAAACGTGCGAAAGAGAAATTCCATGGACATTTAAGCGCATTGCACACCCTGCCACCCTCCACTTCAGTGAACTTAGGGTTTACATATACAATTCACACCCTGCAATACACCAAAGACGGTTAGCACCTATGTACCTATGTACCTACTTAAAAATAGTGCCCGTTTGCACTTCTGATTATGTGAGGGAAGAACGAAAAATATTTCTCCGTCCTGGTTCCATCTCCATGTACTTTTTCTATGCTGGGGAAGTATTGATCAACAGGAATCTTCAATCTCATCATTATACTAGATATGTGACTAGACATACCCTCCTTTGCAATCTCTCCTTTCGCTTCTTTCATGGTTTCCCAATCATGTTCAAATAGTAGGATGCTTCGGCATAGCAAAACGCTCTATTTAGATGCACCCAATTTACCGGCCGAATACCAGACTCGAGTCCAGCTTAATAATGCTTTTTTTAAAAATAAAAAGTGAAAATATCGACAGGTGAACACCTCACGCTATGGTACCTCGAAAAAATCAACGTAAACATCTGATAAACCGAATCACGTCGCCCGCGGACCGTGAGCGAATTATAAAACAATCAACGCCGCCGCTTCACTTCTCGAGGCGAGCGTCTATTGTTCCCAAAGGGAATCGCAGATCGAAAGTGATCCCGAGGGAAAGAGGATTCGAGGAAAAAAGGGAGGGAGAAAAGAAGGCTGCAAATCTCGACGCGAAAGCGGAGATTTTCCGAATCCGCGGTGCGGTCGGGGAGGGAGGGGGAGGGAGGGGGTGGAGGCAGACAAGAGGGGCGGGGAGAGGGAGGAGGCGAGGGCTTGGGTAGCTAGGGGGTAGGGCGAATTTTCAGGAGAGGCTCGAGAGGGGCACTCGACTGATTAAGAACAGAGTTCGAAAGGCGAAGGGTTATAATTACAATCTTTCCTCTAATTAAGAAGGGCATGGAGGAAATGGATGGGGTGAAAAGGAGGAGGGGGTGGTGGTGATGGTCGGGAGGCAGAGATAGAGAGGAAGGTGAGTTACACGCCTCCCTGAGTCGGTTATCTTCCCTTCCGACCAAACACCTCTTTCCTAATTAACCGAGTTCCTCTTCCTACCAGCTTTTTTCCCCTCGCCTTCAACTTCCCCCCCCTCTCCCTCCCTCTCTCTCTCCCTACCTCCCTCCCTTCCTCCCTTCCTCCCTCCCTCCCTCCCTTCCTCCCTCTCTCCCTTCCTCCCTCCCTCCCTCCCTCTCTCTCTCTTTTCTCACCACCCCTACCACAAGAGGAAGAAGACCCCCCATTGGGATCTGCCCGACCGCACGAACATACCAGAGTCTCGCACTACTGTTCCCTGGATGCATAGCCAACCAAACGTGTATTGAGTTAAGGAGGGGTGGAGGGAGGAGGGAGTGGGGGTTGGTAAGCGGAATGAACGGAGAAGGGGGAGTGGCCCTAGTAGAAGAATCGCGTGACAATGGAGAGAGAGAGAGAGAAAGAGACGAGAACACTCACCGCCTCCTCCTCCTCCCACTCCTTCAGCCACTTCGCCCCCTTCATTAAAATAACCCCCGCCGATCCGGCAGACCCTAACCCACTCCTAAAAATCCAAACCCCACTCCTACCGTACGTAGGAGTAATTTCTCTCTTTCTCTGTAATCCCCTATTTTTTTCCCCCATCCCCGAGCGACTACGGAGGACATGATTCGAAATGAGTCCGGATATGCGGTCCACCACACTGGTACTACACCATCCCTCGCACCCGCCTTCCTCTCTCTTTCCAGAAACGAGGATAAGAAAGCTTCTCGATTTCTTTGCACCAGTCTGAGCGTGGAAATAGGTGTGTTTTATGAAAGGAGGGGTTTGTTTTTTTTTTTTTTTTTTTGAGGCTTCCTTTACGACTCGATGCGGTCTTACGCTTACCTTGCCTATAGAGAAGGGACAACAAAAAAAACACAATCGCCGCTTCGTGGTTTCCTGAGAGGAAATCGCGGAAACGGAGAGAGAGATTCGGAAGGTTTTGAGGCAGCACGGATGAGAAGAGGAAGAGGGGTGTAAGAATCGAGATAAAATTTGAAAAAGGGGTAAACAATGCTTCCTGGAGGAAGTGATTAGTTTCGAGACGATAAGTCCTCTCGTTTCGACGAAGTTTCCACCTCTCGTGTCCATTATTGTCACCCCGCGTGGCGCGATTCCTCCGCTCCTTATGGAAACGAACGGGATTTGCGATTTTTTTTAACGCCTCGCGGATTATTCCGCGTAAAGAAATCATCCCGCGGAAAAAAGTTAGGATCTCCGGAGATGCCGGGAATACTCCCTCTTCGTCTCTATTTTATTTATTGACAACAAGGTGTCTCCTTGGCAACAGATATGACATTAATGGCGCCCGAAAAAAATATCCCGTCACTAATCAAGACGAATAGGTTTGTGCCTGGTATATTTATACAAAGCCAAAGGCTTCAGAAGTAATGAAAAAAATCACTATCATATAAGAGAATGAGGACAAAAAAACAAAGCAGGTTTCGGAGATGAGACATTCGGCGTAGAAGTTTCTGACCATATTATTGTCGTCGGTGACACATTCAAATTAACCAACAGCTGTTAACGAACTTAAGGTCGTTAAATGAAATGGTGATACGATCGATAATTTTATTTCATATGATGTTAAAAATACTACTAAATAGACATCTTAAATCCGGACTAAATTCAATCGATAAACAAAACGACGAAGTGGCGTTCGTCATCAAATTAACAATAAAGATCCGACACGCTAAATAGCCAACTTATCTCGGTGGCACACTCTAATCGCTAACTCCATCTCTGAACTCCTTGCTTTGGCTTATGGCTGTGATTATATGCTGCGTATCACAATATCTGTATATGTCAGATAAAGAGGACGACAAAAAAAGGAAGCACTGAGTGGGCAGGTAAGGGTTAAGGAGGAAACCCTGTCTCTTACAAAAACATATTTTTAATCAAACAAAGCGTTATCTCTGAGGATTAGGGGCTGAGACTCCTGGTTTTGTAGTGGTCCTCGAATTTCTTGTTCCTCGACCAGTAATGTAATTTATGCACCAATCGAAAGTGACAAACAAATTCTTCTTAATACTATGTAATGAATTTAATTAAATTATTTATATTACACGTAAGATCTACGTTATTTTAAATTAAAAATATCATTATATAGGTAAATAATTAATCTTCGATAATTTATTACTGGTATATAATGTTAAGATAAGGGGTACAAATGTGAATCCTATATACCTAAGCCTGAGCATCCCTGCTGTAATCGTTCTTGGGGGGTAACACTTTTGACGCTTCATCTACGTCTTCTTCTACAAGTTACCATTCAATTCATCAAAGTGTTGGTGGCAGGGAGAGCAATCCACCAAAGCCTGCCTATCAATTTTCTCTCGCAGGTTTGACTCTCCTGCATGATTTAGTATTACCCTCGGAAAAAAGTACTCATCCCATACACTTGAGTTGTATTCGACCTGTGGTCTAACTTATAAGCAACACGATTCTCGCACCTTTTATGAAGTATGCCGTGCCATTCTGCGCATTAAGATCAATTTCTGGCTGGCTGTGCCTACAACCCAACGAATATGCATGTCCCGTAAAAGATCGAGGCAAAGAGCGACTACTAAATAGTTAACAGGCTGTATCCTTCAGTTATCACGCTTAAAAGCTTGGACTTGTACTATCAACGCCGCACGAAGCGCTCCACCAAAAACTGCGCCGTGATAAAACGTCCAGATGTTTTTGGAATAGATCTCCACCAGCGATTTGGTAACTAGTAGCACAAATACACCCATCTCGCTGAATTTAATAACTCAGCTTCACAAGTTTAATCTATGCATCGTTTTATATAAATATGTCGTAAACAGTGTATCATTATATTAATTTTCAGTAAACAGATTATTAGCGCAATATAGATGTGACATCTCAGAAATTAATGATCAAATTAAATATTTTTTCACAAATACTACTTTTTATCAAATAAAGCATCAATGAAACAGATGCGGAAATACATTTCGAGTTGTAGTCTTATTGAAAATATTGCTCCCATTTACATTTACATCAATACCCTGCAAGCCGCTAGAAGCGTTTGGCAGGGGGTGTCACAACACCAAGTAGCTCTAACTAATTCCTCTGTTGGACTGTCTTATCGCGTCTGGGAAAAAAGAATCTGTAGTATTTCTCTGTTCTAACGATTGTTTCGACATATTTTCTCCTGTACTCTGATCTAACATTACGTTCACTAACACCGATGGGGTCGACTATGCCGCGTACGTCTTCAACAAACTCGGAGCTTTCGAATTTTTCAAATAGTTTCCTTTTGTAATCAATTCTTCTACTCTTCAACGTCTGCCATTTTAGATCCCTCAATATCTCTGATACACTAGCATCATACCGATATTCTCCTTTTACAAATCTAGCCGCTCTACGCTGAACCATTTCGAGCTCCCTAGTTAGGCCCTCCTCGAAAGGGTCCCCATGGTGGCCGGTTAATGCATGGAGTTAATCATACTCCAATCTGATTAATTTATTTCATAAAATGAACATTTAATGTCATTTAAAAAGTGCAATGAATAAATCTATTAATTTATTGAAGTTGACAACCATTTTGTGGCAATAAATATAAGATCTCATCTACATCTACATGATACCCTGCAAGTCACCAGACTGGTGGGTGGCAGGAGGTGCAGCGCACCAAAACCTACCTAATAACGTCCCTCGTGGGACGATCCATCAAAGTCAAGATTTTACGAAGTTTGAAACCACTTAATTTAAATAAGCGAATTCAACAGAGGATTATCGAGCTTGTCTTATGGCTGAAAACAAATTCATGAATAAGCACTGCAATACCAAAAAATGGGAAATTACATATCAAGGGTATTCGGAATAATACCGTATTCCTAATTTCCCATAATCCTGCTGTGGGTATTGTAGATATCTGAGATATATAACCGAATGTCATTATAAATCGTATTTGATTCACTGTGGAAGGCAATCCATGGTGCGAATTCCCATACTGTCAAGGGATGCGTATTAAGTTGGATCGTTTTTGACAGTTTACTGGAAACTAAAAGTTAATGCGACAATTTTTTCTCTATCCTGACACTAAAATACATATCATTTCGAAACTCGTGGCATCGCATGATAATTAAAAATGGGATATTATCTACATGATACCCTGCAAATCACCAGGGGGCAGGGGGGAAATCATTTCCATAGGAAAAGACCAGATTTACACCGCTTTTTTCAGACGTTAATTCTCCAACTTGCTTATCTCACTCGTTAAAAAAAGACTCATTATCTCTTGACCGCACTTCCATCGCCTTTGCATCAAACAAATTATGGTACAAAAATGGCGTACACTAGTCAAAAGCCGTAAAAGAGAATAAAAAATGCATCGCCATAAAATATTGATATAAGTTTATACATGAAATTGCAAGCATTTTCCCCTCATTCTGAAAAAATGTTAACACTCCGACGAAAATTTTTTATTGAGATTTATAATAATTTATTTTTAGCGAAACCAAAAGATAGGAATCAAACTTAGAGTAACCATTCGAGTATCAATATAAATTTAATACAAAAATTAACAAATTTATTATAATAATAGCGGTAGTTTTACAATACCGCTCGCATTATTTGTTCGGTAATTTGCGTGAATAACATTCGATTTCAAATATTTTACGAATTCATCTATTCTTTTTGATGAATTTCGAAATAGCTAAGTTTTAATTCCTGTAATTCCCCCGGAACGGTAAGTATTAGAGGTTTCAGAGAACTAGGATAGCCTAAAAAACATTCGATCGTTGTTTTAGGAATAATGGATTGCTTGCGTGACGCAGATCAACATTCGGCCGAATCCACTCAAAGATTTATCTTCTCAACAGCAAATAGAATATGCTATTGTACGTACATTACTGCAGTCAAATGATTGAGGCGATCTGATGTAATTGTTTCGCCCACCGACTCCGCTATTCCGACCGCCGCCGTTGGGTAACTAACAGCATTAAAATGAAGCAATTTCACATTACGAAACTCACGAGTCCCAGGAACATCTGCCCGCGTACTTGTGCGCGTTAAGAACTTATCGTGGCGAGTGCGCGATCCGCTTATCGCGCGATTTCTACATCTACATGATACCCTGCAAATCACCAGACTGGTGGGTGGCAGGGGGTGCAGCACACCAAGACCTACCTAATAACGTCCCTCGTCGAATGTGACGCGCGTGTCACCCGTGTCAGAAAAATCCGCACGCCTACCATAGCGATGATTCGGATTCACAACAAATAAACCGGTTTTACATACATTACATACGAAACCCTCTAAAGATATAATAACCACATGCACATAAATTCTTTCCGCCACTGGAATCCTTATATTTAATCTACATTTACATTACTACCCTTTGTTCTCTGACAGAAGCGAGGAAATCCAGGTTACAATTCTCTCGTCGATCTACGCTAACCCTACTTTAGATACTTAAATTAAACCAGCATAACGACTTTACGTAGACTATATACCTTATTCACAGAAAATCTGTTCTTTTTCCATTATTAGGTATAGAAAAGAGTTATTCAAGTAAAATCTGCAGCCAGTGTTGATCTTGAAGTTTCATCTAATTCATGCGAGAATTTCATCATCATCGTAGAAGTAATGAAGCTTTCAGAATTCCTATCTTACAACACACTCCATACTATATCCTATACCGACATACGAAGCAATAACAATGATAACCAACGCTGATAATCATTACATAATATTACATAATAACTACTAATTTAACGTGTAACTTGCAACAGCTTCAGTATATCTACTAGTATTTCCAGCAACATGCAAAGGTTTCGAAACATCTTAGTACATCGGTCTCGCCTACGAAATCAAACAAATGTAAATAATGAAAAGAAGATATGAGATGTTTAAGTAACGATTAACTCTATCAGGTGAAAAAGAACTAAATTAAAATACAAATAACTGAAAAAAGGTTTCATGTAACGCCAAGAAAGACAGCAATCAAATCAGTTTTCCTCAAACTTCCTTAAAGCCAAGTATCGGTCTTTTTGAGCAAGGCTACGGCTCAAACCATCAACAAAAAACGATATTGTCACAAACAACAAGCTTTCACAATCTATGACGAAGGGAACTGCCGTTTAATTTTAACATTCCCGATTTAAGTCCATAAATTTACCAAGGACTGCTTCAGAGAACACAAGCGGTGAAAAAACTGGCGATACCCAACGCCTATCCATAACGAGAACAAAAACCTCGCCAAAAACTGCGAAAAAACAAAGCAGCAATATCATCTCCATTAAAGATTCATAGAAACAAGGATGACGGCGAAAAAAATGTCCTCGCAATCCATCCGCGGATGATATTTGCACGGCGCTTTCGAAACTATCCCACAAACACGAATTTTGAGCACCGATTTCACGTCGTAGAGCGACAGAGTCGTGATACATATACATACATATAATATATATACACACACACACACACACACTAGGGGGTAAGCCCCCTGCTCGCTGACGCTCGCCAAGCCCCCTCCCCCCCCTTTGCTCGCTGTTTCTTCGTTCCTACCATGTACTATTGGATTTAGATTAGTTTAACGAGAATATGTTTTGAATATGGGTTTAATGAATATATTTTATAAGGGATGTGTTTAAGAACAAATTAAGAAAATTAGTTGAATAACTCGATAAAAAATAAACTTACAGGGCTGAAATTCCCAGAGATTAAAAATGGTTTACGTATAGAGCGTTAAAGAGAGAAAGAGAGACAACCAGAAATAGGGTTTTAGTAATATAGATTTAAAAAAATATAAATAACATGAATACTGCGTTCGATTTATTTGCATTAAATTCATGTCTTCGGTCATTTTGAGCAAATTTTAATCTTATTTTCGATATTTGTCCTTTATTTAAGTGAATATGCATGGAAATTACCGTGGACAACAATACCCGTAACCATGGAATCTTATTATTGAAATGTTAAAAAATTCACCAAAACTCAAGTATAAACTCAAAATATGAGCGAATTCGAATGAGATTGAGTATTCGACGGAAAGAATAAGAATCCTCATTCATTTAGGGTTTTAGCGCAAATTTCGTGTCGACAACTTAATTTTAAGATATTTTAAAGAGTAAAAGAATGAAAGCCTTCAAACCAAAAAGGTGATTTTTACGTGTTATCTTATGGGAAACGACATTCATCCTCTGCAGTCGAACCCGTTACCTTTTTCGAAATTTTTTTAGTCATAACGTAAAGATTCATCAACACTGAAATCCTGAGAAATTTCAGGCTTCTAAGTTTATTTCTAATCGAATTATTCAGAAAATTAGAGCTTTACGTAACATGACCATTACGACTTTATTATATATGTGTGTGTGTGTAAATATATATTTTAAGCCTGCGAAAAAAAATAAACTCCGACGAAATTAATGTTTTCCCGCTAAATATTTCGAGTCGAGTGATATTTGCCTCCCGAAAACCAGAGAGAGAGAGAGAGAGATACAGACCCGCTCCAAACAGAAATACGCCTCCACGCGGTCTTGCCCCTAGAATGTTCGCGTTACAAGTCTCGGGCGTCGAATAATTAAATTTACTCGCGGGCGAAAACAATGCTTTTACCCGAGTAGGGCGAAGCTGAATTTAATCTTCTGGTGTCAAGAGCTGCCCCTGTGTTCCGAGAAAGAGGGAGATGGAGAGTGAGTGAGAGAGAGAGATCGAGAGAGAAAGAGAGAGCGAGAGAGGGAGTATAGGAGAGGGAGAGAGAGAGATAGAAGGTTGCTTGCGAAATTCCTAGCCTTAACAAAAATGAATAAAAACACGCGTACTCGAGTATGGTACACATATTTATTTGAGCTCGGATAAAAATACAAGATAAGGAAATGATAAATGCAAGTATGTTGAAATACGTATTTAGGGAGTAACGGGCAGTCTGAATGGTGTTATAATACTCCTTCCTCGGTAATATCAAACGTTTTGAATAAAATCCTATATCATTTACAGAGGAAATTCAAGTTTGAAATACTCACACAACACGTATTTGTATACAGTTTACTTTTTTAATACATTTATTTTCTGAAATTGAAGTCGACAGCACATCATTCTTAAATATTAAAACAATATAAAAACCCATGCAAGCGGAACCGGGACACGTTCAGAAATTCATAATAAAACGCCAAACAAGAATAACATATTTGTAGAAAGTGACGCTCACAAATAAATATGATGAAAAAAATATTAATCCTACGTATTTTACAAAGAAAACGTTTTGGTAATTAATTATTTAGAGACTAATCTCAATAACATAACTATGGTTTACCAATAGCGATACTGCTTTACATAAAAATGTTTTTGATTTTATGCAAGCTAACGGTAACACGTTTAACATAAGAGTTTTATCCTTACATCTACATCAACATGTTACTCCGTATTCCAATGAGCGGTATGTGCCAAGAGAATTAGTAACATCTTTAACTCACGCAGGGAAAAGCGTAATAACTTCAAGTGAGCGATTTTAAAGGAATTTAAAAACTGTAACTAATCTTCAATGTAATTTTATCGACATCTTAACAACGCATTTTTTTACAAAATTGCTTAACTTACAATTAAACAATCTCTAGATAAATTATTGTGGACATTCTGAAGCAATTTACTGCCTGCTAACGTCTAAATAAAGCATTCCACAGTAATTACTTGTTCATACATTGTCTTGATTGGCTACCGATTTAACCAATAAGTCACGCATTAAAATACCATAAAAACTCGTGTATAAGAGACTTTTTCCAGCAAATTTTAGGTGTATAAATAGGGTGCGAATTACACAAGGGTACATAACTATACTCAAAATCAAAGGAAAAACAAGCGAGGGAAGAATTGCCGAGTAAATTAAGTAAGGGATTTTTTCCCTTTCTCACTAAAACTATCCTTAATAAACATTACTGTGTCCTGCCGACACTCAAGAAACTAAGAATTAAAAATTCGATATTTAATAAATAAACTCAAACGGAATCGAACCTCTGGACTTGAGTTCTGCAAATCGATGGGATATCCATTACACCAACATTTCACCCATTAATACTTTCCTGCAAAAATTATCTTTCTGGCATGAATTCTTCTCGATTTATTAGCAGTTTTGATGGAGACATCTATTTCCCCCCCCCCCCCCTCCCCCACCAGTAGCAGATCCTAGATCCACCAAATTTTTACCATGTCTACCTCTCATAGAGGTCGACTTATTCTGAAACTTGACTTCTCCAGATTGAAGATTTCTAGAGATACTGTCCACGCAGACGACCGGAGGGACACAATTTCTTTTACCGTGTATAATTAAATAAGTTGAGCAAGGGTTTGCTGTGTGTGCGCGCGGATTGCTTGCTTTTTTCTTTGAATTTGTGCATAAATACATTTTCATAAAAAATAAACTCAAATTGCAACTCAAGTTCCAAGGGTGAATAAATTAACTATCACATTATTATATATGTATTTCAAACAAAGCAAGAGAAGTTAATTTCCTATTAAATGAAACAACTAACAACAGCACTTAATACCTAGGTAGACATCGATTGTAGATTCAAACACAATCTACTATACAAGGGGTCGACAACCCAAGGCCCGCGGGCCTCGTGCGGCCCCCGAGAGCGTTTTATGCGGCCCGCGAAGTCATGTTGAATAAGTGATCGGTATAATTTAACAGTCAATTCCATATTTTTTCAGTGAAATTATGATCTAAAAAGCTTTTCTGGTGAAGTTTTAACGCTATTAAAGTAATTAGAATTGGTTATAAGAAATGTGAGAACACAAAATCTCTAGGTATCTTCTGATTTAAACGCCCATTCGGCCCGCCGAAGCTCTCGCGAATTCCTATGTGGCCCTCCGAATCATTCCCAACTACGAATGTGGCCCGCCATATAGAAAAGGTTGCCGACCCCTGTACTATACCATCGATTATTATCACAACCATTCATGAGGGGTGCTTTGTAGCCTAAATGCGCATCTATATTTCACATTTAAGGTTAACGGGTCAATTTGATTTTAGGCATAATGTGAGCTCGATAAATGTTCAGCGTAAAAATATAATATAACTGCTGCTGAGCAAATCTGGGAAAAGCAAGTCTCTAAAAAAAAATACATGCGGAACATTCATGGTCAAAGCATTTCCACGCTATCGAAATGTTTGATAAATCAACATAGAGAAGTATCCGACCATATTAACTTTAATCTGGATCGATTCACAGCGTCATAAATTATTAAATACATTCCATGACCACCTTTATCTTTACCAACGGTGACTTGCAATGATATTAAGAAAACAACGCGCCAACGAGGTGTGTAACACAATATATATTTTCGACAATGCCGCGCGAAGAACAAATGAGGAGGGAATTCCGTTCGCCCGAGGAATTAAAACAAAAAAAACGGAGATATCCGCTAGCGAGTGCACAAAAGCCTCGCGTTTCCCCCCACACGCACGACATGCTAATATCCTCCGTAACATAGAGAATTATTAACTTATTATATTAACTTTTACAATCCCGTTTTTTCTACAAAAAAAACTCTCATCCCTCGCATATTTATCTCCCTTCCCTAACGCTCCTTCCCCTTAACCCGTTCCTTTCCGCTACTTCCTCATACAAATACTCCTCCGCCTCCTTTCCACACCCCGCCTCTTTTACTCCGCGCAGCCTCCCGCAGAACAGCTCAACCGTGAGGGATCGCGCAGGCGAGAAATGTCTCGTTCGCACGGAAAAGTTCACTCTTTCATTTTCGCGATTCTGTTTGTTTACCCTTTTTATTTGTCTTCGGGTGGGAGTGTTTTTCCAAAAAACCTCCAACACCCTCTCCCTTCAACTCCTAACTCCCTTTCCTCTCTCTCTCTCTCCTTCTCGTTTCGGTTTTTTTTTTAATTTTAATATTTTGACTTCCGCCACCTCGACTTCTCCTACTCTTTTTTTTTCCTTCGCCTCCCTCTCTCACCTCCCCCTCCCGCCCCCCCTCTCCCTCCACCTCCTCAATACTTCTCCCTCCTCTCACACATCATAGCAGCACCACCTGCCGAGGGGAAATATTTGGTCTGGCAATTATGAATTGCACCGCTAGTGCGAGATGAAAGGGAGTCATTTTTTTTTTGGGAGGAAGTTAGGGAGGAGACAAGTGAGAGGGAGAGAGAGAGAGGAAACGGAGGAGTTTTGAGAGGGAAGAGGGCGGGGCGAAGGTGAGTGGGAAAAGTGAATGAAATGGGAGGGGAATGCGAGTGAGAGGTGGGACCTGGTTCATCTGACGTCTCCTCCTATCTCTCTCTCTCTCTCTCTTCCACTCTCCAACTTCGACGACACCCTCCCTTCCTCTTTATCTCTTTCTCTCTCTCTCCACCCACTCCATTTCCTCCCTCCGTCTCTCCCTCCCACCCTACCTCCCTTCGCATCTCCCGCCCCATCTCCGCGAAAACGACATTGTTCTCCCAAACGCACTTCTCCCGGATACCAATTACACTGGGGATCGTAAAATGGGATTTTTATTTCTAATAATAACGAAAAAAATTAAGAAGGGAGAAGAGGCACTTTTTTGATTGCTCAAAAAAAAAACATTTCCCTAATCAACTTTTCGTTTTATTTTCCAGGTACTTCGTATATTAGCTCCGAAAAGAATTTCCACCCCCCTCTTTTTCATTTTATCCCCCCATTGCAGAGAGAGAAAAAAACAAAGTCCTCCAGCTGCGATTCATGAAAGATGTGTTCGCTGTGTTTCCATTTCTCCCATTGTCCCGACAGGACTACGTTATTTATTCCATCGTCGTTACTCGCGGTAGGAATCGAGGTGAGATTTTCTTGCGGAAAAGTAATTAATTGGTTATTATGCGCTGCGAACATTCGATGAATGCTCCCGAACCCGTCATTAGCCGATCCAAATGCGTTAGGGTGCATAAAGGGTTCATAGGGTGGGGGGCTGACTAATTCATTCCGAGGTAAGAGGAAGGTTGTGTCATATCCGAGCGGACTGCGCTGCCATCTGGTTTTATCGCCGAGTACCGATTGTTCTCCGATGACTTTTTTAAGTTAAGAATGCGCGGATTATTAATCTTCACTTAATGCGTCTCATAATCGTAAGGTTTGAATAAATCGTACTGCCATTCCTACCAGGGACGCACACCGGAGTCTTAAAACCTACGGAAATAATGGGTTCTTTTCCGAGAAATGTTATTCCGTTGCTTCGATAACGAATGATTCTAGTTAAAATGATGCAAAAAATGGTCGAATAAACATTCGAAATGTTACATTCTGTTTCGAAAAATTGCTCAAATACAATGAATTAATCCCGGCTCGACGATAGTTTGATTCGAATGTGTTAAAGTGATACACTACGAAAAATTAATGATTTTTTCATAAGCATGAACCAATATATTTTTAAATGGCAATTTATAAAATTCGTTATGACTGGATACGTTTTCATTGAGAGTACTTGGAATAAAATAGTCTATTTGCTTACATTAATATGACGAAAATTAGTAGTTATAATGGAACATTATGGGAAGGACAAATCAAAAATCCCTAAACACACTGCCACAAGCTGGAACAGCTAGAAATATGAATAAAATGTATACCACAACTAGGAATCGAACCGGTAACTTCCTCTTACCGGTTGAATTTTCTAGCACTTAACTATCGTGAGACATTTTTCCACTTCAGATAAAGGTATTTCTTAGATGGAGATGAGATCGCTTCTGTAGCCTTTTCTAAAGGAAATCTCACCTTTGAGAGTGTATTGGCTTACCTTCGTTGCACCTCACCTAAGGACATCTATTGAAAAAGGTAGATACTAACGTGACTAGCCTGACCCCAGCCTAAGTAACACCTTAAGCTGAAACAAAATAATAAGGCTGCCAGATAGCTCAGCGATAGAATATCGAACCGAAAATTTTCATCCTGATTTCTAGTTATCCCCATATTCTTCTTGTAATTTAATAACAGCCTTTGCTCATTTAACACAACTACCTCCAGAAGAAAAATACATGTAGTTCTACTTCCTACGTAATTAAGCTAGTCATTAAAAAAATGATTTAATGCCTCCTAGAATACAGTTACTCCAATTTGCGGAATAGCTAATTTGTACTACAATAAAAACTTTTAAAAGTTTTCTCTCTCCTTGGCTCACCTAATTTCCACGCAGGAATCTAAGAGAGACCCTTTTCTCGACCGTAAATAATTTTCAACTCTCGCATCAGTTTGAATTTCCACCCTATGAATCTCGTCGGAGAGCCATAGGTATAGAATAAGATGTATAATTTTCCACCCTTGTCCCTTTTCCACGATGGCGAAGCGACTATCATCGCGAATCCATCCCATTCATTCCTCTCTCTTTCCCACTCACTCGCTCAAACAAGCGAACCCTTCCGTGGAGACAAGAGAAGGATTTCTCGCTTTATTCACGCATCGAATCTGCGCCTTTTCATCCCGGCAACCGTTTCTGAGGAAATAAGCATCGAACCGTTAAGGTGTGACAACACCGCTCACCTCTCTCTCTCTCTCTTTCATTCTCTCTCTCTCTCTCTAGTGCATGCAGAAAAATAATAAGAGGACGTGGTCAGCAGAGCGAAGGATCTACATTGCGGGAGAAGGAGAGGGAAAGAAAGGGGAAAAGGGAACGAGTTGGAGAAACAAAAGGAAGACTTCTAGACAAAGGATGATCGAGAGATGGAGACAGAAGAGGGACAATACAGCATCACTTTAGAGGCGCCATAATCCAAATGTCTACTTAATTCTATTACCTAGCCTCTCCTCATCCCTCCTGGTGTTCGTATTCATGAATGTACGTGCATTTATAAACACAAACACGATGCGCTCCATGTCCACATTACTATACACGAAAAATGCTAAATAATAGATATATGGTCACATTTTTGACACATTTTGCTTAAATTAAATTAAATTTATATTGACACACATTATAATGGTATATATATATATATATACTTAAAGTTAAACATTATTTTTGTTTCTTTGACACGAATTCAAACAAATTCTATATGATAAGATAGGACTTGGCAAAATGTCTGGTTAATCATGGCTGAAGCCCGGGGTCGGTATGTTCATCGTGTAACTAGGTACTCAATTAATTGTATTATCTCTATGAAAGGCAATGAGAAATCATCCATTTCTGATGATTCTATCAATGTTCATCACCGAATCACGAAAGAAAATGATTTTATTGAGCAGATTTGGTAAACGTAGGAATAAAAAGAAAAAGCGACCTACATAGGAAACTGATCCGTTATTTTTTGACGAGTTGTAAACGAAACATTTCTCGAGGTGAAGCATCTCGTGGACTACCTTACATAGCTGTATTATCCGCATCCTGCAGTAAGGTTGGAAGCTAAATTCTTAGAAATTCAGTTTCGCTGGAAACGCAAATTAAAATTCACACATTTGTCTATTCTAAAACTACTAACTAACTTCAAAGCATAACACGAAATGTTACTGGAAAATAAAATATAAACCCACATAGGCCTGCATATAAGCATACACGCATATGAACCCTCTCCACTCCTAATCCTGAACAAGGCCCAACGTCACGGCATTTTTGGAGACAATGCAAGAGGAATGGGAGGGAGCAGCAGCACGGAAGTGGGCGATGGAGTGAGTTGTCCACCCCTTGCTCAGCGGGAAACTCACCTCGCGAAGAATTTGAACAAAGGGCCCTTTCAAAGAGTGAGGAGAGGAAGGGAGACGATAGAGCGACTAGTCCCTTTAAATGGACCCTGGAATGAGCGACGATCCTGCCGTTGGGTAGGGGACGGACCCATAAACATAATGGAACCTTAAGAGTTTTTCATCAATGAGACCCTAAAAACCTCACATCCCAGTCTTTTACAAGTGTCTTCCGTGTGGTACATGCTTGTATTTTTCATCATCCTATTCCATACGTCAAACTTTATTCGCCATCGCGGGGTAATTGGTGTTTTTTTTCATTTGACTGTAAAACTAAATGAAAATAAATGCAACTTCGATAATATAAAATGTTTACTCTTCCATATCAAACATATTTCATTAGAAAAACCTAAAGCAGAAAGTTCTTCATTATAAGCTCATCGAAAACGGAAGAAGACAGTCGTCACCTTGATTGCAAAACGTATCAAGATCACTGAAATTATTTTTGTAAAATTTACATGAAGTGTCATCGAGCAATACCTGTACTTAAAGTAATATCTAATTATGTCTCGTCAAAAAATATAACTCGACACTGGTGAGGAGAAAACATTTTGTTCTGAGCCTTCTACTTGCCGGGTGAATGCTCAATCACTGATCTAATAATACAGACCAGTTCGATACTCTCAAAATTTGCCAGCATTAAATTAACAATATTAAAAATTAAAACAAGATGCTCCTAATACGAAGAACTTTATGAACGATGCAATCCTCGTAAAGATACCTAACAGTGGCACAGATTTCAATTAAAACATCGATAATTCAAAAACGAGTATGGATGATTTGATGTAAAACCCTTAACCACACAACTTTTAACGATAGGCACATTCCAGATACCAAACATCCATCTCCAGTGGTGCTTAACCCATCGTCAATTCCGTAAAGAAATTTTTCCCAATCAATTTACAGTCACCACAAAGGATATGGAGGACACCAGAGGAAATCGTTATCGCCCTGACCCACGCCAAATCAGAATCTACGAGAGAAACACACCGACCTTACTCGTAACGATATAATCGACATAAAAGAAACACCTGGAAAAATCGACCGCGATTACGTAGCGAACGATTTGATTCCCATCGGCGCAAGAGAAAATTAGACACAAAACGGCGAATGAGGACTAGGAAGATGATATGGAGGTGGAATATAAATACGGAAGTGAGATGGAGCGAGGATTGGGAAAGAGATGAGGGACGGGAAGAGGTTGGAGGGAAGCTAAGGAGAGGAAGGAAATGGAGGAGAGAGGGAGGGGAGGGGAGGTAGGAGGAAGGGTAAGGGAGGGGGAAAAGAGGGGTGGGGAGGTGGAAAAGAGGGGTGGGGAGGGGGAAAAGAGGGGTGGGGAGGGGGAAAAGAGGGGTGGGGAGGGGGGAAAGAGGGGTGGGGAGGGGGAAATGGGGGTGGGGAGGGGGAAAGGGGGGTGGGGAGGGGGAAAGGGGGGTGGGGAGGGGGAAAGGGGGGTGGGGAGGGGGAAATAGGGGTGGGGAGGGGGAAAAGAGGGGTGGGGAGAGGAAAAGGAGAAAGGGAAGGAGGAAGGGTCACTAACCCCAAGTGCTCACCCCCTACAAACGAATGAGCCATTAAAAGCACGCGGACGAACTAGAGAGAGAAGAGAGCGGCTCGCATATGCAAAGAGAGAGAGAGAGAAAGAGAGAGGATGCGGAAGGATGAGTAAAGAAGAGGGAGCGGGAGTAGACTGTGACAAGTTCCGATGAGAGAAAAGAGAGGAGGGTAAACGGGGACAGAGGACAGCGAGAGCGGGAAGGGGGCGTAGGGGAGGATGCATTATGAGGGATGGGGTGGAGGGAGCGGGGCCATAGAGTGTAAGAGAGCTTTGAGAGGGGCGGAAGGGGAGGTCTTCCAATTACCTTTAGCCCATATTCCACACCGAGATGACCCCCAATTAAACTGCCCGTGCATCGTGCCCCAACCCTCTTCCGCTCCCTGTACCACCCTCCGACTCCCTCACGCCGTGCACGGCCTCCTCCTCCGCCGCCCCCCATCCTCCCTCCTCTCCGCCCCAACCCGTTTGAGTCCGTCTAATTGGATAAGGCCGCCCGCGTCGGCTCGTAAAGGAGACCCGTTCTGTTGGATGCTCTTGTGTGGACGCGAATGGCGAGGAAAGCGAAGGGGGAAGGGGTATGGGAAAAAAGGGAGGGAAGGTGGAAGGGGGAGGGAGGGAGGAAGGGAGAGGGAGGAGGAATAAATGGGAAGGGAGTGGCGGATAATTAAGAGAGGAACTGGATGGAGATGCGGATAAGGAGAGAGAGAAAAGGCATCGGCGGGAGATAGGTTCGGTTCTGAAAGGGGGGAGGGAGGGTAGCGATTGAGGAGAGGGGAGGGGAGAGAGAGGGTATGCCGAGAGGTGGATGCAGCCGCAGCGACACAAGGACAGTTAAAATCGTGATATAAGAGAGGTCGGCAACCCATGTCCGCATGCAGCCACCGAGAGCGTCTTTATGAGGCCGGCAAGAGACTATGGCGATAAAGCTATCCGTGAAATTAATTTCTCCTTAGTCGATTGAAAGTGCGGTCGCTAAGCTTTTCGCGTCGAAATTTTTGCGCAAATAAATCCGTCAGAATCGATTTTTTACTTCTCTACAGAATTATCGAGTTCGTCCTATGACCGAAAACAAGCCCAAGAATAAGTACCAAAATCATCCAAAATTGAAAAAAAATAAGTACCCATCTTAGGTATCTCAAATAAAAATCTTGTTAAGGTTACTGGAAAAACCTAATTATTTATTTTTTCTATTTTTGATACTCGAGTACTTTATCTTGAATTGATTTTCCTTGATATAAAGTCAAATGATCTCCAGGTTACTGCCGATGTACGCACCTCCGTCTCGCACAAGCAGTTACTACTTCTCATGTACGTACTTTTCAGAAAAGATACGCCAATTCCTGAGACGAGAGACTCGCGGTGGAAGAGTAGAGAAGATGCCAGATTTCTGTAGGATCATAAATTCTATCTGGAATATTAATTTATTGGTTTATTAATTAGGCGTAACCTGGTAGATTGATGAAATAATCTACCAAGTTATACCTAATCTACCATCTCGTACCAAGGCAGATTAAGAGAAATTAATCCGCCTTACCTATCCGTACTGTGTTTGTGATTCTACAGACATTGCAAGAATAACCCAAGGAAGGGGAGGATTAAAGAGAAACAAACAATTCATTCTGCAGCCACTGAACATGCGAATTACATGTGGTGGCCACACGATACAAACACCAGGATAATTTCAGTGCTGAATTCCGGCAGTAGCCAATAATTTTACGAACAGGTCACAAAATTTCCGCCCATCGAAACTATGCCATAGGATAAATGAAACGTTTGAAAAGATGTAGAATATTTCCTTATCGTGTTCGCCTCGAGACTTGAAACAACATTTTTCTTCAAACATGCAATTACTATGCGGTATAAATCTAATTTAAGGTCAGATCCCTAATTAGGTATTAAAGAAAACTAAAAAACACGTCAATTTCTAATAAAATTTCTTAATTGTAAGAAAAATTGAAGCTCTTGAAGACACTGAATTAGCAACGCGTTTGAATCCAATTCGCAACAAGTAACGAGAGTATCCTGAGCTTTCTAACAAATATAAATATTATGGATGAACTAATGACTCATAAAAACAAAGAAGTTCATAAAGTACATCTGGAAATTTGGTAATTCAATAAAATTCAGCAACTATTAATTTGCAACTATTAATTTCTTGTATTTCTTGTCCATATATATCTCTCTGTAAACACTTTGATATGACGAAATTAACCAAAACTAAACAAAGTCTTCTGTTCACAAAGTGTCTATGTATATACATTACATGCAAAAGTTCATCTCATTTCTCGGTACGTTTCGGAAAACAGTTTGAAATTCCATCGGAACCAGAACTCCAAATGTTATCGTGAATTCGCCATTGTGCGTTCATTCAAAAATTCTAACTTGCTTAAGAGTACAAAGTGAAAACAAAAACTCATTCTGTGAGCGGTGATTTCATTTCACCCGAGCGAATTGCTCATATTTTTGGGGAAAATGTGAAACCATGATTGTGATTACTCCGTGATGCCGGCGGCGATTATTGAGTGAAATTTCCTAAATATAAAATACACAGAGTAGACCCGCGAAAATAAAACAGAGGAATGACGGCAGATAAAGCGCACAAAATTTGAAGATCTGCACTTCAACATAAGTGTGGTCGTTAGCGACCACGTGAAATTGGTTGTCGGTAAAATGGGTTCTCAAAAAAAGCCAAAATAAAATATTTGTCGATTTATTAGTTAAAAATTTTCTTAAGTTTTTACGGTGCAAACAAATACTGATTTGCGTTAATCAAATCAATGCTAATTGCTTTTAATGAATTAAACTTTCGTGCCCAGAGGCATGTCAATTAATAGATATTCCTCTTTATATTGTTTTGAAACCATTTTCTAAGAGATTTTCACAGCATATTTACATATATTGTTACATGGAAACCCACAGCATCACTCTCTTATCAATAATATCTTCAGGTTTTTATTCACTTCTCTAGATTTGCTACTCATGTATAATTTAACAACTAAACAACGTTAAAAAACTCGTAATTATATGGAGTAATTTAAAATCAACGAAAATTATACCCCAGCTCTCCACTCGGTGAGAAATCATTCACATCTCATCTAAAATGGCGAGACGATAAAAGCAATCCGGATCATATTAGAGCAGAGATTTTCCGGGCAAATTCGCCATTAAATTTCAACCTACACTCCATTAAAAGAGACAATAATTGAATGTAAATTTATTCGTCTATAGAAAAAAATAGTTACTATTCTGTCCGTTTGTGTTTTGTATAAATATGTGTAATTTTAGAATTTTAATTAACGTACGCTAAAGATATTTGTGGGTTCAATATCGTAGCAGTCATCGCCACCTGGCTTTTGCCTACTTGCGGCAATGAACGCTAAATACTAAATAAATAAAAATTTTCAACCCCGCATTCTACAGCGACGGGTAGATATAAAAAAAACATAACAGCCGGGAACAAAACGATCAGTTAATCGTTAGTCACCTACCTAGGGCATGCAAAAGAAAGAAAGACAAAAAAGACAGGAGTTTTCGAGGGTGAATAAATAAACCCTGGCGCACAATAGGGAAAAAGTACATTAACCGTAAAGAGTACGCTAGCAAGGATTAAATGGGAGGGAGAGAGAGAGAGAAGGGGGAAGGAGGGAACGGGTAGATGGAGGGAGGTAGGGAGGATGACGAGTTAAATACTTTTTGAAAGGCACCAGGTCGAAAAAAGGGGAGAGTGCGAGAGGGCGTCCAGAGAGAGGAGGGAGGCAAGGGAAAGAACCTCCTCCCCCCCAAAAAAAGGGTGGACGCCCTCCAACAACCAACACCCTCTTAATCCTTCGGATGCAGGTAGGTCGTTCCCACATCTTAACCGTAAGACCGCCACGGGCAGAGTGAGTATGTACCTTACCCTTTCTCCATCCCCTTTTTTCGGCCTGCTTACCCTTTGGCAGGGATGGTCCCTCTCTCTGAAGGTAAGCAAGGATGGAAAGGGAAGTTGGGAGATGGCGTTGATGCCCATTACAATAATTAGACGCCGGGATGGATAGAGAAAACTATGGATGAGGAAAATGAGAGGGAAGGAGGAGGCGGTGAAACGCTGAACGGAGGATTATAGCTAAAGCTCACGGATATTCCCTCCTGTATTATTTTATCGCACAAATATACAAAGCCCGATCGTTTAGTAAATTTGTATATGACGCTTTTCTAGTGTTTTAACAAATTTCCCGAGTAGGTAGAAGTTTTGGATTTGGCAGGAATACTTCAGCCACGAAAAAAAAATCCCGAAAAAAGACCCGGGCTCGAATCCAGGAGCGTTTACTGTTTGAGTAACACAGGAAGAGCTGAAACGTAGCGTGCAAAGATTTTCTTTTTACGATTATAAAATTACATATAATAATCGCAAAAACTCGGGACTTGAACTAAAGAACAACTAAAGAAATGAAAATTTGTATCCCTACTTTCTAATGGGCGTCGAATCTGTCCAAAATTCGTTTCACGTCTTTGAAGGTAAAATCGTTCGCCACCATGAAAACCATCATTAGAAGATTTTTCGCAAAACTACCTAATCCTAATGGGACTAGAATTGAATGCTTACACTTATTTACAATTTCATTATTCAATTAATTGAAGTAAATAATCAAGCTACTACATGATCCTAATGGGATTGGAATTGATTGATTATACTTATTTACCAATTCCTTAATTAATTAAATTAAATAAACAGCGAAATTGTTACGTGATTAGTGATTGAAAATATCCACAACTGTGATTATATTGTTATTGACTGATTAATACCATTGTTTTATTTAAGAGAAATTCCAGCCCTTATTTAAAGAGCTTTTTAGCTTGCATTTATTTTAAACCGCCCACAAAGAGCCGTTTCCGACCTTTCACAATAATCGCAATAATGGTAAAAAAAAGATGAACAAACACAACTCGAACCTGCGTCCAGAGAGTCAGACACTTTAGCTACCTCTCTACCGAGTACGGAAGATCTTACGGATCTATATATACGTATATAAGGGAAAATGTGCGTTTTTAAGCCACATCTTCAGTTATACGAAGTCTCTACTATGATATCGCCTACAAATATTACTTACACTACAAATTCGAGTGTTTCTCCGGTATTTTCAGTGAAAGTTGTACTACGACTGTTAAATTATCACCTACAAAGGAGCCAAAATTTAGTCCTCGTAGCGCCGATAAGACTCTTGATCAATTTCTATGTTTCAATGTATTGAATATAAAATTCATGAAAATGTATAACTATTTCTCGATATTAATAATAGAAATTACTTTTTTGTCGAATTTGTCTCAATAATAATTTGAACATGAAAGGGTTAAGTTTTTCGAAGATATCTTGATAACCGGAAAAAATACTGCATTCTGTACATTTAAATAAATAAGTAGGGCGGCGTTGAGGATAGTAGTCCATAAAATATGCTCACAAGGACCCTAAGGCACTGCCAAAAACGGAAAGAGAGAGCGACCCACTTACCCGCAACTCATTCCTTCCGAATCGCTGCCAATTTTTCCAATAAATTCGGGCTTGAAGAATACACAAAACAATATAACTGATACTACAGATAAAAAATAATTCAACGGACCGCTGAATTGCGAGGATCGCACGAACCAAACTAGTTTTCTTATTCGACTCTTAAATCACTCCACGGTAATCAGACAAAGAAATATTGTACATGTGTTTTTAATAAAAAAAATCCCGACTCCTAAATAATCAGGAATGCGTACGGACTTTATTCATAAGACATAATTCTCAACAAATAAACGAACAGGAAAGCACGGCTTAATGAGGCACCTCTTCAAACGTATAGAAAAACGTACGTAAGTGTAATCAGCAGGGTAAAACGATCCGATACGCCACGATTACACAAAAGTTTTCTATTAAAAACTGGAAATAATAGAGAAATGACAACCAAGTATTTAACAAAAATACCCGCACTTAAAATTTATTTCATTTCAATCCACACCACGGAATCGCATATAGATGCCTGCCGATTAATAAACTTTCCATCTTGTGAAAAAGAATTCTAGACACAAAATTCGGTCGAGATCTCAAAACTCGAAATTTTTCCTAAACTCGAGCAACTCCGAAAAGCATCACCTTTTTTATACTAATGCTGATAAAAATTTTAAAAACGTATTTTCGAAATTTAAGAACTTAACGCGTACCGCTCATGCGGGCACAATAATGTCAGTCTTCCAATGAGGAAGTGCATATCTGCCGAAACCACTCCATATCCTAAGTTACTTCCTATCACCCTACATCCACATACATCACCGCTACAACCACCAGGCTAAATAAGTCATTTATGTTTTTTACTGTTATGCCGAAAACAAAATCGACTTCGGTTTTTTCTACATTTCCATGCATTTCAAAAACGAAAACACGTCTTAGGTAAAAATATCACTATGTGCATTAATGATAAAATCGCTCACTATTCACGAATTTTCCATTAAAGAACCACCTTTCGTGAACGCATGTGTTAGTAAACAGGATGATAACTGCACATTAAAAGATCATTATGTTCGATAAATGTATTGCGGAGGGAAGAATACACAAAAACCAGGCGTGCTTTATACAACAAAGAGCTTTGCAGAACGATAGTGACCAAGAAGATGAAACGCGTCCGCACTCCATCGGCGAATCCTAGACATTATATATCGAGACTTCGTTTCCGCAGCGAACAATCATGTATAATGACGGGAACAGCATTCTACTCTTTTTGTAGCGAACCGACTGATGTCGAAATCGCCCAACGGCGCCTTCAGGACTCTTGATCTCTTTAGACCTTGGAACTCTCGGAGGTCTGCCGCAAAGAACGACTTACCTTGAGGTTGACGTTTGGGACGGAGGGCCCATGGCAAAGGAGGAGTCGGACGATGTCCTCGTTGCCGGTCCACGCCGCCAGGTGAAGCGGGGTGCTTCCTTTGCCATCGGCGATGTTCGTGGACGCCTCGTGGCCCAAGAGGAGCTGCACAACCTCCCTTCGGGGATAACGAGAGATAGAGGTTTCAAGTGAATTATAAAAATTGTCCACGTTTAATATGCATAAGTCGTGAACATTGCATAAACGACGGAGAAAAATAAATCACTTCTCTAATTTAACAATTAGGCTGGAGTAACGGAGGTATGCCATCTTGAAGTACCAAATGAATCGATCTTTAGATTTTTTTCACACGTCAACTCATCCGTTTATGTTTAAACCATGAATATAGAGGAGGAAGTAGAAATTTCAGTAAAAAAGTAGCACGACATAAACATAGTAATTAAAAGGTAATATCTAAACTTTCGAATCGTTATTACATGTGTGTATCAGGGATGCTAAATAGAGGTAAAGGGTTCCAATTTTGAAATGTTGTCAAGTTTGAACGGGTTATGAATGAAATTACAAATATAAACAAGTGCAAAAATTCATTGAAAAATTACAACATACAGTGGAACTTCTATAAGTCAAACCTCAAGGGAAACAAGAAAATATTCTACCGTGAGAAAATTCGAATTACTTACAGAAGAAAAATAACATGAAAAATATTTTGTCCTGCAAAATGAATTCACTCCTAGTTATAAAAAATTCGAGTTATAGAAGTTCGACTTATAGAGGTTTGACTGTAATTATACTTCAAATGTATTTTTATAAAAATGCTCCAAAAAATTGCTCGACTGATTACATTACTTACCTATGCCCGTTGAGAGCTGCATGATGCAGGGCTGAGTAACCGCTGCTGTCTTGGACATTGGCGCCTGGACCACGGCGGAGGCTGTGAAGAAAATAAAAGAGAAAAGTGCGTGAGAAAGGGATTTCAAGACTTCCCAGGCGGATAAAAGCACACCCTCAAAAAATATATCGTAATCGATACTCGCCAAGACGTGGCAATCTCATGCTACAATCCAAAAACTTTTAATCAGCAGGCTGAAAGCGCTCACTACAACTTCCAAAAGTGCCAAAATATAGAAGTTTGTGTGAGGATAAAAAATACGACCGGTCAAAAAAAAAACTAATGCGATACTTGTTTCGACAGTTTCTAAATCTTTTCAAACGTTACATTTTAAACTATATTATTTCTGGGATTTAATCATATTCTACAGCTATATTACTTTGACAGGGTACTTGGAACAGCATATACATGATATTCCAATCAATTTCCGATTACAAAATGGTCAAATTCGTGTGATAAATACCTACATTTCAACTGTGGCAGTATGAAGATTTATGACTCGTATCTAATGACAAATAAGTGGCAGTCAAGTAAAGTGTCACGATCGCTTCTTTAACGTTTAGAATTAATATATATAAACTTCAAGCAGTCAATATGAATGAGTTTGTGTTTGAAAAGGTCAACACTATGGTAAACAATTATAAGAAATACGGAAATTTTCCCTAAATACATGTGAAATAGTAACGCGAAATATTTAGTGATCCGGATTGAAATCTCATTTGTGTGGGGAAAGAATGACGTTCCCTGAATGAGAAAAATTTTCACGAGTTTTTAGTGCAAAGAAACGATATTTCCTCCGATCCCAATTTGCAGATTCAATTTTATTCTTTTCCGCGTCAATAACATGTTCACTCTGTGGGATCATTGGTGGTATTACGAACAGGCTCCACCGTTTTCGCCAACCTCTGTTTCAGCCATTTAACGAGAAAAGAGGTTTGGCAAAAAACAAACGTATCTCCAAATTAATTAGCGATTCGACATAAGCGCGATTTTTGTAGGACTGGTTTAGCAGGATGGTAAATGTATGCCTTACACTCAAGAGTTCAATACCCATAAAACGCTACCTTAAAACTCACAGAAATTTGAGAATAGAAGCGCAACTTGGGAAAGTTACGAACCCAGACAACCTTAGAAATACGTGCATATTTTGTGCAAATTCCGATTACATCTTGAATTAACTTCGACATGAAAAGACAAACTTTAACACCGAAACAAATTATCTTGGATTCTATTTCGCTAACTACAGTCACAACTCGCATTTTCTTTTCCTATCAACAATAATCTGCGAATGACTACTAAATTAAAAAAAAAATGGGTATCAAAACTACGGGATTCTCCATCCAATCTACACGAGTCAACATCTGACCTATCGGCCGTTACGATTCATTTCAGTTTAAATACTATACACTTCTACACAAGTTCATCAGTAATTTGATAAAACCTGGATAAATTACCGACCATAACAAATAATGAAGGAATTTCTCTTTTAAAAAAATAAAATATTCAATGCGCTTTAACAGGTCTTGATTGTACTAGTGTGAGCGTGTGCATATGTACAGCAATATATTGATGCTAGATCCAAACTAAAATTCCTCAATCTAACGAGTTCTTACGGGCTCCAAACGCAAAGGAATTCCAACTGCCATAACATCTTTCATTCTGCCGAAAGCGGTTTTAAGCCTCTAAAAAAATGCAAAAACAAATCAAGTCGACTTTTTTTAAGATGCGCTGTTATTTCTGTGCAATCCATAGGCATTATTCTTTCTATTTAATACTATAGTTTTTTTTTTAAAAAAGCTCCAAACCTTTGTCTCTCTTTCTTTAAAAAATACCTCCAAAGGGTAAGCAAAGTACTAAATGTGAGCGACATGCAGGATGGGATGGTGGTCAAGCACTCACCGATACAGCAAGACAGCGTGTGTCCTGTGGCGCCATCATATGAGGAAGAGAGAAAAAGAACAGTTCTTTTTTTTATTTAACTTAATAAAGGGATCCGAGGCTGAAAGGATCCACGGACATATTCCGGTTAACGAGAAACGGTAATTTACAACTTTTAAACATACGCGTAGTTTTTGTATGCACGCTGTTTTACATCCTGCCGCTAGTAACTTTAAGAGTGGCTTTATAGTTGAGCGCGGGGACGCAAAACTATTTCTAGCATACTTTTTTTAAATTTGTAATTTCTAGTCAGGGTTAGTTCAGCCTTCCTAGAAAATTCGAATCTCTTAATGCTTCTTAAAAATCTACCTCTCCGTGGCCAAACAAATTAAAATCCCTACATGTCTACTATTAAGTTTCTCATGTTTCAAAGTTGCGCATGAAATTCGGAAATAAATGACAAAATAAAATGCAAAATGTTTCCTGGACACGAACGAAAATAAAACATTTTGATCCTGTTTATATTCGTTTTTAAAAAATTGCATTCTCCATGATCGAAATGGAAAAATATTGATTTAATTTGCCTGTGAAACACCAAAGTTAAAAATAAACATAATGTTAATATAATACTATAGAAGGCATCACTAGCGATTATTCATATTTTCATAGCCAAAGTCATTAGCAGTGAAAGTTGAGGGCAATTAATGCGGCGATTTTCCAAAGATACCCTTCTTTAATGTTACATTAAATTAACTACAGAGCTTTATAGCCAAGTAATTAAGTTCATTGGTAAGCCATAAAACTTCATATAAAATAATTTACGACAGAAAAAAATATTAATCCCATTTCAGCGTGCTAACAGATGATTTTGTTACGGAAACTACGCTTTCGCTAAAAATTTTAACGGCGCAAATTCGAAATCTCTCGCGAGAATAAAAACGAGGATCATCACAAAACACTTTAAATCATAATGACAGATTAACTACCAAATGCCAAAAATACTTCGCTTCTACGAAGTTATTTGGACGAAAATCCACGGCTTTTTATGAAAACCCACGCGCCTGTTTTAAGCAAGATACGATTTCAAAATCGTGATTAAAAATAGCTAAAAAAAAAGATAGCATTTCGGAGCCATCATCCACGGTTCGCGTCATATAGAACGGGATTAAAAGTCTCACATATTGCCTTTGTTATGTCCCCAGCTATCGCCAAAGCCAGGCGTAATCCATTTTTTTTTCAGCCGAGCCGTAATTCCAGTTTTTAGCAGATTAATCAGTCCCGGCTAAAAAAAAAGACAAACACCACCTTTCATCGGGAAAAGCGAAACAAAGGATGGTCCCCCTCAATTTGTCATCGAATTATGGTAAGCGTAACATAATATCCCTTTCAAAGGATAATAACCCGGCAAATCCCGTCTGTTTTACGAATATGTTCACACGCGATTCCGCCATAAGCTATAAATAAAAACGATGGAAACAAACCGGATGGCATCCGAATCTATTAACAAAAACAAAATTACGGGGGGAAAATACACGGTTGAAGCGATGAGGTACTTTTGTCACATACTTCACGTCATTCGAATCTTTTTTTTTTTTTGCTTGTCCCAATTATCCCGGAGGAGAGGTAGCGAGGGAGGAGGGGGAGTTTTTTTGGATGCGGTTACGAAATTATGATCAAAAGAGCCGCGACAAAACGTCCTCTCGAGGGCCATGAGAAAGAGAGGCGCGAAGTGGGATGGGGAAAAATCGGGGGAGAGGAGGGGGAAAGGGGAGAGGGGGAGAAGAAGCTGCAAAAGAGGACGCGGTGTCCGAATGGATTAAGAGAGCTCCCTCCAACCGAGAAACGATCCGTAAACTGAATGGAGGGGTGTAGAGGGGAGGTTGGGAAGAGGGAGTGAAGGAGGAAGAATAGAGGAGGATGAAAGAGACGAAGAAGGAGAAAATAGGTGAGACGAGAAAATGGAGGAGAAAGGAGAGAAAGGAGGGGATATGATAGAAAGAAGGAGATGAGACAGTGGAAAGAGAGATTGATAAGCGTTTTTATTCGGGCGAAATGTAGACCATAAGGTCCACTCTTACATTTAATCCTTATAGAGGAGGTAAGTGAGGATGAAGGAGATAGGAGAAAATGGAGGGAGATAGGAGAGAATGTAAGATTGGAGGAGATGGGAGAGATGAGATAGAAGAGATCGTAAGAGATGTGAGAGAAAGGAGAAGATAGGAGAGAATGGAGGAAGCGGAAAAGACTACAGTAGAAAGGACAGAAAAGAAGGTAAACGTGTAAGAAATAACTGAGACAGACAGCGAGACAAACGACTTTATTAGGGCGGAAGAAGAAAATTAATCGACGAGATATTATGAGATATTTTTTAATTTTGCACTGTAATAGTCAATATATGTGAAAAAAGTTTATTTGTGCATTTTCCGCCCTATTCCAAATCTGTTACTCTCAGTTGTAATGCTTTTCATATTTCATATATTTTTGTTTAATATAAAAGGAAATGTTTTGTCGATGTCTACTGTGTGTTTATTGTATACTGCGATATATTTTCATTATCTGAGAAAATTCTTCTTCGGGGCGTCACTCCTTACACGTACAGTTTCACAAAGAATTGAGTTCACGTGACAGAAACCCCCCAATTTTCATTTTTTATGAGTTTTTTTGCAGAATTTTGCCATCCTACTGAAAACACAGTGAAACCGACAATAGTAACTTGAGATAAACTGCTCTCAGAATTTTGTCCGGCAAAACGGGTCTCTCCAACCACTGTGCGTTGGCGGAAATAGTAAGAAAGAGATACAGAGAGTAAGAAACTAGATAATAGGAAATGATACAAGCTAGGGAAGCGGAGAAAGAAAAAGAGAGAGAGAGAGAAAGGAGAGAAGCAGAGGATATTCTGAGGAAAAAGACGGGCGAATAAAGGAGAGAGAGAGAAGGGCAAGAAAGCTTGGAGAGGAAGGAAAAGAGAAGAGGATGGACAAAGAAAGGGAGAGAAATAAACGAAAAGGAGGCGAGGAAGATGGAAGAGGGTACGGAAAGAGGGGGGGAAGGCGAGGCGCGGAAGAGAAATGAGTCCGTCGGAACCCTTATTCTTTTCAAGCACGTCCCAAGAAGATTTTCACCGACGCCTACTTAAATCGGATGATCGTTAAAATGAAAAAAGAGAGCATCTATGCAAAAGGGACACTCTTCTCCTTCCCCTCTCTCTCTCTCTCTACCGTTTGTGTGTGTGTAAGATGCCGCGCCATTGAACGTCGACCGAACCGAGATTCGCTCAATCGGGACATTTTTTTCCATTTACCCCCCCACCCCCCCCTCACCCCTCCCTTTCCCCTCCTCACACACGCACCCTTCTACGTTAAGCGACCATTTTTTTTATTTCCCCCACGAACCCCATTCCGATCACCGAGAGGAAAGAACCAAGAGAAAAAAGACGGAAATTTGGACCCTTTAGGGAGGTGGGAGAAAATGTATTCAGAGAAGAACGCCCTCAGAGAAACCCTTTAACCTCCCGACCGCACACGCGGATAGGTAACGAGAGGTTCCTACCCAACTGCAACGATGCCCTATTATTCCTCCCCCCCCCCCCCCCCCTTCGCCTCCTCTTTCATATAAAAAAAAGCCACTCGAGAACATCAAAAAGACGCAAAGGCAAGCGTTCCGACTAACACGCGATAACTACTCCGGAGAATCTCTATTTGGGTAGAAGAAAATGGGGAAGGGTATTACGGAGAGAATAGCAGCAGACCAAGAAGAGGGGAAAAAAGAAAAGCGATGGAAAACATCTAAAGAGCAACGGAGAGGAACGCGAAAAAAAAACTTTTACAACTATAAATTAAACAAATAACGAGAAAGGCAAAGGGTTTTCCCAACAGAATCATCTCCCTCTGATCTTTTCTAAGGATTTAAGGGCAAATCCTCTCAAAAGATCCTGACACACATCATCCCTAGAAAGAATAATCGTTCCTCACTGCAGGCGGAAAAGGTTAGCGTAAATCCTGATACTTGTTTTTCCACCATTACAGGAATTCCAAAAGAATGCATCATTATAAAACCCATTATTAATGGCCTATATACGAGTGGCACGCAGCAAAGAAAATATATAAGTATATAATGGAGAAGAATGCTGAAGATAAAATGGACAGATAGGGTGAAAAACGAGGAAGTACTACGAAGAATAGAAGAGAAGCGAACGATTATACAGACTATCGGAGAGAGGAAGGCGAACTGGATTGGGCATTACCTGAGGAGAGAGTGCATGATTAAAGAAGTCCTAGAAGGAAAACTGGATGGAAAAAGAGAAAGAGGTACGAAAAGGTTTCAGCTGGTAGACGACTTGAAAGGGAAAGAGAGCTATCAAGACATGAAGAAAACTGCGGAAAATAGGAGTGTATGGAGAACCAAGTTTAACCATGAATATCACGGACCTGTCTACGGGCAGACTACCTATGATGATGATAAAATTCTGCCTATCTGGGTGAAAAATAAGGCAACATTGGCCTAATTTATCCTCAAGTAAAATGACACGTCTTGATTTTGACAGCAATATCGCAGCAAACACCCAACTGTTGAAACAATTTATTACCAGACCAACTAGACAATACCGAATTTCACTTTGAAAATCTATCTTTGCCAACTTTTTATAAACGCAATCCAGTTGAAATTTTCGGCGGAAAATCACTTACTGTGACCTATTTCAAAATTTCCAATCGGGAAGCTGTCATTCTTATTCACGATTAACCATAATCTTACATACCATTTAGCATCAGCATCCGTAGGTATATTCTTTGTTGAAGTATAATCATAGAAGCTGATAAAAATACAATAGAAACAGAATGCAAGGTACGAATAATACATTAGGCTCAAGTAAAACGCCGGTCAATATCATGAAATCTAGTTAGTTATAAAGAATTAAATTTAATTTATTTTCCATCCCCACGAAGATGTTTTCTAATGCATTGGAGAATTGAAAATAAATTTCTTAAAATTACGTAATCTTACATCTCGTAAACGTAAAGGGAAAAAATTCAAAGCTTTTCGCATCGAAAAATAAAATTTCCAAGTCTTCGGCGCTGCCGTAGACATACACTGCACTGCTTCCTCTGCCTAATCACTGTTCACTCAACGACCGCTTTCGCAACACTAACAACCACGATTAAATCTTAACAGAACAGTGTTAAGTAACGAAGAAATCCCGCCGACCCGAGGTAACCGTAACATGGTAAGAAGTGGGCTTAGGAAGCCCCAAATGAGGTCTTGTTGATTGCACTACACGTGAAGCGATTTCTATTCATTTAACCCCGCTTCGGAGGAGGCAACAACGTAGGATTATAGGAAGGCGGGTAAAATTGCGAGGGTACTCCGGATGCGGCCACGAGGAAGTCGGAGGCTTGTTTGCCTAGAAGAGGGAGGAGGAGGTGCGTCATCGAGGCACGCGAACGGGTCGAGCGTCGGGAATCGAACAAAGCAATTCATTTAGGCTTTTACGTTAAATGGAAACCTTCGGTCAGTTGGCTGTTTCTATATGGACGTTTTTTAAGGGAATAATAAAGGGAAATAGTACAGAAAAGATCGATAAGCGTTGTGGACACAATATGTATGTTCCTTTCTTATATGTAGCGGTATAGCTTGAGATTTTCGCTACGAAATGAATGGCTTTAAATTTGTGTTATTTCCTGTATAATTTAAGCATTTCGTTTAGTTAAAAAGACGTGATAGGTAAATCGAAGGATACCGATGCACTTGTACTGACGAGACGAGTATGATAAAATTTCTTTTCATAAACTGGCCGTGTTAGAGGGGTGGTTAGCGTGTCTGCCTCTTAATCATAAGGTCGCGGGTTCGAATCCTGATTTAGGCATAGCTGTCTTTGTAACTGTTAAAAGCTCTTTATAAAAAGTCCGTAAATGTGCTGTATAAGAGATATTGAAAAAATTAATTAGTTTTTAAATTTGTGCCTCCCACACAACTGGTTAACGAGAAATACACATTTTTTTTACCAACCGAGTAACTGCCTCAATGTACCAATGCACGTTCAGTCTGGTTTTGCTGACACTTAATTTTATTTTTTTCCCTCCAATCCAAGTTTTTCTAATTTCATTTTTTTGCGCAACGTTTGGAACTTAAAAAATGGAAAACTGTTTCTAGTTTTAGCACAGTAGGTATAATTTGAGAGTGAGCGGAGGTGTTCTCTCTTAGATGTACCGCCAACAGGCTTCCGTCATAAATGAGGCAATGACGAAATTAATTATGCCTTCGGGGATTGACTTTGGTCAACGTCCAGTCTAATGAAGAAATTCTCAATTAGTTACAAATTTCAAGCGAATGGTCAACGTGGTTTTTAAAGATACGAAACTCCAACAACTAAACACAGTCAATATTTTTTCAAACAGCTGTGTCGTTACTTTCAAAAGTACTCTGATTTTACTATCTCATCGTTCGCAAAGAACTTTCGGATATTTAAAATAACGCATTTTTTGTCGGCTCTTGAGACGAATTATCCAGAAGAGCCACTTTTTCTATGAAGCAAAATTCGGCATAAGAGGAGCCACATCACAGGTTAATGAGACGTTTAATATTTCATATTCAGCTCTTAAAAAAAAAACGTCCACTTTCGGGCATCTAAATAGGGAGCGAACATTCCGCCCAAGTAGTTTTATCCAATAAAGAGAGATGATTCAGGGAGCAATTTAAAAAACGGCAGACTGTCGATCGCTACCCTAACGGGAAACGCCTACGAGGTCTATATTTTTTTTGAATAATTTGCGACGGAGATGATGTCATTCAGTGACAAATCAGGCCTATGAAGGAGAAGTTCTCTCTCATCACTGTGGAGGAAAACTTCAACAGATGAATGAAAGTCCATAGCATCAAGCACAGAAAAACCGGAAATAGTGAACGACCATAACGCAATTTTATATAAACAACACGCGAAAAAATACGTGCCAGTACTTACAATTGCACGCACATATCCCGCACACTCCACTGATACCTATATGCACAGAATTTACAACGAGCTATTGGAAAATACACTGATACTGCAAAACTACTAGTTCGAACACCTGGAATAACTAACATGGGCGTTTCTAATTAATCATCCAAAAGAAATAAATCTTCCAAGTCACGCCATACGCTCTGTATGCCTTCTTCCCTCTTACCACTATATAGCAAGTGATGACTCTCCCCACTGTTTACCTGCATTCGTGGAATTTCTGCACGAAAGATTTTAAGTAGTTATTTTCGCACTAATGGGACTAAATGCAGTGAATCAAGGATTTTAAATCTTTTTTTTTTTCAAGAAAAGATCCCTGGCATCTTCAGCGACCCGGATGAGAGTTCACTCCGAAATTTCTTCAGAGATTGTGCTATCGTAAAGTGAAAAAAAAATATCTAGAGATTTTTTGAGTAAAGACCTCATCATACGATTTTTACGACTATAATTTTTTATCGATTAATATGACATTTTTAGAGTAAAATTTGAGGCATTACTGTTTTTAATGGCTTCGCGGGCTAAATAAAATGCTTCCAGGGGCCTAATGTGTGCACGCCCACGTATTTTCTACTAAGAATACAACCAGCTGCGACGCGAAATGTTTAAGATAAAACGTGAAATGAATGGCATAACGTAAGCGTGCCTTGTTCTATTCTCCAATCCAACACACGTTACGACGGACACATTGATTTTAACTATTTCTACTCGCCATTTTAACAGCTCTAATTGTAAGTAGATCTTCCTGTTTTTTTCCTTTCCTGTGAGACCAGAAACTGAATAATACATTCATATCTACACAGTACCTCCAAAATTGAATCGTAACGGAGTTACAGTTTTAAATTAACTCGTTAATTCAATGATAACTTCCAACGAAACGCTGCGATTACCGAGAATGTTGGGCTGGCAGAAAGTGCAAAGATCTGCAAGCTCAGGAAAAAGAAAAATCCCTCAGACTAAAAGGTTCCCCGCTAACTAGGAAAAAAACAAAATTTCCCCCAATTCAATAATTCGATACCTCGAACAAAAGATAGAATAGTTTCTTAGGAGTCAATTAATAGAAAAATAAATTTCGCGGTCGACAACTTTTTTTCTACTGAATTTATCAATTCGGAACGATCGTTTTGGTATCTAAACGTCGGAACTCTCTTTCTCTCTCTCTCTCATGCTAGAACGGAAGTGGTCTGTCCGTAAATAAATGAAGAGGAGGCAGGATTGGGGGGGAGGGGGGGGGGAGAAAGAGGAAAGGAAGGGGAGGAGGAGAAAGGTAAGAGAATAGAACGGAATGGGAAAGGGGAAAAGAGGAACGGTGGGGGAAAGGGCCTTTTACGATGAATAAGTAAAAACTCCCTTCGATAGAATTTATCGATCCAGAATGAGGAAGGAAAATTCACGCCGACGAGGGAAACCAGGAGGGACTGCTTGAGAAGACAAAAGTCGTAGTCCGGAGTTTAAAAACCGCCATCACGGAGCATTCAATTCGAAGAACGATAACCCACGCGACCGGGAAATTCCGACTTACAGACCATCTTCTTGATCGCGGTAAGAATTTCTTCGTAATTTATTTTCACCAAAAATAAAACTGCAAAAAAGTGCTGCAAAATGTTGTTAAAATTATCCACTTTCGCGAAGCATGCGTTTATTTTTTGTCTGCCTCTAAATTTACCGGATGTGAGGAGCATCAACGCGTGCATAAGGAAAGTGATAAAGAATTAGATATAATAATATGAACACCCGCACAGTGATATTTAGCATGCAATACAATGTTATTTCGATTAAAAAGTCGTTTCTCACATTAATGTTTCCCCCGACGTAAATATCTGATCGGTGTATTGCACGCGAAGACTATAATCACATCCTGCTGACGAGATGTGACTTTTTTGCCACGATAAAAATGGAGCGATTGTTTTTCCAAACAAAAGTCTCGCCACAATCATTTATAAGTCGCGACGTGAAAATCGACTTCCAAAAAGTTCCGTGCTACCTTCTATCAAAGGCGATCGATACGCAATTTTAGAAGTATTTTTTGTCCAAGATGGAAGACACCTTTGGCGATAACGACGCTTTTGCGACCCAAACAGCACTACGGAAGCAAAAAAAACGTGACGACGAGAAAAGGCAGAAGGTAGTGGTGAGAGAGAGAGAGAGAGAAACACGATCCAACCACACCAGATCCTCCTGAAACTAGCCGTGTAGTCTAAACCAGTGGTACTCTTGTAGTCTGAGGCCTCCTTGATGTGCATAAAATATGTGATTTAAATTTGATTTAGCAAGAATAATTACTAATGAACCTTAATGATATATATTAAGTACTTATTCTATTAAATTGTACGTTTATAATTAAATGTGGCTTTTCGTTTTCAATGCAAAAAAGTACTCGCGACCGACTGACGTGGGTGTTCCGCCTACTACTTTAGCATGGTGATTGAAAAATAGTGCCATATTAAATACAATAAGATATCCTTTCGACATACAGCATCATTTAATTAATTCAGCATATTGTTATCAGCTTATCGTTTATTTAGGATTAAAATTAACTCAGAATCTTAGCCATTGGCACATTTTTCCGAGGTTCCCCGAAAAAAGCTTCACAGCTCACGCTTTGAGAAATACTGGTCTAAACAATTACTGGAAGGGTGTGTAAATTCAATAACGTATCACCCTTAAATTCGGCAGGCTGGTAATGGCAGGTGATGCAACCCAACCAAATTTTCCAAAATATTCTCGCTTATAAGCTTCAATGCCCCATTATGATATGTCAATCTCATTCGTAAAAAAATATATGTAGATATTCAGCCAATCCAAAACGCTTTCAAGTGCAGTATTTATTCCTTAATTCCTCATTCTCTCGAGTTTAAGGAAGAAGTACACGATTTTTTTTCGCATATAAATTCCCTACATCTAGCACGAAGCGTTCGTACGGCAATGATTGCAACAAAAATCTAGAAATTCAGCTTTTGAAGCGATGAAAATATTACCTTCCTATTCTCAAATCTCGCAATATCCAAAGATACTGACAAGACCTATCTCTCAGGTGAAACATTATCAGCATAACTTTCCTTTATTTTAGAGTTGAAATAAATTTAGGAATAAATATGTACACGAAGAAATATTTATAGGAAAAGGGGAGAAACTGTGCCACTGAACAAGGTATTTTATTATCGTGGTGTAGTCTTCCGATATACGAAAGAATTAAAATTATTCCTTAATCTACTCCGCCAACACCTCCAACTTATACTTTCCCAGACGTTTAACTCTAAATTTCAGCAAGCGTTCTCTATGCTAAATTGAATTTAAATTCTTCGGCAGCGACGTAAGGTTTAATTTGGATCAAACATTTCGATCGCGAACCTAGGATTCTCTCCGGCCGATTTTTTTCCATCCCAAATATTCCACCCCGTCTTAAACGCGGATCTCGTAAACGTCGACGCGTAAAGTGATCTACGCGCCGAACGATCGCCTCTCTCCCATCTCAACCCTCCCCTAGCCCAAAAAAAAAAACCCCACCACTCAAGCAACAACTTCCATTCCGGGGAAGCCTAGGTAGCGAGAATCCGGCCGTCGATTTTCCGCGACGATGCACGCGATGGAGGCGGCAAGGGAAGAAGCGTGTGTGTTGTGCGAGTTAAAGCGAAGACAGAGAGAGATAGAGGGGGTTAGGGAGAGAGGGGGGAGGGAGAGGGGGGGAGGGAGAGGGGGGAGAGAGAGGGGGGGAGAGAGAGGGAGACCGGGATGAAGTAAAGGTGGATTATGAGAGGAGAGGAAGAGGGAGGGAGGGAATTTACAGGAGTCTGTGAGGAGATCGTGCAAAGAGGAGATTCTAGAGAGTCAGTCAAAGGATGAGAGGGAAGGAGAGAGGGGAGGGGAGGAGGGGGAGGGAGGAGTGGCAGCACGCTCCGGCGAGGTAAAAGTAGAGCGTAAGGAGTGGTTGTTAGCGAACATATCATCCCTTTTCGCGCCCATTATTCCAACGCCCTCTAAAACCAACGCGGCTGACTCCTTTGAAACCTCCTAGGAAATCCACCCCCCCCCCCTTTCCTCCCCCCTCCCTCTCCTCTCTCCGTTCATCCACATACGTAATACCCACGCTTAACAAAACCCCTCCGACTTGATTCTCTCCCTCTTATCCTTTTACTTCCTCTCTGTACCGCCGCTCCCTTCCGCCTACTTCCCTCCTGCTGCCGCCATTCCTCTCCAAATCTCCCTCCTCCACAGTCAATGCAGACCAATCCCTCCTTCCTCCCATCCCTCCTCCCTTTCTCTCTCTCTCTCTCTCTCTCTCTCCACACTCACCGCAATCCTCCTTCCCTTTTCCTCATCCTCGAGTAACCACTTTCTGACGTTATGCAACACTTCAGTGCCCGAGTGAATTTGTTATGTGAACTCGCCGACCTTGGTTCGGGAGGGAGAGAGAGAGGGAGGAAAGAAGAGGGAGGGACGGGAGTGAAGAAAGAGAGAGAGAGGGAGAGAGAAAGAAGTTTTCAAACTCGAGGGCACGGATGCTTGCGGGTTTAGCCTTTCGCGCTCCATTGAACTCATCGCAAGAGCGTGAAATATCTCGACAAAATTGTAGAAATTAATGCGGTCGTTTTAATAAAAAATAAGACGCGGTATAAAATCCGGTTACAGCGAACAAACGTTTCGCTATAACGAATGTTCGTTCTAAAGTTTAGCGCTCAATAATATCTCTAAACCACCCCATATATATCTGAAAAGTTACTACTGCAATTTTATAATGCGATTTTGGGAAATTCTGCGACTGTTAAGTCTACATGTAAACTGAAAAACTTAATAGTAAGTAAAATTTAAAAAAACAGCTGCAAACGCTGAGCTCTAACAGCTATAACAATGGGAAATGAAGGGGACATCGCAATGTTTCCGTTTATTTAAATAATAAGAGAGAGAGAGAGAGAGAGAAGGAGAAATATTCCGTACTTGACCGAGTCTTCCACTTGAAGTGTGGGAGTTTGGAGAAGTGGAAGAATCGGGTTCAATTCCCGATCAAGTACGGCTCTAACGATTTCGATCAAATTTCGTACAGTTACTTGAGTTTACGTCTTCAATAATACCAAATAGTTCATATTTCTCAAAAAATTAATATAAGGCTAGTTTATTCTAGGCATCTTGAACAACAATGTGATTTTTTCAAAAACGGCTATAACGATTTTGATCAAATTTCGTAGTTACCTGATTTTACGTCTGAAATAATACTACATATTTCATATTTCTCAAAGAATGAATGTAAGGCTAGTTTATTCTTGGGCAACTTTAATAACAATTGGATTTTCGAAAAAACGGCTGATACGATTTTCATCAAATTTCGTTTAGTTATTTAAGTTGATGTTTATAACGATTCTGCATAGTTCATATTTTTCAAAAGATAACTAAACGACGCATAAGTACATGAGAAAGTTTGTACAACGGATGTTGTGCCGAGTTTTCTGAATATAACTTGATTCCATTCGTGATTTTACGAGTAAGTTCGCATAAGGTATCGTTTGTGGAATCTACCGCTAGTGTTTTTGTTTCTGCAGGACCAACTCGTGACACAAATGTAACTTAGCCCGCACATTACGACCCATTAGAAGCACCCTCACGCTTCCTCGCCCTTAATTACAACGTTATAAATCCGTCCGTGTACGCCCCTCATTTTGGGCAATTTATGTCCCTGCGCGAATCGCTCCGAGATGCGAGGGGAAGGTCATTAAAATGATAATATTTTTTTAGGCCAGCTGCAACATTTCCTCTGCTTGTTTTCCCTCCGAAGTTTCGTTGGGTCGTAAAAGAAAAGGGTTATTAAAAGAACCAAAGTCGTTCCAAATAAAGAGTTTGGGTTTCTAAAAAGCTACAAAGCGTTACTCAGGACCTCCCAAAACGCCAGATGCCCGTCTTTCCTCTTTACAGCGTTCTTTCTCAACTTATTTACTTTCAACGTGTCTTTTCTTCAATTATCTCTCTCGTTGCAAATTTTTTGACACTTTTCTCTCTGTTTTACACCTCTTTGAGAGATCGTCTCGTCCTCTTGATACACAACTTACGAGTAACACGCATTCCAAGAACGGATATCGCGAAATGCGTGCCAAATAACTAGTTTCCTTTACGTCATAATTTGCTTTGCATGGTACATGCGTTCCAGCAAAAGATCGTTTAATGAAGGTTAGGTATGGCAAACTTATGGCACGTGAGACGATTCTCTTTACCACGCGATAAAAAGAAAATGCTGCTACTTCATATTTTTCCATTTCTGACACAACATAAAAGACTATTTCCACCGATATTGCAATTGTGTTGATTAAATAACTGACTAATGGTGACGCTTTGACTGAGAGCGAGATGCTTTTCGCTACATAACTGTCGTTCGATCACCAACATTATCTGGGATGATGTCCTTTTGGACGATAAATTGAATTTCACCTAACTAATCCATCGTTTTCTCAGTTTGAGACTAAATGATACAAGTTAAACCATTAAATTACTTCTTTTTGGATTATTTTTAAATTTGTACGTAAGTCGAAAAAGGAAACCGATTCTTTGTAATTTTGGCATGCAAGCAATATATGGTTTGCCATCCCTGCTCTATAGGAATATGTGACATTACCTTTCAGCGCAATATTGAGCTCAACATGCGATAGTTTAATCACTTTGGATTCAAGGTTATTTACTTTATTCTATCTTATAACCTCTGAGTCGAAAAGAAAGTTTATGATATTTAATACTGGGATACCATTGCAAAACTGTGCTAAAGTGAAATTTATGGCGGTCCAATTTGAGGTGGCTTTATATAAAGAAAACTGTGCTAAACCTAAAACGTATAAAGCAAAACCGTGCAATTCGAGGGATGGTTGTATTTCCAAGAGACGATGAGGAAAGGAATACACCCGAAATGCCCGTATGCAGGATTTCTGAGAGAAACTCTGCTGTCACGAAATACGGTCACGCCTCGCCGCTCAATATTCCAAAGCCGATTTTTCCTTTAAAAATAGATGTTTACATATTCAATCGTTTAAATCATACTATTGTGAATTCCAGGTTCACCAGATGCCTCGAGGCTGAGCCAATTCCGGTTAATCGGATATTCCGGTTAATCTGATATTCCGGTTAATCGGATATTCCGGTTGATCGATACGCCTATTAACACGTGCCATGTTACATACAGGCGAAAGAATAAGGGAACAATAGGATAGTATATAAATCGAAATGTCGGTTACTTATGTCCGGTTTAGTATACAAATTAAAAATATCCCCCACCCCCATGGAAAAATAGTGAGTAATTGAGAAGTTTTTAGATCCGCCCATGCCCTAAACTGTTTATTTTTGTTTGCGATTACATAAAATTGGCAGCATTACTTACTTACTATTTTGTAACTCTATAAAAACCACAGACATGGTTAATAAACCGAGATGAGGTTTCTCTGAATATTGTGCTAATAAGGTCCTTAGCGAACCTCCTCAGCTGAATTCGTGTTGAGGAAACTCTCGCACGAGGAAAAATGGCATAAGGTCATCCGTGTTTTCCTGGAACGAATGCTCACCCGGCAACACTGACGTAATCTCGTAGCGAGTTAACTACTGTGACAGATTGAGCGAGAAGTTCCAAGACAACGAAATGCAACGCGTATCTCGAGTCCTTAGGCCAGAACAAATAAAAAGAGGTCACACACATTACTTCGTGATGAACACGTTTAGATTGAAAATAATGATTCCATTATCCGTCTTTTTACATCAAATCCGACAATAAAAAATGACAAACTTAACAAAAACCTTTTGGCCAAACCTTTAACCTTAAAATAAGATCCAAAATTGTCATTATAATTTTAAAGCAGCATAGAGATAAGTTTTCAACCGTAGATGACTTTAGCAGAAATCATAGTATTAATTAAATTTATTATTAATTTTTTCTTCGGCATGTTCTAACGTGAAGCTTTTCGATTAAACTAAAAATTAATGGATATCTTCATAAAAACCAACTACATTCCAGATTAAAAGCATAACTAATTGTTTTCATGACAACGGTTGGAATCTTACGCGCAATATCAAAGTAAAAAACAAACAAATGAGCTTTTAGATCACCTTTCAGAGCTTCCCTTCGTTGTTTTTGCGTGGGTGACTACGTGAGCGATAAGTAATTCGTAAAAACGCGCCAGCAAAACAAAATACGTTATTATTTCGAGTGCCTCGCATTATGTTCCACAATAGATGATTCTTCCGAACGCTACGCGTTCTCCAGCGACCATGAATCTCTCGAGGATCAACTTCTCATTGATAAAAGAGCGCGCGAGGGAGAAACCCGAGCGCGTCCTGATCTTTATTAATAACATTAAAAGAGAAAATCTGATACGCGCGAATGACCCCGCTGAGACGCGCTAACGTCCCACCGCGATAAAAAGAAAAAAATTCTCCACTGATAAATGGGTCCATTATGCACCGCGCGAGAGGGGGAAAAAATAAAGATTTTTAATTGAGATACCGAGAGAGAGAGAGAGAGAGAGAGAGAGGGAGAATGAGAGAGAGGTTAGAACCTACCCATCCCCTCTCTCTCTCTCTCCATGGCTTTCAGAAGAAGAATTCTCACAAAACTGCCCTCTTACCCCTTGAGCTAAGAGAAGTCCCAAAACGCCTATTTCGAGGAGAGAGAGGCAGCGTAAAAGGAGAGAGATGAATGGAAGATTAGGGCAACGTGTTGAGAGAGTGAGAGAGAGAGAGAGGGTGAGTGAGGAAAATAAAAATTCGGTCCAGCAGAGGAGAGGTTTTGGGGGCGAAATTGATGAGGAATGGGAATTGGAGGGGGCGATAAGAGAAGAGTTCGGAAAAGGAGTAGGAAAAAAAAGAGGAGAGAGGAAAGAATTATAGCTCCGCAGGAGTAGGAAAGACGCCCCAAAACAACCCTTTCTCATTTTTTATTCTCCCCCCCCCCCCCCCCTCCCTTCTCAATCGTTCTAAGCTGAATTCTCAAACCCCCAAGTCCCGACTTCGCGGACGTGAAAAGGAGAGAGAGAGGTCTTTTTTCCCCTCCCGTGGTTGGGTATTAGAGACAAAAAGCGTTGAAAAGGGGAACAGGGGGAGGAGAGGAATTCTCTCTGGAGGATGGGATCGAGATAGAGATGGAGGAGGAGATTCGACTTTTTCTTAGAAAGAATGCACGGAGGAGCGGAGAGGGGGTTTGTGGAGGAAACGGAGGGAGGGGTGGGGATTAGCGAGGGAGGCTTGAATAGAGGGAAAGAAAAATGAAGTGGGGTAAGGAGGAGAAAAAGAGCAGGGGTAGGGGGAGGAGGAGGAAGGAGGAAGAGGGGAAGAGTAGAGCTGAGGGGGGAAGGGAAGGCAGAGGAGTAAAGAGGAGGAATAGAGGAGGGTAGGGGGAGGAAGGAAAGGGGAAAAGAGAATGGAGAAGAGGAAAGAGGGAGACTATGCGAAAACGAGAGGAAAGATAATATAGACATCGGGGGAAGGTAAATAAAGAGAGAGAAGAGATACATTTAAATTAATGCCCTGCGAGCCGCCAGAAGCGTTTGGCAGGGGGTGTCACAGTCCCAATGAACTCTTAACTAATTCCTCTGTTGGACTGTCTTGTGGCGTCTGGGAAAAAATACCTGTAGTATTTCTCGGTTCTAGCGATTGTTTCGACCTATTTTCTCGTGCACACTGATCTAACATTACGTTCACTAACACCGATAGGTATAACTATGCCGCGTACGTCCCCAACGAATCCGGAGCTTTTGGAACTTTCCAAATAGTTTCTTTTTACACTCAATTCTCCTACTCTTCAACGTCTGCCATTTCAGGTCCCTGGAAAGAGGGGGGAAAATGAAAAGTGGGAGAGAGAGAGAGTAGAAGAGGAAAGGGCGAGGATGGGAAAAGGAGGGGGAGGAGGAAATATGGGTATATGGATGGAGAGGAGAGGGAAATAAAGAGGGAGAAGAGACATGAGGGAAGGGGACACGAAAATAGAGGTTTGTGGAAGAGGAGAGGAATGAAAGAAGAGTGAACAGTAAGAAGAAGGCGTAGGCAAGGCCGTTTTATCCATTAGGCACAATAGGCACAGTGCCTAGGGCCTACGAGCCTTTCAAGGGCCTACGAAAATGTTTGACGCTTGAATAAGTGTTGAAGTATTGTTGAAATAATTTCAAAAGTAAAATTATAAAAATGCATTCGAATATCTTTAATAGCAAAAAATTAGATTTTACTTGGGTGCATTTTAATATATTTGATATGACGTAGAGTTGAGCCTTCGAATGCAAGAGTGCCTAGGGCCTACGAAGGTCTTAAAACGGCCCTGGGCATAGGGTATAAGGAGGAGGTTTAGGAGAGGGAAAGAAGAGAGGAGAGGGAAAGAAGAGAGGAGAGGGGATAGGAGATGGAAGGATATGATGGGAGAAAAGAGGTGGCAGGAGGAAGAGAAGTAATGGTTGGAGGAAGAGAAGATGAGAGAAGAAAGAGGATAGGACAATCCTTCCAAGCCATTCTAAAGACCCGAACTCATTTTTTTTGCCAGATCGGGAATTAAGGGGTTCGTGCGGATAGAGAACGAGGGAGAAGTGACATCGGCGGGCCCTTTGAGAATAAAAGACCCCGACATATATATATATATATATATCCCTTCCGACACGCTCCTCTTTTCCCTCCTTCTCCCCTTTTTTTCCGAAAACGCGCGCGCCCGCGCGGGGCTGAAGAGTAGCGACCGCATGTCTCCACTTGTGCGTCCTCTCCCCTCTCTCATTTGCCCCTCGCTCATTTCGGGCGGCTTCTCTCTTTCCGCTATTGTCGGATTCCTCTTCCCCGATGGGGCAGGCCTCTTCGCACGCGCAAGCATCGATACTATAAAAAAAGAGCGGCCTCTTTCGTCGCCCCGCTCATTTAAAAAGGAGCAAAGAGAAGAAGGGCAAGTGGAGAAAGAGAGAGGGGGTGAGAGGAAGATGAGGAAATGAAGAGAGAGAGAGAGAATGCCCATCGGAAGTACATAAAAGACTACAATGTAGGAAAAATTTGATGTGGCCAACACATGACTTTCTCCATATATGGGGTAGAGTTATTTAAATTATTATGAATAGCATTATAAGGCAAAATTATTATTTCCCATCGTAAAAGAATACAGTCGTCCTTTTTGCCGTAAATTAGGTACATTTTGAATATGTTTACAGAATTCACCGATACATGGTGCTGGCGCTGTATACTGGTATTAAGAAAAAGCAAAATATCTCCGAAATGCATGGTTCTACGAAAATTTGTTTCAAACAAAACTTGGAAGAGATATTATTCTCTACAACTTTGGTCCTCACGAAGATTACCAATTACGACGTTTTTAAGGAGATAATTGACGAAAACCGGAAAAACCGATTATTTTTTATAAATAATTCCTAAACAATAACTGCTATGGAAAATTGTTTGAAATAAAAGTTGTAGGAAATTACATTCTCTATACCTTTTGTATAGAATTATAAATACAATAATGATATTTTAACGAAGAAATATCGCAAAAACCGAATCGGGTTTCGAATAAACCTCGACTTCCGGTTATCCGTTATTGTCCAAAAACTAATCAGATCTTTGTGCTCATGTTAAAGTGTTATATATGAAATTTGGTAACGATATGGCAAGTACTTTTTGAGTTAGGGAGCCCACAATCACATACACACGCGCGCGCACACAGACATCATTCCGAAAATAGTCTAATCGTGCTCTAGGGACCTCAAAACGTGTATTTTCGTTGAAATCTCGAAGTCGATTTTTTTCATGATCACAATACTTTCCCATTACAACGTATGGAGAAAGTAACAAGCATGGCGAGTCGTGACGCTAACTATAGAACAAACTAGGGTTGCCAACTATAAGACCTTCATGACCCGAAGATTTTAGTCCGAAACCCGGAGATTTTGGAGGGAACCCTGTTTTTCTCGCTTTTTAAGGGGATTTATGTTATTCGCGAGTTGCTAATTAAACAGTATTGTAAATTATATCAATAACATTATCATTTATCAATTTAAATGTTATTTATCTCGTTATGCATGTGTAAATGCGTTATTCTCATCTCTGTGCGAGATCAAAATATATAAAAGTAATTAATATCTAGGAGAATTTTTTCAGGGGTTAACATTTCTATTAAGTAATATTTATTTAAAGCTTTAAAAACGGCGTTATTTACTCGAAATTCGAGGAAATTTGATTTTTAATCAAAATATTACGATCAAAGTGCCTTTGGGTCTCAAAGAAATATTATATATCGTCCTAGATACCATTTTTCATTCATTTCAAAGAAAAACATGTAAAAAGTGCATTTCTTCATTAAAATCAACATTTTCTAAGCAAATGCTCGGTGACTTTTGGTATGTTTGTGTAAGGAGAACCATTACAAAATTTGTAATTCCACTACTGACCCGGAGAAATTGTTGCAAAACACGGAGAAACACTGTTCACCCGGAGTCTCCGGGTCAAAATGACCTAGTTGGCAACCCTAGAACCAACGGCACTTGCGTTTTCAAAGAGTTCTTTATTTCAATAAAGATGAAAAAACAGTTGTGTAAACCTAAAGATTTGATTAAAAGTTTGAGGGAATTCCAACTAGTTTCAGTTTTGAAATTACAACAAATTTCACTAACCGTATGATATTAGACCCTCGATGGTGGATCTATCATGCAGTAGCGTAGCCAGAAATTTAGTTTGGGGGTGCACCATACTATTTTTGCGGTCCACTATCACAATTAGGCATTTTCGAATTTATATTAACAATGTAACAACCATGAAATACGTGCACGACGGTCTCGTTTTACTAACATTATTACTCCGTTGGTCAAGGCACTGAAATTTTCATATTATCTGGAGGAGATTGGGGGGTGCACATGCACCCTTGCATTCCCCCCCTCCCGGCTAAGCCACTGCTATCATGGCTCTTTCAGGTAACTTTCGTGAAAATGACATTGATTAAAGGAACTTGGGAAGCGGTTTTGGTACATATTTGTTATTGCGGAGAAATGAGCGAAAAGGAAAGAATCGATTCTTTTCCATTCAAAAATTTGTACTCGAAAGTAGTGTGCCATATCTACCATAAAAATTACGGAGTTGATAAACTTATTAATACTAATTATTATGAGTTACCACATCCTTACGCGCACAATTACGATGCAACCACATAAAGGAAGAACTCATGAATTGAATGAATCAGCAAAAGAATAAAACATGAATGACAGATACTTAAATTTGAAATTCAATGCACGTGAAGACATCAAATAAAACTAGCGATGGAAGACAGCATTAACTCCGTTGAAATCATTGATGAAAGAGAATAATAACGGTATACATTTGTCATACCAAGTAAGTAAAAAGTGTGCAACTGCCTATCACATTGATACCTTACAGTTTTTATGGCATTAGTATTTATAATTAAGTTGTATATGATTCCAACATCGTGAGGGCGGAACGATGCAGTTGGCTGCTATAAAATATTTACTACGTGATTGTAAACTGCCTAGCATGTTTTTAGATGAGTAAATATTTACAAACCAATGTGAGAACATTTCATTTTTACATTCTCACATACGAAGTACGAGTATGTTGAGAAAGTATTGTAATAACGAAAAAATTCGACCTCGAGATTTAGACGTAAATATACGATTTAGGTGTAGCTGAGTACACAAAAGTTGTTTTCGCAGTGCCGTCTGTCTGTCTGTTATTGGCTCTAGAGCCCAAACGGTAGAGCGAAAATGAATTAAATCTCCTAAGGCATTCTATCATACTGAGCAGAGTATACATAGAAATGGCTGACATTGCTCAATAATTAAGGGAAGTTTATTCTACGCATTTTAACAACAAATTGATTTTCTCAAAAACGGCTCTAACGATTTTGATCAAATTTCGTAAAGTTACTGGAGTTTACGTCTTCAATAATACCAAATAGTTCATATTTCTCAAAAAAAGAATATAAGGCTAGTTTATTTTAACAATAATTGGATTTTCTCAAAAATGACTAGAAAGATTTTGATAAACTTTCGTACCGTTACTTGAGTATACGTTTGAAATAATACTAGATACTTCATATTTCTGAAAAAATGAATATAAGGCTAGTTTATTCAACAATTGGATTTCCATCAAATTTCGTATAGTTATTTAAGTTGATGTTTATAATAATTCTACATAGTTAAACGACGCATTAGTATATGAGAAAGTTTGTAAAATGTATGTTGTACCGATTTTTCCTTGTTGAACTAAAATGAGCCGGTTATAAAGTTTTACGAATATCCAGAGGATGAGTTATCTGCGTGCGTCAAAAGTCGTCGTGTGCAACACTAGTAGTGAAGGAAAAACAAAAACAAGTTAAGAAAGTGTACAGCGTAGGTATCATATATGGGCGCGTTTCGAGCAATGGAGTATTTGAAAGAAATGATATACGTGTACGTTGGACAAATAGCGTTTTAAATGTCTTTTCTTCTTCATAAATAATCCATTTTCTTCCTATTTAATAATACTGCATGCACACGTAGGGAAATTAAACATTTTTGTGAGATTGTTTATGTTAGCAAAATGATGAAGTAACCATGAAAGAAATTTTCTAAGCTCAACTCCAATGAAGACATTCTTGTTTGATTTTCTTGATAACGGCTACTACTTCAATAAAAATGTATAGGAAAAGAAATACTCTACTTGATTAGTTCTACAAGTTTTATTTGAAAACTATTTTGATATGACCAATACTTACGAGATATGACGAAAAGTTCATTTTTTGTCACCATTAAAGTGGTACCCCTGGTTGGCTTACGTGATTCATTTATGTGATTTTCTTATTTTTTTACTGTAAGTTCTTAATATCAAATCTCATGAAAATCTGTTAGGTAGAAGCCGAGAACGAACATGCGGACGGTCGGACAAACCGAAGTTAATAGGCGCTCATGCTGGAAGCGAAACCGCCTAAAAACGAAGATAAAAAAATCGGTACAACATACAGTGTACAAACTTTCTCATATACTAATGCGTCTTTAGAAAATGAAAATCGTATCAGTCGGTTTTTAGAAAATCCAATTTTTCTTAAAGTTGCCCAAGAATAAACTAGCCCTATATTCATTCATTGAGAAAAATAAAATATGTGGTATTATTGCAGACGTATACTCAAGTAACTGTGCGAAATTTTATCAAAATCGTGACAGTCGTTTTTGAGAAAATCAAATTGTTAAAGTTGCCTAGAATAAACTAGCCTTATATTCATTTTTTTGAGAAATACGAACTATATAGTATTATTGAAGACGTATACTCGAGTAACTCAACGAAATTTGATCAAATCGTTTTTGAGAAAATCAAATTGTTGTTAAAAATGCGTAGAATAAACTTCCCTTAATTATTGTGCAATGTCAACCATTTCCACACATGCTCCGCTCAGTATGATAAAATGCCTAATTACGAGATTTCATTCATTTTCGGTCTACCGTTTAGGCTCCAGAGCCAGTAACAGACAGACAGACGGCACTGCGAAAACAACTTTTGTGTACTCAGCTACACCTAAATCGTATATTTACGTCTAAATCTCGAGGTCGAATTTTTTCGCGATAACAATACTTTCTCGATACTTCGTATGAGAAAGTAAAACGAACGAGAAAGAGGCAATAAATAGAACAAACATTTTTCCGCGCAAAACAAGCTCATTATGCACCTCGCTTGATTGACGCCGCAGCTTTCATTACAGAGATTGCCGCTAATAAACGGTGCCCCCGAGGCGACTGATGCGGAGAAGAAGGAAAAAAACCCCTCGCGTGTTTAGCAGCCTCCCCGCTGCACTCGCAATGGCACGGAGACGCAAAACGTGTAGGAAAGGACTCGGAGCGTTGCGCAAAACGGGTTCTTGAGCAAAGGGGAGCGAGGAAAAAGGAGGGAGTTGCGCTGATTCAGCTGTCTGCTGTCGGAACGCGTCCGCGGAGAAGATAGAGAAAGTGATATACGAGAAAGAATATAAATGGAAGTCCCGATTCTCTACCGCGTGGGAAAAAGACGGCGGCCTGATAAATATAGAGAGAACCGAAGCGGATTGGGAAACTTAGGAAGCAATGATATGAATAAATAATGAAAACTTCCTTTTAAGCGATTTTTCTCTTTGTCTGTCTGTTTGTCCATCCGACCGCGCGAACGATATCTCTGAAACCTAGAGAAATCAAATTTTCGGGAAATATGAGAGTTACATGTGGCAAGAATTTGGTGGACCGGGATCAGCTGTTGGGGGATAATTATGCCCCTTTATTCCCCCGTAAGAAAAGCAGGTAAATCGGTGTAGAGGTTTTTATATTTGCTTTTTAAATTATTTCAAGTCAAAATTCGAACTCAGGACTTGAACTGTCGGAAAGTTTAGAAATTGTAGTTTCTCATTTTTGAAGACGGAAATCTAATCCCTGTAGATTTAGCGTACATTTTTATTTTTTATAGGAAAAAAGTGGGAGTTTTTCTGGGTCTCAATAATCGACTACCATGGCAACAAGCTCAACGCTTTTATATGGGTAAGCTATTAATGAGAATAAGAGGGCCATATATTAAAATGTCATTCACATTAAACAACGACCAATGTAAGAATTTTATTTTTCTGAAATAAACGCCTTATAATATCTGCTTTCGCGGTAATTTCCTAATTTGTTTTAATTTTCCGCTCTGGGTCAGACATCGGATGTTTATATGGAGATAATGCGGATGTATTATTTTCCGCTTGTTGCATAATTTAGTCATTCCTCGTGATTTTTTTTAAACGCCTATATTAACTCGCAATGTGCGAATGTGTGGCTGAGTATTCAAAATCGCAAGGCCGGTTTTGAGGAACGATAGCTTGGCCACCGATAATTCAACCTGCCAAAAAGGAGACGCAGTTCGTCTATCACCTTCATTTATTTTTTGTGAATTTAAATCAGGCAAAGGATGAATAAACTACGTATCTCCAATTGCCATAAACGGGATGGAGAACTATATGACCGTTTCGGTTACAAAACAGCCGTCATCAGTGCTTAATCGTCATCGATGACGGTTACTTTGTAGTCTAAACGTGAACCTGATTTTCCCAACCCTTTTTATGGCCATCATCAACCGGATTCAGCGCACAAGGAGTGCTCGGAATACTCTGTGAAGGACAACGTTCCCAATAAGCTAAGAGTCGTTGAACTCGGATAAGAGGAAAAGTTTCCGTCGCTGTTATTTTTAATTAACAATGTCATCCGCATGTTATACTGCGACTAGCCAGAGTGGTATGTGCCAGGGGATGCAACGCGCCAAATCCTACTTAAACATTTTCTTTCCCGGTGTTGACTCTCCTGTTTTGATATCGCATTGTCCTCGGAAATCTAACTTACTAGGCTGGAATAAATCATTTAAAAAATTGGCGAATAAACCAGGAAAAAAACATTTTCCCGAAAATCATGCAATTTCACGAAGTCTCGGCCTCATCTGTTAATTTAAAAAAGAACATTAATTTATATCAATATTCTGAAATTGGGCTCGCTGTTAAAGAAACAAGAGAAAATATATTGTTCTCTTGCGTGATACATATTTAATAACGTTACATGGCATACGAATTTTACGCTAGAGTATATTTCCAAACCTACGAGAGATAACTGTTAAGTAAGCCAGTGACGTAACTAGGGTATTTGCCACAGGCGCCGCCTGCAAAAGACGCAAAAAGTTCCCGCAAAAAGTGAGAAAAGTTAACTTTGCCATGTGTTTTTTAATACTCAAACGTTGATTTATTTATAATAGAAACGACATTATGCTTTATTAAAACGCAGAAGAAATTATATCCTGCATAACCAAGGTGTTTCCTAAAATTTTGCCATAGGCGCCATATCGACAAGATACCCCTCTGAAGTAGGCTATGGTGCATTGCACTCCCTGCCACCCACCAATTTCATGAATTGCAGGGTAAGAAGTAGATGTAACTGTAAAATAACAGTTTCCCTTATCAACGCCACCGAAGACCAACGAGTTGCCCTGATCACGACGATAAAGTACGTGAGACTAGTTCTTCTAAAAGAGTATCAAATTTGCAAGAGAAATTTTTAAGGAACTTAATTGGTTTTCATTGCACACTTTGCCACCCACCATTTTTGTGGATTCAGGGGTAGCATGTAGTACGTGTAGACACGACGAAAAATATATAAGAAATAAAAATAACCCTTAATTTCGTAAAGGATCCCAAGAATTTCGTTCACTTCCTCCCCGAACGTATTTTTAAACTTGTAAAACGAAAACAACGCACGTCCTCCATTCATTCCCTTTGCATCGCGAAACAACCACGTCCCCGTTACGTATACTAAGTAACCTCTCCACTCAATAATAAAATCATCAACGCCTCGAACGCGCGCCCAATGCTCATCTTCTTATTCTCCGGATTCCGACAAAAGCTCACTTCGCCTCGTGAGCAGTTTGAATGGAGTGAATTAGTTTCCTAACAGGCTTTGCGGAGTGTTTAGCCGTGCGAGAGAAGGTTCGGATGTCCCTCTGGAACGAGTGCTTAAAGAGGGGCTATGGACATTTCACCCTTTCCCACCCACCCACCTCCTCTGCCACTGCCGGTTAAATACCGGCTTATCGGACATTCGAGGTGGCCTGCTGCCGCGTAGGAGTGTATAAATAGATGAGAGGGTCTTCTGGCAGATCTCATGTGCCACGCTGAGCTCCCTGTGTAATCAGTCCTACCAACCTCGGTAATGAATCCTCTTCCCTCCCTCCCTCCCTTCTTCTCCTCCCCCCCAAACGAATGCAACCCTTTCGCTCTCGACTCCCTTGAAATGTTCTCGAGAAACGTTTCGGAATTCTGACCACGGAAGAGGATTTTTTTTCGAAGTGGATTTCTCTCAAATGAGGGATCGGAACAAAGTTAAAAATGATTACTGGCAAAGCGGGTAATATAAAAGTCATTACCATTCTCAAATACAGTGAGAAATATAGGGGTAAATTTTACAGCTCTCAACAGCTCGCGTGTTTCAATCCTGCCTGGTACATGGCCACGGTCTTTGTTATCGCTGTTACGCTCATTGTATAAGTCCGTCAAATACCATTTATGAGCTATTTGAAAATAAATAAAATTATCAGAGATGATAATATTTTTGTAGGCGCTATACATTTTCGAACACGAACAGAATTTCGCAGGACCCCAGCCTTGAAACAAGGTTTTTTACATTTTTACATACGGATATTAAAACCTTTGAAAGGATCTATATATTTGTACTACACTAAAATAAATTTATAAGAAGAAAAAGTTATAGCCTAAATTGCCTATCGAAACATTCAAATCGCCGGTTTTTATATCAAAGTTTTTTGCGGAACTCTTAAAAACAACCTGCGACACCCAATTAGAGAACCACTGCGCTATATATCGCTATGAATTTATTACAGCAAAAATTATTACCCAAAAGACTTGCCAACATTTCCAAATCGTTGAATTATTTATTTATCAACGTTTTCCGCTGCAACCCTAAGAATCAGCAGCGGCACCACAGCGTGACGGGTTACAAAAAATATGGGAAACACTAATTGTAACAGGTATTACTTAAATATAACTCAATGAAATTAAAATTGTGCATAACAATGACATACGATAAATCAAGCCCACCTCCGCATCGTAATCTTTGCCTGATATTTGGAACGGTTTTTTACAATAATATAACAATAAATAAAAAAGGAAAAATTGATTCATTAACCCATCCGATGAAAGTGCATACAGATCATTTGTTCAAAATCCCTATAAAATCAGTTTAATTAATTCATTAAAAATTCTCACAAATTGTTGTGAGGGAAACTTAAGAGGCAAGCAAAATAAAATTTCACGGATATTTTACTTTCAATGGAAAATCAAAGACTGCTAAGACTCCTAGAGACATCACCCTCCTCCCCCAATAAAAAAAATTCACCCCCGACCGCGATGAGACGCTCCTCTAATCCAGAGATCCGCAAGTTTAAGAGGATTCCAGGAAAGCTGTCCGAAAACAAAAGGGAATAAGGCAACAGTAAAACGCGTCCATTGTTTTCCTCGCTTCACCTCGACTTAGCGTAGGGCGGGCTGGGTATAAGGCGGAACTCATTAGTCCCACGAAGCTAATTGGGAACCGAACACAAAGGGAATTGAAGTTTCCTCCTTCGCGAAGCAGCGATCTGTTTTTCAGCCACCCACGGCGCCTGGACTAACGCCTCTTTTCCCCCATTTACCTTAGGACGACCAGAAAGGAGGAAAACTGCAGTGTTGCCTCACAGAAACAATGACGGCCCTTCAACGCCTCGACACGCGCTATGCAGGAAGATAATCCGACAGGGGAGGACGAAGAGGGACAGGTAAAGGAAGAGAGAGAGAGAAAGGCATCCAGCCAAAAAGAAACCAACCTTTGAAATGTAAAAATATCTCCCAAGCGCGCGTACAAGGAGTTTAAGAAAGTTTTCCATCCCCGGTGCAATGAGCCAAGGCGTCGCTTTCTCGAAGGTATGTATAATGGAATGAGAGGACATTTTAGTGAAACGGCATTAAGAGAATACGAGAGAGTGAAAGACCTCTTAAAACCAACAAGACATCTCCCGAGGCAACATACGAAAGAAAGAGAAGCTTTAGACGGCGTGTCTCGCTGATTAAAATATCCCCTTAAGTGGTTGTATCGACAATGAATTTGCACCTCAAAGACATTTCACCCGATAAGTGTCTTTTGTTTTAAATTCGTGGATATTACACCTATATAAACCTATTATACCTATTCACCAAACTATCCTTAGCGGTTCACAGACAGCTTCCTTCATCTGCTGTGTTCCCAAACATACACTGAAACTAAATCCCATATCGTCCTGTGAGTTTTGACTAGTGCTGTAAATGTGTCAGCTATAGTAGTTCATTCAACCTTAGCTTCTATAGTACTTCCACCTATGATCCCGTCTACATCCTTCTTACCATACCCAATTTAAATACGCTAATTATGACGTAACGCTGAGTTTTGTGATGCCGACAAAGAGGGAAGAATGCACAACGTTACAACAGAATAATGAAGTAACAGTAAATATAAGTTTGTCTTTGAAACAACTCGCCAAATATAAACGTTTAAACGACATGTATCTTGCAAAGCTTTTTCTGTAATCGTTCTAAGGAATCATAAGAATCGTTAGAAGCGATACTACCGAGTTCAAATTCTTTGTCTGAGCGTCAACATATGACAGTTTAAGCATTATGACAGTTTAATCATTTGGAATGTATATGTTAAAATATGATATGGATTGAAGTAATCATTAAAACCACTTTCATCAAGCGATCTGAAACATGGAAAAGATGAGACAAATCAATTTTAGCGACGATACCATTTATTTGCTTTTTCTCCACGTGGAACACTTTTCTAGAATGTCCAAAAAACCGAAAGCGACACGGAAAATAGAGATAAAGGACCCCAAATCGATAGAACCGGAGGATGAAACTGCAGTCGAGCCGTTCTTTTTTTTTCTTTTTTCTAGAAGGAACGGTTTAGAAACGGGATGCGGCCACACCGACGCCTCCTTCCATTCCCCTCCCCCGTATACTCCCCTCCTCCACATCGAGGAATTAAAATTAAACGACGAATACACGCGCTCGCATCTCGCAAAGCGGACGAGAGATATGTATATTTAAAAAAAAAACGAGCGAGGGCAAAATAGACATCCAACACTTTTTTCCCCCGGCAAGGAGACGACAGGGCCGCCCTTGAGAAATTATAAAAAAAAAAGACGAGCGAATAAAAAGCCTTCCCGCTCCCGCACCACAACTTCCCATTTCGAGTCACGCGTGCGTCACGGACGAGAGTGGTCCGCGAGATGAAAGGAGAACGAGACGGCGGGAGGAGGGGGAGGAAGAAGGGAGAGATGGAAAGTGGAAGGGTGGAAAGATGGAGGAGAAGCAGAAGGGAGGAGAGGATGGGGGAGGAGACTGAGAGAGGGAGGAGATGGAGGGAGAAAGGATAGGGATGGAGGAATGAGAGGAAGGAGGGAAGAGATCCAGGGAGGAGACGGATGGGGGAGGGAGAATGTGGAGGGGCATGGGAGGGAGAATGGGGAGGAGAGTAAGGAGGAAGGGGGAGGAGAGGAAGGAGTGAGGAGAAGAGAGAGAGGACGGGAGGTACTGGGACGTCTGCGTTCCACTCCTCCGCTGTGAGACTTGAAGTGCTCGGATGAGACGGATAGAAGGAGGAGGGGGGGGGGGGGGGACCGGAGAGAAGAAGAGCGGAAAGGGAAGGGGGGTGAGTGACGGGAGAAAGGATCCTATAGGAATATATGGAAAAGAGGCTTGCTCTTCTTTGGGATTCGCGTTTCGCGAAGAGAAAAAAAAGAAGCGGATTCGGAATCCCAAGTGCGCTTCATTATGAGAGAGTGAAAAGCCGGAGCGTTCCGGCGAGATCGCTCCGAGCGCCGCGGGAGGAAGGGCGGAGCGGCGCGGAACTGCCGCTTCCCCGCTCCCTGCCTCCTCCGCACCCATCTCTCTCTCTCTCTACCACCCCCACCACTCTGCCCTTTCAAAAACCATCCTCCTTTCACTTATCCTTTAACTCCCTTCTTTTCTGCAGCGGGGGAAAAAAAACCTACCTAATTTATACAAAGTCGATTCGGGAGAAAAAAGAGAGAAAGATAGCGCACAAAAGGTTTTTTTCTCCTAAAACGACTTCATACGTTTCTCCACATCTGTGGTTAACTGAACCCTCGGTAATATGACGAAATCGGAGAGCGGTTACGGGCGGGCGAATCTGAAATGACTCCGGTGAACTGGGTCGGAAACCTCTGGAGTGCGTTCGGATCGCTGATGAATGGAAAAAAATAACTGTTGGAACACGTGAGAGATGACGTGCGACTGTAGAGATGAACCTATAAAAATAGCAAAAAATCCGAAGTATTGGCCTTTATGACGAATATCTATCTTACTAACCTCCAACACTAGAAGCAATTAGAAACGTTTATAATAGATTAGTATTTTCCCAACTGTGTGATGCCGCTGATTCTTAGCGTTGTCCCGAAAAAGTTGGTGAAGTAAATAAATCAACTGTTTGGAAATATTGATAGGTCGTTAGAGCAATGATATTTTCTCTAATAAATTTTTTATGGTGTAGTACCAACAACTGGATACGTCCAAATGTTGTGATGCCTATATGTATAAAAAAATCGTAATTTTGTTCCAAAGTGGGGGAGTCGCCAATATTTGTTCATCTTTGAAAGGCTTCCGCACCTACAAACAACCAATGTGATAATGCATAAATTGTTATAATCGATAAATATTGACTCCGTTCACTAGTCCAACAAATATATCGCTGGTCTCATTGCTATACGTCTTACTACTTTAATAATATAATCAGTCCATTTCCTGGCAATGACGCACTTTGCTGTCGTCGAAGTCGCAACGTCTTTACATAGCAATGTTGGCTTGTAGTTTTCCTACAAGAACCTGGTTTCCACCATTCTGATATCTACTGAACGGCTGTAGGAACTATTATAAAATTATAAAATATCGAAAGAATTCCATTCTCACACTTGATTAGGATAAATTCATTCGCAATGCGTTAAAATACCGTACCGGGAAAAGTTAGGATACGCATATTGGTACAGAAAAACCGTTGGCATAACAAATAACGATTAGAATAACGATGGAAAATGGATGAGAGCAATTTACTACTTTTCTCCTCGACGGTTTTGGCTTGATGCTCATAAAATTTGTAAAAACAGGTTTACCACAGTTACAGAAAACAGCGGTGGTGGGATTAGGTTGGGTTGGTATATCACATTGGGGACAAGTGTATTCTTATCAAGGCGGAGATGCATTTTCAGCCAGTTTCCGGCAAATCGGCACTGCTTTCTTTGGAACGCAAAAGCACTAGGCATAAAACGAAAAAGATTTTCTCAGCAAAATTAATATTCCTAAAAACCATAACTCACGACTAACGAGGTTGAAAACCATGTCCTATCTCTAAAATCATCGCCGTTGATAGTCACTTTTTAATAGATATGTGCATCTGGTTTACCTTTTCTTTGGATATCGGAAAGGAATAGTTTTTCAATAAGACTTCAGCCACAAGGCGAGCTCGATGATTCTTTCTCGAACGGAAGAGGTTATCGGACGGGTGTCATCGGTAGAAACAAGATTCCAGTAGGAAATGCGAACGCTTTTCGGGAAGATATGGAACAAGTATTTATTCGCCGAAAAGTCACCCTTTACCCAGGCAATTGACCCGACGATATATAACTTTTTCGATTGATAACGAACCGAAAACATGCAACGGGGAGGAGGGAAGAAGAACACGAAGACCCCTTTTCTCGATCGGACGACCAAAAAAAAAAAATGATACGACGACCAAATCGCGTTTGCTTGTCTACAACCTCGAATACCCATTTTTTTTTTAAAACGACGCCCGACGCTTTGACTGATTGTGAGATGAAACTCCGATAATGGCCTCTTTTGCGGATCTTAGGAAAGACACAGATTCCAGCAAGTGGATGGAAAGAGAAGGGGGAGAGAATGGGGGAATGGAGTGGTGAGAGGAATGAATCGATAGAAAGGAGAGAGAGAGAGAAAGGGAGAGAGGAGGTTGGGAAGAGATAATGTACATAGAGTGATTGATCGTCCGGCTAGACACCTCGTGTCAATAGCTGGAAAAAAAAACAATTTGGTAAAGGAAGAAGGACGAAGTGAGAAACGGTCGACAGTCATCAATGGACTCTCTGATGGATATTCCCCACCTCCAGATGGAAAGGACTTAACAATGAAGCCACGAGAGGAGAGGGGGAGAGAGAGAGAGAGAGAGAGCGAGCGAGAGAAAGGGGGGATCTTCGATGAAAAGGAATAAAAAACCCGAAAGGGGTTTATTAAAGGATGAAAGGGTGTTAGAGACGCAGATCCAGGATAGAAGGATTCCGCGAGAGGGGAAAAACAATCGGAAAGAAGCGTTCACAAAAGGTTTGTTTGGTCCGGACTGGTAGAAACACGAATCTAATTCAAATTGTGAGAGAAATAGAGGTAGAGGAAAAGAGGGTATTTATTCGAGAGATTAAATCGACTGAACTTTATATAATAAAAATATTACCCAAAGCATACTCTGAAGCGCTGAGTGACAAAAATTTTGTCGATATTTTTATGTGGGTATTTTTAAATCGAAATTTCAGATCCTCGCAAATGCTGACACATACCCTATCGCATAATTAATATTTTTTATCGTGAATTATTTTCTTATATTGATCTGTTATTTAAGCACGTTCGAACTCGATTACAACAAGAAATCCTAATCGGGGCTGTCGTTTATTCGAACGTTATAAACCGTGAAAGTTTGCACAGAATTATTCAAAGTCAAAATCATGGACTTTGAAACGCTTGTTATATCAGCTGTACCGTTTTCGTCACACCATCTACAAATACATGTTACCCCGAAATTTACAAAAGTGGTGAGTGGCGTGGAGTGCAATTCACGAAAAAACAATTTTCTCTCGCTGGTTTGCCTCACCTATTACGTCCTCCAATTGTCCAAGGAAAAAACGAACTTAGAAATCCTTCCGTATTACGATCTATTTCACGTATAAACACGAAATAACCGAGCTACAATGCCGTTAATATCAAAGCGCGGTTTGCAGCCTACGCAAATTCATCTGTACAAGCGTACGCGTTCGTATATAAGTACGACTGTAAAACGTTTCTTCATTCGAATTAAAATCCACGTGCTGCAAAAAAAAACATTCAAAGGACCTCGAACCGTCGCAATAATAAAGTCGCGCTCTGTGAGTCAGACCATCAAGTAAGCAGTGTCCCAACGACAAAAGCGACGCGAAGAAAGGAGATCATCGCAACGCCTCCGCCTCTGCACACATTCTTGTTTACTGCGACGAACTTAATCACTTTATCTGCCTCGCTTGAAACGTTAAGAGTGGCACCAAATAAAACACTCGCGTGTCTGAAAATCTTGGCTCGATAAGGGACTGAAAAAACGATTACAGCTACTTTTCCTGTGGCAATATTTTCTGTACGAATTCATAACGTTGTGTGCGCTCGTAATGTCAGACATCTAGGAATGCATAAAAGAAAAGGGATAAATTCTTTTTTTAAGCGGAACAGGCTAAATTTATATTTAATTTATATAAGCATAGTGCCGGAGTTGGTAGAGGAGTGATTAGCGTGACTGGCTCCCGTGTTGCGGTCGCGGGATCCAATCCGACCGAGGGCATGTTCGTATCTACATCTACATACGTTTTTATTTTATTTTCAATAGCTGTTAAACAGCACATCTACTGCCTTTTATAAAGAGCTTTTACCAGTAACAAAGACAAAGACATACATCCATGCCCAAAGCAGGAATCGAACCCGCGACCTTATGATTAAGAGGCTGACACGCTAACCACCCCTCTACCACGTCCGCTTACAATTCCTCAGAATGGTAGATGGTAGGGGATGCGATGCAAACATGCCTATATAACATATTTCTATTGAAGGTTTGACTCTCCTGGTATGATGATGCATGCAATCGTCTTTTTTGTTGTTATCACAGTAAAAAAAGGTCTGTTCGCGAGCTATTTAAAATAAATTTTAATAAAACAAAACATCCGAAAATACTCGCCATCCTTACATTTCACTTACGTTCAGAGGATCCGACTCAAACACATGTATTTTGTGACTCATGGCTCTGATAAATTGACTTCGACCTTAACGGAGTGATAGGGAACGAGTATAAAGCGATCTTGATAGCTACCAGGTCCGTTTTATTGCGACCCCCACCTTCTGCTGAGCAAGCCCAGTTTCTCATTTCTTTCCGCGAAGTTCCTTTTTGGGTTCCTTCCAAACAATATGATGCCATCAGCGAAGCTAATACGACTCAAAAGTAATCTCTTTTTTTTTATCTCCGTACCTTCTTTCTCCCTGCCAATCCGGCGTTTTTGAGCCTTCCTCTCCGCTTCCTCCGAGAAAGGCTTTGCGGGAAAACCGTCTTATTATGTCTCAATGACTTCTCCTTCGACCTTTAAAAACTGTTTCTGTTTCTTAAAACTAATGGCGTCGCATTCAAGCACGCGTTTTTCTGTGATTGCATCGATGGGCACTTTACCCGTCGCTCATATTCATTAGGATTAATCAGCGTTCTGAGTGCGGAACTTTGAAAATGGTCTTATCGAAGATAACGAGAATGACAGAAACTCGTATGGCCTCTGTGTGATTCACTGGCTAAAATCTCTCGCTTCCTCTGAGTTTGGTGAAATGACTCCAAAAACTTAGGCCTAACATGCTCCGTAAGCATTATGCCGAATGTGTACTTTGGGAAAAATTAAGAATTTCCTTATATGAATCAGCGTACTCTACTCTTGCTGCATGAGATATTTCTTCCCTAGCATAACGTAATTACAATTCAATGACCAGGTGTCTCTTCGAAAATAGTTGGCTAATGCACTTGGTTTCAATCCTCCCTTGTGTAGAGTTGTGTGAGGTTACAGTGATAATAGCCCAAGAGGCTGATTCGTTTTTAATAAAACACACACCGAGTGGGGAAGAATTTATAAAGTGCTTAAGTATTCAATCTCACGATTGAATCTTTGAAGGAAATATTTGGTGTACTGAATCCCTCGCCACGCACCAATTTGGTGAATTGTAGGATAATGTGTGGCTGTAGATGTCATGAATGACGATTCTATAGTCATTCCAATAATTAAGTTCTTTAAGAAGTATCCATTACTTGGTCTTTCACCACACACATATAAAGCTCTCTCAATTAAATATCTTCAGTAGCATTTATCTCCCATGGTATCCCTATGATTTTAATGCGAACAGCATTCATTCGGACACATTGCCAGCAGATAGTTTCTTCTTGTATTCGACTGATAAGATAAGACACATACCATGCGTTTTTTGTTGAGGAGAATGTGGGCGGATTGACTGATACTTTTGGGAACGTTCCAAGATTAATTTTGTTTTATCCCTTTATTTTTCTCGGACGAGGAATCTATCTTGTTGGCGAATGAAACGCCAGCGATTATGAATCTAACTTATAGCACAAAAATAACTGCTTTAGATAGCGACCAGGGCTACAAACATTTAGAAGTTCACGCAATAAAGCATTTTGACTCGTATACTCATGATCATATCAATACAAAATATAATTCTCACAAACAACCCGCTGTTCAGTTAAAAGTTAGTCATGCATAAATACAGGCACATAGCATCCATATAAATTTAAGGACACGGGCGCTAATATATATTAGGATCAGCCACATACAGTGATAATCTTTAAATAAATATAAAGCGTTAAGCCATCACACACAATAAATGGAATCCTTTCCACTGAATATTTATACTGCAAAAGATCAATCCTGATATTTTCACAGTAATGCAGCTGTTACGCTTCCATAATGCCATTGTTAAAGCAAATTAAAATGAAAATTACGCATTTAACCTCCAACATTCCAAGTTTAGCGAACAAAATTTTGACTGGCAAGGTGATGTACCTTAGTTACTTTACCCGAAAGCTAAATAAAAACAATTATCAAACATGAAAGATACAAACTTACTGGAAGGACAAAACGCTGTTGTCGTTATTTATTGTTTTTCCTTTTCATGTTTTTTTTTAACTAGGTCATAAACAGCCGTTGCCAGCCTTTCGCAACGAGTGCTACGACGATAATAAATACTAACACGCCGCAACACTGCCCTCTGCAGGGTTAGAACTCGACATATTTCACGGACAGAGGCGTCACTTCGAGTAGTTACATTTACATTATTAACCTGCACGCCACCTATAGCATTCGGCTAGGGGTAACGTTCGACCAAACCTACACTGCATAAAATTTCTATCAGCGTGCTTCGTCGTATTTAGGAAAATGGACCAATGTAGTCCTTTCAGCGTGTCCTAGCGATAATGACCCGAAATTTTAACAAATGTCTTCCTTGTTTTATCTGCGAGCCATTTAACCTACGAATTGTAAAACCCTACAGCGTTTGACCTCCAAGTTCACTACAACAGCACCCTTTAACCCCACCACGTCCTCCGCCCCACCCCCTGTCCTCTCTCTCTATATTCCAGCAACCTGCCTCGTTCACACCGTCACAATGGCTACTACCGCCGTGCCTATGGCTCCATTACCGTTTCCAGCCGTAATTGGCAAATTAACCTAACTGCCTCCAGTTCGTGAGGCCACACAATTTCGAACGCCTCCGGAAAGGACGGATTCTTTCCCCTTGCTCTTATCCTCCCATACTTTCATTAATCCAACGCAACTTCTGTAATTGCGCTAGAGCATCATATAATAATAATCAATCACCATCCTCCGAAACCCTTTCCTTTCTCCATACTCCTCCCCCACACACACACACGGATCCTCCACCGCTATCCCCCCCACCCTTTTGCATCTCTAACCATCTCCTGCCTCCACCCCTCCCTTTTCCACCCCCTTTCCCGGGCTGAGAGAGCAAGAGCAGCCCTCCCGCTGGATATCGATTGCTGCTAGGGAAACCGCCCCGTATCGCTCCTCTCTCTCCCTCTCTCCTCCTGCCCCCCTTTCTCTCTCCCCGCCACTCTCTCTTCCCTCGCTCCCCGCCCGGAAACAACCCCTAGTGCCACTACAGCAGCCTCCCTAAACCTTTCTCTACCCCTCTCAGTAGGCGGCCTTTCATCCGGCGGAACTGGGATCGAGAGACCGCAAAAAAAAATCTCCCCTCCGTACGGCCTACGAGATGCTCCTCAACACAGCCAGCTGTTTCCCGGAGTGTGAGTGAGAATTTCACCTTTCCCGCAGAGTATTTCTCTCCCAGTTGCCTAGGGAAAGAGAGCGTTTCACATAGTCTTTAAGCAGGTCACGTGAGATGAAGGAGAATGATATCTATATAATATATATGCTTATGGAAGATGAAAGGGAAATAGGTATATCAAGAGCAACTAGGTGTTTGGTTTGCTGGGTAACTGACAGAGTAATACTCTGCGGGAAAGGTGATACACACACACACATACATAAAGGGCTGCGCGTGCTTATGGAAAACAAACATGAAGATAAAAAATAGAGAGACAGAGAGTGGTCGAATATAGGAGGAATTAATTTAAACTTACAAGGCGATTTCGCTTTTGATAACAAAAACGATATTCTTTTTTTTTTTCGTTAACCTCATCCCGAATCCTGGAGCAAGACGGGAAAGCACGTACGTCACTCTTATTTCGCATTATATCAGTGCCTTCCCTTTCAAATTATCTCGAGTTTATTTTAATTTTAACGCGGGAACTAAATGAAATTTTACAAAGTCTTACGCAACGTTCAACAGCCAGATTGTTTTTCTGGTACAAAAGGAAAAGAGAAAGTTTTTTATTATTATCATACGCTATACGTATATGACCGTAAAGTCTTTTATGAAGCAAGCCGAGCCACTGAATGGCAAACAGGAGGATCTCCACCACCTGAAAGGACGAGCAAAGTTACATTTTCTCCCTTGAGCCGCAACGATGTTTGATAACTAGCAGAGAGAGAGAGAGCAGCGCTTCTGCATAAGAGGGTAAATGTTATAAAGGTAACTACGGGGTGCTCCGCCATTTACGACGTAGATACGCCTCATTCACGTAATGTTGAATAGCGTGCACAAACACATGTACACTTTTTACGAGGGTAGACATCTACGTGCATAGCTACGACGGAGCAGAGTAATTATAGTTTTTTATAATTAAAAAAGACTGGAAACGACTTGATCCACCTAAGCATTGTTCACAAAAACGAGTTGAGCAATTGTGCCGTCAGAAATGCGTTATAAATTTAATTGGAAAAGAATTAATTACTTCAAACCCATCCCACTTACCCCCAGAGGGAATGAAAAACGACTCTCATGAAATTCCTACCGGAAGAGTTAAACAACCAAAATGATGAAAAAGTTGTCTTAAAAATACCACATTGTTCAAAGATGCAATTCCTGTGATGTATTCTGATTGCGAGAGTACAAAGTCGTGCGAAATTTCCTTATTCGAAAATACAAATCAATTTCTTAATGTAATGCTGGAACAGATATGATAGAAGAAATATTAGTCTAGTCGCATACGGCCAGCGTGGAAATTCAACTTGGCAAACATTAACATACCAACACTATAAAAATATACTATTTAAGTGCGACCACGGCCACCTTTTGTCATAAAGATAACAGTCAAAAACAACAAATTTCCGAAATTTTCTCAGAGAAAAAAATTAGCGCAAACTTTCGGAAGGATTCAAACCACTTAGGATAATCGATTGGCGTTTTCCCCGTTCAAGCCTTCGTCTGCATTCGATTAAAAAGCATCAAAGGGGTAAATCTCCCGGCAGCATACCATAAGAGCCTCCGATCGATATATTTCAAGACGATGGATGGAAAATATTCAAGAATACGACCATTCGGAAAGGTCCAGAGCTAAGAAGCAGGCACATACGCTTTAAACCGAGTAAAATTCGGTCTAAACGACTAAGCGATTACATACGAGAATTCCAGGAAACAGAAGAAACTCGTAAGGAAGATTGGTGAAAAAAAACATGATCAATGAAAGCGTTTGGATAACTTAAATGTGAGTTCCACATTTAATCTAGATGGTAGGCGTTGGAAATTTACATGTGAGTTAGAAGCAAAAAACGATAAATACTACATGATTGCACAGGAAATTTTAAGTATTTAAAAAATCGTGCATAACCTCAAGAAAATTTGCCAAAGAAAAATATATTTCTCTAATTTAACCAGAAGGATACATTTTCCATTACTGCAAATACTATTACATTGCAAAAAAACAGAATTTAATAATTATAATAATTCCTTTTCCCATAACAATAATAATTTAATTCAATCTAATAACGACCTAAGATGCAACATTCATAGAGATACCTTTTAACATTAATCTAACTATGTTTAAACATTAAGGCCATGAGCTTGAGCATTTTCGAAGACACTTTTGCTTCGATTCGACATTTCGTCCTATCAATCTCGTATATTTACAAGCCCTTCAAACTTAGCGAGTGAAAATTATACACTTTTCAAAACACCCCCGTTATTATCCGTTTATAATACCGTGCAATTACAGAGCGTACGAGAGCAAACGGTTTATCTACACGACCAGAACAAATGAAGCTCTCTAAAGCGAACACGCAAACAGTTCTTTGCTGGGATCAATAGTCCAGTCGGTTTGTCTTCCGCTGTTTACATAATCATAAACCATATACAGGCTCACATGCGAGTCAGGGAGATCTAGAATTTTCGAAAACAACATCTAAGGGGGAGAAAAAACACACTGGAACGATTCCAGCCGAATTCCTTCGCCCATTTTGGGAGTCACAAAAATTCTGCTTCCCCCAGAAAGAAGAATTTCCAGATACCGCAAAAGGACATGAATTCTGAGACCGGTACTATTGATTCCTAAACACGCCGGTCGTTTCGCGCTTCCACTTCTAATGTTTCCTTTTTACGAGCTCGGACGTGGGAAAAACGACCGACACTTTCACCGAGAACACGACCAAACTTCCATAAGTCGAACTTCTATTACACGAATTCTCCAAAATTCGGATTCATTTCTTCCCTTTCCCCATGTTACGTTCGGTTATGTTCTTACTAGCTTTAAAGTCTTTTTTATCCTTGCTCAAGATCCCACGTGAAAAAACATCGTATTCTCACAATATATAGATGATTCGATAGTGAACTCTCCTAACAAAAGGTAACATCTACGTAGACCACTGATGACGGCTGTCTGGTAAACAAAATGCGCATATGTTTCTCACAACCACTTTATAACTATTGGAGATACCAGGGTATCTATTTTTTCGATTTCATTTTTAAATGCTTATTTTATGAAGATGTGGCTTGAGAGTAAAAAAAAACTCTCGCCACATCCTAATGTTCGAAAAGCCATCATCTTCCTCTCCCCCCCCCCACCCCCCCCTCCCCACCTCCAACTCCCATTACACTCCCCCCCCCCCCTCTGTGCCACTCTCCCTTCCACCCCACCGTGCGCCAAAAAACCATTCCCAAGAGTTTCAGCCCTCTGGCTGGGCAGAACATGTCGACGGCTCCTTTTTCCTCACTTTCCCTCCCACCCACCGCGATCGGGAATTTTCCGAGAGCACTTTCGACGGAGCGAAAAAAAAAACGAGAGACGCCATAAAGAGCCGAGAAAAATATAAGCCGTTAGCCCGTTCACCAAGGCACCGCCGCGAAAATCGTCGAGTTGAAGAGCGGAATACGCGACGAAAATGTGTCTACTGTCGAACACTCAAAACGCGGCCGATGATCCACGTCCTGAGGTAGGACGACGTGGGATGTCTTGAGTTTGCGTTTTCGGAGAATCACAGTAACAAAAATAATAAATGAAAATTTTATCTCTCTCGACCAGATGGTGTTCAACCCACGTTGTGCGCGCTCTAAATTCGATCTTTCAGACGCAACTGATTACGAAATCGGCGTATGTACGCAGGTTTTCCTGGTCCAACCACTATAAGTGCACGCAGGTAATTTATTGTTGTTATGCCATCAACCGTGCTTACTTTACTGAAGAGATATTAATGTTAAAATGCTTAATTAATAAATATTTTTGTAAGTGAAATAATTTAATTGTGCACGATATTTTTTTGAAAGAGCGTTTACAAGCAAAAAACGCGAAGATGAAAATTTCGAAAGGAAAAACTAAGTCTCGTGTCCAGCTGCTTCAGTCTGACGCTGAATACATTTGATCTAAAGCATGATACAACTTTTCTATTTACAAATCTAAGGAAATGGTATCTCAAAACGTGAGAAAGAGAATCTTTAATATTACAACACAGACTATGGGTTTCATCGTTTTGAAATCTAGTCTAGCGTCCGCGATACACCGGATAGAATAATCGAAGATAAACCCATTACATATATGTTAGCGGTAGATCAACAAAGCTTTTTTTTAATAATCGTTTAAAACAGGGGTACCCAAACTTTTCCATATCATGGGCTACTTTCATCCTGGTAATTGTCTTGCGGGCTACTTATTTTCTCAATATATAAAAATCTGATGTGGCCAACACATGACTTTCTCCATATTTGGGGTATAGATATTTAAATTATTATGAATAGCATTATAAGGCAAAATTATTATTTCCCATCGTAAAAGAATACAGTCTTCCTTTTTGCCGTAAATTAGGTACATTTTGAATATGTTTAGAGAATTCACCGCTACATGGTGGTGGCGCAATACACTGGAAATTACGAAAAAGTTAAATATCTCCGAAATGAATGGTTCTACGAAAAATTGTTTCAAACAAAAGTTGTAAAAAATGCTATTCTCTACAACTTTGGTCCTCACAAAGATTACCAATAACGACGTTTTTAAGGAGATATTTGACAGAAACAGAAAAAACCGATTATTTATAATTCCTAAACAATAACTGCTATGGAAAATTGTTTGAAATAAAAGACGTAGGAAATTATATTTTCTACATTTTTTGTAATGGTCAATGTATACAATAATGACGTATTATCGGAGAAATATCGCAAAAACCGAATCGGGTTTCGAATAAACCTCGACTTCCAGTTAATCGGTATTGTCCAAAAGCTAATCAGTTCTTTGTGCTCATGCTAAAGTGTTATATATGAAATTTGGTATTAATATGACAAGTACTTTTTGAGTTAGAGCGTCCACAATCACATACATACATCCATCCATCCATCCATCCACACACACACACATCATTCCGAAAATAGTCTAAACGTGTTCTAGGGACCTCTAAACTTGTATTTCGGTTGAAATCTCGAAGTCGATTTTTTTCCTGATCACAATACTTTCCCCATACTATGTATGGAGAAAGTAAAAAGGGATTTTAAGAACGAATTAGACTACAAATTTACCGCAAAATGCATTTATTATACACTAAACAACATTATACTACTGATTAATTTAATTTAATCTTTATTTGCGCGATTATGGGAACACTTACACTGCATATCTTCAGCTAGTGAATGGTAATTGGACATGTAACTAGAAACAGAGAGAAGTTTCTTCGAGATGTTCATTAGTGAGAGCATTTCTGGTTTTTGATTTAATTAAGTTCATATTAGAAAATAGAACTCCTTACTCCGGCATATAAGCTTAATGCCTGGATGGATGCGTGGGCGACACAGACCCTCCTAAAGGGCGACCGGTCGCCCATGGGAGACGTAATGGGCACCACTGGTTTAAAGTATTAGTCGCAAGAGTTAGTAAATAAATCTCGGCCATCTAATCAAAGCGCGAGGTGTTAATGCGACAGTAACCTTGAACAAATAAATCGAGAACCCAAAAATTTTAATGAAGGCTCTCAGAAATCATTCTGTGTGATTGAATTAGTCCTCAAAATATCGGACCTCAACGTAATTCTTCAATCTAATCCAAATAAACAGCAATGCCTCCCATATGTGTACATATATCGTACATTTATCATGATCACGTCACGAAGCCAAATAATTTCTTAACGGCCTAGTAGTGAGCACAAAGCTTTTCATTGTTAGATAAAATCGATAAAGTTTCGGCTTTTACCAAACTCGTACAATTCCACTACCAACCTACTCTTCCCGCGTTCCCAATTTCAGGGAAAAAAATACGGGTTACCTCTTTCTCATACTCCTAGTTTTGAGTGCGACGCCAAAAATCAATTAAGAGTTTCATCAAAAATAAGAAACGAATAACGGGAAAACATTTTTTAAATAAAACACTGTCCCGTAGAGAATTTAGTTCCTCTAATATGACCTCATGTCATGCTTACACAAACCACGCGACGATAACCACTTATCTTCTCATAAGATAACATGAACAAATACAGTAAAGTATTTCTGTCGATCAGTCTGGACCAGCTGTGCCCAACCGTTTTTCATGGCGGGCCACATCGGTGGTTGCGAATCCTTTGGTATTGGAAGTTGTCAATTATTCGGCTGGCCAGATTAGCGTTTTTATCGGAAGCTATCCATATATTCTGAGGTGTCATGTTTAGTGAAAATCAGGTCTAAATGAGGTTTTTATGGTAAGCATTCCAACGTTAACAGTTTTATCATAAAAATTTTCATAAAATGTATGAATTGGTGTGTTAAATTTTTCGCACTGCCTTTTCATCGTGGCTTCGCGAGCCGCATCCGGGCACCACTGGTCCGGACGATTAAGCTACTTTGCGAGAATGGAATTGATACTTAGAACAGTAAATATCAAGCATTGGAATTAGTGCGAAACGTTATCGCATCTAACAGTGCTAAAACCGCAAAAAATACCGCCAAGTGGCCGCAACATCCGAATGTAAACAATGACCTGCAATAATTCAGAAAATAAAACATAATTCTGCAGAAACTATTCTAAACGATGTATTACTACATTGGAATTACGGAAGTCTGACCTGATTTGGTCGCCCAAATCAGAATGGAGACCGTTTAAATGCTCAATAAACGAAACGCGTCAACATAACGGAAACATTAAATCGATATTTAACCGACACCGATCTTCCTGTGAAAGTAACCTCAAAAGCGTGAAAAAGAGCGATAAACGCTTCCTTAATAAATCTCACCATAGGGAATTTTTAAAACAGAGTCTATTTTGTAGAATTTCTATTAATCATTTTCAAGATTGGACAACTTATCGAATAAAAAATAGCACCGAAGACATATTTTTTACATAATTTAGAATCACTCATGACAGAGAAAGCGGTTTCAAGGCTTAAAAAAATTAAGACCAAACAGCCTCTTTGTCACTTAAATTTAGGAATACAATTTCTCATAACGGAATTAGTAAAGTAATCCGATCGGGAATAAGACTCTACAACCTCAATCACTATGCAGTGAAAATTTACGGAGCGAAACAAATATATCGGAAGTATCCTTTAAACAATCTACACCGAGCGACAAAACCAACGACCACAGAAAAAAACCTTAAAAGACTCATTTCGATCTGATTAAAGACGGAAACGAGAAGGAAATTAACCGAGCGCGATATTTTTCTCCGCCGCAAGGAAACAAACGTCTCCATCCGACAAACATCAATTAAATCGTCAGACACGGGCCATTAAAAAAAAACGGACGAACAAACAAAATTTCGTGTCTGACGCGTACGCACGCGCACGCACACACGCGCCCGTTTATGGTCACATGATAAAAAACAACCGACCCAAAACATCCCCGAGGCATTTTTTTCCCTTTCCTCCTTCCAGAAGCGGCATTACGACGGACCTCACACCGCGGTAAAGAAAGACGTAGAGATGGAAACGCGCAAAGAAAACACCGATCTGCCCCCCCCTGGGAATTTTTTTTAATCGAGTGACGTAGAGTCTAACGCGCATGCGTCGATGCCAATCCATTTGTTGAAGGGGAGGTAGGGGGAGAGTAGAGAGACCGGGGCGTGCCGAGATTAATCAATTATACTCTGGTAGGGAGTCTCGTCGTAAGAGTGTCTGTTCGATGTGGACGTGAAGAGGGATGGGTTCGGAGGAAGATGTTCTCCACCCTTTTATTTTTCTTCGAAAAACTACCGGAAGATAGAGAGAGTGAGAGAGAAGGAACTCTTTTTACAAGAAGAGGAAGGCATATGGGCGAGTCTGCTATTACTTTAAAGAAAAAAAAACGTAATGAAAGGAGAAAACCGCGGGGGGAGGTAGGAGAGGGTTATGGGGAAGAAAAAGATAACACGAGAGCGTGTGATGTATCTACTTCCTCCCTCCCTCTCTCTCTCTCCTCTCCTTCACCATTTAAGCCATCTATCTCCCTTTCGAGAGCCCACTCTCTCTCTTCACTACTCGAGATGAAGACTGGTGAAGCAGGAAACACTCATCTTTTCTTCCTCCTCTTACTCGAGAAGTTTCGAAATTTTCACTAGAAATATTTTACGCGGTTTACACTCGGATCGACTATTGATTATCTCGAGCGGCTGGTGATTCTTTCATTCGGCGGGCGTCGGAGTACGAGTGCCGACAGAGGCGTGTGTGTGTGCGAGAGAGAGAGAGAGATGCATGTGAACTGAAGATCGCGACTGGGATCGAACAGGCGAGCCGTAACGTGGATGGATTTAAATCCATCTCCCTCGTTCGGCGACAGCGATAAATCTCCGAAAGGCGATGAATGTTGAGCGTAAACAAAATGCAATTATATAAGACTTTATACGTTACAATCTCGATAATTAAAACTTCTAGAAAAAGAAGAAACAACCGAGTTGCAGAAAATTCGTTCGGTGAAAAAATGATCAGGTACAACGCACGAAAGGCCATACTATTCAGAGAAAGTATTCCACGCCATCAGTTAAATTTTTTTTACGCATTAAAGGGATGCTACCGCTTAATATTCAGGGAGTACGTTTATTCTCATTGTTTTCAATAACGCGACGGAATTTTCAGAGTAAAAACGACATTTAGCCATTATCGGAGCTTCACCCGCTGGAGGCGAATGATAGAATTTTCCCTACACCCTCTGGAATGAATATCTGAAGAAAAAAAAATGAGCGCGACCGATAGATAATGAACGCTTAAATCAGTCTTTCGTGGCGAATCGTGAATGAAAAACCGACGTCCACTGTACGAGCACGAATGAAAAGGACCCCTCGAACCTCTCGATTTAAAATTCTTTAGAGAATCGTTATCCGCGGGAGAGCACAAAGGAGCGATTGGTGGACGAAATTCTTTCACGTTAGCGAGCGGAACGAGATTTTTTAAAAATGCTTCGGCGACGAGAAAGCCCATATGAAGATCATCGAGCGATTCGGCGAGGATTGTCCCATCCAAACTATTCTGCGGATATTGGCGACAATTTCCCTCGGAGTCGACCGGTTTCCTAATGCGAGAGAAAATGCTTTAAAGAAAAAGAGAATTTAATTCATTGTACAATGCAATCCCGATAGAACGGAATATAACGAGAACTTCATTACAGCGAAAGTAGCCAACGTAAATTTCTTAACGTAACATACACGGCATTGAATTTTCGCGTAATACGAGTCCCAGCTAGAAAGAGTATTTTAAATAAATTTATAAATTCTCGTAACATCGAGATTTAGCTGTATTTCAATTCGTCAGAGAATACCAACAAACCCTCCGAACTCTTAAGCCGTCCCTTCTATATCCCCTCTTATAAAATACATCCGTTACTCTAATCCTCTTTCACATCCTCCTCCTGAGGAAAGGTTTTACTTGGCCACTAATCCATGTCGACTCAGTGTCAATCCCTCATCCTATACACAGTATAGACGACTCGCAATGGTCATCTTCAGGTGGCCGGTAATTGACCCTCTCGTGCTCCTAGCCTAATCTAATCCCTCGGGTACAGAGTGCACCCGATGATGACGAACCACCAAACACTCACTCGAATCAAACAAGCTGGATTACGCGTCACGTTTTACCGTTGACTCAACGGTTACTCCAATACATATCACAGGATAACGGCAGAGATTATTTTTTAAAATATTTCCTCTGGATTGAATTAATAGGAGTAATGAGTTAAACGATAAAAAAACAGAATAACTGAAGTGTAGTAATCATATAATTTTCAGTGGTTACGGGATAAAAGAAATTGTACCGACTTCTTAAAAATTTCTAAATATATACGGAAAGCGATGTTTAAAATTATTTAAAAACTGAATAAAGCATAAGAGTTTTTATACTTGGTGTTTATTATTTTATAAACCATCGAAACCCCTAAGTCAACTGTTGCAATTTTTATTTAACCAAAAAGAAACACTGACCAAAAGTAAGTAGCTGCCAGTTACATCAAAAGAAACTGTAATAAACTTTCCCAACTTTGCTATCGTTGAAAAACAACTTAGTCTTTTAATAAAATTTTCTCCTACAAAAAATAAAGGGCTATGTAACAATTAATAACTTTTAATTTTAGACCAAATTGCATTAACAAAACGATATCACACTACTTTGAATTTATAGCATATTTTAATCAAATTAGTCAATAATTTTTTAATATTAATCCATTAGCAATGAAACTTAAAAGGCGAGTGCACAATAACATATCTAATAAAATCCGGCAAGGTAAATTTAAAATATTATTAAAATAAGAAAACATTTACGAGAGGGAAAGAGATTAAGGGAAATATATTTTGGAAAACTCTTGCTTCGTTACACATAAGCACACTAAAACGTAAAAAAAAAAATTGGCAGAGCTCGTACGCATACGGATACAAATATCAATTGTTTGGTACTTTACTCGACTATCGAGGCGACGAAATAACATACGGGTACACTGGATAAACCCAACCCCCTCACACAAATCGTCAACGATATATATTGCGCGATGGCCACGGCCTCAACCGGAGCCTCACGGAAGGGATAGCGTAAAAGGAATCGTTCCAAATCTCTCAAGAAAAGCGTTCCACCCCCCCCCCCCCCTCCCAACTCCCTCCCTATCCCTGCAACTCCTCCATCCCAGCTTCGCCTAAGGAGCGCCTGGGAAGAGGATCTGGAAGCAGTCTCGCCAACCTAACCCCAATCGAAGAAAAACGAAAGAAAAAACCCTTCTCTCTCTCGCTGCACAACCCCTCCAAAGTCCCCTTCCATCTCTAACACCGCGGTCACTGTGACTTAACTCCCGTCCGTGAAAGTATTGCGTCACGCCCAGCCAAAACACTTGCGTTACGAGAGAAGAGGGACGGACGGAATAATGAACGATTCCGTGGGCGAGTGGGGGGGAGAGGGGGGGGGGAAGGGTGTGTACGATACGTGTAACGGGAGGGTGGGGGAGGCCCACCCTGTAGCCACGGCGCCTCTCTTGAGCGTTACGCTTACAACACTCGAATCAACAGAGAAACGTGATAAAGAGGATAGAATGATTACGAGGCTTTGCAAAACCGTCTCTCTCTGGATTCCGAGAATCGTCTGCTTGACGCAACCCACATTCCGGTCGACCTTTTCATTCCGTCTTGTTTGTTTTGCCACACGATCCCCGAGGAAATTGAAATAAACGCTGGGTGGGCAAATGAACCTTTCGTCAATGGATGAGATAAAAAAAATTGAAGTTGAATACCAAATAAAATATTTTATCGAACACCTATAATGGTATTCTAACCATAAGGGCAACCAAGAATAAATACTTACTCGTAACGCTAAACGTTGCGTACGTCAATATCAATTAAGCAGAACGGTACATTGAACAAGAAATTAAAAGAATTAAACAGAACACGATGGAAAACTCACTATTTGTATCATATTCCAATTGATCATACATAATAAAAACAAAAATTTAAAAAGTCACGTAATTAACATTTCCATGGTTAAATACAAACGAAAGACTTCGTTCGAATCATAAATTCCTGTTATTATTGCGTATTCATTGAAAATATATTTGACATAATATATGGCTATCGAACTAGATGCAATCATGTTAAATTATGCATAACAATGGAAAAAGAGTTCACTTCATTACGGGTAGCTCTCCGTACGGTATTCGCATACTGCAAAAATACGATAAGGACAGAACTGTTTTAAAAGGATCTTACTATGCAATATACCACTGTCACATATGCTCCGCCCAATTCTTTACTATCACATATTTTGTAGATTTTCAGGCCGAAAGTAGTACCCACCTTGCAAGAGGGCCACTCCTCTTCGCTCGCTGGCTTAGTATTTTCTCCACAATAGGTATGTTTCCATTTCTTGCTGCTTCCAACAGCTCGTGGTCCTTGCCCATGTTCCATTAACTCGGGTTATAAAGCACAGAGTAAGTCACACAAATCAACTATTCACACAAATTTACAAAACCACAGAATTCATTGATCGATGACCGCCATCTTACTAGCTTTACAGTGCCCTCCTACAGCCTTCGCGAAACTAAAACAGTTGAGCGATGAAAATCAAACGAAAGCCGAATACTTAAGATGTGTAGTTAGGTAACTTCGTACATCATGTTCAGAACTGGAGCATTTACGTTTAATTTAATGTCACTACTTCGTTTAAATATAAAATTTATTTATTTATTTGCTCCATTTCTTTTATCATCTTCTGTTCATTCTGTAGACGCTGAATCGACATTATCGATACAAAGTAAGTTGATAAACAATTCTCTTACACATTATGATTAAAATGAATGCATATATAAGATTATTTTTCTCTTATTTATAGAAACTCTACTCGTGGAAAACGAATTAACTGTTGCACAAAAGGATGAAGTTATTTACGAAGAAGTAAATACAATTCTTCCGATTAGCATTACTCCAGTTCGTGTTAGCCAAACAAGCATTCCATTAAGCTCCAAGTTCCTAGTTTTCCAGGTCCATGCCTATAATTATAATCTAACTTTATCTTATAATCAAACATTAATCGCTCACTATCATGTTAATGGAACAAACGTCGGATTAGTAGTTCCTCTCTTGAAAGGACAAGTACCAGAAGTATATATAACAAATTTCAATATAAGTAGAAATGTGTCAGCATTGATAGCTGTTTTAGCGTATGGTATAAATGGTAAGTATTAATACTTGAACTCAAACTTTTTAATTATTCGTAAGAATGCATGATCATATTTTTCATTCGTTTTATGGATCATTTGGTGCTATGATAAACAGTAGTAAGAACTTGTAAATATGAATGTAATGAAACTTTCATTTGAATAGAAAATGTTTTTGACATTTTATTAAAGCACCAATTCCTGGCGGATGTAATATGGTGTTTTCTGTTGAAACATCTCCATTCTTGCAAGTAAGTTATGATCGTGCAGTGGTGACAGTTGACGTGCAGCCAGCCTCACCTCCAATAAATAGTTTTGAAGACTGTGATTATTCATCAGTGGACATTGAAATGTATCACTTCTATCTCCCAGAAAGGGAATATGAATCTGAATCTTATTTTGCTGGCATTAAGAAAATGCTCACGGTGGACCGCATCCATAAATATGGCACAAAGGTATTATCATCTCCTTAAGATAATTGTACATCCTTTTATTTATTGACATTTAAAATTTTACTTATCTCATAATGTATACATTATTTTAAAAGTCATGGTTTATATGCCATATTCCTCTACTTTCTTGTGATATTTATTCTTATTAATTGTGGAGGTAGGGATAAAATGGTAGCCTTGTATCTTCAACCTGTTGTTTCATGTTACATAACCAAGTTGTGAAATTATCTGAAGACACTGAATTTGATATAGTTGCTTTGCTAAGTATTTGTTGCCACTGAATCAGAATTAATAATTGGCACATTTTTAAATGAAATATATATATATATATATATATATTTTACCTTACTACTTGGGTAAAGTTCTTGATTTATGCATAGAAATTGTTTCATGTTCTTATAACTGTCACTTGTATGGAAAATAAGCGGTCATGTATCTGACTAAAGTTAAGAGAGCAACTTAATTCACCAATTATCAAAGTGAGAGTTTTGAGAATGAAATATGTTCATAATTATTATTAAATTTTTATACAAGCCATAGTATGGATTACTTTTGTTTGCTTTGAATTAGAAAATTCTTGCCAAAAGTAAGGATTCAATGATTCTAATGCTGTCTTCTTAGGTCAACGACCCTTTGGATGGGCCTACGGTGAGAAGACTGTTCAGTGCATATCCTGGAACTGGCACAATTTATGGAGTAATTGCGGTTTATGATGGAGAGTTTGAACAATATACATCTGCATATGTGCCCTCAGCAACATATGCATGTAGCACAGTATTTTGGGCAGACACATGTCAAGTCTTAAGTATGAGCTTTTTGTCAAAATGTTTTTGTTTATATGGCAAAATTTTGTTACGGAATTTCACTCCTACTGATGTTTTATTTCAGCCACAACATTTGCAAAGGTGCTGTGCGCCATCATATTTTTTCTAGGCCTGTTTGTGTGCCTCTGTGGCCACAGATTCTTTGTGCCACAAATATGCATACACTCGTTTCTCACTGGAGGCATAATTTCACTAATTGTGCTCTCTCCATATATTAACACAGGTTAGGTCAATGAGTAAAAATTCTATTACTTGCGTTATTTTGTTAAGCATGGCTTTGGTAAATTAAAACTCAATCTTGTTTTCCAGGACTTTATCCTCTTTCGGTGTTCTTTGGAATAGGGTTTGCTACTATTATTGTCTTCTTCTGGCATATGTGTGGTTGGCCTTTATTCCATATTTTCATGGTATCACTTAATGTTGGATTCCTTCTGGCCTCAGTGGTGTTTTATGCTGGACTTGGTAAGTAATTCCTTTTGCCAGGAAATCAAGTCGCAATTTATAAGTTTTATATTGTACTTATCTTGATATGTATGCTTTATTTCTCAGGGGATGTGGACATTATGGTTAGCGACATAAACTATTGGATAAGCTTTGCAGTCTTTGTTCTGACAGCTCCATTTGTGTTGGTTTATGTGTCAAACAAGGTGATTGGTATTTTTAGATCCCTTAGTCAACTGATCAAAAAGCAATCTTTGGTGTTTTTGTATTCTTCATTTTATAATTTGAATGGCTTCCAGGCATGTATCATAGCAAGTGGATTACTGGGAGCTTATGCTGTTATTATTCCCATCGACCATTACATTGGGAGCAACCTGAAGTTTATCGTCTTGAATACCATTCGCAGAGCTACAGTACCAGAGTTCAGGAATGCTGTGATAAGTCCTCCATATGAACAAAGAGGTATTAACTGCATAAATCTTCTCCTCAGCAGTTTTTAAACTTATAAATTGTACATTTTCAGTTGTTCAATTATCAGTCAAAAAAATCTTTGAAGGGTTAAAATTTATCACTTCATGTTTGATTGTCATCCATTATCAACAGCCTCAAATGAAATAAATTTTATTGTTGATCCGGCAGAATACGTGAGGGACAGGTGTCACTTATTTAGTTAAGAGAATTTTTCATTAATGATTTTTTAATTTTGCATTGGTAATATATATTTCCAAATACCAATTAATAGCCTTTGTTGTAGGTGGTAAGCAAAATTTGTTAAAGCAAATACGACATTGTTTTTTGTTTTGGTTGGGTGTGATGCTTAGTACATTATTCTAATTTTATTCAGTGTTTTTTATAACCTTTTAAACTTGCTTCTCTCTCTCCACTCTAGTATCAAATTCTCATCTGGTTATTTTGAACATTTCACCTCTCTTCTTATAAAACTTTTACCTTGTTTCTTTTCCTTTAAGATCTTGCTCTGACTGTTGCATGGTTCTTGCTGTCTGTCGTGGGAATATTCATGCAGATATTCCTTCAGAAAAATCGTCCACCCTTTCCTCCACCTCCAAGAGATTTCGGCAGATACTGCTGCTGCCTTTGCCACCTCAGCGGTTGTTGCCCTACGAGACGAAGTGCTCACCAGTATGACGAAAGGACACCTCTTTTGGTTGATGCTCGTATTCCCAGCTCAACACCTCCAGATGGTTACGATGATGTGTTTGAGCCTAACACAAGACCATCTGCTCCAAGTGCGCACCTTTTGATCACACATTAATCTCTCTTAATTGCAGTATTTTGTCTCTCACATGCCATTATTTTCATTCCTTTTGGGATATTTATTCTATATTATGATTTGTCTGCTTAGCAGAAGTAATCAGTCCACCACAATTGAAAAAGTGATATTTTGCCTTTTAAAATATTTTTCATAATGAAGTAGTTTTACCTCTTAGAAAGATCACTTGTGACTTTTGCTCAACAGTTGATGCTTTTTATAAATTTTAAATGTTTGTCGTAGTTTTTATCGAATTCTTAGCCTCGTTTTGAAGCCAAAAAAGTAAAAATCTCATTCTTTAACTGCTTTTACGTCACGTCAGTTTGTAATCTCTTAAAAACAGAGGGGATTTTACCATTCTTCTAAATCCATTTGTTAAACCATCCATTATAAGTAAACCAGCTGCTTTGTAAGCAAATTTTTTAGCATTTTCAAATTTTAGTAAAATCCCCTTAACCTTTTATGAATTTATTATGGTGCATTATTTATCTACAACATTTTATATACTCAATTATGAATTCATAAAGCTTGTTGTTAATTCTGAAAGATTTTCTTTACAGTCTATGGTTTCTCTATATCAATATTTCAAGCTATTATGCAAATATATTATTTGTTGCAATAGTACTTCTTCTACAAATGTTTGTTGTTGTATATAATTTCATATGAAATGCATTTTCAAAGTTGGTGCATGATTTTGTTGTATTGTTAAATATGCACACTGAAAGAGCATTTGTCAAGCCTTTATTAAGGCTCTATTTTATGTAAATTAATGTATTGAATAATGTAAAGATAATGAGTAAAACATTCTTGCATGCAACTTGTTATTTTATTAAAATTCAAATTTTATAAAATCCACATTCTTAGTTGAGGTATTTTAAACCTCAGCTACCATAATGAAAAATTCATGCATAATTTTGCAGCTGTTGTTTTAAATTTTAATCGCATTGTAATTTTAAAAGAAGCAAAAGTCCAATTTAAAAAAAATCCACAATCTTAAGATGGAAAACATCTTTTTTAGTAACTACTGCATTAAATAAAAATGTACTTGAAGGAAAAAATCACTTCAGCACCTATATTTTTCTAGAAGCACGTCTGAAGCCATATAACCAAATCACTATTATATCCTACCATTATACTTCCAGTGAATGCTTCATTATGGTGCACTATCATTTTATAGCCATACAGCATATTTGCTTCAATGAAGTTATTCCTTCCAAATATAGACTTACAACTTATGTAACACCAGTATCTTTGTAAGTGGTGTGATTGGTGATTGAACATATTGAGGGTAGATATGCATTTTTCTTGCAAAATCATCAATAAAAATTTCCTAACAAAAGAATTATTTTTATTGATTCCACTCGAATGCTACACACTAAAACAGCTAAATTATTGTTCCTCAACTTTCCTCCATACATATTCACAGTAACAAAATTGTTTCACGACATGAAGTTCATTATATTAATAATGTAGAACAGTTCTAAATTATTCATGAGCTGTTGAGAAACAAAGAAACTTCTTCAGAGAGTTGAAAATAAACGAAACAAATTCTTCCATCTGCAGATCTTAAATATATATACTGGAGAATAATGCTTCATAAACCAACAATATCAGACATAGGAACTACAAAAATGTTGTGTGACATTCATTACGAACATTTAATCCTACTTCCCTACTAGACTATTTTTTATCAATGAAAATTACATCATTTTTTTTACATATACACAGTTTCTTCTCGATAGGTTTTATTTTTTGGGGAATGGATTGGGGTATGGCTGGACAATGAAAGAAGGGAACATAATGAGGTTTTTGGGGGAGGAGGGACCATTCTTCATCTCAATAAGACTCACTTTTTTTTTTTTGAATGGCTACTACCGACTTGCCTGGTTCGATTCTTGGGAAGGGGAATGGAAGGGGATTCGAACATCACTACATGACTTTTGTTTTTAGTTTTTTTTACGAGACGGCCAACGAAACAAAACAAGCACGCACACATATATGCTCTCTCTCACACACACACACTCGTTCCTACCCCAAAGACTATTTATGGACCCTCTTTTTTTATTTTTAATGCCCGAACTCTTCACCACCGAATTAACAATGACTACATCGAGGTACGGAGGAAGGGAGAGGAGTGTTTTTATAGGTAAACTGCTTGAAAGACCGGGTTTTTTTATCGACATTGGGGCGGGAAGAAAACGAAAATTCTCGAGAAATATCACTGGCGCGTCGAGGCGCACTCAAAAAAATGATTTTTTCGAAGGAATTCGACGTCACTAAATACATACACACATTTATATACCTATGAATCCACGTATGTATATATATATATATTCAATATTTTCCTGGTTGACCTCCTCCTCACCCTATCTCCTCTCCCCTGATTTTTTTCGAATTAAAATCGTACACATAACGAGAAAATGGCTGCTTTCACTCTTGAAGAACCTAGCGATTTCGACAGTCGATTCGAAACGATAAAAACTAAAGAAAAGCAGTTTTCCCGCTCCTTTCCGGAAGTAAAAGAAAACAAATGAACAACAGTAACGTGTGCGTCTCCCTCTCTAACTCTCTCTCTCTCTCTTGCAGGAATTTTTAAAAAAATTGTTCGTTTTCTTGCTTCCAAAACTGCGGGAGAAAATAATCGGGACGAGATGTGATCTTGCGTCACACTACCCTGTTATCCGGGTCCCAACTTAAGAAGGAGGGGTTGGGAAGAAGGGACCGAAACTTTTGGGGCCCCCGCGCGTGGCCCAAACAATCCTCTACTCCTCGGAATATCCTCCGCCAGCCTTTCCGACCCTCTCTCTTCATCATCCGCTTCGAAGACGAAGCAACACGCGCGTCACTCGGATGACCACCGCCGCCCTCCGTAGTCAGGAAACCTGCCGGAGGCGGCTATAATAGAGAGGGAGGCGGAGGCGGAAGAGGCGCGTCTTTCCGGGAGAGTGCGCTCTAACCCTCCCGTCCGAAAGACGCGTGCTAAGCGCCAGGCTTCCTCCGTTCGGCACGACACCGCCCTAAGGGGAGTCGCGGGTACGACTCCCGGCTCGGGGCGGCGATCACTGGATACGAGGCCAGTGGTAGTTGGAAGCGAGATCCGGTGCTTGGCTGGGTATCTGCACCGGAACGGAAACTCCGGCAGAGATCACGCCTGCGAAGACAGGAAGAGCAAGGTTTAGAAAAAAAAACGTGGAGGAGAGGATTGAAAGTCATCTTATGGCATTATAGAAAATTATCGAGCCTGTCTTACGGCTGGAAATGCATTCCACAATAAGCACTTAAGTATCAACTATTGAAAACTTAAGTTCTTCCCATAGGTATCTCCAATGTCGGATTAAGCAGGGCACAAGAGCGCAATTGCGCCAGGACCCCGTGAATAAAGGGGCCCCACGGAGATCCCAGACACTTTGGTGGAGCATCTTGGGGGATGGTCTGAGAAAAATTGTGCGCCAGGGCCCCCAAGTCCCTTAATCCGACCTTGGGTTTATCCAATAGTCATAACAGGGTTATTTAATACCAGACGTGCATTTCGGTCACAAAGCTGCAGTTTTCTGTGATAATTCGTCAAATGTCAATCCTAAAAGAATTCGCATCTGGTTTTTATAACCTTGTTATGACTATTGGTAGTACCTAAGACAATTCAATTTTTCATACTCTAGTGACTATTCTGGAATTCATCTCATGGCAATTCGTCGGCTGAAAGTGAGAAAAATTGAATGGAATTGAGCCGTTCTATTTTTTACATGCATTATGTGCAACCTGTTAAAAATAACTAATTTTCAACCGATATGGAAATAATTGTTCTTTTCTAATTTTCAAAAGAGAATTATCTAACTCGCCTTATGACTAAAATCAAATTGGCAATATGAGTCCTTAAAAACAAAGCTGACAAAACAAGTACCTACTTAATTATCTCCAATACATTTTCATGGTTGAGATACATGAGTGAGTACTTATTTTGTCAATTTGTTTTTTTAAATACCTGTTTTGACATTTGATTATACTGTTTGGACGTTTCAACATAATTTTAAAGCTATAGATAAAAGAAAACGCTATGATTCTAACTAAAGATATCTACTCATTTAAAAAGAATTCTAAGATGTTATAGTCCATTAATTGGTGTTATGTGCAACCTATTACAATGAAAATCTTTCGAGCCATTATCTTTTTAAACTCCATTTAATATTCATACAAATTAATGGAACAATTTGCATGTGACAATCAGGCGTCGCATTATTGTTTTTATATTCCTCAAATAACGGGAGTATCTTCGCCCATAATACCTATGATGATGACATTCTACGTCTGAAAAAACTGCACGAACGCATGCATTTTTTTTTCATTTTTGGATTACTCAAATGCCACGGAGGAGCAGACGAATGAAAGTGTAATGCTCCTGATGAATGACTATCCTGTTGATGTTAACGTATCTGGGAAATAAAACGCCTCCGAGCATCAAGTAAAGACGCAAAAGGAAAACTAGAGCAGTATTTGAACAAGCAGAAGTCTTTTGAGCGATAGGAAAGAAAGACAGTTTACAAACAGGATATATACATAGGAATTTTCACAGTATATAGATCAAAGACCAGAAAAGATTACGAAAATCAACGAAAAGATATGCGGTAGGGAGGCATGTGCCGGGAACACAATTTCGTTCAGGGCGCTTTGGAAAGAAGAGCGTAAACCACTATAGCCTTTATCAAGCCATTGTCCGAGGTTCGGCTCGTATTCTCTTATATTTCTCGGATTTTTAGCACCATGATAACAAACTTCTAAGGAGAAGTGTCCACTGCGAAACTGAAACATATCAACGATGAGCTTCGGACGGCATTGCTGCAAGAAAAACGTATCTTTCCTAAGAATTCTGTGCGTCGAAAGTAACAAATTTCATTGTTGATCATTTGAGGACACCGCCAGTGATTTTTCTATCCAAAAATCACGAAAAAGTGTTTTAAATTCCTGTGTTGAAGTTAATGTGACATGCAAAAAAAATTTCTATTGCTTCCACTAAGTAACTTGGTCTGCGTAACTGTAATTGCTCTTGTATTTCTTTTAATATTAAGTTTTATAATCCAATAAATGATAAATCATGGAAAAAATATTTCATTTGAAATTAATTTAAAATGCACTCATTCTATTTTTCCAACTTTGCCATTTTATACCAAGCAAACATAAAGTTTTAGTGTTTGTATATTGTATGTCTTTCTGTGAAAATAATAAATAATTTTTCATAGTGTCGGTCCTCGTAGCCTCCATGTTGCATAGGGTACCAGGGTGTCTTAATCTGGTCCTATTCAAGCTCTTCCTCCTTCTTCAGTAATAACAAATAAATGTCATTCTACTCTGACAATCATTGAGCTTAACAACTCCGCCTCGAGTAATGGGAAATGGTTGGTGAGCACACACCTGGTACATAGACTTCTGTTGCTCGAACGCTATTTGTTCGAGCAACAATGACATAAATTCGGCGTGCTAGGCGCTAGGAACATATTTTGACCCATTTCAAATTTTGGAAGTAAAGTCTGTCATTCTGTATAAGAATTTAAACTTTCCTGTAATCTACTATAATTCGATTACTCCTTTACGTTCTTTAAAGCCTTTAATGAATTTCTAGCCCTATTTTCCACCACGTAATAATGTGCCAGAGTCATTTTACACTTAAACCATTTTTTTCGTAATTTAAATCCCGTTACTTTTTTCTGCCACTTACTTTATACTGTTTGCTTTGCTTTTGATACATTGTAAAAAAAATTGCATCTTTCAACGAGATAAAACCGGCATTGGAAAATTTTTCTTCCCATTAATAAAGGACATAATCGATCAACCTGAGAAAAACTATCATCTTATAACAATTACGAGCTATTAACATTCTTTTTTTGTCCTTAATATATTACGGCGTCAATATCGTTTTTATTTTCTTAGTATGTATGTTAAATATGTTTTCTTTCATTCGCTTTCAAAGGCGTCTGCTTATCGTTTAACTGTCTCTGTTATCGGTCTGATCGAAGGCATAAAAAGTTGGAGTTTTTATAATATATTTGATCTGGATACAATAATATCATACTGTTTAGATAAAATCGTCGGGGAAAATTGAATGCAAAAAATATCTTCTCGCTAATCTCACGCGTTAGCGTTAATGATATATATATATTCGAATTAATGTAATCGAAATTGTACTGTATCAGAGGACACTAATTATATCCGAATGGTGATGAAAAATATCCGGTAAATTGAGAGAGGAACCCGGTAAATAAATTGATTCGCTACAAATGACATTTTATTTATAAATATAGGCCGCGTTTAAATTGTTTCATGAAGATAAAATACAGCATTAATTTTCGAATTCGCTGAATCACATTAATCACCAAACGGGAACAAAAGCATCGCAACATAATTTTCATAAAATCATAAAACAGGCCCTCGTGTTCGCCAAAAGATAACTTTTAAAAAAATCATCAAGTGAAAGGCGAGAGAGATCTATTTTTAAAACTACGCATGCAAGGATAAATAAACACGATTGCCAGATATTGATTTTTACCGCATTAAAACCAGTTTGGTTAATTAAATGTTAACCTAATTTCGAAGCTGCAAATTAAAATTTGTCCCAATAATTGGTCGCCAAACGCCTCAGTTGGAATTTATTTATTGCCAATCGTGAAATATACTGGCGAAAATATGTCGGGGAAGTACGCCGAGATGGATTACGGTTTGCTGTCTTGTCGGTTTCGATTTATCGTAGTCCATCGCGATAGATTATTTGCACGGATGGATATTCACGTGACTGGGGAGGTAGTAGTGTTTAAAATTGCAAATAAGTAAGGAAAGAACTGATGAATCAGATATTAAGGGTGGTTATTATTTGAATAAAAACCACACCTCTTAGGCTGCTTCTGGAGTCTCAAAATTTCAACCACGGGAGGGACAGCCATAAATAATCCCTCACCGTTTGGTTGCTCTAACTTGAACGGTGTAGTAGTTCAACGGGCAATAATGAGTGATGGACTGACGGACAAGACGATTACATTAGTAGATTTAAGAAACCGCTAAAAACGCGACATTAGAAGTGAATATCCCTAATTTGCCCTACATGGCAGAAAATCCCACAGCAAAAAAGATCTTTTCAATATTATAAATTAAATCACAATGATTTATTGTCGCATTGTATTTTACAAGAGCTATGTTATTGCCAATATGAGAGGACGAAAGCCATCGAAAATATTTTCTGATAAATGATTGCGTTCGTTACTCCCACGTGATATAAAGTGAAGTGAATCGATCTTTTATAAAGACTGGAAAAAAACGATCGGTAAGAACGTTCACCGACGTACAATCTCAAAAAAAAACAAAGACGCTTTAGAGTAAATTCTTGTCTTCCGCAGCATCCCGGAGTATCAGAGAGAAATCTTTTTCGTTCGCGCGAATAAAAAAAATTCCCCTCTTTGTTTATGGAAAGGAGGGAGGCAATCGATGCCCGGCAGATGCTGAGCTCAAGAGTGACCACAGAGGACCGATCCGATTGGTCACCCATCGGACGGCGGATGTAACATCAAACGCGCCTGCGCAGACGCCTGGTCTTAACACATTCGATAAGGCGACCATCCGAGAAATCTCCGTTGAAATAGGGTCGAAATTTTACGCTTTAAAAACACCTCCCGATGTTCTTTGACAAAACTGATTTAAATTATTTCCAGGAACTCTTCTTGATGCGAAAAATCATAGCTTCGCTGGAACTGAGATATTGTATCGTTATTATCATTTTTTCCTTTTTTCTGGGCCCATTATTCGAGGGAACGCCTCTTATACGAAAAAAATAGACGGGTTTTCTAAACTCCCAAGACGGATTGTAAGGATTGTTCCTCCAAACGTAGGATTTTCTATTTTTTGACTAAATAAACCACCAGATGTGATTCGAAAGGAACAAATTCTCCGCGAGAGAATCGAAAATATTAAATCGATTTTCCACCGCTTCGTATTGGTTTAGGGCTCGATTTACGTCCTCTGCTTGGCGTTCTTCTAAACAAGAGCTACATCACAACACCCTTTGGAATATGCTCGAAGCGGCGAGATGTAAAAATCGGAAGGAGATCGCAATTTACTTGAAACCGAATTCTTCGAAGACTCTACAAAGATGTGGAGTCTGCCTTCGTCTTCTGGATACGTCCTTTTCTGTTTATAGACACATCCTCTAGTCTCACTTTTCTTAATGAGTTTTAATCAAATAAATGAAGCTTCCAAACACGCCAATTGCCTCAATTCGAGAAAATTAAATGATTCGCTTATTTTATTGAATCTTCCATTGTTTTACAATCATGTATCTGATGGGCGTTAATGAGCGATTTGAGATAAAAAACAATCCTAAGTACAAACTAATGAATGCTCTTAAAATTACAACGTGCGGCAATATTTTCCAAGCGTTATAATGAAGAAAACTTAGTCACATAACCGCTACGTAATTCAGAACAACATCCGAAGCGTTTTACCCCATCGTTCCGCTACATTACTAAAATTAATTAAGTTATATCATCGCGAGGACGAAGACAAACAGAAAGTTAGTAAACACAATCGACCGCTGATTAAAAAATAAACTCGGGAAAAATAAAAACAAAAATAAAAACGTCGAGAGAGTAACGAGCTGGTACCATAACGCTTTCAACCCCGCCGCATAGCGCCACTCGAGACCATCTCATAAAGTGACTCGTCAAAAGACATAAAGAGTAAATTGTTTTCCTGATATGAGGATAACGGAAGACTTAAGGTGTGGATGAGGAAAGCAGAGAGGTTGAAGTGAGGAATGGGGGAGGATGAGGGGAAGGGAGGTAGAGGGCCCCCCTCCTCCCAAAAACCCCACTCCCTCCCAACCTCCTCACTCCTCCTCTCTTACACGAATCAAAACGGAAAACGCAGACTTTCCCGACTCCGGGAGACCTCCCTCTCTCTCACCCCCTCCCGATAGCACCCCGAAAATATCTCTCCTTTTTATCCCGAGGACGCGAGGGCTTTTCCGGGTCCCCTCCCATCCTCCGGGCGACCGGAGCAGACCGACCGGAACGGGGGCTCCCCTTTAAGGTTCGTACGTTATTGAGCGCTGCCGCCTGCTCGTTGGACCGGGCGAGAGTTCAGCCGCCCCCTCGGCACCACCACCCGACACCCACCGCCACACACCCTCCCTACCTCCTCCTCCACGCCTTCTCCTCCCTCCCTCCGACGGATAAGCCAGGAGTTGTGGGCGGAGAAGGGCGTGTTGGAGGGCAGAAGGAGGGAGGGGGAGGACACGTGCCCCCCCCCCCCCCCCCCCGCTCTCCCGGATACCCTCATTCTCTCTCTCTCCATCCCTCACATAGCAGAGGGTTAGTGTGGTAGATAGGGAAGAAATGGCGAAGCTAGAGATAGGTCGAGGGGTGGCGGATGAGAAAAAAATAGAATTGCATTCCTTCATCTCGTCCGGCCGTGAGATAAGGGTCTAATTAGGTTGGCGTAGGAGGGAAAAAGGAGTGAGGGGAGGGAGAGGGAGGGAGGGAGGGAGGGAGAAATTCATGGAGACGTGAGCGTATGTGTGTGTGTGTGTATAGGAGCCGAAAAGGGTTGTGTGTTGGTGACCACTTGTTCGGTCCTGGGCAGCGGAAAGGGTGGAAGACGATTGTTAGCGGCCGACCGGTCAGAACGCTTGCGGGAAAGAGTTTTAAGGAGGGTTTTCGGTAAGGGAAGATGACGTGGGATGGGGAAATTGGAGAGAGGAAGATAAAATTGAAAGAAAAAATGCGAGAAAAGGAAGAAACGGAGGGAAAGAGAGGAAGAACGTCTCCTTTATTTGAGGTTATCGACGCTAAAATAAAAATAGACGAGTAATAGAGGGTAAAGGCGTTAAAATTACTTTATTGTTCCCTACTTTATCGAATTGGCAAAATAAACCAATTTCAAATTTTAAAAAACTGCCGCAACATATTGTTAGGGATGCCGCGAAAAATGTTAAAAAGGAATAAATCGACGAATTAAAAATGTTTATAGGACCAAAATATTTATTCTAATAAATTGATGATGACGTAATACAAACAACTGGATGCCTCCAAGCGTCGTGATGCCCCTATGTATACATATTTCAACCTTTTTCAAAGCAGGGGTTTCGCTAAATTCTGTATTTTTTCCTGAAAGGGTTCCGGATCTACAGAAATGTCTGATTGAAAAACAGCTGAAAGTAAAATATCTTCGGAAAGTAATATAATATCGTCAATACTTTGGCAATATTGCTCGTGTATATAAACGATCTGAGAATTACAGTAGTAGAAAACCGAAGATACCGCCATTTTATTCGCCCCGAATCGCATATTTAGAAACTCATCGGTCGCCGTTCCTCGTCGCGAGCTCCTAAAATTTCGCCAAAATTTCGGCGCCGCCGCCCACACCTCACGTCCTCAAACAATTGACGGACGAAAACTCGTGAGCGTATCCACGCGGCGGCGACATAGGTTGTTGCGGTGGAGCTAGAACAAACGAAACGTTTCGTCGCGTATCATCATAGTTCTCCAAAAATAAAGAGACAGGCTAAATTATGCGGAGGAAGGGCGAGAGAGAGAGAATGAAAGCATGTATGAGAGTTTGCGAAATATGGCGAGGTTCTGCAAATGGAGTACGTATAGAACGAGGTGTGGGCGTAGAGAAAGGGAATTGGAGAGCGGTTTAGGATGAGTGGTGGGTGAAGAGAGAGAGAATGGCAGAAAACGGAGTCGTGGTAACAGCGAAAATGGAAGGAGGTAAGTGGAGAGAGAGGTGGAGAGAAGAAGGCGGAGAGAGGAAGGTGGAGAGAGAGAGAAAGTTGAAGAGGTCGATGGAGAGAAAGGGTGAGAGAGAGAGAAAGGTGAAGAGAGAGGTGGAGGGTAATGAAGAGAGGGAGTTGAAGAGAGAGAGGTTGAGAGAGATGTGGAAAGAGAGAGAGAAGTAGAGAGGGAGAGATGAAAAGAGAGCTGGAGAGAGGGAGATGAAGAAAGAGAGAGAGAAGTAGAGAGGGAGAGATGAAAAGAGAGCTGGAGAGAGGGAGATGAAGAAAGAGAGAGAGAGAGAGATGAAGAAAAGGAGGGATATATAGAGAGAGAAAGGTGGGGAGAGGGAGGGAGGTTTACACAGAGAGAGAGCGAGAGGTAAAGAGAGGGAGGTGGAAAGAGAAATGGGAAGAGGGAGGCGGCGAGAAAGAGGTGAGAGGTTTTTGAAACACGAGAGAAAAAGGAACTATCGTTAACATGGCCGCATGCATGGTCGAGGGAGAAAGTGCATTGGGTAGAAGATTGAAGAAAGAGAGGGGAAGAAGGGGGGAGAAATGTTGAAGGGAACCTGTGGAAGGTACAAACGTGAGAGAAAGAGAGATCAAAGAGTGTTTTTGAAAGTAAGAGAGAGAGAGAGAGGGGGTGCGAGCGAGAGAGAGAGAGATCGTGTTTGCTCTGGCCTGAGGAGTAATTCATCGCACCACGATTGCTCCGGGAGGGTTGGTGCTTTTTTTACGATTGGAGGAGCGGAGGAGAGGAAAATGAGAACAAGAAAGACGCGTTGACCAGTTTGGAAAGGGAAAAAAATAGGGATTAAACGGAAGGGAAAAGGAGCGGGTGGAGGAGGGAATAAAAAATAAGAGCTTGAGTGGAAAGGGAGGAGGAAAAAAATTGCCAAACAAAAGGACGTTAAGGAAAAGGGTTGTTCCGACGATCTCGCATGTGATCATGAGAATGAATGAAGAAAAAAAAAGAGACGAGAACTTTTGCGTCCTGAATTCGTCTCTTAAACCGAAGATGTCCGCTCATTACGGCTGTTCTCGAAGGATATGATTATTTTTCTACTAATATGAGTGCTCGATTCGGAAAAATTTTAACAATGGAAAAACTAGCTTTCAGTTAAATTAATAGTTTTTTTATTCATTACTAGCAGAAGTGCCCGTTGAATTTCAACGGATTTAGTGAATCTAATACTTCGACCGTGTAACATGTAAACATCGTATGAATAACATAGTACACAGTTTTAACCGTCCAATAAAGCAAAAATGAAGATTTACCTATTTAGATGAATGAAGGAAGAAAATCTTGCAATGTGAAAAATCGAAAATTAGGTGTAAACTTATGGGAAAATAATTACTGAATTAAGCTCTCCCTCCCCTCAAATGTTTTATCGACATATAGCCTATGTTACCCGCAGGGTAAAATTTTATAGCTATGCGAAGATTCGTGACGATATATTCAAAACGAAAACTGTATGTATAACCAGCAAGAACACAATAATCAACAGAAAATGGATAAATAAAAAGAAATTAATTGACTTAACGAAAGACAAAAAAGTAAATAGAGTATCTTTTAAGAATCACAGAATGAATATTATCCTCCGACTATTAGCTCGATTCTCTCGTCCATGAATTCTGTTACGAGAAAATTTTTTATATCAACAATACTTTGAAAACAATGAAACGATTTGTCCAATCACAATATGTGAAAAATCTACGTCTAATTCTTTAAGTTACTTACGTAGTTTTAAAAATAGCTTGCTTTGGAGAACTCTACGCTACACGAAAATATCATTTAAAACTATTATTAGTAATATTTCAATAAAAATCAACAAATATTTTGTTGCCATGTAAACAAAGCAAAATCGCACACAGAAATTGAAAAACGATTTTACGTTAAAAAATTTCCCATATCATTGGACTCTCAACTTCGGCGACAACAGGAGTTGTCATGGTAGCTTATAATTTATATTGTCATAAAATAGACAAAATCACGTATTTTTCTGATTCTAAACGCATTTTTACGCTAATTCGATCAGGATTCGGATTCTGTCTTCAATAAAAATAAACTTTGTTCTTTCCTGCATAAAATCCTCCAAGTCTCAAATTCGTGCCATGTTTCTAAGTAATTTTAAAATTCAAGTGAAAAATAAGCTGCACTCATCCCAGTGATACTTATTCAAATGGAGAAAATGAACAATGAAAATATTTTTTAAAATTAGAAAGGTCAATGAAACCGATACAAAAACGTGACTACACCACAACTCTTTATTACAATTAAAATGACAACTTCCTCTTGTTTCTACGTGCTATAAAAAAACATACATACAAATACTATTCTTTATAGATACCTAGCTATAGATTTTATTTCAATATACGCATTTCATTAACGGACAGTTGTTTTAATTTAATGGATATTATTTTAACAAAGGTACCTACTAGTAAAACACGTATAAACCAGTGTAAACTGGAACTGAAACTGACACATGCATACACCAATTCTCATTGATTCAGATATTCGGAGAATTCAATTTCTTACTAATTTGGTCGAATTTAAAATCGGCAACGTAAAATTTCACGCAACTTTTCTTAACAACGGAAACTTATAGGATTCATTTTGTATCAAGTGGAATGGCGTTCCCATGCGTTCTCGTCCAATTCGATTACTGTCTAATACGAAATTCCACTGTGTGATGGCTTTCGCGTATGTTTTCAATCGACATCGCAATCACGCCAGGTATTATTGAGATCGCATTCAGCATTTAGCACGTACTGAGAAATGTCTCTTAATTATGAATCTTAATGAGTTCAATTATGAAATTTGTTATTTATAGTAAATGTTAACCTAACGTATACGGAAAAAGGTCTGAATTGGATATTTGCGTTGATAAACACTCGGAAATTACGCGAAATCACGTCGCATAGGCTACAATTTGATATTATAATTTGACGTAATCCGTCGAATGCGTGATTACGAAATAAAGGTTAAAAAATTCCTTTAGCATTCTAAAGCTGGATTCATTTAATAAATCTGGAAGTGATTTTTATTTCTTTGGAAGATCTGAAAAATGTGTAAATCACATTTTCTTGTCATTAATACTCATTGACATCGGCGAATGCTAATTCATAAACTTAGAGGAAAAAACGCACACAGAATATTGGTTTTAAGGAATATGGTAAAAATCGTTTTCCAATACTCCATATATTTTCTCTATCGTGATTATAATAGCTCAAGCAGATTTTTTTATAAACACGATGGAAAATACGCTAACCCACATTTATAAAATTATGTCAATTCTACCTGTACATAATATTATATTTTCTTAGATGCTGCAACTATTATAAACGAAGCTCATTCCGTGGGTAAGATTCTAGGAAACAATGCGAATAACCCAATAAAGATGTTGAATGAATGAATATTTCGCCAGCAACTTGATACGTTCTCGTGCAGGTTTTTAACCGTCCATGGTAAGGGTCTGGGTACGATTAAAAAAGATTTGAAAGAGATTTATTTTTCTTTTACAATGCAAAAATAGTTAAAATCGAAATACAAGTTCGAGGATTGAACGTGTTGACGTTAAATAAAACGAAATATGTTTTTCTAGTTAAGAAACCTTGAATGATTTCAGAAACAGTTTAAATATTGATTTCAAATTCGACAAAAACAAGACATTTTCGAAGATATAGCAATGAAACTTTATTGTTGCCCTGACCACTTTACGCATTTTTGTTGCATTTCAGCTCGCAAAAAAACTGTTTTTACTGCCATATATATATATGGTCAAACCAACGAATTACAATTGTGAATAAACAAAAAAATCGTATAGTACATATAACAAAAATCAACTTGTACGGAAAGGAATTATATAAGTTGATTAATTATGACCCTGTGTAATGGCAATAAGTCATCAGCTGTCAGTCCGATCCCAATCAGTTTTAGCAACACGGATTTGACTACAGAAGTATCTTGCCTTCCTTTACGTAAATGTTTTTATTAGTTTATTAAGAAGTCTGACGTAAGTTGGCGGGAATTAGAGATTAATTTTATTTTTATCTGTTACTTCTGTTATTTCTTCTGTTTTACGATTTTGTTAAATTAATATGATCGAAACGGTAAAATAGTTCATATTAGAAAATCAACGTAGGTGACAATTCATAATATGAAAGGTTACTCAATGTATAAAAAAATATACACGACTCCGACGATTTTAAGAATGTTTTAATTACTAAGACATCGTTCTTTTGAAATGACCAAATCATCTGAACTCATATATACATAAAATGGTTTGTGTGTTACGGAACCGTATATTAAAAAGATTCTCTGCTAATAATTTATGCCGTTGTTAGATGTTTCATATTCAAAAATCTTTTTAAAAAAAATAGCCCGAGCTTTCAGACGACACCCTACATTTCTTTCGAAAAAGTGAGTAGACGAAAAACTAAATATGTAGATCTTAAAATTCACAAGAAATTAGTTCTCCTTGAGAAACTTTTTATTATTCCGTAATGAGAAAATCGGAAGTCTTCTGAATTTCAATATCGAGAACGCCAATGCTTCTTCAAACTCTGGGCGCGGCGTTTTTTAAGTGGGCGATCGCCATTCAACAACTTCACGGCTAATAAGCCCGTCTGTCTTTCATAATGGATCAATGAAATATATCTTCCCTTCTCTCGATCAATCATATTGCGCCATGCCTTCTTATACAATAAATCTTCAACTTTGCATCTGATGCGAAATCGACTAAGTTTTCCTATTAAGTTAGTTCCACGAAACAGGATAATTCTGAGGCAATATTCTTTAAAATGTTGAAATGAAAGTACAGTTGTTATGAGTGTTTTATATAAGTATTACCATTAATTTGCCTAGTATTCTGCCCACACCTACGGGATATTACATTCAACCTTATTTGAATTTATTACTATCCATATTTCACCATACGCCAATAAAATCTATAGTACCCATTAATTATGGACTGAGTTTTGGAAATAATTTTCAACATTTTTGTAATACGCGTACGCTGTTCCTTCGATGCATTTTGAGAAATCCTGATTGCTGTAATCGTTTGGAGATCTACAACGTCTGATTTCTTGTAACTGTGAGGGCTGACGGAGTAAAAGATTTAACTAGAAGGTTCAGAAATAGAAATAACTCCATAAACTAACAATTTAATTTCAGGAATAACGACAAAAAATCGATGCCAAAAATATTCGGTAGCCAGCGATTTTCTCTCATTGTAAGCATAAGAACAATCACTTCTTCCCTCAATTAATCATTAAAGCGAGTATAAATATGCTCAACTATGACATAAAATTTAAAACCACACTGTTGAGCGAAAAGACAAGAAAGAAGACAGAGCAATTTTTCTTATGTTAGTCGAAAACCAGAATATTTTTTTATTAAAAGCATCACTCTCCTAATGCTATACGAATATCAAACTTCATGAAAATATGAAAAAATTATAAATAAGCAATGAAAAAATATTTGTGAAAGCGGAATGTCACTTTTAACGAAACTAATTATAGATATTGTTTAAAATTTTTGGAATTAAGCTATTGCGAATATAATCCGTATTAAACAGAGTTGAGTTCAACACCTGTTAATTTTTCATCCCTCTAAGCCAGAGAATAGGTACTTAGTAGGTGTTCCGTGACTCTAAAAAGGCTAAGAAACACTGCTCTAAACAGTTATCTTCGCCCAAAAATTAAAGCTCTTCTCAAAGCATCTAAAACCTTTGCCCACCCATGAATATCTATTTCGATAATGAAAAATTATTGCCCTAAATATCGTCCTTCGCTTATTATTCAGAATATCTGTGCCCATAAAATAGGTGGCCTTCCGCTCTCACATGATTGCTGCGGCAACCGCCAGGGGGGGTCGGTGTGAGTCGCGTAGCGCCCCACAACCTCACCGTCGCTCCCTCTGCAGTCCCCGCACCGACATATGAGGGCGTGGAGTAGTGCCACCGGATGGGTGTCGTGAGGTGGGGCCGCGCCTCCCGGAGGCTGGAAGACCGGCCGTCCCCAAGACATCGGTACAAACGGCGCCGATGACTCACCGGTTCCCGTGCCGGGGGGGCCTCCTCCTCCCGCCGCCGCCGCTGCCGCTGCCGCCGCGGCCGCCGCATACGACGAGGCGTGCTGGTGGGCGTTGACCGGTGGAGTGGAGGCCGCCTGGAGGGCAGCAGCCGCCGCTGCCGCCACCGACGAGGCGGAAGGTGGCGGGTGGGACGGGGGCGGCGGGGGTGGAGGGGGTGGGGAGGAGTCGCTTCCGCCGTGATGCAGATGGTGCTGGGGATGGTGATGATGGAGGTGGGCCGAGGATGAAGAGGAGGTGGAGGAGGGCGCCGAAGATGAGGGTGCCGAGGAAGGAGGCACCGCGGAAGAGGCGTGGGCGGCCGCCGCTGCCGCAGCCACGGCCGCCGCCCTCGAATTGTACGGGAGGGAGGAGAGGGGGTGGTCGTGGGGTGGGGCCGATGGAGGGTGGTGGAACATGTAGGGATATCCGGAGGTTGGTACCTCCGTCCCTCTCTGCTGCAGGCACCCGCCTCCCATGCTGCTCAGGCTCGTCGTCATGGAGCTGCAAAAACAATGAGAGGAAAATGGTTATACGTATTTCGCTTCCACAGTCACCTCTTTTGCCCATTAACTGATATGCTAAATTTTTTCATGCCCATTACGTATTGAATATGGTTCACGAAAACGCCTGAGAACTTTTTGATGGAGACCGAATATCTTACAAATTTATTTATAGTTAACTTCGTCATTTGCTTCACATGCATTTACCCACATCTTAGGGTGTAAAGTTAAAGCATCGTTTTTACCTTTTCGTATACATAACACGTTTATGATGCACTGAACTTCAAGGCAACTACACGTCTGTAAAATAACCTGCTTAATATAAAAAATTGGGATTAGTTTATATAGGAATATTATTATTATACAACAATTCTTATTATACTTTTAAAAACGAAAATAAAATGAAGATCCATATTGACATATTCAACCTGCTCTAACAAAATGGTGTAACAAAGAAATAATTGGCCCGTTTCATACTCAAGGTTAACTATTTCAAAATTACATCATCTACTTCAGTGGTGCGAAGATCTTGCAAAATATGGAGGTTGCACGAGGAAAGCTAAACATCGATATATTTAATCCTATTAAATAAATTAAATAAATACTTTTCTAAAATCTTAAGCATTATTAGGTTGATCTCACGCAGTTACATCGTTGTCAAGAACTTCTATTCTAGAATCTTTATAATATATAATAATTCTCAAGTGTCAGTCTGTCTGTCCGTCTGTCTCCCCCTGTATCTCAAAGGCCGTTTGTCGTAGAGATGCGGTAAACTGCGTTTTGTTTCCACAAACTAAGAGGGACCTAGAAAAATATTTTCATTTTCATGAAGTCCCAAGTTTGAATCCATGAGACAATTATATTTTCTCATAAGTTTACACGTAGAGATTGCAATACCGGTATACCGGTTTACCGGTAAATAGCTCAAAAATCCGGTAAAAATTTACCGGTAATTTTGTAATTTTTTACAGGTAATTCGGTAAATAAAAAATATTTTTTAATGCATGTTAAAAAAGTAATAATATTCCCGTGTTTGAATGTTTCTCAAGTCCTGATTCTTTCGGCAGACAATTGCGCATGCGCTGAAGGCTGACGCAATAATCAGTAGTCAAGAAAGTACAGGTGACACTCGATTTACGCCATAGATACGTTCTGAGGTTTATGGCATAAATCGAAAATGGCGTAAATCGAAAGTAATTTTCCCGCAGTATTTGATCATGTACAGTGGCGGCTTCTACAAAGTGATTCATTCCTACATGAACTTTTTAAACCTTAGTAAAATATGTCTTTATTGTGATGTAATGTCAGTAGTTATATTTCTGTTTTTAATATTATTCCTTGAATACGTTTAATGCAGATAATACGTTATAAAAGTTTATATCTTAGCACTAATATCTGTTGATCTTTACAGAAATGAACTTGAACTGCTCTCTAATACAATATTAGCATTGCAGCCAATAAAAGTTGCTGTAGAAGCACTATGTCCCAAAAATATAAATTTGTATATTGCTGATGTAACATTAAAATTTATGCTTGATGAACTAACAAATCAAAACACATTTTTAAGCAACGACCTTAAAGAAGCATTGATAGTTCTCATAAAGGAAAGACGAACAACTTATTCTGATGTTCTACAGTTTCTTTATGATCCAAAGAAATCAACTGATGAAGATTACGGAATTTTTAATAAAACCAGCAAGGCCACAATAACAAAGGTAATTGTAGAGTTACTTGAACGCATTTCTGAAACTGAATCAACAGTAGTCAACGATTCCAACTCCCAGTCTGAGGATGCACCGACTTCAGTTCCTTCGTCATCAACTGCATTGTCTACGAAGGAAAAACTTGAACTGGCGATAAAGAAAAAAACTGACTCAGCCTATGAAGATTCATCTCAAAATAAAAAAAAACACAAAAGACCTAACACAAGTCGTAAGAAAGGAACTAATGTATTTTCAAGAAGAAAAAATAAGAGGAAAATATCTAAAAATGGATTTCGATTTCCTAATGACCAGTCGACCAACAAGTGTTGAATCTGAACGAGCTTTTTCAACGGCTGGGTTTATACGTACTAAAATAAGGTTGCAGTTAGGTGAACATAGTCTCGATAAATTATGTTTTCTGCGAACATATTTTAACCAAAAAGACATCTAATAAGAAAGACTTTCAAAGTGTTTTGTTTATATTAATATTAAACTTATACTTATGTTTGGAATACGATTTTGTTCAGTGTTTTTTGTTTATATTAATATTAAAATTGTAATTATGTTTGGAATACAATTTTGTTCAAAGTGTTTGTGTTTATATTAATATTAAACTTAAAAGTATGTTTGGAATAAATGTTTTGAATAAAATTTTTATTTATATTAGTTTTATAGTTGATTTGAATAAAATTTGTCTTCCATTAATATTTATCTTTCATTTTTCTTTCAATTTAGCATTTTTTGAAACTGTATAAATTACCGGTAAATTATCGGTAAACCGGTATTTGTGAAAAATTTTACCGAATTACCGGTAAATCAATAGTCGTTAATTTGAAATCCCTATTTACACTGGATTTTCGATTTTTCAGAGTGCAAGGTTTTTTCCCTTCATTCATTAAAACAAGTAAATATGGACCGATTTTTTCGTTTTTGCTTTATTCTACGGCTAAAACTCTATACTATCTTATTCTTGCAATGTTTACATGTTACACGGTCGAAGTTTTCAGAAATACGCATTCTTTTTCGAAATTTTGCGAATTTTTCGTACTCATTCCGGGTGTTGCCAAGGAGACTCTCATTGTTGCCTCCGATTCATTCAATGCCAATTAAACTCTCAAATAGACAAAATAAAAGCGTTATTCGCATCGAACTGTTGTTTGAGCATCGAAATTAATGAAGCATAGCAACGTAAATATTTAAGGATTATTATTCTGTTGACTGCGTATGGGAAGCCTTTCTAACGATTTAATCGAAGCAATTGAATCTTCATTTCATCGTTTGAATGCTGGAATCTTACCTTTTTGTAAGTAGAACCATCATGTTACACATGTGTAATGATTATTAACGCAAGTAGGCTCACGCATAAATTAAAAATTAGATGCGAATAGGGACGCACGTTATTTTTTTAACACATTATATGGTTATCTTCTCTTCATTGATAATCCAAATAAACGGTTGCATTGACGTCGCCTTATAGTAGGTTCCGTAAGAAGTTAAAAACAGTCGTTGATAGACGCTTGAAGGAAAGCGACTGTTTGTGAGTTCGTCTATAAGGGTGCAACGATAATCATTGGAACTAAGGTAAGGTAGATTTGAAAATTTTTCCCCTTTGAATACACCGCGATATTAAACTAGCATTGAGTAACTCTGTGACATTGTGATCACGTAATTGCTCTAATATAATGCTGTAAAATCGCAGAAAATTAAAAAATTCTAAGGGGTAGACCAGTGAAAAGGAGAGCTATTAGCCCAGCTACAGCTGCCAGAGAAAGGAAGAGGAGCCAGAGATCAAAGGAAGAGTATCATAGGAAAGAGAGAGAAAGAGATGCGGAAGCTCATAGGATTTTCCGTGAAGATGAGAAGCGGAGAACGCAGGAAAGAGGAATTCGGAAGCACACAGGATTGACCCCGAAGATGAGGAGCGAAGAAGGCAAGAAAGAGAGAGGGATGCGGCAGCTCATAGGATTGCCCGTAAAGATGAGGAGCGGAAAGTACAAGAAAGACAAATAAATAGGGAAACACGCCAAATGAATAGGAAACAAAGAAGATCTAACCTAGGACCGAACTATTTCGATTATTTTCAAGCGTAGCTGCATTCATAAATTTTGGAACTCGCAAATCTTTGGAAAAACCGGAATTGGCGTAATCAAGAAAATGAGCTGGAAATGAATAGATAATTAAGCTTTACAAGAGGAAACCCAAAAAGTAAAACTGGACTATTGAGAGACATAGTAACAGAAGAGCATAAAGGAAGAGTAAATGAAACCAGCCGTCATTCCATTTGCCATTTTTATGGTTTTACCTCCGCCAAAGATTAATGAATAGTTTATGAAAAATGCCCACACGCATACACATAAGTGCATGTCTATGAGCAGACTATGAGCGTGTGCTTACACGCAAACACCCCAATACAAACCAAGAGTATGACTCGAACTACGAGATTTATTCGTTAATTGGACATATGCAATTGACTCAAGTTCCCTTCCTACATTTTTCTCCCGCACCAACTATCCAATTACTTTCGGTTTGCCATTACAGTAATTTATATGAGCACATGTCTAAATATAGGCCTAAGTGTCACGACCAGCATTTATAAGGATTCCGTCCTCAATATCTTCGTAACGCTCTTGGATTAATTACATTGGTAGGATTCGATGAGGGCTAGAGCTGGTTAAGGAACGGTCAATGGAAGGAGGGGACGAAGGGAGATAGGAGGAGAGATCTGATGAGCGGAGAGGGGAAATAGGAGGACGGAGGGGGAGGTTTAAGAGAAGGGAAAGAAGGGGAGGCGAGTGTCTGAGGTCGACATTTGCTCCACCGCGCGGTGGGCGGCTGAAATGTTTATCTTAGCGTTGTCGGCTGTAGATGCCAGCGGCTTGGAGACTCGGGTTACTACGCTGCGGATCTAAAGAAAGGGAACCGACGCCGAAGAACCACAAAAAGTGCGCGCGATAGAGGAAGAGAGAATGAAAAGAGGGGGAAAAACGTGAGAATGTAGGAATGGGGTAGTGAGAGAGTAAGAAAAGATAGAAGAGGGAGAATTCCCAAGAGAAAGATGGAGAAAGTGAAGTGAGAAAGAGTGAGAATGAAAGAGGGGGAAAAACGAAAGGTTGGAAGAGGAGTACTAGAGAAAGAGGGAGTAAGAAATTTTTAAAAAATGAGAGTTTCTAAGAGATAGGTGGAGAAAGCGAAGTGAGAAAAAGAGGGAGAAAGAAACAGAAGAATCATAGAGAGACAGTAGAGAAAAGATGAGCAAGGGAGAAAAAGAAAGTGACAGAAAAGTGAAAGAGGGAGAGAAAGTGAGGTGGAGTGGCTGAAATAGGAAGAGGATAAGGGACAAGCACATAAAAAGTGGGAAAGATAAGCGAAAGAGGGAAAGAGAGCGGGTTGAGGAACAAGACCACGATTTCGGACACCAACAAGGCGAATAATTCCCCACCGGTAACCCATCGAGGAAAATATTACGAGTCTCCGGGGGAAAAAAATGGTACTTTCCTCCTCCTTCGCGCCGAGCCTATTACTCCCCCTCATCTCTTGCCAACCCTCCCGATCTTCCACATGTCCACCACCCCTACCTTCCCACCATCCTCCGTCTTTTTTTTCCCCGAACCTCCACCTCCTCACCCTCGATCCACCCAACCCAAACCCCACATCATCTTCCTTGGAATCTCGTCTAAAGACAGGCGAGAGTGTCCCCGGACGGAGAGGTGGGGAGAGAGAGAGAGATGGAGAGAGGAGTGGGTGGGAAAGAGCGGAAAAAGGGAGATGGAAGTGGGAAGAGAAGCGAGGACGAGGGAAAGGTAAAGGACGGGTGGACTGGGTCGAAGGAAGGAAAGGGGAAAGGGAGCACCTGTAACGCAAGACGTCTTCAGCTCGAGACCACCGTGGAGCCGCGTCGAGATCCAGATCGACATTTCACGCAGTCAACCGCCCACGGCGAGTGGCAGGAGACGCAAGAGGACTAAGCTCTGCCCCCCATCCCTTTCCACTCTTTTCTTTCTTTCTTTTTTCGTTCGGCCGTTGAAGTCTCCGACCTGTCTTTCATCTCGAGAATTTCTCGTAGACGGAAAACAAGATCGCGAAACCTATTGACATCTCATTACGCCGCCTTTTCGGGCTATCCCAATTCGAGTGGGAATGATTGGCTTTCTGAGGGGATGGTCGTTTTTTTAAATTGTTTTGGAGGAAGTAATGCAATTTTAAAGTTAACGAAATTTTGAGTTCGATGGCGACCGTTGTATGCGAAGTATATATAAACTTTTATTTGCTCTTGCTTTTTTAACGTCCTTTAATTACTCTCGGGGAGGTGGTCGTCCTTGTTTTTATGAATGGGCGATCAATCATTAAACGTTCAATTTTTTTTATTTTGTCACAAATCCGGGAAATTCGGTTACTTCGTAGACATTACACGATCTTTTATCTTGTACAAAATTGTTTCAATAGTTCTGGAAAATAGGAAATTGCATAAGAAAACCGACGGGCATTATTCCTCGATTGAAATTTTATAGTACAATAAATATTGCGAAGAGAATAAATAATTTCCTAAACTTCCGCAATACTTTGTTTCATTTCCCTTTCAATGAATATTTTTTGAATTTCACAAAGTTATGCCTCGTACCATAGATATTACAAACCGAAAAAAGTGATATTCCTATAATATGTACCGGAGAGAGAAAATAAAATTTATGTTAATATCACTTCATCCTAATTAATTTAAATCTATAGATATTTTCAAAACATTTTTAAATTTGAATAAAATGCATTTTGTTGCCGTTGTATGCATAACAATATCCTTTCGTAATAAAAATGAAAGCGTGCCAAAAATAAAACAATTTATAAATTAAAGCAAATCGCTATATTTTGTTTTTTTTCCTCCATAGAACACGTACCATAGATGGAAAGAGAGAAAGATGAACAACAATAAAAAATAAGATCGAAGAAATATCCGATGAAAACGATTTCATTGCGGTGGACAAGCGTGGCGTTCGATTGATCGAACGAACCGAAACGATCTCGCTTTCATGTCGCCAAGTCTTAAGGGGTCTTGTGGCGACATGATCGGTTAGATTAAAAGGACGTCCTCCAACACGCACATCCCGCGGACAATAATTAACCCGACATTCGTCAGCTTGAGATCAATCTCTCTTTCTCTTTCTTCGGATACGTCCGAAGAAGAATCGATCAAAGCACTTATCGCACTGTCCAATCAACGGAGCGGTACGAGAGACAGAGAGGAGGATTTCTTAAAAGAGGTGAGGGCAATTAGGGTTTCTGAGGCCGGTATGGAAAGGGGCAAGCGTAAATTCATCCCCGGTCAGGAGATACCTGAAGAGTCGCTGGTCCCTACTGGGTAATTTCATCCCCGCCTCTTCGATTGTGGCTCGATCTAGACCCCCTAAGCAGATCCCTCGTCCCCCGCCACCTGCGAGGGTTTCCCCACACATCATAGATATAGTACTGATATATTGTTTTAAGGTAGGATGGGCAATCTCTAAATCTTCTGGATTTGATACTAAATAGGTATATAAGGAAAGGTTCATTTGCGTGGACAATTCAGTTTGTGTTAATCACTCCTTGCGTCAACATCGTCTGTTCTGATGGGAAATGAGGAAACAGGTGAAAAATCTGCCATGACCGAGAATCGAACCCGGGTCTTCCACTTGCCGGGCGGATATTCTACCACTGAACTACCGTGGCAGAATAATTCTCCTGTTTCAGAACGGGAATATTTTCTTAGGTGGGACCAAAATATTCCCGTTCTGAAACAGGAGAATTAGTCTGCCACGGTACCGTTCCAAAAGACTGGAAACTGGCATACGTAACACCCATCCACAAAGGCGGTGATAAAGAGAACCCCGAAAATTATAGACCGATTTCCTTGACGTCATTATAGTGTAAGATTCTAGAACATATAATCGTTAGCTCTGTTCTGCGTTATATAGATGGTCGCTCTTCGCTAAGCAAAAACCAACACGGGTTTCGGAAAGGTAGGTCATGCGAAACGCAGCTCGCCCTGTTCGTAAACGATTTGTTGCAATGCGGAGAGAAAAACACTCAGGTTGATGCCATTTTCATTTATTTTAAAAAAGCATTTGGCAAAGTAACCCATAATAAATTAATAGGAAAACTAGGAAAGTACGGCATAAACCCTAATATCGTGAGATGGGTAAAAGACTTCCTCTCCAACAGAAAACAGATAGTAGTTATTGATGGGAAATCTTCATACCCCGTAAAAGTCGCATCAGGTGTTCTTCAGGGAAGTGTCATAGGCCCACTACTATTCCTGATACATATAAACGATATCTGCTCGGTAGTTCGCTGCAAAATAAGACTTTTCGCAGATGACACCGTTTTATATAAGGAGATAATGAGCCAGGATGACCAAAAATCGCTCTAGGAAGATTTAAACGCCCTTTCAGCATGGTGTCAAGATTGGAAAATCGAAGTTAATCACAGCAAATGTTCCCTATTGAGTTTCTGGAAGAGTAAGAACAATGAATTAGACTCGGAGTACAGAATTGATAGATCGAATATCCAATCTGCAGAGAACGTTAAATATTTAGGAGTCACCATTTGTCGTGATCTATCGTGGAATATGCATATTCGAAGGATCGTAGGCGCAGCTAATAAGAAATTGGGCTTCGTAGGCAGAATAGTAAGAAGTAGCACAGAACAGGTAAGAGAAACGTGTTATTTATCATTGGTCAGATCTCAGGTCGAATACGCTTCCATCATATGGGATCCGTACAAAAAGGGACAGATACTTGAGTTAGAAAGAATCCAACGCAGAGCAGCCAGATTCGTTAAGAAAAATATGAGCAAAAATTAAGCGTCACATCACTCCTGAAGGAGTTGAATTGGATATCGCTAGAGGATCGCAGAATAAGCGCTAGGTTAAGGCTTCTGGAGAAATTTAGGTCGGAAGTTCTCTTAGAGGAGGTCTCAGGAATATTAGAGGCACCTACGTACATGGGCAGGCACGATCACGAGAATAAAATACGAGAGATCGACTGTAGGACCGAGCAATATCAGAGGTCGTTTTTCCCAAGGACCATACGGGATCAAAACAGGAGAGTGATTCCCGCGAGGGACGTTATTAGGTAGGGTTTGGTGTGCAACACCCTCTGCCACCCACCAGTCTGGTGATTTGCAAGGTATCATGTAGATGTAGTTCAGTGATATAATATCCGCCCGGCAAGTGGAAAACCCGAGTTCGATTCCCGGTCATCGCAGATTTTTTCACGTTTCCTCATTTCCCATCATAACAGCTTATGCCTGTTGCATAAGGATCTTCTATCAATTCATCGTCTGTTCTAGTCATTCAGTTATTTTTGAAATACCTAGTGAGTGCAATATGAGTGAAAGTGCATTGATGGAGGTAGAGAGTATCAGAGGAAAAGTTGTGATCGTTATAGACAATTACGTGTTTCGCAAACACAAAGATATAATTTCCACGGGAGAAGAAGCTTGGCGGTGTGCCGTCAGTTCGTGCAAATCAAGAATAAAAACAAGTATATTTTAAAACAAGCGTGTACTTAGTCAACCGGCTTTCGTGGATCACAATCACCAAGCATAACAGAAAAAACTGGAGCGCCATATCTTGTCTACCACAGTGAAGAGGAAGGCTATGGACGATACATATCTCCGACCGACCAAGTAAGGTAATCAGAAATTGTTTGTCGGATTCTTCATTTCAATAAGTTATTGCTCAAGATTTAAAATTAGTGCGAAGGAACTTATATAACGAAAGAAGAAGGCATCTTCCTTGCTTACCTACCTCATTAGAGGATACATTTGAAGCACTAGACAGCTTCCCAATACCAACTGTTAGAAAAGAAAATTTTTTATTTCATAACTGCAGAGAAACTAAAATCGTCATCTTCTCCTGTCTGTCAAATTTGAAAACCCAATTACTATCAGATTCAATATATGTGGATGAAACTTTTGAGTACGCGGCACGCTTTTTCACTCAAATGTTCGCAATTCATGGACTCATTAATGGACACTACATTCCAGAAGTAGTGTCGGATTGTTTTGTATTTGATCTGATATAAGTATTACGAGCATGCTTAGGTTTGTTTTTAAATGTATTGTTTTACTTAATTCTGAAGTAGGGGAACGAGGAAGTAAAGTTTTGCATGCATGTTACAGGTCTATGATGCCAGAAGACGTACGTTTGACTGAGTTTGCTGATTATCTTCACTACTGGTATATTTCAGAAGATTCGCAGTTTCCATCGACAATTTGGGCAGATATGTCTTCAGACATGAATAGAACAACCAACGGCTGTGAATCGTTTCATTCACATTTTATTAGCTTATTCTATACTTACCATCCCTCCATAAATGTTTTCGTTCATAAGTTATTACTATTTCCTAGTCTGGACAAGTTTTCTTCAAAACGTATTTATTTAATGTTATGTTATGTTTATGTAAGTTGATATTTCGTTCATTTATTTATATACTAGTGTAATGCCCGTTGAAATATCAAAGGAAGAATTATAGACAGATAGATAGATTATTATTATTTTCATTGAAAATAATTAATATCACACTTTTACATATTAAATACTAGCTGAAAGTACCCGGCGATGCCCGGGTTATGTCAGACGTCTTTGGCAAATAAAATTATGTATTATGGTAATACACTCATTTCACCTATCAAAGGATGAAGGCATTATATAGGATTTCAACAATGTAATCGGTTGGCAAGGCAACTTCACTTTAAAAACACTACAGTTATCTTATGAGGAATGGAAATCATTCTCGAAAATCGAACGCGGGTCGATTTTGGAAATTTTTCTTCGTAAATGGCTTCTACTTTAAGAACCGAACATTCCTACCAAATGTCAATCTTCTAGCTACTTGGAAAGTTTGTTAAAAATAGCATTACATACTTCCGATTTCCCACCGACAACGACGACGAAGTCAATTTTATACATATACAAGAAATAAAGTGGAAAGAACACGAAATGAACCAATACGAAAACTACAAAAACCACCAAGAAAAAAGAAATGAATTAAACGCTAACCAATACCCTGCGGAAAAGGATGTAAACCGGCAAATAAATAATCGTGGAACATAAATTAAGAGTACAACCAAAGAATATAAGTTCAATGTAAAAACCACCAAGAAAAACGAAATGAATTAAACTCTAACCAATAGCCGGCATAAAAGGTGTAAACCGACAAATAAGTAATCAAGGAACAAAAATCAAGAGCACAACCAAAGAATATAAACATAGACTACAAAATGAACAACTAAGAACGAAAACAAAGAAAACAAACAAAGAACACAAAAAATGGACATGAAACGAGAGCAAATGAAAACAACAAACTAACCGAAACCTACCAACGAATAATCTCCTAAAGCTAAATAAACAACCAACAATCACAAAATAGCGTGTCGTAGTGATGAGTAAATATTGATTACGCGGAATATGAGTTTGTATGTCAACATAATAACAGGAGATACTAAATAAGAATACCTATTATTACTCTAAATAGATATAAAATTATTGATCTTAATTGTGTTTTCCATCGTAATTAATTGAATAACAGATTGAGATATTCAAACGAATCCATTATAAATAATGTAGTAAAATGTTTTACTTTTCTAACGTAGGTAATTAATTAAGTGAATGTATCGGTAGTGTTTACATTTTATCCGTGGAACCGCAGACACGAATTCTTAATTTTAGTTCAGAAGACATAATAAAGTTCAACAAAAGTATTATTCAAATAAAATCTTTCAAAATTCACTGCTTTACGTGTTCAAAATGTTAATCTAATTTAGTTCTCGTATTAAAATAACAATTATTCAAGAGTGAACCTTATTTCCAATTGATAAAACTCTCTTTTAATTCAAAACGATATTATTATTGAAACGCAAAATGGATGAGCATAGGAAAAAACTTGCGTGTTAGCATTAAATACTCAATTCCGTTTTTATTGATAAACTGTTTCCATGATAAACAAACACCTTAACGACCCGTGTTTTTAAATAAAATCAACATAAAACAAAACACAAAAACTTTAACGTAGTAATTGAATTATATATCTTCAGTAATTTTCACTTAAACAAAATATGAAATAAAATAAGACAAAAGGCATATAAAAACAATTTAACTTATATCCAAACATACCTATAATGCGAATGACACGATTACAGAAAAAGAAACAGTTCACTAATGTTTATTCGCAGAATTAACCTGTGTATAGAAGACCATAGATAATGAACGAAAAACATACAATCAAATCAGAAGATATTAAATGAGTATTTCATCAACTATTTCTAAGTTTACGATATGTTTATATTTCAAACGTAATTTGTTTACATCGGTTGCTAAGTATATCCAAATTCTGAGCAATAATGAAAAATAAGATTTTCCCTTCAATTCGTCTTATTTGATCTGTAAGCCCCTCTTTTAAAAAATTATTCCAAAAGAGGAGATAATTTACCATAAAAAAGTCTGCGAGAGCATATGTCTGCGATATATATGTAAGGAGTTAAAAAATTCGAGAAATTTACAAAAAAATTTTAAATGGAAATCCCATATAAACGAAAATATTTTATTATAATTAAATAGTACACTGAATCGGTTAAAAAACCTTACTACACCACCGTACACATGATAACTGTTAATATGACACCTTCCTCTTTTTTCTGCGTGTTGTAGTTTCTGAGCCTTAGTAGAACATACAAACACCTTACTTTATAGATATGTATATATTTTGTCATACACAACATTTCTAGTGAATATTCTGTTGTTGACGGGCTATCTTTAGTTAAACTTAAAATAGTTGCCTCTCTTTCCCTCCCTCTCCCCCTCCCTCCCCCTCTATGTTTTCTTAAAAATGGTTCATATCCGAAGATTGCAGACCAAATCTTTCTAATTTTAATCTAGAAAAGAATGAAAGCCTGCACGTCGTAAAGCCGATTTTACGTGTTAACTTATTAGAAATGGAAATTATCCCCTGGAGTCGAACCCGGGTCTTTGATCTCGAGTTCGATACATTAAAACGTTTTGTTATTATATCATAATGCTATCCTGAAAATTTCATCAAATTCGGTTCAGTCCTTTGCGAGATATTAAGCTAACATGACAAAGGGACAAAGTGACACTTTTTTATAATTGGACAAGTTTTATATTTGTGTACTAATAATTTGAGCATTTATCATACATTAGTATGCTTGCCTTTATAATAAACAAATTTCTTTTACCTAAATTGTTTACCTTCTTCATTATTCCTGAAAAGCAGCAATAATTATATGCCATCTTTAAAGCCTAGTGATTTAATCCGGGAAAGGGAACCCCCGGCCCGGGAACGCCCCGCGGGGGAAGTCCGGGGATGAAATTACACGTTTTCAAGGGGCTACCTGGCGAACCCTTCCAGGGGATTAGGACGCTCCCCTAACCAGGGATGAAATAACCATCGCCCATGAAAAAGGATAGAAAGAGGAAAGAGCGAGAGGAAGAGAGAGAGAGGGTTGAGGGGAAGAAAGGGAAGTACTGATTGCGTGACAAACCACATATTGCATGACCGGAATTAAATCTAGCCGCGTTAATTAACGCCGCCGAAATTCGAAATCATTCACGATAACGTCCGATTCCATGTATATTAATATGACGCATATCTAAATTTTTAGCCGTTTCCGGTAGGATAAAAATAATTTTAATAACTTGGCGTACGCCGAAAAAGATGCATATATATCAAACATAAAAACGTTATAGGTAAGATATTTCTACATTGAGTTCAAGGTTTCAATTATTCCCTGTCATGGATTTTTTTTCGTTTAGGCCAACACGCTTAATTTAGCCGGCGTCCAAGAGCTACTCGTAAATGAATGAAATCCATCGGCGAACATTTTGCTAGCTTTTATTTAAAACAAGAAAACGGACCTTCCTGCCTCGTATAACCTTGGAAAATATTCCATGCGTCACGGACGATCCGCTGAATACGCAAACAACTCGGACCTCAAAAAAAAAAAATTTTTTTTTAATTCCGCGAACACGGAAGTATTCGCGACCGTTCCTTAATCTCCTAAATCCCGAACGGCGGTCTCGATTTAATCGCAACCATTGAGAACGAACGATTTTAGGGAGAGTTAGGAACGAGGAAAGGAAGTGGGGCTAGATGAACGGACGCCGTTATATAGGCTTAGAAGCCACAGATCTCTAGAAACGTCCGCAAGATGAAAGAGCCAGATAAAAAGGAGGGCGAGGAGAGACGGGCGAAAGAGGAGGAAGGAGAGACGGGCGGCGATCCCAAGGACGGGCGGAAAAGAAGAAGGCGATAATGGGAGATCTTGCAAAAAAGCAGGGAGAGAGAGAGGCGAGGGCGGGGAGGAATGTACGAGAAGGGGAAGAGGTCAAAGTGAAAGGAGGAGGGTTTCGACGCGAGAAGAGCCAGTTAAAATGAAAAGAGGGGTTCCATTAAAGAGGGCCAAGTAATTGGATCGACTTTTTTACCGTCCAAATTTCATGCGTCGCGGTCGTCGAAAACAGGTGCGGGCGAAAGACATCAGCGCGCGTGCACGTTCGTTTAAAGGCGTGACTTTTTGCGTTTATTTCTCCGCTTCCAGCCGACTTTCTCACGAACTTCGTAGACGCTCGGTACGATCCAAATATGGAAAACACGCACTTGGTGAGTAAATTAAACTAGTATCGATTTTGGATTAAATACTTCTCTTTCTCCGCGTAGGCGATTGGGTTCCCAGTCGATGCGAACGATTATATGGGGAAATTAATGAATAACAAATTTAAACAAGTCACGAAAGCGGTAATTTCTCGAAGCGGCGTTAATACTGAGTATAAAATTACGTGCACAACGATCGAATATGTCAAATAGCATTGCATATCGTCCACGAGCATTCCATATTTAAGCTGTAGAATTGCGCGAATTTTCATGAAAAAATCAAATACAATTCCGCTAAAGAATCAGAAATTATTGAACATCGGGCGAGTGCTTTGACATTACACGCTATGTCCTCTTGATGACGCAGAACAACGTTACGCTGCAATCATATGCCCAGACATTAATTTATGAGTTAACTTCAAAATATAATCAATGTGTCGCGGGAATAATGCTTTCGTTTCAGATCGAATTCGAATTGAGATAAAAATTCCATCCACCGAATTCGATTCGACAATTCTAGCGAGCAAATAGATACAAACCGAGAGTATTTAAACCATAATAATCTAGCTCGATATAACTTCCTTCCCGTATTCACCGACCTCGCGATCGAAAAAAAACAAACATTTTTTCCCTCCACTTCGACCGGATTAAAAACGAAAAAAAAAACAAGCGAAAAAACATAAACCCCGCAACCTCATCCCCTTCGCGCGTCCTATATCGCCCCGTCAAAGTCTTAGTCTCCCTCTCCCTTTCCTTGTCCCTCCCTCCCTCTCTCTCTTCCATTCTCTCTCTCCCCCTCCCTCTTCGTCTTCTGGCCCGCCATGGCACTGAGAGGACAAATGGCGCGGTGAGTTGAGAGGGAGCTGCCCCGACCTCGGATTGCGGCTGGATTTAGGGCGAAAGCGACGCCGGTCGTCGGCTATACACACACACACAGTCGCCAATGGAGACGGATGACGGAGCGGAGGAGGGAAATAAGGAAAGGAGCGGGAAGAGGGAGAAGGAGAAGGGATACCGCGGGAGAGCACACCACTCCGCCGGGGGATTATCTCGGACTGACAGCTCAAATCCTCCCGTCCCCTGTCCAACCACCCACGCACCCCCCCACCCCCTCCTTCAACCCCAAACACGCTCCTCTCTCTCTCTCGACCACTCTCCGCCTTCCCTCTTACTATAAGGACCTCCCTCCTCCCATTCTCCCTTTGGTGTCTGCCGTCCTACCCCTCCGAGTCCTTCCTCTCGGAGGTGGAGTCAAAGAGAGATCCGGGGGAAAGTTCGGATCAAAATAAAGGGTCTCCCACTTAACCTCCTCCCCTCCCGTCAGTCCACCCTTAAAAACCCCCCTCTTCCCTTCCCCTTCTCCCTTAGGGAACTTCCCGAAGATGCCATCTGGAGAAAACAACCTCCCATATCTTTTCAGTGTCAAGTAAAAGTTTCCGTAAATGGACAACAAATATCGTCATCGTTAGATTGGAAAGGAAAAACCCGGTTTTAACGTCGCGGACGTAGACCTTCCGCTGCGTCCCTACGTTAAAAAGGTTGGTCGATTTTATTGTCAAACCATCAAAGTCGGTAACTGCGCGTTGTAATTAGGTTTTCCTATTTACGACGAAAGCATTAATTACGCGAGTTTTTGGAAGATAAACCTCTAAAAGTATATGGGAGAATGCGTGCTGCTAACGCTCGTGCAGCAGGGAAAGGATGTGAAGCCTCATCTCGTGGATTATAATACCATTCTTAAACGTCCTGTTAATCAAGAGGTGGGATTATTCGATTGGCTTCTCTTCTGTTCGAATCGTTATCATTACCCTTTACATGATTTCTCCATTTGGTAATTGACTGAATTTCCACGAAATGAAGGATCAGTGGTGTAAGCACAACTGCGCCGTCGATAAAGTTTACGTTAACGATTTTTATTTTCGAGGAAGTACTCAATTTAAATCGCGCTCTTTTACGAAGGATTCCTGCAACAGAACATAATATCGTCTTATTTTCTGATAGCAGCTTCTAATGCTATAATCCGACAGTTTTTATGTCCTGCCCACCGAAGCTATCATACGCGGTCAACTGGATATTAACTTTACGAGGTTTTACTTTCTTTGATCCGAGGCTAAGAATCGAATGAGCTTATATAAAAGTATAACGGCAGCAATGAAATATTTATATTCACAGGGCTCGTTCGACATAAACATAAAAAGGTTTCGAAATTACTCTTTTTTCTCTGAAAGATTTAAGCTAATAATAAAAGAGCGACACAATTCTAATTGAGAAAACTATTTCACGTTAAGGTTAAACAAGAATTTCATGATAAAGAAGTGAATGTTTCCCCAAGCTACAGTGGATATATAGGAGGTTATAACTTACGTAACCGATCAGAAATCCAACCTGAAGAAACATTTTCAATAATAATGCGCATTTCGACGCATAAATATGTCGATCGATAATCGAATATGATAAAACATGACATATCGTGGAACGGACTAAATTTTTATATGAAGGTACCACAACTAACTGATGACAAAATAGACAATCAATTAGTAGTCGATTCAGGAAATTTTTATTTACCGTATTACCCTCCTATTTGTTCGACATTTCAGTTCTAAGAATGGGATAATAAAACTGCGTGGATAATTTTTCACTTAAGTTGGAAAATGGCTACGTCAGTGCTAAGACTTGCGTATATTTGTGGACGAGAAGAAAATACAATATTTTCATTTACTGCCTTAGTGGTACAACGAGAGAAACGGAGAAAAACTGTTGGAAAAATACGAGATATTATACATTACGAGGGTAAATATGATGTAATTGATTTCCAGGCTAGGTATGTTGATATAATAGTTAAGTCCGTTCCAATTACCTGTAGGTGTCCGCCATGGTCCCAATAGGCTGTGGGATGGATGAGTACATGGAATTGAAGCCGGAGTTGATGGGTAGCCTTCCGGCTGCCGCAGCCGCCGCGGCTGCAGCAGCGGCTGCTGCGGCGGCCGAAGAAGAGGAGGAGGAAGAAGGCGAAGCTGCAACACCAGCCGCGCTCCCGCCGCTGCTTCCCACCTGCTCCACGGCGCGGCGCTGGTTCCTGAGCTTCTCCTCTCGCCTCCATTTTGCCCTCCGGTTGCTGAACCATACCTGGTGGTAAAGAAAAAACAAATTATGTAACAATTAGGAACTGTTGGATCCCGTTTTGAGAACAAACTTACCAGTCATAAATGGTCATTATGTTTGACCGTAATGTTTGTGGGTTTAGTACAGTTCGGCACGGCCGAATCGGTACGACCGGCTCGGCGACGGACTATTCTGTGATGGGACTATTCGGCACGGACAGTTCGGTACCAGCCGTGTTCCGCACGGCACAATTCCAATATTTTTGGAGGGAATGGCGTCATGATAATATTAATATTGCAACTATTAAGTTACCGAATCTATTACGTAGAAATAAAAATGACTATATTTAAAGGAAAACAGATTTGAGCGTCTATTTCTGTATGGAGATTTTTATGCCTTATAAAAAGGTATAGTTCATATTTAAAGTTTTATAGAAAATTATAAATATCTACAGAGAACATTAAATTTAAAGTTAGATTTCGTAGCTGCACGTTTAAATTTGGCTGTATACTGTGTTTAAATAGTTTTATCTTTTATGATTTTATTTTATTATTATTATATATAGGAAATTACTTTAAAATGTTGTCATTTATAGAAATACTATTGTTTAACTCAGAGCTCCTCACGTAAATTGATTTAAAAGTTAAGCTGTTTTAAATATAGCCATGTTTATTCAACCGTTATTGGTTCGATGAAGCCAAATCATCTGCGTTATCTTCATTGTTGTATATTGTGAACCTTTTCTCACGAAAGTAAATTTGAAAGTTAATTCTTTTAAAATATAATCATTTTTATTTAAACAGTATTGGTTCGATGAAATCAAGTCAGCTAATTTATCTTACAATTAATATAATTAATTAATTGTGCAAAATCATTATGCATATCATCCGGTGGTTTATCGTCGTATAATTTTTATCGTGTACTTTTCTCACGAAAGTTAATTTAAATCTCTTTTCCTTTAAATATAGTCATTTATTTCTACGTAATTAAATTTGAAAGTTAATTCTTTTAAAATATAATCATTTTTATTTAAACAGTATTGGTTCGACGAAATCAAGTCAGCTAATTTAACTTAATATAATTAATTAATTGTGCAAAATCATGATGCATATCATCCGGTGATTTTTCGTCGTATAATTTTTATCGTGTACTTTTCTCACGAAAGTTACCTAATTTAAATCTATATTCCTTTAAATATAGTCATTTTTATTTCTACGTAATAGATTCGGTAACTTAATAGTTGCAATATTAATATTATCATGACGCCATTCCCTCCAAAAATATACTGGATTTGTGCCGTGCGGAAGACGGCTGGCACCGAACTGTCCGGTGCCGAATAATTCCCTCGCCGAATAGTCCCGTCGCCGAACCGGTCGTGCCGAACCGGTTGTGCCGAACAGTTCCTTTCCGAATGTTTGCAGAAAAAATTTAAGAAGATAATGGAATTTGCAAACAAATTTTTAATATATTGTATTTCCGTCACGTGGCTCCGAATTATGAGACTACGATTTATTTGTCCATTTAAAATTTCCACTCTTTCTTGCCGTTTATATAAATGGCCCATGAGTTACAAATTTCCACCGTTAAATTTTTCCTTATGCGCGAATTTATGCATTTACATGTAAAATCAAGTTTGAGTAAACAATACAAATCTAATCGCAGTATTTAACTATTTAAACGATCCGGGGTAAAAGTCTAAATAATAATTACAGCGAATATTTAAACACTTCAGGTTCAAGGCATAAATATTTTTTTTTTATTTACGAAAAAGAAATCAACCGCATTAAGCAGCCGGAATTTCAAAAAACTTTTTATCGAAACTTGATTTCGCGAAAACATTCTTTTTTTGTCGCCGCACGTCGCTAAATTACTGTCGCTGCTTTTTGGTTTGAGAAATTAAGAACATCTGCCAAACATTTCATCTCCTTCCTATGGTCTCTTATATTCCGTTTCATGCGGACGCGACGCTTAAAAATCTCCTCTTCGTCCACCTCACTCGTCACAAAAGAAACTTTTTTTCTACGACGATACCGGGAATTTGCAATATATATATATATATATATACAAAAATATATGTAATCGCGAGAGAGCGCGAGACCCTTTTCCTCTCTCCTAATCCTTTTGGAATCCGCAAAAATAAACCGACCTTCCGAGGGCGTCGATTGTGCCAAATAATATTCACCCGTGCACTTTTAATAACTCCATAATTAATACGTGCGCGCACACACACACACACGTATAAAACCTCATACACATACGCTCACTCTTCTGCCCGGACGTAAGCACGTAGTCATATCATTTTTTCGCAGTAATTAAACGTGACTTCGCGTTAATTTGCGAAAACTAAAAAGGAAGGTCCTCTTAAAAAGGAGTCGCGAATTTCATAAATAAATAAGTGATACCGTGGCGGTATGGATGGGCAAACGAGTCCCTTCCTCGTTTATCCCCGACTCTCTTTCTCATCGTTTTAATTTAGTTTATTTTTTTCCAAAATAAAAAATTAAATAAAACGACTCGTCTTCGTGCATATCTCTCTCTCTCTTTTCCCACCCTTTTTATTTAACCTCTACCCTCTTTACTCCTCTTAAAAACACATAAAACACACACACATTTTTAAAAAAACCAACTCGCTAGGGCACGCTTTTAGCTCTTCAGAAATAATCTCTCCTCTTAGCCGCATCGTCGCCACCCTGCCGCCGTGTTCCGCGATGCGATTAGGGAAAAAAATGAGCGACGAAAAGAGGGCGCCACACCCTAATGACGCCCGCCATCTCTCTCACTCTCTCTTTTTCTCTGGGCAGAGAGGTAAAGAGATAGAAAGGGAGAAACGTTGGTAGGATTTGAAGATAGGAGGGATGAGGGGTTGTATGCACCGATGAAGGTATGGAGAGAAACAGAGATGGATAAACAAAAACTATGACGTGGGTGTGGAGTTAACGGATGACGAAAGGATGCAAATTGAAGTAGCGATGGTTCGAGGAGTGTTTTTCAAGGAAGAGAGGGGAAGAGGAGGAGGAGGTAAAGAGAAGTGGAGGAGGAGAAAAATGGATGGGGGTCGTAAGGACAGGAGGAGGAGCGCGGGAAATCATCTCAAAGAAAAAGGCAGACGTCTCCCCGTTCGCGTTTGTGGCTTCGTACGTTTCGTTATTTACGGATCAATCCGACCGTGAGCTTTTTCCGGTGTCCCATATACGGAAATAGAAGATGTCTCCCTCTCTCTCTCCCTCTCTATATATCTCGCTTTCCTTCCGCGAGGTGTTTTCATAGGCCGCGACCATCTGGAGGAGGATGAGAAAGTGAGCGCTCGGATGAGGAGGGATAGCGATAGATACAGTTCATTAAAATCGCACATCGGAGGAAAAAAATTGCGTCGACGAACAAAAGAAAGTCGGGATGTTTGCTCGTTAATTCGCGGGGGGAATGAGCACCGGGGGGAAACTCCTTTCGATGGAACAATTAAATTTCGGTGCCGTTAATAATTAGCGAAATGTCTCCAAGCGAGGGAATTAAAATTTTGTTTCGCATTAATTTATCGAAGCTGTTAAAATGTAAACATATCGTAGAATTTTTCGCGCCAGTGTCACAATACCTTCTCATTTTCATATTCCATTTTTATGACCTCAAAGATAAATATTTTTATTTAATTGTTATTATAAAGACAAATAATAGGCGCATATACGTATAAGTATATATGTACATGTATATTGCACTGATTGAACACTTTGGACTCGCACAGCTTGTGCGCATTTTAAAAAGTGTTCTTCCGGATAAGAACAACCCCTTTTTAATTTAAATTCCACGCAAATATGAACAAAATTCTAACTTTGGTTATTTACGGTCGAATATTTTGTTTTCCAGTTATTTTTTCAAAGTCACGGTGCCCGTTTGAGGCAATCAGATAAATGCTTAAAATGCCTCGGTCACGTCCCTGTCAGCCATTTCTCGTTCGATTGGAGGAAACGTGGTTCGACGTCTGTGCACCGAATGGAAATGCGTTACGACGTCACACGTGACGAGAACTCACGACCAAAAGCTTCGTTCGCTCTTCCTCTCGCCCAAACCCTCCATCTTCCTCCTCGATTGAAACGTATACATATATTATATACAGATGTATATATATATACGTATATTTATTTATTTATTTATATACCCGTATGCATACATAAATGAATATTATCCTTCTTTGGTGCAACTAGATGAGCTTCTAGGCTCCCTCCGCAGATCTCAGGGATATTATTCGTTATCTTTTGCCGATCAGCAACTGTAGACAAGACTAATCTAAATGCGAATAAGCACATTTTATCTTACTCTACATTGAATTATTTTCACGTGCTTTCAAATAAGTATATTTAATCAACAATTTTATCGAATACATTGCTGAGTACCAGTTCACCGTTGTTTGGAAAATTCCGGCCAACCCATAGTACGAATGGAGTGTGGAAACCCGCATCCGTGCAGATTTGAATCCGATGGCAAGTGCAGACCCAAAGTTATAGTCGTTTGAAGATTATATTTTCCGCGAGGGCTTGTGTTGCAGTGCACGTAAAGTCCTATTTCCAATATAAATCTAGTTGACTAAAATATGCTGTTGCTTTTTCACCACGCCCATTTCGTATACCTAGGCATAGGAAAATTTAATAATATTATATAAAATGGCAAAGAAAGAGGACAAAATATATTTTTCCCACAAATTATAAAAAATCACGAAATTATTTTAATCACGGCTACAATGATGGCTTGGAAAAATAGTATGAAATCTTAAATTTCGGAGATTTTGTCGGATATATCTGCTTTTTATTAATCGGTCATATATCCAGACAACGATGTAGAAAGTTTTATCAATATTTCGCTCCATAGATGCTATATGCCAGTTATATGCATCATAGAGATTAGATATCATTACAGAAAGATAACGGCAAAATAATAGTGTTTAGGAGACATTTGGAAAGTGCTTCAAAAAGCTAAATTTTCCGTTAAACAATTAAGGTATGAAAATTACTCCATTTTTCAAATGAGCATTACGTACAACTGAACTTTCGTAACTCGAAATTCGTGTACAGGAAATTGATCTATCAGAATAGGAACCACATTTGGAGGCGTGAGTATAACGATGAAATAAAATGGATAAAAAATTCTCCTCATTTATTCTGAGTTATGAAAACTCGAAATTAATAGGAATGACCGTAATTTGTCAATACTATGGTTTAAAAAAATAAGGACGAATGCAAATTTTTAAAAACGAAAACTTGGGACAGGATTTTCACCTATATCCAGAGTGGTTCCACGCATTAATCCTTAACCATTCAATTCGATTTCCTTTTTTCTAGAGAGCACGTTTCATTCTCAAGCTTTTATCGAAACGGCCCAAACAACTAAAATGCTCCTCTGAGGCAGTCGGGAGGCAAAATATCCCTTGTAAAAATGCAAAACGATTTTTTTCGACAGAGAGGATGCATCGGAGAAATCGTAATTCACGAAGCGAGTGCGTTCTTTTTTTTTGGAGAAGATAGGAAAAAGGCGAAGAGCGTACATTTGGGGGATCGAATACCATTCGGATTAAACGTCCACTCTATAACGCTCGTATCTTGCATCTCTCATCCAAACAGCAGATGAGTGGGCTGAAAAAGAGAGAGAGAAAGCAGGAGATAAGGCATCTCTTCCATTTATCTAATTGAAAGACACAACTCTTTTACTGGATTGGAGGTGGAAAGCGACTACTCCCTGCCAAAGAACCCTACAAAATGTCAGGGTGATCTCCGGGTCATGGCGGAGGGAGAGGGAGAAAAATAGAGGCGAAGAGAGGGAGAAAAAGGAGGAGAGAGGAGGGGAAATAGGAAGAGGGAAAGGAGGAGGTGGAAGGAGTAAGAGAAGAGGAAGGAGAGAGGAAGAGGGAAGAGAAGGGAGGGAGGAGAGGGAAGAGAAAGGAGGGAGGCGGAGGGAAAGAGATGAGGAGGTAGAGCGAGAAGGAAGTACATATATGGGAGGTAGAAAAGAGTAGGATGATAAGGTTAAGAGAAGGTAAAAAGGAAGAGGTTAGAGAGGGATTAAGAGAGAAAGAGAGAAAAGGAGGAAGGAAGAGGTTTTGGTTCTCTTCGGTTATCCCAGACCCCTTTTGAAAAATAATTTTTTGATATAACCCTTTCACGCAAAACGAAAGCTTGCAAACCCATGACTGTTCTGCCTGTGGCGACATTTACCCACCAGATCACCGGTCAATGGTGAGGGATAGCTTCGTTACAGAGAGGCGAAGGGCGCGATAGCGCCCGGAGACGGGTACACTCGATATAAAAGGCATTATAATCTAAAAAGAAAGCGAGCCGAAGGCTCGCCAATATCCTTGGCAACTTGAAAATTAAAAAAAATTCACAGGTTCTCATTTTCTTAATTTGTTTTAATGTTTTCCCCGGTAAAGGGCTATCGCAAAAAATTATTTTTCAAAAGGGGTCCGGGATAACCGAAGAGTACCGAGATTTTATTGAGAGAGGAAGAGTTAAAAACCAGCAGAGCTGGAGGAAAAGAGAAGGGAGCGTAAAAAAATGAGGGAAAAACCCGAAAAAAGAGAGAAGCGAGAGAATAAAACGAAATAGATAAGCTTAGAGAGGAACGAATCCAGAAAGAAGATAAAACGGCGAAAGCAGAAAATGCAAGGAAGAGTGAACAGTTAAATAGAGAAGGAAGGAGTGGAAAACCTAGGACGAGGCTCCGCGTTGTGCAGGAAAGAGTAGGAATGAGAGAGAGAGAGAAGGAGACAGGGGAAGATGGAGGGGGTGATAGTACTGGATACAGACAGAAACAGACAAAAGAGAGTCGCCAACCGACGTAATCCCTTTCCAGCTGAATCTCTCTCCCTTCCGAACCCCAGTCTCCCTCCGTCACAGGGTTCCTCCATTTATACGCCGACTCTCTCCCTCTCTCTCTCACTCCATCCCTTTCAGCCATACCGCGCAATCCCTCGCCTCACCCTCCCTCACTCTCCCTGCGAACGCGATTCGAGACGTGAATGGAGCCGTGCCTCGCGCCCCCGCTCACCCCCCTCCTCCCTCCCTCACATCCTTCCCACCCCTTCCCCAGCCTCTCTCCTCTGCGATAAAACTCACCTCCCCAAAAGCACCCGAATGCAACTCTGAGTGAAAGAGGCAGAAGGGACCCTGCCCCCAAACATCCTTACTTATCTAAATTACAAGCAAAGTGTATGGGAGCGCACCTCAACCGTGTCCTCTTTACCCCCTTCCCCAGTCTCCCTCCCCCCCTCATCCCCCCTCCTCCTCCTCCCGGACTCGCCATTTCCCTCTCCTCTTTCTCCTTATTTTACCATTAATATTCCCTCGCGATACGCCTCGTTCTGCTCCTATTCCGCTCCTCTCGCTGAATCCGCCCAAGAAGCCATTCAGGGTGTTAATTTTTTTCGTAACTTTGCGACGAAAAGTGCGGAAAATTCCTCTCGAGTTTTTTATTCCGATTCAGGATCCGAAAAATATACATCAGTTATTCATAGATATGACATCTAGGTGAGTCAAAGTCTGTTGACAAATTGTCGGTGAAATGTTTTTAAAATAAAAGTCCGCTGGTGACAAATTACCTCATTCGCTTTCGATGTCACTTCCAACTTTCTTCTTTCTCTCTTCCTCTTTCGCATTTTCACTTGACTTTTTTCCTTATCGTTTCCCCCGCTTTTTCCATCCTCCATCTTCTAGTCCTTAATTCTTCTTATAATCTCTTTCACCAATACTTTTGCAATGATACTCTGAGTCCAAAAGTCCTGCCTCATTAGGTAATGTAATATAAAGATTTTATACTAATAAAAATAATTTAACCTGGTTCGATCTTTTGTTTTTCGCCATTTGCAGTAACATATTTCATTAGAAACTAATTTTAAATCCATAATTCATGGAAACCGAACTGCAACACTTCACTGCGTAACCTAAATGCGTATGACTATTTAATTCTAGGACTTTTGGATCGCTCTTTATACTCCTTACCTATTTTTCCGTTATATATTTTCCTCCTTACTCTTCTCCCTTCTCTTCACACCCTACTTTTCCATTCTTATTCGTTGTCCGAGTGTCTCTCTTCCTTCCTCTTTGTTCCAATTCTTGCTCCGTAGATTTATAGGCATATTCCTCGACCCCTCTCTTTCGCGCTATACCTCAGGCCATTTATGCCTCACTCTTCCTGTCTCTTCTCTTCTTTTCCTCCCTCTTCTCTCTACTCTCCATCATCCTCTCTTTCTCTTCCTCTCGTTTCAAAATTTCAGCGCTCGCCATTTTACTCTCCGCTAATGCACTGAATAGAGTGATGCCTGGTGGCACTGATTGCGAAGTAGCGAAGCAGCTCTTTATCTCTCTCCCTCTCGTCACAAACAAAGGACGGACGTATAAAGAGGAGATTAGGAAACGAAGCATGAAAAAAAGATGGGAAGACAAAAATAACCGATAATAAATACATCTACGCTAATTTGAAAATCCTCGTTGCAGTAAGGGGCCATTTGAATTTTCTAGTTAAAGTTTCCTCTCGTAACTTTTCTCCTATAAATATAAATAAAAGCGACACTTTCCTGCATCCTTCTATTATTCGTTCCTCTGAGCTTCTGTCCATCTAAAATATAGCTACTGCTTACGTAGTATACAACAGCATAGAGACCTGCAATCCCCACACAAAAAAGGAACCGTAAACCTACAAGCGAAGGTAGTTCCTCTTCGTATGGTCGATTTCATTTTAACTTAAAACTGTCATTTAAACTTTACAAAATCACTTCACGACGCATAAATCACTAAATGATTTCCTAAACCGAGTAAAGAGTACTCGCCAAAACTACTCTCTAAAATAAATAATTCAATTTAGAATTTTCGGTCCTGTTTAATTAATTGATAAGCTCGGCAAAAATAAACAAATAAACTCCAATCGCACCACCAGGATTTTAAAAAAAGGAGGAAGGTTTGCGCGAAAGGGTACTTAGCCCCGGCTTCCTTATTGACAAAATCCGATGGCTTTTCCGATCCAGCCCAACTGGAAATGATGCCATTGGTCTATTTTATGCCACTTCTGTTCTATCCGGAAATGTTATACAAACTCGAGAGTGAAAGAGCGGGTCGATTGGATAGTTCTCCCCCCTCCCCCTCTTTCACCACGACGCATATCCTTTTCGGTCCTATTCCACTCTCCCCTTCCGATACACCCCCCCCCCCCTCCATTCGTTTTACCCTTCCCTCCTCGGCACCCATACTAGAATCTCTCCCTTCTACATCAATTCCATCCACCCCTCTGGCATCTCCCCATCTCTCCAAAACACCACCAGCGATGGACTTCCAAAAAAAAAAGAAGGGGAAGAGACGGATGTCTTTTTACAGCCCACGCAATCCGGCTTCTTCTCTCCCTTTTTACTCTTCCCTTGGAAATATCTCGTCCGTTTCTACTTTCCGCCGCCATCTCACTGATTATCCCTTTTCATCGGATTTCTCCTCCACTCGGTACAAAAAAGGGACCGATGACGCATGTATAAGTATCGAGATTTAAGCGAGAGACCTGCAGAAAGTGAACGTACCTGAGGTGATGCCGTGGAGAAGCTCGTACCATTATTGATAACAGACGCCTTTCACATAAAATAAAATTTACGTCTATGTAAATGCGATATGATGTATTTTTAACATCCATTATAGCCTGTTCACTATCTAAAGTCTCTTGACCTTGGAGACGCCACCTAGCAGCAGCCAATAGGAGACGGTTCGTTTGGGAAGGTAGTTCACATCGGTCTGCGTTGCCATTTCTACCGCCGTTTCCTTGCTGCTGCTGTTCGTGATTGGGTATCTGTCCTCCCGCGCGAAAGTTGTGAGGGGCGATGGAAGGGTAAATGTTCGTGATTGGCTACTTGCTCTATGAAGGTCAAGAGACTTAAGAAAGTGAACAGACTATAGTGCTCGGAAAGCCCCCACATAGCGATTTATTAGCGTATCAACTAGATGGCAGCACTCTATATACTCATTTTATTTGTTTCAGTCACTTATTTATATAAGAATAATCAATTACCTTATTTCTCGCCATGCTGTAAGTCATATCCGTTAGTTTCTTTAGTATTTTGCCACGTTTCATGATGACTGAATTTAAAAAGTTGTATTCTATTCAACGTTTCTTCATTTATTCTTTACTATAACCTCTTAAGTCGAAATTAAACATTTTATTGTGAGATTTTTACGACTGAGACCGTTTTAAATGAAAGCAAAGTTGGGTTTGATATGTTACTCTAAAATAAAAACAGCGCTAAACCGAAAATTTGTAAAGGGATACCGTACGTGAGATAACGCTCAAGTTGAAGTACGACAGTGCAGCTCTGGAAGAAAAACCTATACACGCTACTGCGTAATAAATACAAATACACGCAGGCACGCGTCTTACATCCAGATCCATTTACCCTCGTGATTCTCACCTGGATCCTAGCCTCCGGCAATCCTATTTTCTCAGCCAGCCTCTCCCGCGCGAACACATCGGGGTAATGCGTCCTCTCGAACTCTGCAAAGAGAACAAAAGAAAAGAAAGAAAAGGGAGGTTGAGTGAAGGTGTGAGGATACCAATAATAAAAAAAGACTAACTTTAAACAGTCTGACCTAGCAAAAGCTACGAAAACATGAAATTTTGACCGTTTTATTATATTTTACGAAGCTACATCTCTTATTAACCCTTCCGTGACTGTGCGGGGTAACTAAGTTACCCCAAAACATAATTTTCTTGAATAAAATTTTCATTCTTTTGTCTATTATTTCCATCCTCCAGGTAATAGGTAATCTTTTGGCATAAATTTTACGGTGACGTTATTCATTTCAAATCCCAATTGTCTTCCAAAATTCGTAATTACTGAGGTGGTTACCCCGCATAGGCGCTCACGCCCGTCACGGTAGCATTTAGTCACATATGGTATGTCAATTCCTGTCTACGAATGTTCATGGAAATTACTGATATGGCAGCCCTAAATGCCTACATAATTTGGACAAAGAAATATCCCGAATGGAAAGTAAATGACCGTGGCCGAAGAAGAAAATTTCTTCAGAAATTTTCAGTTGGACTTGCTAAAGGTAATGTATTACGCAGAAAAAATAAAAGCCAAAATTATCATTTGCCCGTGAAGTCGGCAATAGATGTTTTTGAAAGAATGTCAACCTTTAACTGAAAGTGAAAGACGTGAGAATGCCCGAAAGATCTCCAGTAGCACGACGTGTTGTTGTTTTTGTCCAAGAAACCGAGACAGAAAGACGAAATCGTTTTGTACAGATTGCGGTAAAGCAGTGTGCAGTTTACATAGGGAGGAAAGAAAACAAGTATTATGCCCTGAATGTAAAGATAACTAACGAATGTATTTCCAAAGCTTAAATGTCTGTACAGTTATGAACAATGAACGTAATATATGAATAAATGATAATGATTGTAAAATTCAAATTGAAGTATTCATTTACTTATGATTTCCCGAAAAGATAAATATAAATACTAAAACCCACATTTTCCAGGCTAATGTAGTAAGAACCTGGTAGTATTACATGGCAGAAATAACGGAAATATTTGCAAAAATATGACGGATTACAACTAATATACTGCAGATACTAAAAACATTCAAAAAAGAACAAAAGTTTATAACAAGAAGTAATATTTTGGAAAACCACCCTGAGGTACCCAATGTACCCCACATAGCCGCTCACGGAACTTTTAGGGGCACAGTCACGGAAGGGTTAAGCAGTGAAATCTAAATGATATTGGCGGATCAAGAAAGAGCATTAAGTTCTTTTACGGGGTAAACATTTTTACAATGGCATAAAACAATTGACATTTACCAATGTCAATATTACTGTAATTTTATTTATTTTTAAATTTATGCTTCGTTCACTCATGCTAACAATACTTGTGTAATTGTTACTTCAGGAAGAATTTTTAATAAATGAAAGAAATAAAGGTGTAATGCTTCAACATAGTAAACGTTAATGAAAAATTCAAATTTCAAAATAAAAAATAAGCACGTCGCGCATTACTGTTTCCGATAATATAAATGTTAAAAAATAAAAAAATTCCAAAAAAATAACTACTATTGGCGGGTCTAATAAGAAACAGAAAAAAACATCCTCACTAAAAGCAACCCTTCGAGCTCCAGAGATATAAACTCGTAAAACGCACGCTCAATCCGAAGAATAAGTAGCCGAGCAAAACGAAACCAACACGAAACGACAATCCTCTTATCCTCAAGAGACAGGGCTGCACCCTATATACGTATCTTCCCCCGTGTATACAACCGAATAAAAAATAAACGCGACTGAGCCGCCTTCGATGCAATAACGAACGAAATAAAATCGGGAACAAACGAAAGGAGAGCGAGGGAAGGGGGAAAAAAAACCCCGCGATTTAAACAACAATCGGATTTTAATTTCGGGAAATAGAATTCTCCGGGAAATGCAATTGTGTGAGTGAGATAGGGAGAAAGAGAGAGAGAGAGAGAGAGGACCCCGACCTCTCCCTTCCACTCGCACCGTTCCACTGCGCCTCCGAATAAAATGGAACCTCCCCCCCCCCCCTTCCCATCCACCCACTCCCTCCTCTTTCTTTCCCCTCTCCCATTCCTCCTCGCGAAAAACAAGGAGAGAGCGATGCCAGGATGGGCGGAGTGAAGGCACGAATAGGAGGGATGCAGGGGAAGGAGTTGGGGGGCAGAAGTTATCGGCATGGAGGAAGGGAACCCTAAGGTAATCGAATCGCCTCCTGTTTGCTGTCGCGTTGGCGAATAAGAGAAGGATGGGAATCTTCGCGGAACGGTGTGGAGGAGAGATAAAGAGAGATATATAGGAAGAGCAGAAGATGTAGGAAGGAGACAGTGGGAGAGAGGAAGAAAGAGAAAAAGCAATAGGAGAAAGAGAAAAACTCGGAACGAGCGGAGAGATTTTAGTTTTGGGAGTGGGGAGGGGTGGTAGAATTGGGAGGAGAGTATTGGACAGGAGGAGGAGGAGGTTGTAAGGGGGTTGGATCCAATAAACGACACAACTGCCACAGGACTGAAACGTGAGCGTGGATTCGATTCCCTTTCTCCTTTTTTTCGAGAAAACTCCGACCTCCTCCTCACTCCATTTATTCCTAACACACCCTCCACCCTTACTCAAACAATGACATCCCTCTCTCCCACTTGGAAAGGGTATTTCTTTCTCTCTCTCTCATCTCAGCTGCAGGGGAGAGGGAGGGAGGGAGAGAGGGAGAGAAAGAGAGGGAGGAGAAAATGAGAGGTATAGAGATGGAGAAAGAAAGAGATGAAGAGAGAGGGATGGAGAAAGAGGGATGGAGAGAGAGAAAAGGAGACAGAGGGTGAGGGAGAGGGAGACAAGGGAAGAGAGAATGGGGTAGAGGGAGAAAGAGAGAGGAAGATAGAGGAGGGAGAGAGGAGAGAAGAGAAGAGGGAGAAAGAGAAAGAGAAAGAGAGATAGAGGCAGGGCGAGAGAGGAAGATAGAAAGGTAGGAAAATAGAGGAGTTAGGGATACCTCACTTCCTCATCCCACCAAACTGCCAATTCGTGTGAAAGAAAAGAAAATTCTTCCTCCAGAATCCCCGTTCAGATACGTACTCTTCTACCCATTCGCTCACCTTCTTTGCCTCCTTTCTCACCCCATCCTTTTCCGTGAGAGACGCATCCAGCATACCTCAAGATAAGAAAACAACACCCTCAATCCTCAACTCCCTCTCCCCCCCCACCCCACACACACACACACCTTCCATGCAATCCATCCCTCTTCTGTTTGATCTGCACCCCCTCTCTCTCTCATTCCCGCACCCGGAATCACGTGCACCAGCCACCTTACGTCCCACCATAGAGCAGCACCAACCTACCCCATCCACTGCGGACCCATTGTCCCGGAAAAAGGGCGCATAGGAGAGATAGAGAGAGAGAGAGATTGAGTCTCTCCCATCCACGCTCCTCGTTCCCGTTTCTTCCCTCCCTTCCTCCCTCTCTCTCTCTCCCTCTTTACTCCCAAACTCCAAATTTACCCTTAATAACGTCCCCTATCCACGGAGACATAATCGCCAATAAGAGATAATAAAGACGTCGCATCAGAGGGTGATTATTACGCCTCCCCAACCCCCTGCCCCCTAATACTCCTGCCTCCCTCCCCCTTTCCATCAGCCGAAACAACAAGGCAGCCGCCGCCACCCCGAGTGCTCGGAGGGAGAATGGAATTACGGCGCGTCCTTTTACACGTGAACAGACGAGCATCGCGAACCGCCCGGAATATAATCACTTTAACCTCCAGTGTCACGGCCGGTGGATTTATCCCTCGGGAACATTTTTTTATTTATTTTTTTTAAAGCGGCTGGAAATGATTTTTTTAAGACGTTCGGACGTGGTGGATTATGGGTTCCTTTTTTTTTTTGAAGGATGGCGACCGTGTGTTCCTAATTGAATCGACGTCGGCTTAAACTTTAAACCCGGTCAATTAAAAGTTTCGCTGCAAAAATAAATTAGTTGCTTTTAAATTTATCAGCGTTGTTTGAAGTTGTAAATCGTTCTTATATGAATAAATTTCATTAATAATATAGCGAATTCCTTTGAGTCCATTAATATAATTAAGGATGAAAAATTTTATACGCGAAAATTTGAGTGAGGACAAACTTCTTTTACCAATGCTAATGAATAACCGAGTTGATGCCGATAATTAATATTTCGATTACCTATTCCTCTTGAGGTTAATTAGTAATTTCAATTCCTAATTAAACATTTTAATGTAGCGTTTTAATCGTATATAAAATTTCGATGTTAATACATATACGAGCAATACACTAACCAAAAAACTGGACGAAAATTAAAATAATTTCCCTTGCTTCTTTCAAACTGTTTATAACTTCATAAATTATTTATATAATATTTCAATTATTATTATTATTATCATTTGTCTTTTGAAATTTAGATAATGAAATTTAGTTTTAACTAATTTCTGAAAAGCGAATGCTTTACAATACAATTAGATATTAGCTGTTAACTTAACAGGGATTTGTTAATAATGATACAATTTAGTAAGACGCCAGCAATTGCGTAAAGACGCTCGAAATTTTTGGTATTGGAAGATTAATAAGCTAAATGAAAAGACAATAAGAAAGGCTTAATTCTCAAGAGAGACTGCCACGAGAGAAATCCGCGTCACCCAAAAAAATCCCATTTTCCGCAATTGGCAATATAATATATATTTTTCGTACGTTCGAGGTAATAGGGTCGGTTATTTCTTTTTGAAGCCTCAAATCGCGTACTCGGATGATTACATTGGAAATTCCTCCTGGGCGAGAGAAAGAGAAAGATGAAAATCATTTCCTTATAATCTTTACGGCAGTAGAAGGAAACGTCTCGGGCGTGTCAAGAGAACAAACCGCATTCCATCGCCACCAATCGAAAAGCGATTCCTGGAAACACATTCAAAAAGGTCTTCCTCTCTCTCTCTCTCTCTCACGCTTCGCTTAAATCATTTATTCCCCGGATTCTAACTCAATATCTCTCTTTCGGATCTATCACGCTTTATTGCTTCCCATTCCTGGCCTCCTTCAACCCCTTACCACCCTCCCCTCTCCTCCCTACCCCTTCCCCTTCCCCTCTCTCTCACCTCGCCTTCTTCTTTGCGACACTGCTATCCTTTTACCATTCTCCCTCTCCATTGCGACCTTTCACCCTCTCTCTCTCTCTGCAGATATCCTTTATTGTCTCTCTCTCTCTCTACCCCCTCCACTTCCGTATCTTCCTTCCTCTCTTCCCCCACTTCCTCTCTCTTCTTCAAACCCCCTTCCTCCCCGTCGTCTCGGAAACTGGGAATTATCTCCAGCGTAAACGATTTTAAAGACAAAAGAAAAGCGAATCAAAACCCGCTTAGCTCTGCCTCGAGCTATCAAAACCTTTTATATATTTTTTCTTCCTTCTTGCGCGAATGTCTCTACGCTTCGAGGAATCGGCGCGATATTCGTCGAAATTGGTAGTTTGTAACCAAAATTTATTTATAAAAAATAATTTCTTGATTGTCGTGGATGAGTGAGGTTCACTTACAGAATGGGGAACTTCCGGGATGTAATGTTACCTCCTATGTGACGAATCTATTTATCCTTAATTATCTTTCGAGGAAATGCATCCTTAGTTCTTTCCGTGTTGAAGAATATCATTTTATAGAGAAATTCTTCCATTTTCATTCGACACCTCAAAAGAAAAATGTGGACTTGTCCACGGAAATTTGTGACTATTTCGTTCTCCTGCAATAAAACTCGATTCCCATTACCTTTGCTCCAACACTAATAAATAGAATTATAGGGAACTAACTAAATACTATGCCAACAAATACTATAAGATAAATTTTAGTGGGGTTCTTACAATCAATGGCATTCATTCGTTATTTTAACGAATTAACGCCGATTTTATGCTGAACCTTAAGCACACGCGCTCCAAATTATAAAAAATAAAGGATTCAATGGAGAAACTAACTTGAAACATGTGCTACAGCTTTGCCTGACACAAATTTTATGACACCTTAATTATCATCGTTAAGAACTCAATCAAAAAAAAATAATCATCCGGTAATACGTGATGATATGCTCCACGTACATTCCAAAATACCTGGAGGAAAATTTCCTTTGATCTTCAGACGCCTATCGCTTTCAAAACGCGCCTGACTCGCAAAACTCTCCCGGGTTCGAACCCCCACTCCCCGCCATATAATGCCACGTCGCCTCTTATGGGGGAGTGACAGAAAGGGAGTTGGGATGTGTGTACAAGAGCAACGGACTCGGGGGTTTTTTTGAAGGACTCGGCTCTTTTGGGGAGGCGGTGGAGGGATGGATCGGGGGGGGGGGGGGAGGGAGGGTACATTCGGACACAAGGGGGACGCTTACCCTTCTCCAGTGCCTCTATCTGTTCATTGGTGAAGGACGTGCGGTTCCTCTGCAGCTTCCTCTTGAGGCGAAGTCTCAGCTGGGAATCTTCGTCCGCCGAAGAGTTGTGTTCCGAATTTCCGTCGGACGTGTTGTCGTTGAGGAGTCCGTCGGCCCCTGAAGAGAGATATGAGGTTGTGGTGGAGGGTTGGACCGAAAGAAGAGTAAGCAGGTGGAGGGGGGTGTGAATAAGACTATAGGAGTACGGAAAGAGAAAAAGGGGAGGAGAGAGGGGGGGGGAGAGAGAGAGAAAGAGGGAGAAGACAAGGAGAGCGATTTTTTTGACAAAGGAAGCCTTAATTTTGTCGAATTCCATACTTCGGAACAAATAATACAATAAACTATGTAAAAACTCTATTATGTTACTCAATAACGCGATCAGGCTTAAATATAACCACGTGACCCTGATGATGGCATGGTTAGATTGAAACCTGGTTGCGTTATTGAGTGTCATAATGGAATTTTTACATTGTTTACTCTATTATTCGTACCGATTTTTGATATATTTTTCGCTCCCTTACCTCCCTTTGTCACTCTCTCCCCCTCTCTCTCTCTCACTCCCTCTTCAAACTTCTTTTATTTGAGGAATAGATACAAACACTACCAGGAGGTTGGTTGGGAGGATTTTTTTTTTTTACCGATGATTATATATTTTGGGTAGAGAGGGAGATTAGACCGGCAGGATGGATGAAAGTCGAGGGGATGATTTTGGATCTTGAGGATGGGATGGGAGGCGACGTGGCCACCTCTCCCCTCCTCTCAGTGAGGTCAAGAGGTCACCCGCTGGTTTTGTGCCTTCTTTTTTTTTTAAGATACCCTTTTTTTGAAAAATTTCTCTCGCGTTGAGTTCCTAAGAGAATACCCTCAAACGGGACTCTCGAAACGTGATATCAACGCAGAGACAACCAATTGATTTTTTTTTTTTGAAGTGTCCAAGATGGAGGAATGTTTTCTTGTCTTCAGGATCGAAAAGGTTTTTGCACAGATGAAAGCGTGGTACGTATAGCTCAGACGCTTATGAGTCTCATTTAACCAGAGCTGCAAACCATTTCAAAATTTGGAAGTGGTTCGGTTCGCGGTTCGGTTCTAAATTTTTGGAAGTGGTTCGGTTCAGACGGGAATTTTGACAAGTGGTTCGGTTCGGTTTTCGGTTCGTTTCGGTTCAACTAAATGAATCATTTGAAATACTATCCAGAAATAATTTATCCAATATAAACATTACACATTCAGTATCAATCTGTAAGTAAATCAATCAGCAGTCATTATTATTTTAAATGAAAGAAGAATTTATTTAAAGAAAGTAAAAATTTATATTTAAAATATATTACAAACCCATCATCATTTTCATTTATTTATATTTAAAAAATGGTATTTTTGATTCTAACATGATTTTTATGTGGATAACAATAGTATCAGAGAGGAAAGAGTTAGGCACTTTCCTTTGAAGCAAACCCGCTGGTTTTTCCAATGGAAATTCTTGGTCTTTTCGTTGGTCCGTACTTTGTGGATTGAGATCGAACTGAAACCGAACCACTTTTGCAAAAAATTACGGTTCGGTTTTCGGTTCATTGAAAAATTAATCAGTGGTTTCGGTTCGGTTCGCGGTTCAGCAAAATGGCTGCGGTTCGGTTCGGTTAAGCGGTTCGGTTCGGTTAAGCGGTTCGGTTCGGTTTGCAGCTCTGCATTTAACTAATGAGTGCTATCTTTTAGCGAAGAGCTAATGCTCGCAATAGTAAGCGGTAATTTTTAATTTTTGTCCTTAAAAGACAAACATTGCTTATGTTATCATATCCATAAAATTTAACAAAAAATCTCGTTATGATAGCAAGATTATGAAAATTCTGAATTTTCTGATAATCGCTAAGTGCTAAGATTATCAACAAATGGATTGTGATCCGAAAAAATACGCTATTTAACACTGAATGGCGTTAAAAATATTCGAACAACCTCGGTGAAATTATATAGCTTTTAAATCGCTGTGAATTACAAAAACCCGAATCCAAAAGCACCCAGATGTATAAAATACAAAAACACAAGTGACATAATTTACAAATATTTTCCAATATAACTCAATACATAATTATAAAGCGAGGAAAATGTCACTTCCTGTACATTATAAAAATAGAATATGCCAAAAGATTTTAAACAATTTGAAATTGCATATTCACATCGCTTTTGTGCAACAACAACAACAAGGAAAGCTTAAAATATATCCAATTTATCGTAAAATACTCAGCTGTTTTCATAACGAAATCCATCCGATCGTTACACCGCCTTTGATCCCCGCGGTCGGGTATCAGCGAAAGGGACGATTAACCGGCTAATAATATCACCGTCGCGTGTTATAGCCTGGCATCAATTGGCGACGATGTGAGCGATTCAGTTCCTATGTTTGTTTCCCCTCCTTGTCGCAAGGATCGAGTAGCTATAAGGGGAAAGTGGGGGAGGGGGTGGAAGGGTCGCCACGGTTCGTGATGTCACAGAGACACCGTATCCCTTCCGTCCCCCTATATTCTTTCCTCGACCCCATAAACCACCCTTTTCTGATCCCATCACCTCCCCCCCCCCCCCTCCCTCTCTCTCTCATGCGATCGCTTAGGGTACGAGCTGCCTTATGTCGTATCATTGCTACTTCTGCCGCTCCCCCTCTCCTGTTATTGGTTCAGGGAGGACTTCCAAGAGGGAGTGAATGAATGCGTTTGTCGTTTCTCTTAAACTCCCCTTTTAACTACCTCTTTCTCTCTCTCTCTCTCCCTTAATCCCTCCCTCTCCTCCCACTCATTCCTCTCTTGCTATCTCACGCATTCCCTCGATTCCTCCTGCTCGAGCGACTTGCAGCAAAATTACGAAATGTTAAATCCGTTTATGGTGTAATTCGATTAACAACGTAGAAGATTTTGAAAAATGTTTTATTTTTCGTTTACTGTATTCCCGTTAAAACGAAAGCATTAGCGCATACTCTGTTAAAACTGTGTTAAATGAATTCCGTTAACAATCGCAGCAACATAATTGGGACGCTCATCCTAGAAATGCCCAAAATAAATTAATGGAATAGGTCACTCTCTCAACTAACTTTTTATTTGTGGATTAGACCAGTTTAGTATTCCTATAGTTAAACGAAATACGATTTCCACGGAAGGCTGATTTTTAAGTGGATATTTTGCGTTGAGCGTCTCAATGTTTTCAACATCTTTGAAATTGGTTTTTAAGTTCTATACTCCGAAATCACAGATAAAAAACTGTAAATTCCACGAAATATTTCCATTAAAACACGGCCCGTTTCGCTACAATCGTAGAATTATCACCATTGTAGCTTTTCGTGGAAGTTAAAGAGTAATTTTTCTGTGATTATTGTGAGTAAATTCTACAAAATGGAGCCTGATTTGATAGACGAGATAATTATATACACCGAATCGTATGTTCAGGTTCTTCGAGCAAGGTACGAGACCCTTATAATTTAAACCAGTATATATAGGAAAAAATAACATATCTGATCGATCAAACGAAAATTTCTAATTTTCTCAAACACACAACGAAAATACGAAAACTCGATGACTTTATCACCATTTGATTTCAGAGCTCCAGCCTATTAGATGTTTACCAATAAATTTCGCCTACTTTTTACGTCAACATGCAAATAAAATGTATCCCAAGGAATAAATTAGCATTGAGAGGAAACTTGTACCATCTTATACGGCTGAAACAATAAACAAGAACGAAAATTAAACCGCTACTTTGCCGGTGAGGTGAGTCGTTTGGAAGAGGTCTATTACAACTGCAAGTTCGTCCGCCCCTCTATTCCTTGGTTCGTCACTCCCTTAACTGTCTCCGCTCCCATCTCCTTCTCTCCCTCCCCCTCCTCCCTCCCCCCCCCCCCCCCCCCACCCACGGAGCACTCGCTCACTCTGGCCACATCTCACCCTCCTCCCCCTTTACACCCACCGGGAGATTAGCCGAGAGGAAAACATTCTCCCAATCAGTACCTCTTCCTATCCTCCTTCCACCTCCTCCCTCCCCCCCTCACATCCCCCACTCCCTCACCGGTTAGCGAATCTGTCTGGCAGTAGGGTTCAGAAAGGGAGCCTAGAGAGAGAGATGGGAGGTAGGGTGGGTCACTCCTCCGCAAACTCTCTCCCTCACTCCAACCTCCCGACCACCTCCTAACCTCCGACCTCTTCCTTCAACCACCCCCCTCTCTCTTTCTCTCTCCCTACGGCCCCTCAATCATTCCGCCACACTGCACCCAATGTGATCCTCCCTCCCCCTTCCCTCCCTACCGTCATGTGACGTAACCGCGACAGACGGCGTGTCGTATAATGGAGAGAAGGAGGAGAGAACTGAAGGAGATAGGATGATAGAGAGAGAGAGAGAGGAAGGAAGGAAAGCGTAGGGGAGAAGGGGTGGTGAATAGCAGTCAGTCGAGGAGTATCGGACGTATTGTGCTCCGCCTGTGTGTGTGTGTGTACATTAAGACCCCCGGCCTCCTCTTCGGCCCCCTCCTCCGAGATCCACCCGCGCCACTTGCTCATTCGATTCTCCATCTGACGCGGGGGCGTACACGTAACCGTATCAAGTGAAATAGGATGCAAGCGGTGCCTTGGAGCGGTGTGGCGAGGTGCAGCCATCCTCTCAATACCCTCATGCTCTTGAACCTAAGGCATTATCTATCCTCCGTGCACGTTTCCTTCCTCCGCATCCATATCTAGAACCTTCTGTGCCTTTAAAGACATATCCGCTCTCTGTAAGAGATCGTTTTAGAACTGAGTAGAGAAAAAAATAATTCGCCGTGTGCCTCTGTCGAGAATCTGGAAAGAGATTCTTTTTACTGGTTTCTTTTATTCTGAGAAATTCTAAATCTTCGAGAAAGAGATTTTTTAAAAATCGCCGTCATCTTGTTCGAACCCGCTTCCGCGAGTTATGAGTGATAAAATGAACCGTTTCCTAAGTAAGATAACATTTGTCTGAAATTTCAATGGATCGCTGTTATAAATGACATTTTTTCTGCCATTTTAGCACTTATCACCCGTAAATTAAAACCATGAAAATAGCTAAACTTCTATAAATCGCGAAAATAAATTACCCATCCATTACATGACCGATATAAAATTAAACGATTCGTTTTTAAGAGAAAGTAAAATCAACGACGTGAAAAAATTGGTTTAATGTTGCTGCTATGCCTCTTAGTAATAAAATTATTAAAAAATAAGTATGAATCTAACTAGGAAAATGGAAATTTCATGCGGCCTTATTGATTGATTTCGTTGGGGACTAAGTCTCCAAGCTTCTCGCTTGACATGATTCCATTTTATGACGAAACTGGAAACACCAGTCTAACACCGATTAATTATATTTTCTTAAATCTGTTTCCTTTCCCAAAAAAAAATTAAAGGTAAGGTTTATATTTCCGTTTACGACGATCAATTTTCGATGTTTACTAGATAAAGAAACGATCCTTAGGTAACCACGCGTGTGTCCCTAGCAATCTCGAAAAAGATCGCCGCACCTCAGCATCCCCTTCGACGGGTGGAAGAAACAACCCACCTGGAGGAGACGGCCACTTTCCTCCGAATCCCTCCCCTTCCTCCCTTCCCCCCTTCCTCTCTTCCCCCTCCCCCCTCCCACGCACTTTCACAGGGCGGATCCCGGGATGAAAGATAGAGAAGTGGCGGGACGGAGGAAGGGAAAGCGGGGTTAAGGAGACGAGACCAGAGGGACCTTACAGGGGAGGAAGGGGGAGGGGGGGGGGGCAGGAAGGGGCGGCGGCGAGGGCATGTTCTCCCGATTTCCACGCTATCCGTGTAATCCGCGACTTAAGCATCGGGGAGACCGACGGCGGAGAGAGAGAGAGAGAGGTGCAATGACTCACGCGCCCTTTAACTCAATTTGTCCCCTTAATGGAATTAGGGATGAGAGACAAATGAGCGAGACCCGCGGGGGGGGTGGGGTGGGGTGAGAGTGAGTGGGCGGGGCGGGGTGAGAAGGGCTACTACCTTACTCCTATTCTGCGACGTTAAACAGTTCGCTCGTTTTAAAACCCAGAAAATGAGGGAGAGGGTGAAAGGTGAAGGAGAGGGGAGGCGGAAGTGAAAGGGGGAGGGAAGGAGAAAGTAGAGATCGAAACGATAAAGCGGGGATGTTATGGTAGGCGGGGTTATGTGATCGGATGCAGGAACAAAGAAGTAACCTCTCTTCCAACGAAAGCAATAATTTCGGACGTCCTGTGAATACTGGTGAAAACACGGGAAAAAAAGTAAGGCATCAACCGCGGTGATATCGGCGAAATTAAATCGAGGAAGTTTATACGCTGTCCGTCTTTACGTTAAGGTTACTTTGCTCTAGAATGCTGTTTTACCGATTCTGATAATTAAATTATCGCAATTTCTTTCCCTTTTCTGTCTTATCATTGAAATATTCTGTAGAACGAAGCCAAAGAAACAGTCGAGTGATGAATCACTTCCAGAAAATAGAAGTTAAATAGAAAATGAGAGTGAAATAAACTTTTTCAAAGTAAATAAATTAATCGAAACGGATTCGCCTGAAATTATAGAATCAAGGTCATGTTAATACGATTAGACAATAAATTCCGTGGAAATATTTGGTTTGCTCGAACGGTCATTTAAACAAATCAATGAAAAACAGGTACTATCATTAACCTATTTTACCGGATGCTTCATTAGTTATCCACAAACGAAATTCACTAGAGCGAGCTTCTCTTGTGATCTATCATTGATCCAGTTCATTAGGAACGATGTTCACTCATTTGCATAAAGATTCTTCATTTTAATTTCCTAAATTAACTCTTATCTACTTGCCCGTCGAATTTTATTCGGTCATCTACTATTGGAACCTGCACTATGAACTGTTCTAACATTCTCTAATATATTTATTAATGGAGCTTTACTCCCGATTCCTTCAATTCTATGATGTTGTCACGAAAAGAAATTTCCTCTCATCTGTTTCTATTTTTCGATAGATTCATATAATAAGACAGCCATTTCCTTCTATGTCACAGAGTAGAAATTAATTATCATTTACTATAATTACATAAAATAATTCCAACCGAAAATCGCGTTTTATGAGGATGGATGGTATAATAGTCATCGATTTAACCATAAAAAAATCAAACTACACGCGAAAACACATCCTCAAATATTTGCGGGGACATTCATCATCCGATGGTTTCCGGAAAATCCGTTAACATTACTCGCTTTATTTGTTTAAAAAATTAGAATAAGCCGACGGAAAGAGGAAGGAGAGAGAGAGGGAGAGAGAGGGGATACGGAGCGAAATCAATAATTGGACGAAATTTCATTTCCATTGATTCCATTTTCAATATTTTCGCCAATTCCCTATTCCCATAAATCTAATTGTTATGGCGGCGGGGAGGTGGAAGAAGGGGGTAGGGGGGGAAGGGAGACGGAAGGAGAGAAAGGGTGGCGGCGAAGGGGGAAGAGGGGAAGGGAGATAAACCGGTTATTCGACTGGAGCGACTGAATCCGCAGATTAAATAGGTTGGGAGAGGAGCGGCAGGATGTTTTGGAAGTGGGAGGGGGGAGGGGGAGGGCGGAGAGGGAAAAGGGGTGGGGGGGAAGCTGCGAACGGCGGATTCAAAAACCTTCCCCCTCACCGTCATAACCCTCTTCATTCCACCCCCTCTTAACTGCCTCCCCCTTTTACACGCTCATCGCATAGAAACCCCGATTGCTATCTCCTCACTCCCCCATCCTCCCTCCCTAACTCCAACCTAACCCATCCCTACTACCGCCAACAGAAGCAGCAGCGGCAACAACAACAACACAACACGCAACCGAATAGAACAGGAGTATGGGATGGAGTGAGCGGGAGAGGGAATGAGCGAGCGATTCGTTCGGTAAACGTATTTAGAAGAGAGGGAGAGAGAGAGGCTTCCTGAGATGGAGATAGCATCGATGAAGCCACTCCTTTCTCTCTTCTCTTCTCTCTCTCTCCAATGCAACTCCATTCATGGCGAGATAATACGTACGTAACGCACGTACACGTTAATGCAAAAAAAAAACTCCTCGAGTTTATTTTTTGTGCAACATATTCTTTTAGGTAGAGATTGAAACGGAGTGCGGTCGACAACCTTCATTTTTAGCGCGTTTTATTTTACAAACGCGCTTATGTTTTTGCTATGTCTGTCCGTCCGTGTAATGAATTAAATCAAAATGGCAATTAAACGATATGAGATACTATTAGATCGAAATTTGCAGGATGTATTTGATCTATGATGCCATTTATAAAACTGTAGAAGATATTATGTTTTTAATGTCGATGAGCGGCTGAGGGCGCCTTCAAATTTTTCAAATAAAGATTCTGAGAAAACAATAATAACAATCCGTCTTTATTAAGAGCGATATTTAGACAATCGTGTCCAATCTTACATATAACTCTGACGAACCCAAACATTCATATCCTATGGCGGAATTCGAACCCGCAACCTTATTAACCGTTTGCAGACACTCTAACCACCCCCCTACCAAGGCCGATAAAATGGTTGTAGACAGAAAGTTGAAATTTTTTGATTAATTATTATTATTATTCATATAATAATATTACTATATTTATAAATAATTTTAACTTTACAGTTCTAAATAAACCTCACTAAATAAAGAGCGTTTTTTTTCATATTGCGTCAGCAAATGAAGCTCCCGTTTTTTTTCTCAGTTCTCCGATTCTGACTGAGACCGAGTGGGAGTGAAGGAGAGGGAGAGAGAGAGAGAGAGAAAGGACGGCACCATACGAGAGAGATGATAATGAAAGAGGAGTTGAGTGAAAAATAGAGAGCACGGAAGAAGGGGAGAAGTCATTAAAGTCGGGATGTGATGAATACTGAGCCTAAAATGGATATTTCTTCCGTCGGAGTAGTTGGAAATACTAGCGAAGATACTCAGTCGCACGAACGGACACAATTTTCACGCTCGGTTGAAAATTTAATTCGGCGGCCTTAACTTCCCTTGAAAATTCTTCAGCTTACTCAGGCGTTAAATATCCGAATGCATTTTTATGAATGCGCTATGAATCTAAGCTATAATGACGTTAGTGGTAGCTTCGGGCGAACGACCGTCCGAACAATGGTGCTCCTTTCCTCCTGAGCCAAATGTCAAATAAACATCGTCGAAAAGACTTTGTAGGGGTAGTTTTGTGCACTGCGTCCGCTTTCTCTCCCCAATAAGGCGAATTACCGGGTAAAAACGTTGATTTCAGTGTAAACTAAGAAGAAACGAAGAACCACGAGATTTAATAGAAGCAAAAAAAAACGAAGAAAATTGGCAATTCTGAGTCATTCCCAACGCGAGTTAACATGCATCAAACTCATATCAGACATCGCCGCATAAATAGCAACTGTTGCTTCGTAAAAAAAATGGAACTTAAACTTTTCCCCTTTCAGCGTGTTGATAAAAGAGACCCGAACACGTATATTTATAGGCTCGCTTTTGTCTATTCTCTCTCGCAAAACAATCGAAGGGAGACGAATAGAAAGTCGCAGAGGAGAGATGTAGCGATCGACGGAAGGGGAAGAGAAAGCGAAGAGAGGGAGGTCGCAGTGGGAGATGGAGATAGATGCGGGATGATGCGGGGTGGGGCGGGTGGTGGTAGATGGCGGGTGGTGGCGATGATGATGGGGTTGGAGAAAGAGCGAGTGTGGATAGAATAGGATGGCAGTAGAGGGGGATGGATAGAGGAAGGGAGTCCGATGAGGGAGGGATTGATAAGAGAGAGGCTGTAACGTGGAGGGTGATATATATTTATATATATATATATATATATATATGTATGTATGTATGTATAGAGAGAGAGAGAGGGAAACAGAATGGAGGGAGGTAGGAGTATATAACTATAAAGGAAAAGGTTGGGTTGGATTGGAAGGGTGGGGTGGGTTGTTGGGGTGGGGAGAGTTCCAGTCGGAATGAACATATCTTCCACGCGGTTGCACATCCCCATCTAAACACGTAATTGTGTTAGCGGTAAATTTCATCACAGTCCAACGGTGACCGTGAGATGGGGAGAGAGGAGGGGAGGGGGGTGAGGGAGAACGTTGAGAGAATTGGAGGAGGAGGGAGGGAAGCGAGCGTGGAGATGAAGGAAGGTGGGGGGGGGGAGGAAGTTGTGATGCGGGAATGGAGGAAGAGGGAGTGTTAGAGAGAGAGAGAGGAGGGAAGTAGACAGGGGGGAGATGTTGGCGACGGGTGGGTGATGTGTAGGGTTGTGCTTTCCCCTCGTCCTCTCTTTCCTTCCCCTCTCTCTCTCTCTCCCCTCCTCCCCTCTCTCTCTCTATAGTTAGCGCGGCCGACTGCATCTGACTGGAATACGGATGCAGAACGTAATCCGGAATAGGTCGAAAAAAATATTTGAAATTGCGAAGGGCGAATTCGGATTATTTTTATCCAAAAACAATGCGACGAATTGCTCAATTATCGCGCGAAAAAGCGTGGGGATAACGGTGCGAAGGCTAGCATTGTGCAATTATTTTATTCTGGGCGATAAGAACGACTTCGTATTATTAAGAAAAAATATAAAGCGCAATTTTGCCATAAAGTTAAATCATCCGATGGCGATATTTCCGAATGGAGTTTTAGTAAAGGTTCCTTTGTAATGGAGCCGTTTATTTTAATTTAAGTTTTAACGCGCGAAATCTTTGGGGGAAATCGATCTCTGTTTTTTAATGCCTTCCCCGACGCGAATACTTCTACGAGAACTTGATTTGAAATACAAACAAACTGCCTGATGAATATCCCTTCTCATTAGCGATGCTCTTTTGCGCAAAGTTCGTACTACCACGATTCCCGTCACTTCGGAACCTATGGAAATCAAAACAATCTAGTTTTACGGAAGAAAATTTAATAGCGATCAATCCTAATAGAACTTTGAGCTCTTTAAGAATCGGATACAAAATCTATATAATATGTAAAATTTTAGAATAAGTGAAAGATACATGTTAAGCACTGTTGACACTAAGTACACACCTCCAAAGTAAAAAGTTAAAACTTAGTTAAATTACGTAAATCTCTCGGCAAATGTATCTATCGTTGAGTGTTAACAGTTTTCTCAATCAAGTAATCTAATTCGAAGTTTAAAAGCTAAATTTATGTTTTATTATAAACCATACGTCTTCTTTACATATATATTTATGAATTAAGAAGCAGCATTATAAGCTATAAAATCCAAATAGGACTATATTAATGTTTCAGTTAGATTAAAAAACAAGTTTGATTTCGATGCCCCAATAAACATTAATTACTTTCACACGCGTAACAAACAAAATGTATATGACAGCACACGCACAACCAAACGCTAAATTTTCTGACTTAAGAACCTTAAACTCTAAGAGTTTGTATTAACCAGATATGTAGGAGGTTTGCTGTTTCGATTTCGTATTTATCTCACCAAATACTTTTGCAGCGATTTTCCCCGCGACTCCGCACTTACACGAAGCACTTATACGAAGGCGGCGATATACGATGGCCGGCGTTATTCGTCGCGACTTTTCGTTAAGTGCTTCGTGTAAGTGCGGAGTCGCGGGGAAAATCGCTGCACTTTATAATCCTAATACAGATAGATATCTCTTAAATTACGAGATGTTTACTTCATTTTGCATCTTGAAATATATCTACATCTACATAATACCCTGCAAATCACAAGATGTTCTAATATACCGTCGAAAACGATCCACCTTTCCAAGTCTCTCATTTATTATAACAGCTTCTCCTTCTGCTTGTAGTTGAAGGGACCCCAAATTGTCCAAATGTTTGGTGGAATATTTTTGTTAGAATTGAGCCCCTCCAAGAGAAAAGCCTGGATGCGCGCCTGTATGACAGTAAGATAAGAATTGAAACCTACTTCTAGCTCAATCGCTTTAGACTCTTTCAAAAAAAATGATAGAAGGAATCGATATTTCTGTATCTTTATGCTTTTATACTTCCTAACAAATAATAACTGCCTGGAGAAATTTATAACTTCGTATGTATTTCCGTCTTGATTATAAAACGACTAAAAGCACGAATAAATAATTCTTCACCGACTCGTAAAACAGTTATCACGATTGTCATCCTCCGTTTTCTTTATCGCCAATACCCATTAGGCCATAGATTCCCAACATTTTCAATATATCGAGCTCCAAGTTATTTTCTAGAACACCGAGCGAGCACCACTATCATTTTTTTTAAAAACAGGAATGATCATAAACAAAATCAAATCAACGTGAAATTTATTTATGACTTCCTCCGATGCTCTTAAAAAGACAGGCTAACAAATTAAATTAATGGTGCTGATAAAGGCGATTTAAGCACCGTAAAAAGAGCGCGGACAGATTGCCAAAAGAAAAATGTCCAGCAGTGCTCGCGAGCACAAGGTTGGGAAACCCTGCATTACACGGCGCGATATCAACGTACCACCATGTTTTGAAATAACTCGTTTCCGCAATATTTGTCAATTTCGCCACCGCTTAAAAATCCAGGAGATAAACAACTCGGTGTCATCTGCTCCATTTCAGTTTCGGAGAAGAAAAACAAAACATAAACGAGGAGAGGAGTTAGAAAACTCACCTCTCCGAAAACACGATATCTGAATCATCGATTCGATTCGCCGTTAGTCGCTTTCCAAGGCTCTCCTATTTCCCACACCTATCCGAAATCCCTTTTCTCTCCCCATTCGAGGAGAAGGAAAGAGAACGGAGGGATTTATAGAATGGAAAATATGGAGAGATAGAGAGGGAGAGAGAGAGAAGGAAGGGGAAGGAGCGCTAGAAGGGATGAGGAACCGTAAGCTCCCCTTTTATCTCCCCTCTCGGCATAGCTCAGCACCTTGACGCGAATTCTCTCCCTCGGTCGCACCCCCGTAGAAATTCCATCGGTGATCTTATTCAGGGAGAATAAGAGATGGGAAGAATAGGCAAAAAAAACCTCGCCCATCAAAACTGCTGGAATGAAAATATCGAGAAATTTCCATCCATCTCGGAGACTCGTACTCCGCTTTAATCTAAGCTAACATCGCTCGAGTTTACTCGACGTTAAGGAGAAACTTGGATTCGACTTCGACTAAATTAAGAACGGATTTAGATACACGTAAGGAGATTTTTTCACGTAATGGATTTAGCCCTCGCAAACGTTTCCCAGGGAACTATTGAAAATGTAATCATTACCAGAGATCTATGCTATTTAATTGAAAATTAAAACAAAATCGGAAGAGTGAGTACACAACTGACGACACAATGTAATCCGACCGAGAATTTAAAAAAAATATTCACTTTAATGGGAACTAAGCGGCATTGATGTTAAGACTTGGAAAAACATGGGAATTTCGGTCTATTCACGCAGACTGCGATGAATTTTATGGTATAACGGATCGAGAGGCACGAGAGTTCCATTCGCTTCAGACAAAACACCCAACCGATCGATCCCCGGACGGGCAAAAATAAAAACCACCTCCAGGACTCTAGAAAGAGAGAGGGAGAGAGAGAGAGAGAGAAAAGGAACGTCCTTCTCCTCCGTCACGAGTCAAGTCGAAGACAAATGAAGATCGGAGAGAGGTGGCGGGTAATGAAATCAGCGGGCGCCGGTTTAAAAGAGCGACAGTGAAAAGATTCTGCGGGTCGTAATTGCCTCAATCGCACGCTGATTATTTGCACGAAACATTCGCGCTTCCACTTCTCTCTCCCGTTTCACTCACTCCTCTCTCTCTCTCTCTCTCTCTCTCTCTCTCTCTCTCTCTCTCTCTCTCTCTCTCTCTCTCTCTCTCTCTCTCTCTCTCTCTCTCTCTCTCTCTCTCTCTCTCTCTCTCTCTCTCTCTCTCTCTCTCTCTCTCTCTCTCTCTCTCTCTCTCTCTCTCTCTCTCTCTCTCTCTCTCTCTCTCTCTCTCTCTCTCTCTCTCTCTCTCTCTCTCTCTCTCTCTCTCTCTCTCTCTCTCTCTCTCTCTCCTCTCTCTCTCTCTCTCTCTCTCTCCCTCCCTCTCCGTCGCTCTTCCCCGCAAACGAAAAGGGAAGGGAAGTGTTCCCATGGCAACAGATTCCAGCGCGCCAGTTTGCAAACAAAGTGCCATCGAAATGGGGAGGAATGGGAGAGGCAAGGGAGGGATCGGAATAGAGGAGGAAAAGGGGATGGGAGAGGGAGAGGTGAGTGAGAGGGCGGCGAGAGGGATAGGGAGGACGATGGAGAGAGGGAAGCAAATGGAGGAGAAAGGGAAGCGAAGGCACGCAGGCAGGTTTGAGGTAGCAGAAAGGGCGTTAAAAGAAGAGGGGAGTTAGAGGATGAAAAGAATGGGAGGGAGAGAGCGAGAGGGTCAGAGAGGGGAGGGAGAGAGATGACAAGAGGGAAGGAAAGAGTGAAAGAGAGGTAGAAAGAGAGGGATGGGGAGGGAGGGATGGAGGAGAAAGAGAGAATAGAATGAAACGAAATAGAGGGAGATAGAGAGTGAGACGGGGTGAGAGATCAGAGAAGGGAGAGAGGAAACAAGATAGAATGAGAAAATGAATGACAGAGATACAGGGAGAGAGAAAATAGCCGAGGAAAGAGAGGAAGAGAGGAAAAGAGAGAGGAAGGAACAGAAAGATAGATAAATTTATTGCTCCCATACAAAGTCCATAGAACGTGATATACAGTGCAACAGTGTGAGGGAAAAGGATATAAAGAGAAGGAAAAGACGGGGAGTGAGAGAAGGGAAAGAGAGGGAGAGAAGGAAGGGAGGAATAAGGAAAGGCAAGAAATGAGCGAAGAAGCGAGAGAGGAGAAGATAAAGAGATGGAAAAAAGAGAAGGAAGAGGGAATGTGAAAGGCAGCGAAGGAGTGAGAGAGGGAGAGACACATGGAGAGAAGAGAGGGAGAGGAGGATAAAGAGAGAGAGAGAGAAAAGAATAATAGAGGCAGGAAGGAAGGGAGAAGGCGAGATGAGATAGAGTTGAAGAGAGAAAGAGAAGGCATAAAAATTGAGGGAGTATGGGAGCAGGAGAGAAAGAGAGAGAGAGAGAAAGGGATGGAAACTCTGGTAGGGATCAAGGAGGGGTTTTCGGAAAGCGAAGGAGAGAGAGAGAGAGGAGGGCGCTGGATTGACAGGAGGGGCGTTGCTATGGTAACGGTAGGGGAAAGGGAGAGGGTTGGTTTTCTCCGGCTGCCGATGGAGCATGGAGGGAATCTCCTCCTCCCCCACTCCTTCTCCCCACTCCCTCTACACCCCTCGTAGAAACTCCCAATTTTACGCGGAAGGTTGAGAGGAAGGGGGGTGGAGGGAGATAGAGAGAAGAAGGGGAGTTAGGAAAAGAGGAGAGGGGGCTGTGGAGGAGGGGGTTGAGAGTAGAGGGGAACTGGCGTGGTGTTCGAAAAGATGGAGGAAGCAATAGACGGATGCGGCGAAATTCTCTCGGGAACTACTAGTCATGGTTTAGATCCCTCCAACATTTAAACCTCCAAATGTCCTCTAGTAGAATGTAGAAAAAAATTTAGATTGTCGATTATACCCCAAATTTTGGCCCCGAAATGACATTTCAGGTGAATTATTTTTCTGTCACTGCTCTAAGTAAGCGTTCAGAATCTATTTTTTAGGTCTTAGAATAAAATAAAATCAGAAATACCCATTCGCTAATCGATTATTTTTTTCCTTCCCGTAACATTTTCCAGTACAACCAGATCCTTTATTTTGTGAATTTTGATGTTTCGATTAACTTATACCATCTTTTGTCTGATAAAATTTAAAGTTAAATACCGTTTAGCGTTAATAATGTATACTATTTCTATGTTGTAATGTATTTATCCAGGCCTTTCGTCTTTAAGCTATTTTGAATTTTGTTTATACTCATAATTTAAAATTCATTAAACCTAAGCTATCTCCTTGGCCATAAAATAATGCGGTCTGTCGTGTAAAAAAAACTACGGAATTTATCGGCGGAGAAATTTTCAAGGCGAGATGATATTAATTAAATCGGACGAAAGAAATCTAGCGCATCAGGAGCTGGATGTATGTCCTACTGCACAGTAGACCGGAAACCATTTTTCACAGAAAAAAAAACCGTATGCGATATCAGCGCGAGCCATAGCACAGAAAGAGACGCCGTTCAATCTGTAATTACTTTCAACACATTAACGAGAAGTGGTTCTCGGGGATTATTTTCAAAATAAACATGCAATTTGACCCTGTAGCGATTCATAGGATTTATTATTGGGAAAGGCCAACGCAATTAACAAGGCAGACGACGCCTGATTACGGGGCTAAATCGTTTGCTCGCGTGCCACTCTTTTTCCTCGGGCTATTTCCCGGAAATTGGATAATATTTCGAAAAAAGGAGTTTTCCATGAAAAGCTCTATTTGAGGACTCTCGTCAAATTTCATAACATAATCTAAGAGAATATCTTGAAACAGAATACATCCCATTTTCCTCGTACCTTTTAGTATGTCAAATAACTTGAAAAGCTGCCTTTCTCTCGTTCGCTATATATTTAATCCTAGCAATTCAAAGCGAAATAACCATCAAACGTGTCGTAACAATTAAAAATAAAATTTCCAAATCGGCTATATAAATGACATAGGATTCATCCGTGGTTGAGTTTCATAATTTAGCATCATTTACGAAATTACAAACCAAACACAACAACAGACCAAAAATACTGATTTATTCTCTAAACTTTTAGAACCCGTTCAAAAACCCCCGCTTCCTTAGAGGTTATTTAATGCGCGGGACCACGCAGTAGTAAGCACCGCATAAAAGTACCTTCAGAACGGTCTTAACATACTCCGTACCAAAAAAATATATAATACGAGAGAGAAAAAGATCCTCGTGAGAGCCCAAAAAGCTGGCCACGTAAAAAAAAAAAAAAACATTCCCCCTTTCAAAACCACATAACAAGAGCAACCTTGAGAGACTAAGGAAAGGCATATCCGAGGAACGAAGTGGGGACCCCTGGATAAGAGAGCGGTGTAAGAGAGAGAGAAAGACCCTTTCCCCATGAAAAGCGCGCCAATGGATGAGAAGATGGAGGGAGGAGGAGGAGGAGGGAACGAGAGAAGCGGAAAGTCTAATTAAGGAGAAGGGGTTAGGCGTTTCAATGCTTCATTTCAGAGACACTCTGGGACCGAAAAGCCCTCCTCTCCACCCTCCAGGTGGCGAACCCTCGGAAATAAGCAGGGACATGGAGGAGGAAGAGAGAGAGAGAGAGAGAGGGACACAGAGAAGCAGAAAGTACGAAAAAGAGAGAGAGAGAAAGAATATATACTTATAGGTTGGACGGAAATCAAAGGGATTGTAGGAGGTATATAAATGAAAGTATTTGATGAAAGAATACACTAAGAAAGAATATAAAGAGAAAAGAATAAAAAAGGTACAGACGAAGATTTAAGGGGGAAACGTAAAAAAGTACGTGAATTAATAAAAATAATCAATCGTACATACATGCGGTAAACGATTATAGGAACAGATAAGATCCAAGAAAGGAGATTAAAAATTTAGGAGATTTAAAGAATAGGTAGAGACTTGCAGGAGGAAATGAGAGACGTGGACACAGAGAAAGAGAATACAGAGGGAATATAAGGGTAAAGTAAGAGGAATGTGAATGAAAATATTTTATGAAAGAGTAGGTGAAGAAAGAATGAAAATGAATTAGAATGCAGAAGAAGATTTAATGGGGGAAATAGAATCGAAGTTTTTTTTTCATTATTCCGTGAATGGGAAAAGCAAAAAAATTGTATACGGACGAATAAAGCCAATTAAATATGGTTAATGGGAATAGAAATGATATCGAAGAAAGATGGATGATTGATGAGCTAGAATTTAAAGAAGAATGACTAAACGGCAAGAAAGTAAAAGTAGTGAAGACATGATCTATATCAGGCGAAACGGTCCTAAATTTGTTAAAAAAAAACACAACCAAAAAGAGAAAAGGTCGAGACGAAACAATTTTCGATTCGAAAGAGAGACTGCGGAAGAGCCACATCAACCCAAAGGGAAATCTTTATTTTCGTAAATTCGTCCGAAGAGTCATTCACAGCTTCAGGTAATGGGGTCGTAAAACGCATTCCTTTAAAAAACAAAACACTGGAGTTTCCTCTTCACAATGACTACTTTTTCTCTCTCTCTCTCTATCCGTATGCACGCCCCTCGCGTCTTATTATAAACTCCCCTCTTTTCCTTCCTCCTCTGCATTTCGTAATTAGTCACATCAACCCTCTCTTTTTCGCGTATTTTATGCGGCATCTTCCTATAAAAAACGGAAGAATCTCAAGGCACGCGTATTTAAACATCCGAATTTTAACAACAGATTCCAGAAGAAACTTCAGAACACAAATATTTCAAATTACGTTATGTTACTGTCATAATTAGTAAACTATCCTTTCAAAAAATTCAGCTTGGAAGTAATAATCTTAAATGTTACGCTAGGCAAAATGGCGAGGCTTACCTTCACTTGCTAACCGCACGCTCAAAAACGCAAACCTTTATCCAAGGCGGATTTCATTATACACAATTGAATAAATTTGCCACATATTTACCCAACAGGTATGAAATTTAATTTTACGCGGACCTGGATTGAGCGCGCACCGCATTTTACTTCGGTATGTGACGTGATAAAGCTCGTAGTCTATGCAAAGACGTGATTATTTTTTTCATAAGGTATTAAATTTTTGCAACGCGTTTTTACCCAACGCCCCATTTTTAAAGAACGTAACTCCCGCGTTGCGCAAGAGACTACTCTAATTAAATAGAAAAAGAAACAAATTAAGCGACCTCGATATAATCCATCCTTCGTGAAAAAAACGTCGCCTAGGGATTTAAGAGTGAAACGAAGCGCGATTAGGTAAGACATCAGCAAGTGAGACTGTCCTAATGCGGCCCCGCGGTACTAATTCTGTCATCGTATTCGAATCAAAATTCGACGATTTCATCTATGCCTTCGTGGACTTAACACGGCGAGAAAGGAACAACAAAATAACTGGCGCATGGGCGAGAATCCCGTTAAGTGAAGACAAAAAAAAATACCTAGCTTATTATATAGGTACGAAGCGCACCTAGAGGACGATGGCACGTTCGCTTTGTTTACGCTTACTCCGCTCCCGTAAGCGTGGCAACAGTCCGCCATCTACGCTCTCCTATTTTTCGGTATCCATTCGAACGGATTATTATAACGGGATGAGTGCCTCGAAAATGGTGTAGGAGAAACAGAAGCGACAGAATAAAAACCGAAAGAAGAGACAGGGAGATATTGCAGCAATGGAGCGACGAAGGGAGTAAGAGAGAGAGAGAAAGAGAGGAGTGGTAAAGGGAAGAGAAGTGATGGAAGCGATGAAGTGCGCATGTCACACGACGCCAACCCAATTCTTACACCCCCCCCCTCCTCCCCCGCAACCACACTCCGCGCTTCCCTCGCTACACCCCACCCAATCCCCGCCTCCTCCGACTCCCTCCTCTCCCCCTCCCCTCCCCTCCCTTCGTCTCTCCTCCCCCCCCTTCCCCTCTTTTCTCCTCCCCTCCAAAAATCCACCCAGCCACCCACGCATCCCCGACCGCCATCCGGGCGCATTGATTGGAGGCACCATGGCGCAAAGCCCCCCTCCGAACGCATTCACCCGTCCCCTCCTCCTCTTCACTCCCTCTATTCGCCTTCTCCTCCCCCCCCCCTCTTCCTCCCTCTCCCATTTCCCTTAAAACCCTTCTCTTTTTAGCTCTCCCCCCACCCCCTCCCCCATCGAATAGGGGAAGAGAAAAATGGAATGTAGTATGGAGATAGGAGTTCTGGAATAGGAATAGAGAATATGAGAGGAGTCGGTACACACAAGTCGAAAGAGTTTCGGAAGAGAAAGACGAGGAGGCAAACGCAATAAACCCAAATGGAAGCAAAGTAGAAAGCAGATTTTTTAAAAAAACCAGAAAGAGAAAAAGGCGTCACGAATCGAGAGGTGAAAAATTTTACGAAACGGAATAAAAAAAGGAATTTGAAGTAGAAATATCCCCTAAACCTTAGATTTTACTTAGGCAAATCGCTACGGGGTGTAACGCCTAAAAGTTTAAGAGAACGGTACTTCAGAGATATACCGATGAGGTCGAAAAATAAAAAAAAACCATTCTTTCTCTTTCAATTCTAAAAACTCTCAACCTCACGTAACACTACTTCACTCTCTCTCTCTCCCTCTCGCTTTCACTTCCTCTTCACGCGCCCACTTAAGGGTGTGGTCGAGAGAAGGAAGGACGGCCTTCGAAGCGTCTCGACATGTGGTGTCGGAGGCTGCGGAGGCGGCGGTGGTAGCGTTGGTGTACTGCCTGCCTCCTCTCACCCTCTTTTTCCTTCATTTCGTCCTCCAGCTCTCTCTCTCCTCCCTTATCTCCCCGACTCTTTCCCTATCCCTCTCGCCCTCTTCCTCTCTCTCTCACTCCGTCTCTCTCTCTCTCTCCCTCTCTCCCCCTCTCTCTCGCAAAACGCGGTTTCGCTCCGAAAAATCGGTCGGAAAAGAGGGTAGATGGAAAGAGAGAGTGAATTTATAAGAGGAGGGGGATAAAAGATTCATCATCCTCGCTTTAACGATCCCCTTAAGGGGGAGGGGATAGTGATGGGGGAGAGAGAGCAAAAGAGAGAGGGAGAAAGAGAGAGAGAGGGAGAAAGAGAGAGAGAGAGAGAGATCCGGATTATGCAGCCTTCGGTTTTAAATAAGGTAGATACGCCGGGTGTGATTAGAAACGACGTTAAACCCATCGTGAAAAGAGGTTTCGGACGTAAACAGTGGCAAGACACCTGAGAATAGGAGGGTTTGGGGAATCAAAAGCACCGATCAAGTCGGTCGTGAAGAGCGAAAGAAAAGGGGACCAAGATGAAAGGATGAAGGAGAGGCGTAATTAAGGAAAGACGATCAACAAGGAACGCGAAGAGGATTTGTATTCGAGAGATTTAGAGAAAGACGCTGGAAAACTAGAGACAGAGAGGTAGCGATAGGGTTTGCGGTGAGGTTATTGGACCAAACGAAATACCCACTGGATCAAAGTTCGATTCCAAGATTCTATTTTCTTTCAACATTTCGTTCAATTTCGACTATCGTTTCTATCTGAGTTTATATCTTTCGAGATAGGAGGAAAAGGTCCAATTGAATCCCTTCTAACATGTCTCAAATAGGTAAAAATCCTTTTCGAGAAGCAGCGATACGATCCAGACGCCAACCCTCGTGACAGTGTATGTGGGATTCCTCTTCCCAATTCGCTTTACGGTTGCTGCTCAACTCACCCTTGCTGGATCACGGAGCAAGAGCTTGAGGTATCGTTTTCGACTCGGAATGACAAAATTGCTTTTGGATGTTCCTCTCACACGAGACTGCACCGGCAGAGTTTTTGTTTGTTCATCGATAGACACTAATGCAGATACTCGAAAATAGTAAGATACATTTACCGGATAATTTATCGAACAAAATAGAGAAGAAAGAGACACGAATGAGACGATAGTCTTTACAGAGGTCAGAGTAATGTTAGTATGATGTGTGAATGCATTAGGTTTATTTGAGTTATATAGATTTTTTTTTTAAAGAGGCAATTCAACATGAAATGACCAAATTACGTCCAACTTGTATTGATAGAAAAACAAATAAGCAAAGGGATAATGTATTTATGTTCGTATACGTACTTACGCATGAATAGAGCGTAAAAAATATGGCTAGTAAAATAGAAAACGGAAAAGGAAAGCGATATGACATGTGGAGCTTTAAAAAGTAGTATGAGGCGACCGTTGGACAATTTGTCGAAGAAAAGAAATAGAAAATAGAATGAGAGTCGAAGAAATAGAACGTTGGAAGGGTCGGAAGTGACGGAACTAGGAAAGGGACGAGAATGACGAACAAGTAGAGAAAATACGGAGGAAGGAAGGGGGAGAGAGAGAGAGTGAAGAGGGGAGAGTGGCTGAGAGAGGTTGAAAGGGTGTCAGAGAGGGCGCCCGGGAGTTGGGAGGCATCGAGGGAGAAGATTGAAATAAAAAAATAACGACGAAGGGAAAGGTGAGGGTGGAGGATGGGAGATTGACAGGTGGCAGGGGGTGGAAGGCGCGGAAGATAGGAAGATGGAGAGAGAGAGGAGAGGAGAGTAGAGGGGAGGGAGGGAGGGGGGAGGAAGAGGGGGAGAAAAGATGGAAAAAGAGAGATAGAGCTCTGTTGGGATGGGTCGAATGGGAAAGTCGAAAGGAAATAGGGTGGGGGGAGCTTTTAAAAAGGCCGGGCGCCCCCCCTCCCCTCTCTTCCCTCCTTCACCCCTCCCCCCTCTCTCTTTCAACCCCGAGTGGCGCCGGGTGGTGGGACTGAGTTGGTGGTGGTGCTCTCGGGTTGCGACGGCTCCTGTCAAACACAGGCGGCAACGTGCAACTGCTGGCCTCTCCCTCTCTCTTTATCGCTCTCACCCTATCTCTAGTGGAGGGAGATAGCCGTTGGAACGCGGGAGCGGAAGGAAAAATACGATGGGACGGAAGAGAAAGCGATAAAGGACGTAAACATAGAGGAATGACGAAAGAATAAGCGTTGAAAGTACTTCGGGGGAAAAAAACGCTTGTGCAACTGCATAAACAGGAAGAAATGTCGGAGAATGGAAGGTGTGTGTGAGAGTTATGCACAAAGCGACGTGACTGGTGCAGATACAGAAAAAGTAGGCTGACAGATACGTCGATTTGAGGGAACCCTTTAAAATGTATATTTAGTTGAGAAAATATCCGGATTGGATATTTGTGTTTTTGTATGAATTTGTATGATGTGCTTCAAGTTATTTAATGATTTTTCCCTCCCTCTCGATTAAATTTTGATCGGTTGATTTAAATTGCCACACCTCAGTTATTTTACTTAAAATATAATGAAAATATCAATATATAATTGAAGCTATATGAAAATCTACTTCCTGCGCTTCCTCGATAATGTCTTTGAGGTTGTAAACATTATGCAACCATATATATTAAATTCTCTTTACCCAAATATATTATTAACGCCAAAATTCCCTCTTGAGATGCATCAAAAATCGCTGCAATAATGACGAAAATATTTTACTTTAAGAAAAACTTGGACGTCACAAACGTCCAAACTCCGCTCTGACCAGCATATTTTTTTTCGGAGGACAAATCATTCCAAAAATATAAAATTGGAATAACGATCGAATGATGAGGTAGGGATATGATTTGGGGCGGATACGAAAATGACATGGGAGATAAGAGACGAAAAAAGCAACACGAGAGATATATAAAGATAATGGAATTTCATCGTTAAAGCAAGAGATAAAAAAATGTCTTTAAAAAAACGAGCGCTGGAAGTCTGCCACGGAGAATTGAAATGATTATCTCTGGATAAAATTGTCGATAATGCACGGAAAGTCACTTGATATTGATAGGGCAAGCTAGGCTCTTAGAAAGCTGAGTGGGTCGATTTGGCAGTTAAGGCCGAGTTAATGAAATATTTGTGAGATTGGGAAATTTACGATGGATTATTAACAGAAAATTTGAGTGTAGAGTGAATACTGTTAAAAAGACATTGCGGAGGTTGAATTTTCATGCACTTTAACGAATTTCTTCTTGACGCTTAAAATTGTACGAATTGACATCAATTACATCAATTTCTTCTTTAGGCTTTTAGAAAAGTTACGTAATACTTAATCAATTTAAACAAAAAAATTAACTTCAACTGCTCATCAGGTAAAAAATGAAATACCGCAAAAGAAACACATACTTAGTGAAACATATATATCAAAAGCGAATTAAACTTGGAATAGAATTGTTAACACATCAAAATTCTGAATCGAGAGCGGTTTAAAATAATAAAGCTTATAATGTATATTACTGGATATCTGCTATTATAGAAACAAATAAAAAAATATGATGGCGTTAGATCGATGAACTGAGCAGTTCCTTTAGGTTTTACCATAATAATGCGAAAGTTATAAGTATATAAACGAAATTTCTTGTTTTTATTCATAGCAATCGTAAAAAACGGCTATCATATCACTCACTAACTGCCCAAACTAACACTAATTTTTTTATTCTTTCTTCTTTCATTTTTCGCCGAGATTCCCTTTCCTCCCTCATTCCTGTCTACTCCTTCCCTTTCTCCATTTCCTCCTACCTTTCTCCTAGCGATCTCCCTCCCACCTTTCTCTTCCTCTCCACCATTTCCCACACTTCTCCCATCCTTTCCTCTTCCCAATATCTCCACATTAGCCACCTGCCACCTATCGTCCATTCTCTACACTACTCTCCTCAGAGAGTAAGAGAGAGAGGGAGACGTGATTTTGTAAGGTTACAGGATGCAGACCGAGAGAGTAAAATGGAGGTGAGGAGCTGGAAAATGAGTCTCCGTCCTTTCTCACATCCGCCATATCCGCTCATTTTCTCCTCCGAAACACGTTCCCTAATCCATCTCTAAGAGAGAGAGACAATGCAGGACAAAAGCCGAGTCCGTAGGAGATGCAACAGAGGGAGAAGCAGGTGTTGTCGTAGACCGTTGCCAAGAGGTATAAGGTGGGCATAGGAGGGAGGGAGGGAGATGAGGAGGGATGGGATTGGAGGTTTCCAAGGAACGGAGTCAGGGAAGGAGCCTGGATTTTCGGAGTCCCTTGGTGCGAGATGAGGCGTCCTCTCTCCTCCCCACCCCTTTTCCAACCCTCCTTTCTTCCCTCTTACCCTGGTGGTTCCCTCTCTCCCTCCCCCCCTCCCTTCTTTTACCCTCCCGTCCCTACTTAGGGCGCGAGGACCAAGAGAGATGGCGCCACTATATCGCCATCTCCCCTTTAAAATCTCTCTCTCTCTCTCTGTCTCTCCCTCTCTCCCTGTCTCTCTCCGTCATTTTTGCGAATGAACGCTCTACAGATTGACTCGGGAGCTTCTCTCCTTTTTGAACAAAGAATAAATAACCAAAGCGAGGTTGGACATAAAACTGCGACGGGACGAGGCTAGGATTTTCAGTTAATTACACGCGGTTTCTCTTTTTTAAGGTGTTTCTTTAGGGAACGCGATTGCTGAGTATGAGGAATGCGAGGACGCGAAAGGAAACGACTCCTTAAATCGAACCACGAAACGTTGTGATATCGAGATGAAATAGTATCCATCTACGTAAAAAAAAATATTCTTCTTATTATTACAATGCATTAAGTTCATCTGAAACTTGGTGGTCTTCTCCGATTTGTTCATTATATCTGATAGCGCGACTCTTTGAGCTGTATCTGCACAAACGAAGTGGTGTTTTTAAAATTTTGCCTAGGTATCGATGCTTTCCTTAATTAGCTAGTAGTAAATACTGTCAAGTTAATTTCTATCGAGGAAACATAAATTATCCGGGAATGACTCGTCCAACATCTCATTAGCATTTACTTTATTGAGTCGAGAGGGTGTCACAACATATCAGATTTTGCTATTGAAGTGGATTATATTTTCAATAATAAATACAACGTGTGAAGTGTGTACTTAATGATAAAACTGTATTAAAAGAAAGATTATGTTGCCTATTCGCCGTAAAAATAAATTTTAGAGTCAAAATATGATAAATGATTGCGAAATTTTATTATGGATTGAAACCTAATATGCGTAATCCTTAGTATGGAAAAAATTGGACTGCTTAGACTTCATATGTAATTTACTGCTTCATTTTTACCGCCAAATTAGAATTCAAATCGAGTTAATTAATTTTTAAATATTATACCTAATAGAATTTCACATAGCGAACTATTAGTTAACGGATATGCTTTCTTTATACCTAAATATATAGCAAATACATAATAATTTCGTAATATAAACCAATACTTCACAAGATCTAACTAAAAATAAACGATAAATTTGCTTAACATAAATTTGCTTCATATTACATATTATTAATTATATTAATGTCTTTTACAGCCAAAGTCTTTCAAAAATGGGACCCCTGATAATTAATCGCGATCATTTCGTCAAATTAAAAATACGTTATGGCATGTACGTACCTACTGATTAAAAATTTTTAATGTTGCGTGATTAAACGGTGGTCCATTCGTGCGCGCAGTAAACACGATACCCTGATGAATAAAGTTTTTAAGCGGAAAAATATTACCAATTCCAATTAGTTTTTTTTTAACAAACGCACGCCTCAACAGAAAACGAGATAAGCGATCAGATAAAGTCGTTGACAGTGACCGATTATAATTAAGAGAAATCCGAGAATAATACGACGTAATTAGCCAGACCTTATCTAAACGATCGGAGATTTGAGGCACGCCATTTTTTCTAAATAAGATCCGAAGATATTCTCTCCCTTTACATCGCATTACATTTGCGGATAATGTACTACTTTCGTCCATGATTGAAAAATAAAATAATTTTAAGGGTAATATCTACTGGAATATTTCCCGGGTAATCTTCTTCTTCTCCTTCCCGCCACGCCCATCTCGCTTCTCCCAAACCCCCTTTTCCCTAACCATCCACGAGTCGCCGTCTTATCCATTGACGAATCACTTAAAAAAAGAGAGCCACCCTGAGTAGATTGATTTTCCGTGCCGGGAATAGGATTGGACAAGGTCTCAGGGGCGGAGCACTGTCATTGATCCAGTAAACGATAAATAAAACCCTCATACAGGTTTAATTTTGAAACGCTAAAAGTATTTTTTAGGCTTACTGAACGACATCCAACTATTTATACAACAATTACTTGCTCAAATATCTCCAATAACTATAAGGTCATGAAAAACCGCATCACGGCTGTAAGGCAGCCGTCATCAGTGGTATTCACCGATAGTAGAATATAAATTTTCTATAGTTGAATGCTATTGTTACATTGTAGCCTATATATTCTTATGATTTTTCATAATCTTTTTTAATGGAGACAGGGGCACCTTAATTATATGGGTTAAATGGGCTGCAACCCTAGGGCGCCAGGCGCCGCCGCTCCACAAATAATATATATATTTTTAAACTTCGCATCTTTGTAATTTAAACTCAAAAAGTATAAATTGTCATAGCCTTTTATTTCTCAAGAGGCTCGCCATCTATTACATGCTTCAGGTAGTGAATATGTGGCTACTTCCCTGTAATTTTGAGCAATCGGAAATGCTAGGGGTTTTCTGAAAGTACGTAGGACGGCAGCATTCAAAAATTTCACTCGTCGCACACTGTATACTGGACAGAATCATAATAGCTATACTTCAGAGACTCCGAGGAGAAGTGAAGGTCTGGCGAATTTACGAGGGCTTAACGAAGGTTCAGGTTTACATTTGAAAATTCTCGGGCCATGTCATTTATTTCCATAAGCATTTCTCGATGCCAAAACATGATGATATAATGGTTCATTCGTATAGAATGCACATATCTACGAGACGAAACGAGTATAAGCTACGTCTGTATGTACAAATATCCATACCACTTGAGATGGCAATCTGGACCTACATACGCTGTGATAATTGTTTCTCGGTTCCCAGGAATCTTTCTCGAGCCCTGTGGCTAGTCCGATGGAAGTCTTTACAACGAAAGGTAGTCGGCAGTATTACTGTATTAAATACGTATTAAATTTACGTGAATGCAATTGCGATGTACATGTACTTACACAGATTGAATCGTGTTGTTATTTTCAACATTCTCCGCAATCTACACATTAGGACTTTTGTCCTTCTTTAGAATGGATCGTGAAGTAGAAAGAAAGTTGCATTCCAGTGCATCGAAAGAAAAAGAATTGGCGAATTGGAAAAGATGGATTAAGAACTACATAAGTGAGTCTTATATTTTTTTATCAAAATCAATTAATTACTCAACCCGACAGTCGTGGTAACCTGTCCTTTTGTACAGAAATATCTAGTTTTGTGGTTTACCTTCGTTAGGCTTAGGAGAGCATTGACCAAACAAAAATTTTATTTATTTGTATTGCGACGATCATTTGACAGTGATCACTTTTCTCTGAGTAAGCAGTTAATAGTGGAGTGTTGAGGTATTTTGCTGAAATTACTCCGCGGACAAAGTACGCCGCGCGCCCGATAACTCGTGTGACAAATAAGAGGGCGCCCACTCGAGAGTTAAAATGTTTCCACAAAATTATTATTAAAATAATCCATTTTCTTCATATTTAATAATATTACATGCACACATAAGGAAATTCAACGTATTTTTGTGAGATTGTTTATGTTAGCAACAATGAAGATGTAACCATGCAAGAAATTTTCAAGTTCAACTCGAATTAAGACCTTCTCATATGATTTTATCGATAACGGCTACTCCTACAATATAGGTAAATGTATAGAAAATAAAATATTCTTCTTTACCAGTTCTACAACTATTATTTGAAAAATATTTTGATATGAGCAATACTTTACGAGATATGACGAAAATTTAATTTTTTGTCACCAGTAAAGTAAATGTAGAAAGAAGTACTTTTAATATGTTATTTATTTATAAACTGCATTATTATTTGAGTTTCTATTTTGTTTTTTATATTTTCTATTTTTTATTTTAATAAAAACTAGTAGGGCAGCCCCGGATCTCCGATCCTCAATGCGATTTAAATAAACTAATGGTTTAGTGAAATAACTTTTATTGAATAATTAATGAAATATAAATGAAATTCAAAGTATTAAAATAAAAAAGCCTCTTATCTCACCTTAATATAATGAGTAAGAGAGAAACCTATACTCCTGCCAAATTTCAAGTTTCTAGCACATCTACAGATGTTAACAATAAATTGTAAACAAATGCTGACAGTCCTCAACGTAACCACTTCAAAACGTTATAGTATCAATTGAAACAAAATAAAAAACAAATTAATTGCACAATTTAAAATAAAACTATTCGCTGGTAACTTGTTTATTATACACATGTTATTGACACAGCTACAAAAGCTTTCCATACGCAGTCAGCAGACTAATTATCCGTAAATATTTACGTTGCTTTGCTTCATTAATTTCGATGCGAATAATGCTTTTCTTTAGTCTATTTGAAGGTTTAATTGGCATTAAATGTCTCCTTGGAAACGCCCGGAATGAGTACAAAAAATCCGCAAAACTTCGAAAAAGGATGAGTATTTCTGAAAACTTCGACCGTGTACCATGTGAACATCGCAAGAATAAGATAGTATAAAGCTTTAGCCGTCGAATAAAGTAAAAAAGAAGAAAATCGGTCCATATTTACGTATTTTAATGTATGAAGGAAAAAAACCTTGCACTCTAAAAAATCGAAAATCCCGTGTAAACTTATGGGAATATAAAAATGTCTCCTGGATTCGAACCCGGGACACTTTAGCAGAGGAAAATATTTTTCCAGGGACCTCATAGCCAGTAGAAACAAAACGCCGTTTACCGCATATCTTTATGATGAACGGTTCTCGAGAAATACGCCGATATAAATTGTAAACAAATGTCTACAGACGTCAACGTAAAATTAATATATAGTTAGATTAGATGTGTATTTTTTCATTTATGATTAATAAATCGATGTGTATTTACGTATTTACTTTTACATTAAAAATCAGATATCCCCCATCCACTATAAGAGGGAGCATCATGTTGCTAGCCCAGGACGCCCAAATGTCTTAAGACGGCCCTGAATGGAGATGCTTGAGCAAAAACTTATTGCTTTAATATTACTTTAGCCATAATACGAACTCCATAATTCTCTATCGAATACCAGGTTATAATTAACCTAGTTTATTGTTGCACGCGTATTCCTTATAATGCATTACAATCGTGATTCTGGATGGCTTTAGTTTACAGGAGATGCTATCGTATATTTATCTTTGCCATTCAAGCTAAATTACAAGAAATATGTCGTTATCCTACGGTTTTCCGTTCATTCGTGAGGTTAAACGATTTTTCAGAGGAAGAATTGTAGCACCCGGGTATCCGATACCTCCTATAATACCTTCCTCTGCGACGTCGTCAAAGATTTTTCGATCCCTCCTCTTCCCAGCATTCCTGGACCCCTCCAAACCTCCCGTTCCTTCCCCCACCTTAACCCCTTTCCCTCTCCCTCCATCGCTATCCCTCGGGATGGCTTCCAGTGGATTTCCTTTCGACGGAATATAGGGTCTAGCCAATCCTCTTGCGGATGAGAACTCCCGATTCAACCGGAAGATGTCACTGGCATCGATCGAAATGTCTCCCTTTTACCTCCTAACCCCTCTGCTCGCTCTCTCTCTCTCTCACCTCTCTATCTCTCCCTCTTTCTCGGCGTGATATCGTTTCACCTTGCGAATATGAAGCGAAGGACAGATGAAATGGAGGATAGGCCTTTCTGGTGACACCCATTCATGCGCTGTAGAGAAAATGTACGTCCTCATTGATTATACGTACATTTGTAGGCCTTTCTTCTGTTACACTTTGAGGGATTGCGAAATTGCGTGTGTATGAAGTTTAATTCTTCAGCGAATAAACAGGAACGCGTTATCATAGGTAGCACGGCAGCGGTTGCGAGGGTTTTGTGATAGGTTAGGTTACACGGGATAAATATATATATGGTGATATTTACGCTAATTCATTTCTTTAGTTTTTATTCTCATAATGATCGTCGTTTGTGCCATATAAATATTTTTCACGAGCCATACTTGAGAAAATTGAGACGCAACATTCGAATGACACGAAATGTGAAACGATGCTATATCAATGAAAGCCTCTTTTCAACTAGGAAAGTGCCCATAAAAACGCCCAAAAAGTACAGAGCAAACATTAACGATGGCGCTGACTCCGTGATTTCCAAAATCCCATTCGCTATAATGTAGCGCAACATAAAAATTAAATCACTATATGAAAATCAAATGAACACGACGAAACATTAAATGAGACTATATTTTTAAGGAAAAAGATTCCCAATGTTATTATAGGAAGTTACATGGGAGGTTATAAAAACTATACACATGAAAAACACCTAGTTTGGGTAGAAAATTAAACCGCAGGAGCACTATCGGGTAAATGAAATTTGGATGAAGATTAAGTGTGGAGGCGACGCCTGTGAACTATGCAAACCGCCGCGCACAAGTATATGTAGTGATGCATAACCAACAGGGGCGTGAGCCTCTGGTATAACAATATAGTATGTACTACGACAATGGTTCGCTTTTTACTGACAAAAACCTACTCCCCACCCCTATTTCGAGACGTACAAGAATTAATAACCCTTTCACGGGAATAAACCAGCAAAAATTTCGGTAGGCAAACAAACAACGGGACAAAGGGCGCTTATTTTTTTTTTGTTCGAGTGACGCGACCTTACAAAATTTTTAATTAGGGAACGCAACAAAGCAAAGCGTCGACATTCTTGCCAAACATTCCCTCCTCTCGGGAGGGAAAAAAACAAGAGATGAAACTGTTTCGCGAGAAAACGAAACGCGCATTAAAAAAAAAGAAACTATTTTTTAAAAAACATATTCAAATTTAATTAATCTATATAGGCACGAAGTTTCGAAAGAAAAAATCCGCGATTATTTTAATTTTTGTCCGTCGAATAATTCCTCTCTTTCTCCCGCACTCACACTCTCTTCCTCAATTAAAGAATTTTCTTTTGATTGCTACAACTGGAGTTGTCGACGTTCGCTCAAGACTCGGCAAACACGTGGAAATTGAATTAAAGAAGCACTTTATTTATCGCGCGCTGCGGAGCGAGGCTGCGTGTTTGTGTCTCTGGGGAGGAGACGGAGGCGTGCATAGAGGTTGCGAGGGAGGCTGGCGGAAGGCTGGGAGGGGAACGCGGCGTGTAGTCCGCGGCACACTGTTCCTCGCCCGGGACTCTCTCAATACAACTGCACTACAACAAGGGCTCATTCATTTGTCGAGTCTTTGGTAGAGGAGGGCGAGGCGGAGGGGCGAAGGGGGAGGGTGAGGGCAAACCCAACCGTGCAAACAATTAGCACGAGAGCATTTTGAGACTAACACTAGCGCCATCCAAGTCCGCTTTTTTTCCTTGAAAATTGAAAAAATAAAAGAAGTTCGAAAACAAAAAAAAAAAGAAAGAAAGAACGAACCGCGGCTGTGCGGAGTCGGATTTGTTTTTTTTAATTTCCTTCCATACCTCCACGTCTCCCTTTGTTTGTTGTATCCATTGTTGATGTGTATATTGTTGTCACAGTGGTCTGAGAGCGAAATGGAGATGAAGTGTGGGCGGTGAGAGGCCTCCGTGGAAACGCGCGAAAACAATGGCCAATCGACCGTCAGAGAGCGGAACTCCCAACACACACACACACACACGTATACAGAGACAGCGTATACAGGGAGCATGTTCCCGCTTGAAGCAGCTTTCTCCCTCCATCTCTCTCTCTCTCTCTGGAAATGTTTTGCCACGGGAAAATCCACTCCGCGGAGAGAACGGCAGAGAAAGGAGAAATATAGCGAGGATTGTAGGGAAACGTAGTAGCTGGAGAGAGAGAGGTAGAAAGAGAAAGGTCAAAGGTAGAATACGTGTGCGAGAGAGAAAGAGAGAAAACAGACTAGAATGATACAAAGAGAGAGAGAGAGGGAGGATTTGATTGACCCAAAGTGGAAGAAACAAAACTTCGGCAAAATCCGAACAAATGTTAATGGATTACTCGGAGAGTACTCTCCAGACGGGCTATAGTACATTAGCGAAAACCGCTTTTTCGTTTCGGTTCGTCCATGGCCGGCGTCCGTTTTCAGACGAGGCTTGCGGCCACGCACTCAACAGACCGGTTACATTTACTCCAGGACCATTTCCATTGCGAAGGAGGTCATATTTGGTTTCCAATGATGCGTCGCGAAAATAAACAAAGGACTTCTGAATCGGGTTTCGTCGCGTCGCGCGAAAATAATTACTCCATATATGAAATACGCCAAATAATGAGCGCATTTATTTTTGTGAGGATAGAACTTTTAATGAAAACGTAAATATTATGTTGTTTATTTAATAACGTGTTGATGGTAAGTAAAAGTTTGAATGTGATCGTTCTTTATCACGAGTTGTATGTTTGCTACCACAACTTAATGGAATGCGTATCAATTTTTAACTCCAAATGAAAATTCCATAATGGAATTTCATTTTAAAATGGTAAACAAGTACGGAAAGAGCTGCTTAATCAGACAGTAAATGGCGGTTTTTTCGAAAATATTTTGTTAATATAGAATTTTGATAGTATATATGCACACTGGTGAGATTATTCTGTAATAAATCATAGCGAGACTACTAAATCGACTGGCGAAAAAACGTAGTTTCTGGCTGCTTTCGTTTATAAGATAGGTCGTCAAACAGACAGACAGATGGGCAGACGATCCTCTACATGAAAACTTTAACAAAGAGACAATACTAAATCGATTGTCGAAAAACGTATCTGTCTTTCTATCTCTCTCTACTTTCGTTTAGGAGGAGTTAGTGCGTCAGACAGACAGACGAACAAACCGAACGCATAAGCGGATTTTTTAACCGCTAAAAAGAATATTTTCTGCACATAAAATGGGCAAAACGCATCCTTTCTATATTTCAGAAAAAGACTACGAAAATTAAAATGTGTGACTCGACCTTAATGCAATGTCCATCAAACGTCCTCGCATGCTCAAACATCGTTGTCAAAGGGAATTCGCAGAGAAGCTAAAATAATAGTAAAACGAACGCTCCTTCAATCCGGCCCTGACAACCCCAGCCGCATCACACTCTGCTTTACACATCTCGTTCCTAAACTGCACCTTCTCATATCTCATCTCCCACCCTCCTCCCCTTCACCCTCTCACATCCCACCTCCCATCCTCACTCACTCCCAAACCTCACCCATCCTCCATCATGCGGTCTGGGTGCTGAGGACGGCGGAGACAGGAAGGATGTGTTGGTGAGGAGAGGGAGAGAGAGATGAAAAAATGGAGTGAGAAGCGTGAGAGAGGGGAAGGAGGGAGAAGTGAGAGAGGGGAACAACGTACACCGGCAAACACGAAACACCGACTCCCCTACACCATATTCCCCCTCCCTATTTCGCCCAAACCCCTCCTCTATATACACGGGCACACCTCCCCCTCCCCTCTTCCCCTCTCCCTCTTCCCCTCTCCCTCCCACCCCTCCTCCTCCACATACACTCACATAGCCGCGCATACTCACCCGGCGTTTACGTACGACGTTCATTACCGGTCGGAAAACAAAACTGTTGATTATTCACAAACAAGGGACGGTCGCGCGGGTGAGCGCTACATACACACACACATACACGCTCTCTCACACACATACGTACAGTCTTCCCGACATGCTCCGCGGTACACACACGCGCGCGTACACGGGACCCGCTAGGCCACGTGCTGCTGGGAAAGAAATTGCGAGAGGGTTAGGGAGAGAGAGGGGGTGAGGGAGAGAGAGGGGGGGAGAGAGAGGGGGGGAGAGAGAGGGAGAGGGAAGAGTGAAGGAATAGGCGGAGTGTAAACATTCTCCCAGGAGAGGCAAACATGGTTTGGGTGGTGAAATGAGAGGAGGGGGAGGGGAGAGGGAATGAGGAGGGGGAAAGTTTTGAGAGAGGTGGTGCTCGCGGGATCAGCTCTTGGTGCCGGGTGCATAACTCTGGGTGTCCGTTGCGGCGCGGAGTTGGAATTTGAGGAAATTGCTAAACACAGATTCTGAGGAGAGAATTCACAGCAACACAAACTCACGATTTCCAGAAATACACTTGAAACTGCCAGCGAACGACGTAGGAACAAATATGGAGAGAGCTGCCCAAGCCGGCGGTAAATGGCGGTTTTATTTTAAAATTTGCCAATAGAGAATGTTTAAATTTATGTATTCTAGCAAGATCAGTCTGAAATTATATTACTAACAAAATTAGATAGAGGTACAAACGGAAAAACCGAGAAACCCTGCACACCGACACAGAATATTGTGTCGATTGGCGAAAAAACGAATTACCTATCATCTGTTTAGTAATTAGCGCGAAAGACAGACAGGCAAACCGAATGCATATGCGGATTTGTTTTAACCGCTAAAAACACTCCTTAAATTCAAAAGAACCAAAGTAATTGGCTTCGTACGACTAACCAAAGATGCGAAAAGAAAGAATCGATCAGAAAAATTACGAATGAATAATCGCAACGTGAGAATACGTGAAAAAATGAGGAAATTACCGAACATCCACACAGGAAATCGTTTCTTTGTGAAAAATTCAAGTAGGAATTAAAAATACCGATTCTGAGAAAAGGTAAACTTCAAAAGCCATGCGAGAATAAATCATATTCCGCCTCAAGAAAGAGAACTGGAATTGAGACCAAAGAGAGGATTAAACGACAGGAATCGATGTGGAGAAAACACATAAATCCGAGTAACTGAAGGGATTCGTCGTGGCGAATTTGAAACCTCTCACCTGCGATTCCTCATACGCCGTTCGCAGTGTTCCCACGTGTCGTCGATGAAATCGCACTTATATCACGCGACCTCTGAGCAAACGTCCAAAATGCCGCAATTCCAACAACTCGTGCAACGGTGTTTGCCTCCAACGACTGATAACCCCGTTTCACAACAACGCTCCTTGTTGACTTGACAAGCTCCGCGATGCACTCCATGAAGTACTTTGTCGTTTGATTCGAAACTTCCGTCCGTGTTGTCCAATAGCATTGGAACCACGAGTTAACGCTGGATTTTATCAATCTAGATAGAACTAGAGGCCTTGCCCATTGCCGCTAGGCACGTCAATCCCACCCTCCGCTCCTTTCAGCTACGTGCCTCACTAAGTTGAAAATAATTTTTCGGAATTGTTATCAAGATGCAAAGATTTTTGTATAAAAATTTATTTTCTCCGACACGCCGTTTCCCAAATATATAGGGTGTTCAAAAACTCTCAATATAGTAAATAGATAAAATAACAGGTTGACGACATTGATGTTTACTATTGTCATAATCTCACTTGCAGAAATGATTTAGTCTCTAGAGGAAATGATTTTTTTTTAGTGGAAAACTGTTTTTAAAAATAGTAAACATCAGTGTTACCAACCTGTAAGTTTTATCTATCTACTATATAGAGACTTTTTGAACACCCTGTGCATTTTTAAATATTTTTAAACTGCCTCCGTTTCGTTTCAAGACGAGGGACGAGAATGAAAATGGTTTCCTGGATGGTAGAAACAAAACTTCGTTTGACGCATTTCTCTACAACAAATATACCGTGAGAAACACAAGGGTACGAACGGACAGACACTTGAAAAATTATTTATATAGTATATGACCAGGATTGCGCGTATAGTGCTGACGAAGAGCGACCGAGAAGTGATGGACGAAGGACGAGACATTCCTCCTACACCGAGAAAGCCCAACATCTCTCTCTCTCTCTATTTCTCCACACCTTTCTCTTTAGAGGGACCGCTTAAAGGAATTTTCGGCGACTCGGACGACACAAAGTTCCTCGAATCGATCGAGATGACGGTTAGACAGCGGAGGAAGAGAAGGCACGTGCGACCCCCCTTGCGCCTCGATTGAACTTGTCGGTGCTCGATTTGAGCCCGATCCCTGTTCGATCGTGCTTGTACCTTGCACTTGCGTCACTCGAGTGCGCTTTCGAAGTCGCTCGATGGTACTTCAACGAGGCTCCTGAGGGGGAGGGAAGGATGGAGGGAAGGGTAGGAGGGAGAGGTATGGAGGTATCGTGCTTTAGTGCCGAGGATCGCTTGAGCGTGTGTGTGCGTGTGTGAGTGAAGAGAATTCCGCCGTCCTACTGGAGGAGGAGCGCCGTGGATTGGTTGGTTCACAGAGGTGAGAGGACCGCGTCACACAATCCGGGATTTGAAGGATCTCTCGGAATGTGTGTATGCAGAGAGATGACCTCCAGGGAATGGCTATGAGGAGACCATCCCGACGAAATATACCACGGAATGGTTTCGCCTGACACGAGAATATTATTTGTTTGCTCTCACAGATTTAGATTTCATTCCGTCACTTTAATAATAAACAATCTTTGCTTTATCTTAAATTTGTTTTGCACAAAATGAAGTTTTGTTCTTCTATGCTGTTAAAGAAAACCCTTTAGCATAGATGCTAACTTGATTTATAATTCCTACATATTTAGCCTCATATTCTGTATTAGACTACAAGCTAAACTCTGATTAGTTCCTCTTTCATTTCCTATAAATTCCATCACATTTTTCATATGTTGTACAATGCGTCAGACAAGAAAATATTATGCCTCTTAAAAAATGATAAATTATCTAGATTTAATCGTTAGTACAACATGCAAGGAGAACTTACAGCTATGGATCAAATTTTGAGGGATAAACTCTAACCCACGTAATAAACTAAAGATAAGAACCAATATCTACAAGATGCTGATTGATTTTTTAATGTAAGTTTTCTCCTTATTTTCTTAGCTGTCTCTTTTGTGTCATCAAGCGTTTTGCGAAATAAAAATGAAGATAAATTGGTATTTTTGCATTAAAAACACTAATAAAATTGTTAGTAAGTATTTTTATTGCTGCACATGAACTTTTCAGTAGGATATAATGTTGACATTGAGAGGTTTCACGCTTTACAAATTGATTCGCCATTAAAAAGTACTACTCTGAGTAAAAAAATGAGGGAATCTGTCCATTACTCAACAAAAAAGTAAGGGAAAAAAATAATTAATGACTTGAAATCAAACCAAACAAATAAATTAGCTTCGCAATGCAAAATTTTGTTATATTTTCTCTTAAATACAGGACACGAGATCAAAAGAGGACACAGTAATGATGCCAACACTATAAATCGAACCTCATTTTCAATGGCATTGCTGTTAGTCATCCCCCAGTTTCAGCATTAGCAGAGGTGAGCGCGAGGTGCGGGAGGTTGAGGCGGTCGAGAGGAGAGGTTATCGAGGCTAGAAGAGGTGGAGGGAGGCAGAGAGAGAGAGAGAGAGGTGAGAAGAGAGTGAGGGGAAGTACACGGGAGGGACTTTGGGAAGGTGTTTATATAAATGGGACGGGGTCGTTGAGGAGGAGGTCGCGGTCTTTAGGCCGAGGATGGAGTCGGGGGCGGGGCGGGGAGCGTGGCGGAGGAGGTGGGAATGTGGAAGGACGAGGGGTGGTGGTGGTGGTGATGATGACTGGCGTAGGGTGAGAAGGGATGGTGGTACAAGGAATTCGGGGGGTGATGGGGCTGGAGCGGGGCGATCGGAGGGAGGGCCGGGGGCGGGTGGGGCGGTGGTTGGGGGCGCTCACCCCTCTTCTGCAGCTCGTCACGGGACACCACTTGACCCGGTAAGGCGGCTGCAGCTGCTGCAGCGGCGGCCGCGGCGGCTGCGGCTGCGGACGACGCGGCTGCTGCGGCGGCTGGGTTACCTGGTGGCAGTCCGAGGTGCGGGGGCGTCGGAGTGGCGCCCGGGTACCATGCCCAACCCGGGGCCTGACCCCCGTTGAACATGCGCAGCTTGTCGTAGACCGACTCGCTCTGGGCGGAGGCCTGCTGTTCCTTCTGGGCCGCCAAGTTGCGCAACACGCGGTTTATGGAGGAGACCTTGAAATGAAGGGAGAAAAGGATTCTTACAATGAAGAACTAGGTAAAATGATATCGTCACTTATGAACGAATTTCTGTTTTAAATTAAATGATTTATTCAGTAGACTTTATGCCACTTAACGTCTATAACTCGAATGTTAAAAAATTCGAAGAAGATCATTACACTAAGTTTAAAGGGTCGAATTTTCTTTAAGTCGATTTTTTATTCTTTAGATTGCCTAACAATCGGACATCTATTACCATGGAGATACGCACATAAAAATATAATATATATTGCTCGAGATTTGAAGAGGTATTTCTTCAATTAGCATATGTTTTCATGAAGTTCTTGACTACCATTAATATTGCCTTCCGATAATGTTCGTCTAAGCCTTGATTTTATTTTAAAACACAGCTACGACCATATTCTGAGCAATAACCAATAAAGTTAACTAAATAATTTTATTCGAGGAGTAGCTTCCGCATTATTCTGCTACAATCAAATCTAAAAAGCTTATTATATTTTCAGCTAACTTTCTTCTAAAATACTCTTGACGTGAACAAATATCTTCGAATGATAAGTAATTGTCATATATCATGAGAAAAATTTCAACTTTAATGTTGATTCAGTGCCAAAAGCCATCCATTTATTCACTCATACACAGTGGCGGATTAAGGTATCTGAAGGTCCCAGGCGAAAAAAATTCAGGAGGCCCCCAACTAACCGGGAGGGTTAAATAAATTGAATTACAGAAATGCATAAATAGAAAATAAAATATTTATTATATCAACTTGCACATATTGAAAAATAAACAAAAAATGAATTATTGTTTTCGAATGACGCAAGCGATGTTACATCGTAACAAACCTAAGCAGAAACACTAGATGTGTACGTAACTAGTAGATTATACTGATTGTGAAATATTTTACTAAATAAAATACTGAAAAAAATCGAGTTTTGACTGTTGAGGCGAGCGCGTCATGCGCCTGTGCGGTAATCCGCCACTGCTCATACACCTAATAAACCTCTAAAGAAATTGATATAAAATCAATTTAAAGGAACTTTAAAGTATTGTGAAAGGTGAAGCTTAACTGTGAATGACGACGGACCAGATTACGAAGAAAATGCCGTGGTAAACACAGGTACAAACACGTGAGGGAGACGGAAAATGGAGATGAAAGGAATACTTGCACACGGGGTAACTCACACATTATACAAGAAGATAGATATGAAGTGGAGAAAAAAATAATGTTGTTGGTCAAGGAAAAGATCCGAGAAACTTGAGAAAAGTGGGAGAAATGATCAGAGCCCGAAAGAGATAAAATTCGAAAGTTTTAGAGTGAGAGACAAACAGAAGAGGATGCGGAGAAACAAAAGGAGAGAGAGAGAAACGGGGCCTCTTCCGCGGCCAAACCTTCTCCTCCGGAAGAAAGTATTACCCAAAAAAAAATACCCAATGGTGGCGTTCCCTCTTCCTCTCACCCAACTCCCAATACTTCACACCCGACTCCGCGTTATTAAATAAGTTGCCAGCGGTACCATCGCTATGCTTTCTACCTCTCTCTCTCTCCTTCCCTTATCCTCTCGCTCTCTCCCTTCACGTCTCTCTCTCTCCCCCCCCACAAACTCCTTCCCTCCGCCCTTAACATCACTACCGTCCCTTCCAACTCCCCCCCTCCCCACTACGTCTCCAACCCCCACCTCCTCCCCCTCTTCCACCCCTACGCCTCCCCCTACCACCACCACCCCACTTCACTCCAGCGGAAAAGCCTCTCCCGCTGGCTGGGCCGCCATTTTCTGCGCATCATCTGCTTTTGCTGCTCCAGCGCCCCCATCGGAATCTCTCTCGAAAAGGAGGGAAGGGAGGGTGGAGGGAAGGGGCTGGGGAGGAAGAGAGAGAGAGAGAGGAGGGAGGGGGTTTTTCGGAGGGATGGCGGTGTGCAGGAGAGGATGGAATAGGGGAGTGAAAATAGGAGGGAAGGAGGGAGTAGGATGGAAGGAAGGAGATGCCTATAGTCCTCGAAAACATCTCCCGTTCGCCCGATCTCCTTGGAAACTTATCAAAAGGGGAGGGGGAGATAAGGGAGGCGAGAGAGAGAGGGAGGGGAGGTAGGGTGGGAGAGAGAGAGGATGGCGCTAGAGTCGAGGAGTAATAAGAACGACTGCGAAGAGCGATCCGGTGAAAGGCGTTGTTTGCGAACCTTTAGAATTTATTTCGCAGCTAACGATGACGTAACGACCTTCTCCCTGCGTGGTTTGTTTTTTCTCGTGGGACTAAGTTCTCGCAGGCAATAGAAATACTTTACTTTTCGCGACGACGGAATATGAGTTTACTGGTATGATAGACGTATATATGAACAAGACTTTTAGGGTACACTCTGTGATGTCAGAGAAATTAATCCTTCAAAAGAAAATACACGATCAAAGAACAAAAGTAGCTTTATAACTATTTTCGGACTTTTGTCGTTTGCAAAAATAAGCGAAACCACGGGTTTACTCCATACTTCATTGAGTGTTATTGTCTCTTTAATGCTGGTATTGAAAGAGGGGTAGTTAAGAGTGTCTCGTTCCCACTAAGAGAGTCGCGGCTTCAATTCCTGCCAAGGGCACGATCTTCTGTCCTTGTCATCGCCTCTATTATAACACCATATAATTATGGATACCTGCTTTTGTTAAGCATATTCTTATTATTTTTAATATTGGCGTGGTTTTCATCAATTTTATTTTCATTTTGAAGAGCAAGGCAACAGATCGCGAGTGAGAAAATAAATGAAAAAGCACTATGGTATAGGAAGACAACACTGATCATGTAGGAACTACGTGCCACGCAAGACCAGGGGGATTTAAATTGTACCAACCAAATTAAATTCGACGTAGAATACACACGTGAATTCAATTTAGTAGAAAAAATTTTGTAATAAACGACCAAATAATTAGTTAAAGATGTCTTTGAAAGATAATTTCTCAAATTTAAAGCCTTCACAAGTTGATTATTAAAGACTCGATAAAATCATCTTATCAGAACGATACCCGCGCATAAAGAGACGTACACAATGCCAGAGAATGCGGTTAAGAGTTTTTACAGATCCTTTACGAAGAGGAAGAGAAGCAGCGGGAGGGTTTTAGGGGGTGGGAGAAGAGGGAGAGGAGGAGGAGGAGGGAGGGGGAAGTCGACGGAGAAGAGGACCAGAAAGGAATGAGACGGCCATTGGTCAATTTCCAATTCACATCCGGAAAGTGAGGGATTCCCTAGACCCGGCCACAATTCCACGACTCTCTTCTCCGATGCGATCTCACAAAGGAGACCGCAAGGCAAAAGGGGGAAAGCTGGAGAGAGAGGGGGGGGAGAGGAAAGGGAGAGATGGACTGAGAGGAGAAGAGGAGGAGGAGAAGCGGTTCCCTAATAGACGTGAGGAGAAATAGGGATGGGTGGGTTGCGGGGGGGGAGGGGGGAGAGGGGAGGCAAGCGGCGGCGTAGATGGAGACTTTCACGCTCCAGTGCGCAGGCCCTCCCCGTCCGCCCCCTTTAGCCCCGCCCCTGCCGCCGGACACCGCCTCCCTCCACCCTCCTCCCCCCCTCTCTCTCTCCCCTCTCTCTTCCGATCCCTGACCTCCGTCTTTCTCTCCCTTTTCCCCTCTTCCCTCCCAGAGGCGCCTTCCGGAGCACGGCGTCCACAACGAAAGGATCCCCACGCAATGGCATACTACATCACTTGAGGACTTCTATGGACACCTAGGGATGAAATTCCGTGAGAGGGGAAACGATATCCCGACCGCTCTATCTCTCTCTCTCTCTCTTGGACCTTGCTATGCATCATCCACGCCGCTTTATCCCACCTAAGCACGCATTTTCCCATCTAGTCTCATACGCGATTCGCATCGCGTTCCCTTCGCTTTAGGGTCACTTTGCACGCGTCTTAAGCGAGCATAATGCGCTAAATTTGGATTTGATTCATAAGAGGATTACTCCCGGATCTCGGAGCGTGGCTTTCGTTTAGGAAATTTTTTTTTATGCGTTGATGTTAAAGGATAATTAGACGGCGAGAGGATTATGCTGGTATTTTCTAAGTCTGGAGTGTGTAAAATACGCCTCTCTGGAAATTAAACATAAGGTGATGTTAAGGATTGTGCCACTGGAACGAATTTCGCATGCGACAATTCTGGAAAAAATATCCCTTTTTAAGTAATATTTAAAATCGATCCCCAAAAAATTTTATCGCGATATTTTTTAAAGCTCCTTTTAGGTTTGCCATCCAGTTAGTGGTGAATCAAGGGAGGATCTAGATACTTCACAAGGGGGAGGCGATTAGGTACTGACTTTTTCCAGGTGTGTGGATATTTTTAACTTGTATACTAAATCTCTGTCAAAATTATTTTTATTAATAAACCATGGAACACGATAGAATAGTATGATAATTATCACAGTGAAAGAAAACGTCCTGCAGCAAGCAACTTCTTCGGCTTCCCCTTTTGCTACCCCTAAAGGGTATACAAGGGGGAGGGGGGGGATGATCGCCACTGTGGTGAATTAAATAATAATATGCTGAACTAATGAAGCATAAGCATCCAAACTTTCAAAATATATCATGTGAATTATGTGAGGAAATTTTAGTGAATCATTCACGTATTTTGCACTCATAATCCCTTATAGAAAGTTGCAGTAAAAGGAGTCGCTAATAACTCTAACAAATAAATCACTAGAGCTAAAATATAAAGCTTAACATCTTTCCTGACGCGAGCCTTTCTGCCTGAGAATTTTTCGAGCGGGAAAAAAGTAAAACGAAATTTTAATCAAGAAGTACTTGGTGCACGGCTCGAAAAAGGAGACGACTGGTTTAGAGGGAGCTTTTGACGCACGCGAAGCGCCGCCAGTGGCCAAAACTGTCCCCAAACAAACATTCACATGGTGCCTAATGGGAGTGTCAAGACTACCAGCGTTATTTATTGACTCTCCCCATTCTACGGGCCAAGATGGCAGTCCGGCGCAAGACATGGAGAGAGCGAGAGAAGAGGAAAGTAGAGAGAGAGAAAGAAAACAGAGAAAGAGGAATAAAGAGGAAGAGAAACGAACGAAAAACCTAATAGCGAAAATCGTAAAACTACAGCCGCAGCGAAACGTTAGAGAATGAAAGAGGGAAGAGGGGTTTGTGAAGGGAGGGAAGAGGACCTTTTTTTTATCTCCCGGGGAATTTTCTTTTATTGCATTTTTTCCCTTTTTACGCGTCCCGCGGCAGACGCTTATATTGACGAGACGCGCTTAAAAAAAGGGGGGAAATACCGAAAAGATAAAAAAATAAATGGAAAAATGTGAAGGAAGGGATTTTGGGGGGAGGGTGGAGTTGCAATGGAGAAAAAAGCAGAGGTGGGAAAGGAGAGAGGGAGAGGAAAGGAAAAAGAGAGAACGAGAGAAAGAGAGAGAGGGGTGAGGAGAGGGAAGTGGGGTGCAGGGTAGGAAAATGGGAATGGGAAACGCCATTCTCCTTTCGGAATGTTTCGAGTAAAGCTCGTTTTCGCCTCCGGTATAATCAAAAAAACGCTTTAAAAACAGAAGACAGGCGAAATAAATTCGCACCGGACAAAGGGGTTGGCGAGGTAAAGGAGCTTAGGGAAAAAATCAGAGAAAGGGAGCGAGAGAAGCAGAGAGAGAGAAAGAGAGAAACGGAGGGAGACGGAGGGAAATGAAAAGAGTAAAAAGGAGAGAATGCTAAATAGATTGACACAACAGAGGAAGAGAATGAGAAGGACACTTAAAATGGTCGGCGGTCCGCGCGGACTATTTTTTTAACGATATTAGATAATAGAGTAGGGAATATAAACAAGGTTAATGACGGAAATACGAGTAAATACAAAACGGGGATGAAGTGATGTTGATAAATTTAAATGATGCTATCATGGGAAATTAAAGCGGAATTAAAAACAATTATCTACTTCTAAGAATGGTGAAGGTGGTGAGTCTATGAAAAGTAGAAATTAAAAGCTAATACACGACAGAGACTAGTACAAATCTTGGAATATAAAATCGATAGACTGTATAAAAGCAAGAATATTAATGATTTGCGCTTTAATTATTAACAATAGACTAACCTTCACTAGTTTTTATGAAAAAATCCGAGTAATTTAATAATAAACTAAATGAGGTAAATGTTCTATGGTATATAAAAGAATATGTAGGCGATCTGTAAATACATATAATGTGTATAAAGGCATATCAGTGTGTAAATATATGTGGGCGATTTTAAAGGAGTATGAGTGGCTGGCAAGTCGGACAGAAAGAAGCGTACGAATGAGAAATGGGGGCTGGGGAGGGGGAGAGTGAGTGAGTGAGAGAGAGAGGAAGGGTAGAGGAGAAAGGGGAGAGAGAGAGGCGAGTTTTAAAGCGTGCAAAATGGATTTCGGAGGAAACGAAGAGAGTTTTAAATGATTCCGCACACCTCCTGCGCTGCAAGCGGGAGCGCAAAAACTGACTCTCACCTTTTTCAACAATAAAAGTACGTAATAATAGAGGAGAAAAAATAATCGCAAAAGTGAGTAGCAAAGGGAATAAAACTGAACGTTCGTTCTCTTTTATATATATATATATATATATATATATATACATATATATACATATATATACATATATATACATATATATACATATATATATATATATATATATATATATACATATATAATTTATTTATTTATTTATTTTTTTTAGAGCGGTAATATTCCCGGGCGGTGAAAATAATTACTCTGAAATTCGCCCAGATAAAAGGTTGCGCGAATTTCAGAAAGGTAGCCTAAAAATTCGATAATGACGATCGCTTTCAGCAAGAATAGAATGAATAATGACAACATGCCGCCAGTTTAAATGAAGGTAATGAGTTATAACATGCAACAGAAACTAACTTCTTATACCTAACGCTGCTTATAACAAGACTTACTTTTCTCGCCTATTACTAGCCTTAGGTTCCACAGGAATATTTACCTTCACTATAAAGAGCATTCAAATGAAAATTCGTAGTAATGAATGGAGAACCCTCCTAATAACCATAAAAATTATTTAAAAAGAAAAGAACTCACATGGTTTAGGGGAATTTACTCCACGCCAAACCAAACACGCAATCTCACTCCGGTTTATTATTTAACCATAGGGTTCATAATTTATGTATTTTCTTTGAAAATTAACAGACCTATGAGTGTATAAGCAATACTGCACCAATTCTTGCAATTACTTTATACAACAATATTTCCTCAAATATAAACGGCGAATATATTAATATTATTAATTTTTTCCACTTATATTGTCAAATATTTATTTTTATTTAAAATAGAAACAATATAAAATGCGTAGGACGTCATTCCAAATTTTTAAGAAATCGTATGGTTAATAGTTCATGACACGGTTTTGAGAATAATGTTAATGAAAGGAGCATTTTTATAAACCCATACCGTTTTAACTAGTCCAAATGAACGAGTAAATCCAATTCAGATACGCTAAAGTAGCTTCATCTAAAAGTTCTAAACATTTTCAATCAATTCACCGAGATAAAATTCCTTATACATAATAAATTTCAATCATATGACCATAACGTCTTGACGACAACGTGTTTTTATTTAATCTTGCCGAGAGTTAAAGCGAGTAATTGCTTCTCAACATTCATACCGCGGAGTTGGATACCGCAGTGTAAATGAGCGATTTCTTAAAAAGATTACGGTACACTAATCCCTCAAATTGCACGTTTTTTCCTTTTTAGCACTATTTTAAAGTAATATTCGAGTACTTAGAAAGCACATTATGTTTGAGTTCATCTTTGAGGTTATAAGAAAGGTTAAAGGAAGCAATGCTATAAATGCAAGTTGAATCATTGCATGTCGATCTCAAGACGGCGCTCAATCTGTAACCTCAGATACTATTCATATATGACAACTTACCTCTCCTTGCGCGGTTCCGCTTTACACGGTCTATTCTTGAAGCGAAACGCGAGCGATCGGTACATTTATTATAGAAAATCATCCTTCCTCCCATTACAAGAAAATAACACTCCACCCTAAAGAACGGGGCCTGATAATCGTGAACTTCCGAAGCGATATTTTTAGAAGACCGACCGTGACCTCCGCGAAGATGTCTCGAACACGAGTAGACGGTACATTTATCGAAAGAAATGTGTCATAAGGGACCAGAAAACGTTGGGCGAAAACCACTCGAGGGTGAAAACGATGACGAATGAAGGAAGGAAGGAAGAGGTGGATCAAAAAATGAAAAAGAATAAGGACGGACAGCAGTAATGGTCGTGGGAGGGCGAGCGAGAGGTTGGGGGAGGAGGAAAGAGGGAGGCGGAGAGGAAGTATCGAAGAGCGGCGGAAGGAAAAAAGAATTGAGAGAGAGAGAAAGACGGAAGGATGGGGAGGGGAAAAGGGAGTGAGTAGGAGAGGGAGTTGGGTTTATTGCGTGAGTGCTCCAGTCGTTAAGACTCGGATGGTTCGATTGAATGGGAAAGTGATTGGGCAATGTTCTCTCTGATTAGGGCGTTCGTTAGACGGAGAGGAGGAGGGGGGATGGAGGGGGAAGTGGGAGTGGAGAAAAGAGTATGCAGCCCCCCTCCCCCTTCCTCCCTCCCTCCCTATCCTATTCCTCCTCACCCCCTCGCATCTTTCGCATAAACACTGGGCGGGAAGCATTCCTTGCAAGTTCATTCGTGTGGAAGGGAGGAATCACATTGGGGAAGGAGACTGTGTGTGTGTGTGTGGGGGGGGGAGAGAGGGACCGGAAGGGGGGTTGAGTAAGGGTACGCCACCCCACCCCTTCTCCACATCCACCCCCATCGCCCCCTCTTTCCTCCGTGAGAGTAAATAGGGAGGGAGGAAGCTAGCGAAGGGTTTTTCCTCCGCCCCCGCTATGGGGTAAGAATTGGGAGAGGAGATCGGATAAGGAGGAAAGAGAGGGGGGTGAGTGGATTTCCGGGATACGAGTGGTGGTTGGTGCAGCGAGGCAGAGGGAGAGAGGGAGTGAGATGGGAGAGGGGACGAAGGGGAGGGAGGGAAGAAGGGAGTCGCACGAGTGTGGTTATCGCTGCGCTACCGACCTCATCGATTGGAAATATATTTTTCGTATAGTGTGAGTCGTACGTAACAAACCTGCATGTACCGAACGGCATTATCGTTTATGAGAATCGAGTTGCTTTGAACTGAACTCCGACGCGAATGAATTTGTTTGCGGGAGCGGAACTTCAATCAGGCACATGTGTACTAATTGCGCGACCTTAGCTCTGTGACGTATGACCGTAAATATCAAATGAATTACAAGTTGCTATGTCACCGCCGATATGAAATTTCGCGTCGGATATAAACTCATCTGTATAGTATATCATCCATTTAAAGTGTTATATATTTATCTTACCTATTCTGAGAAAGATGTGTCATTTTTTATTCGCGATGGAAGTGAATATTTGGCATGACGTCAAGTTTCAAAACATCTCGCCATCTAAAAAAAAACCTAACAGTTACACTAGAATTAAAAATACAAATGCCTTACTCGTACAGAAATACTAAGGCGATATTGTTGTAATGAAAGTATACTGCCTTTATAAATGCATTTAAAACAAAAATTACTGGAATAAAATATGCAAATACCTTACTTGTATACAAATACTAAGGTGATGTTGTTGCCTTTACAATGATATTTAAAATAAATATTACATTCGCGCTGGAATGAATAATATGAATGCCTTACTTGTATAGAAATATTAAGCTGATCTTATTGTTATGAAAGTATGTTTCCTTTAAAAACATGCTTTAAAAAAGATCTCGAGCGAGTATATAAATGTAAGATTTTTGCGACGAAAAACTAAGAAAAAATAACGGCATTGAATAAACACCGACAAAATAATATTTCGAAAAAAAAACAGTTATTTTTTTAACGCTTCATCCATATGCATGGTATTTATTACTTATTCATTCAATGGAGAGTGCTGTTGATGAAGTTATTTTCGCGCGAAGAAAACATTTGCCGGCAGAAAGAATGGGGAGAAGGTATTTGTTTTGCCTCGAAATATTTTTGCATTTTGACAGAGGATATAAACCTCGCGTGTCTGAGCGCACGCCGAAGAGAAAGAGAGAAAGAGAGGAAGAGAGAGGAAGGGAGAGAATAGAATGGAATAGAGAACAGAGGGAGATTCTTGCTCCTCCCTCTCCCCAACCCTCCTGCCCTCAGCCCTTTTCCACCTAACCTCAGAGAACCCTCCCCCTCCCTCTTCTACTCAAAAGATGGAGTCAAAGAGAGAGAGAGAGGGGGGGGGGTTGGTAGCGATGAGAGGAGGAGTATGGGAGGGAGGGAGGTGGGAATAGAGAGGGAGAACAAGGGAAGGAGGAAGTCAGTGAGTCGGAAGATGAAGAGAGGGCATCAGAGAGAGAGGGAGGGGGAGAGGTGATGAGAGGAAGAGAATAAGAGCGTGGAGAGAGAGAGAGAAAGGAAAAAGGGGAAGGGAAAGAAGGTATTTGGGGGAGAGGTCGAGAGATGCAAGAGGGGAGAGAGAGAGAGGTTGAGAGGGAGTGTTTGAAAGGGGAAGACAACTGGAGGGAGGGAGAGAGATAGACTCGGTGCGCTGATATTTTTTTGGGTGATGGAAATTCAAGGCGAAGCGAGAAGTCTAATTTTGCGTGGAGTAGAGAGAAACGTAATGGCAGAACGTGGCGACACGAAGAGATGTACGTATTTAATGCATTTAATCGAGAAAAACGTATTTATATAAATGCAAAGGAAAGGGAAAATAATTGAAATATATATATTTGTATACGCGGTGTCGCGATGCGAAACTGAAGCAAATAATATGAATGAGGGTAAATAGCGTGCAGAGTATATAGGATCATTTTCTTTCCTTAATGCCTTGCCTTGTAACTTTGTTTTCGCAGCATAAGATGCAGCGGGAATTTTGTTAATATTTGGATGTTTGAGCTTCGTTCGTATGATATTTACCACTTGATGAACCTTCGCTTAAAGAGTTCCGCTGCAGTAAATTCAAGAATTCTGCAAATTTAAATTCACGCACCATCATAAACTCTTTCCCACTTACGGATTAAAATTATTAGTATATAAAAATTAACCAGAAACGGCATTCATATTTCGTATAATACACAAATCATAACAAATAACACAACAAACTATGTAAATTTATTACTGAACTATGATACTCCACAAAGTTCCTTAGTGGATTACAAAACAAATCATATATATTTTCCTGCGTAGGTAAGAAGCGCATTATATACATAGAGTTTTCTTACGTTTACTAAGTAAACATAAACTGAAAGTGCGATCAATTATTTGAGCTCTTAAAGAAACGTAGGATATTATACTACACGAAAAGTACCGAAATAGGGAACGTGTTGCCGTCCCATAATTCGAGAGGTTTTATTAACCACGTGGGACATGATTGAATTACCCACGTCGATATGGAAGAGAGGATATTTTTATTTCGCGTCCATCTGCTCAATGGAGGGAGATGAGAGGAAAGACTGGGGACCAAACAGCTCAACGAACCTTGGAGGACCGCATGACGCCTCCGAATCATTTATGCCTTGCTGCCGCCAGAAGTGGCCAAAGGAGAAAGTGTTTGACGACACTGAAGAGGAAGGGGAAAAAGACTGGGAGGAGGAGTAGGGTGGAAGGAGAGGAAGTTACGGGCGAAGAGGGAGGGAAGCAGGAAGAGGACTCGGGCGGGTCAAGAAATAAAGGTCACGTGGACACAAAGCTCTGACCTTGGGACCCTCGAAATTGCCTCTTTCCCTCCATCTCTCTCTCTCTCAACGCTTAATTTCCTTTTCCCCTCGTGCATCCTTTCGCGACAACCACGATCCGGATGATTTCTCAAGAGCCTTTTATTCTCCACCTTCAAGGTTCTCTAATACCAATCATTTCCCGCGTACACCACAAGGAACCTTCAAATAGTTCTCGTAGTAATTTTTTGGCGAAAAAATAAGTCTTTGTAATGTGGTACTAAGGTTGTGAAACAGCGACATAATTTAATACATTAAAGGAATTTCTAATATAATAATATTATAAAATATTCTATAAAGTCTATTGCGTAAGGGACACAACAATCTAATAAAAATTTTGTTTCATAATTGTTGTTTCATATGGTAATTTGATATTTTTATCGCCGTAAAAGCAAACCTTGACAAAAGTTTTGATAAAAATTTAAGGCTTATTTATTAAATCTGGCAATTACTCGACAAGTCAGAAATGCGTACTTCGGTCTCACATCTCAGTAGTTTTTATGCATAAAACCACATTATTATTTTTTCCAGTAAACATTTTTATTACAAAAAAATTTATAATAATTAACAACTAATTTCGGAGACTACGACGAAATTTAAGTCTGGAAGTATTTCCTTTTTAATCCTAAATTGCTTTATATATAACAAAGAAATAAGGTAGTTGGCGGTTAAGGAGGAATTCTTACAAAGTTACAATAATTTTCAAACGATTGTCTCATAGAATACGTCCAATATACCAAAAATATTTGCAGACCTTGACAAAATTTTTATATAATTGCAATTTATTTAAATTATATTTAATAACAACTATAAAATGCGTACTTATTCTGACGTTTCTAAATCGAAAACTTGACGAACAAAATTCATCGCAGGATTTCCTGTCGCAAAAAGACATCTCCACATAGCATCGGCAAACAGGGTTCAAGGGCTTTCCTCTAGAGTCCTGCAGGAATGCCCCTCGAATGTGAAGGAAATCGCATACTTTTCTCTAATACGACCCGTCGTGGAATTCTGTTGCGCCGTCTGGGACCCTTTCGAGGAGGGCCTAACTAGGGAGCTCGAAATGGTTCAGCGTAGAGCGGCTAGATTTGTAAAGGGAGAATATCAGTATGACGCGAGTGTATCAGAGATCTTGAAGAGCCTGAAATGGCAGACGTTGAAGAGTAGAAGAACTGAGTACAAAAAGAAACTATGTGAAAAGTTTAAAAGCTCCGAATTCGTTGAAGACGTACGCGGCATAGTTGTACCCATCGGTGTTAGTGAACGTAACGCTAGATCAGATCGTACGAGAAAATATGTCGGAACAATTGCTAGAACCGAGAAATACTATAGATCTTTTTTCCCAGACGCGTTAAGACAGTCCAACAGAGGCATTAGTTAAAGAGTTCGTTTGGTGCTGTGACACCCCCCATCCAAACGCTTCTGGCGGCTTGCAGGGTATTATAGTCGGTCCATCATCTGAAGTCTGATGGCCTCGAAAACTGGGCGTACACGAGTTAGCAGCAGCCAATAGGAGACTGTTTGTTTGGGAAGGTAGTGGGGAGGAAACCAGTCTCACTCCTGCTCTCGAAGAGATCGCATCGGACTGCGTTGCCGTTTCTACCGCCGTTTCCTTTTTATTTAGAAACTGCGTAGTATATCAGCTGAGCAAGAGCTGGCAGCGCGCACCGGTATCTGCTCTCCCGCACGAAAGTTGAGAGGGGCGATGGAAGGGGAAACGTTCGTGATTGGCTACTTGCTCTAAGTAGGCCAAGAGACTTCAGATGGGGGATCGACTATAATGTAAATGTAAATTAAGTGAAAAAAGATCTTTCGAAGGGAGCAAACAGATTTCAATAGGCTTGCTCCGGAATTTTAGAGGGTTCTGTGTGTATGTGTCCGAGAGAGAGAGAGAGATATGAGAGAGAGAAAAAATGATACTGCTGACCGGAGGACGAACAAGGGACGCGGCAGTTTCCTCTGACCACCAATCAGTCGTTGGCGGGAGACCATTGGACGATCCAATAATCACATCAACGAATGCGAAGAGCATGGAGTGTTTACTTTGCTGAGAGCACTTCAACTTCAGCGATGGACATTGGTCGAGTTTACCTTCAAAAGGGGCGAGCGATACATGCTGCTGCGATTCGTATTACGGAGGTGGAAAATCCCGGTTCTTTAATTTCCTCTCAAGATAAAAAAATCTAAGAATTAATTGGTAAATGGCGCGTGGGAGATTAAGCCTTATTATTGGTGCTAAAAATAACTAGAAAATATTAATTTTTATATCAAAAAAGTATATCTTATAAACTGTGTATTGGCTGCTAAACTATATATGTTTTTTCTTTAAATCCACCCAAAAATATTGCTAAACTAATTGCAATAATTTCTCCAGTTTCCAAATAAGGGATAATAATGCGACGACTAAAGATATAAAAAGGGAAACAAGTTTGATAAATCCCACAGACTCTATTAATCTAAATAAGAAAATACATTAAACGATTTACGTCCTAAGAAATATGATAGGAAAATAAAAGGATAAAATATTAAACGTTTCAACAGATTTGTTTACCTTTGTTTTCATTTACGTTTTTCTCCACGTTACACTTTTTCTTTTCCTTAAGAGTTTCTCTAAATATTGAATCACGCGGTTTAGGAGTAATTTTTTACCTCATTATTATCTTCACCCTAGTTTCACCATTATTATGTACTTCATATTTCAAATCTTCGTAATTCTGACCAATTGCCTGCGAGTACCGAAAGATAATCTCCATATTAATATATGTGTGTATGTGTACATGTTTAAGTTACGAAACCGATTCATTTTTTTTTTTACTTTTCCTTAAAGGACAAAAATATGGGTTGAAAATATTAAAACGAGCGCGTAACGAAACGCCACTCCATCAACTCGAGGGTGGAGGAAAAGGAAGAGCGAGAAGGGAGGAAAAAAAAGCGGTGGAAGCAGAGAGGTATTTGGGGAGAAGGGATGGTGGTTGTTGGTTCTGCGGTAAGAGGTTCGTCAGCGGAGCTTCGATGAAAGGTACGACGGCTTCGAAAATAAAGGAATAATACCGCACGAAGTGAGAGAGAGAGAGAGTGAGATGGATAAAGAGGAAGAGAGAGAGAGAGTGTGTGAGATGGATAGAGAGGAAGAGAGAGAGAGAGTGAGATTCCATCCCTTCGCCAAATACCTTTGAATCCTCCAAATCCCTCCACTCAAATACCATTTCCCTCCATCTCCTCCGCTCTGCACTCATGATTCCCATTTATCTCACTCTCTCCCTTTCTCCCCATCACCCCGCCGTTCCAATTATCTCCTCTCCTGCCTTCCCTACTTGTATCCATTCCTTCCTATCTTTCCCGTTCCTTAATTCCGAACTCTATCCCCATCCCTTGCCATTTTCCTTGTCTAACTTCCTGCTTCTAATCCAGAAGTGAATGCGAGTTAGAGAGGAATCTGTACAGGCAATATCGTTCTACGCTGTTCTGTCGCACCAATCTCTTTTTACTACAAACATATATAAATGCCCATGCAGAAAATTCTGGCGCCATGAAGATATCCCAAGTCACGTATTAAGAGGAACGCGGTGCAAAAGTTCTGATAATTTGATCAATAATTGAATAGCCTTTACAACCAGCCGAATAGCTCAATATATTCGTATTCAAATTAATGAGCGTCCTTTTGAATGCACAAGGAGGAGAATGCATAAATTGCAATGCCCTCTCTGGCCAATAAATATGGACGTTTTCTTTCCTTTGTTTGACGATAAAAAATTTCCTTCGAGTGAGGCAATTTTAATATAAGTACAATATTGATACATTGTCTGATTTTTTCAACCAATTTTATTTACCTTTCTTTAACGCATTAAACGATCCTTCGCCATTTATCTAAACAAATCTATTACCCGCTTCCAATCCATTTTCTAATCCCTTCCACCTTCAATTTCCCCTTCTCCTCTCATCCACCAAAATTCGTCCCGAAAGATAAGGAATCCTGGCGGAGACAATGGGTGGGGTGGTGGCTGCCACTCTTATCCCTCCGCGCCGCCTCCCTTTCTCTTTTCTCCCCCCCCTTCCCTCCGCTTCCCTCCCTTCTCATACCACTACTAACCTCCACGCCGATCCTCTCTCTCTTTACGACACTCCCGACCGCTACTCCCACCAACCATCAGAACTTCGTCCCCCTCTTTCCTTTTCATTCCCTCCCACCTCCTCCTCCTCCCCCCATCTCCCAATCCCCACCCACTCCTATCTGCCGAATTTTCCGCATTAATTATGTTAAATCTTTGGCTGTCAATTTCAGAGAGGAGAACGAGATTTGGAGCGATGGGGGGGGGGGGGGAGGAGGGTGGAGTGGACGGGAGAGAAGGAAAGAGGTGAAGAGTTTGAGAAAAGGGTTTGGGGGAGTCGGTTCGGGATGGATGGAGGGGAGGAGAAGGGTTCGCTACGAGAGCCCTCAGTCTTCCTTTCTTTCTTCCCTTCCCCCCCCCCTCTCTCTCCCTCTTCACTTCATTTGCGGGTAAAAGGAGAGTTGTTAATCCGTTCCGAGGGAATACAGTGTGGCTGGAAGGGAGGAAGTCATTTTACTCCACTCGGATGTGGCCTGACGAACTAAATGCATTAAAGGCGACTACGACGTCTTTCCACTAACATCTGCATTTTACTCGGAACCTGAACAAAACGGCGGGAAGCAGGAGTTTCAATGGACTCGACAAACCCTCATTTATTGCCTTATCTCTCCTGCTGTGACCGACGAAATCTCCGAGTCGTTCCGTCCTACTATCAAACTCACGAACTATGTCTACGTTTTAGTTCCATCATATACAAGTGTAAGTATCGATCAGTTCAAACTAAATTTATAGCGAAATATAGAAGTGTTTTTACTTTCTCATACGTAGTAATGGGAAAGTATTGTATTCATGAAAAAAATCGACTTCGAGATTTCAACGGAAATACATGTTTTTAGGTCCCTAGAACACGTTTAGACTTTTCGGAATGATGTCTGTGTGTGTATGTTATTGTGGGCGCTCTAACTCAAAAAGTACATGCCATATCGTTACCAAACTTCATATATAACACTGGAACATGAGCACAAAGAACTGATTAGTTTTTGGACAATAACGGATAAGCGGAAGTCGCGGTTTATTCGAAACCCGATTCGGTTTTTGCGATATTTCTTTGTTAAAACATCATTATTTTATATACAATTGTATACTAATGTTATAGAGTGTAATTTCCTACAGTTTTAATTTGAAACAATTTTCTATAGGAGTTATTGTTTAGGAGTTATTTATAAATAACCGATTTTTCGGTTTCCGTTAAATATCTCCTTAAAAACATCGTTATTGGTAATCTTCGTAAGGACCAAAGTTGTAGAGAATATTATTTATTCCAAGTTTTGTTTGTAACTAATTTTCGTAGAACCAGCCATTTCGGATATATTTCGCTTTATCTTAATACCAGCCTACAGCGCCAACACCATGTAGCGGTGAATTCTGTAAACATTCAAAATATACGTAATTTACGGCAAGGACGTGTCTTCTTTTACGATACGAAATAATAATTTTGCCTCGTAATATTATTCATAATAATTTAAATATCTATACCCCAAATATGGAGAAAGTCATGTGTTGGCCACATCAGATTTTTTTAAAATATGGGTAGCAAGAATCGTGAGGAAAATGTCAGCACTCATCGCCTAACCAGCTACGATATATATAAAATGAAAGGGAACAAAATTATTCTATTATATAATTTATGGCATACATATTTTGAAACTGAATGAAAAATCTAGAGAACATATTTTTTTCGTGTTGTATTCCCTTCCACTGGGTCTCGAGACAGAAACATTGAAAAACCGTGCCTTAAGAGGTGAGGTTTGATGAGAAAACATATGATCCATCTTAAGAAGATTAAAAGAAAGTCGTCACTTGAACAATACTTTTTTAAGATGTAAAAAATTTGTAGGAATCTCCCGAATCTATCTTTTCCAGGAACCGTATTGTCCAACAACACGATCGCCAACTAATCTGTTAATTTAACCAAGGTGAAAATATCCCTTGACAGACATCGCTATTTTCTTACTTATTATCATCGGCAGGAACCTACTCCCTGGGATGAATGTGCAAAGAGAATTTTGAGTGTCACGAATTTAATAGATGATTTGAATATATGGTGTGAAATGTCTAGGCATCGACCCTTGCAGAGAATTATAAAGGAAGAATTTAAATATGAATTATATGTAACTAGGAACACATCTTACGTAGGACGCCACTACCACACTGGCAAGAAATTATTTGTAGGGCAGATAGACATAAGCGACACTTTTTTCCTAGAAAAATAATAAATCATAACAGGAGCGTAACATGACAATATGGTGATAATCAACCCCTGCCAAACACCAATTACGGTACATCGCAGGGTGTTATCCAGAGAGATTATAATTGTTTGAATCTGGTTTTTCTCGATACGGTGCAAAAACGTAATCACGTGACTTAGGAGGATCCTCCCGATTCATCCGCTCTCAACAATATTCTTAAACGTGACATCTTAACCTACCCTCGACCTAAACGTTAACAACAATGACTTTGAAAATAAAATAAAATAATAAACCGTACTTGTAATCGGAACCGTGTAACTCTTCAAAAGCTTTCTCCCGGTTGAAATATGTGGTTGAGAGGGGGGGGGGGTAGGGTGAGAGATACAAGGTTAGAGGGAGGTCACGACTAAGGGAAGGCAATTAGGAGAGAAAGGAAGGCAAGGATTTTGTGGGTAGCTGAGGTATACATAAGCAGGGTGCATGCTTTGAGGAGAAAAGGTAGGGAAAAAAGAGGGGTAAGGTAAGAGTGAAAGCTGCTTTGTTGTGAATTCGAGTGGAGTAAGGGAGATGGGAAAAAGGCAGGGGATATAAGAGGAGGGTAAGAAACAGGAATATGGAGGGAGAGGAAGAGAGGGAAATCCATCGCTGCCCTCCTCCTCTAGAGAGAGGTCCACTGTTTGGAACAGTTGCACCGTCGGAAATAGAGTGGGCCCTTATTAGTCTCCCATCTGCAGTGAAGAGAGGGAGTGGGAAGTGGAAGAGAAAGAGGAAGCAAGAGGGGTTCCTCTCTTCGGGAGGTGAGCTGAGGTGAAAAGAAGAAAGAGAGGAAGAGAGAGAGGATGGCTTAAGGAGGTCATTGAGCCGTGCTGAGAGAGGGAGTGAGAAGGGACGGAAGAAGGAGAGAGGTAACGGAAGGGAGGGAAGAGTAGGAGGAGAAAGAGTGGGTGGTCAATGAGGCACGAAAGAATAGGAGAAGAGAAGGGTGAGGGTAATGATATGTGTGGAGTGGGAGATGAGTGAATTTCCAGACGAAAAGCCCAACCATGGAACTATCATACGCACAATGAATGTCGATTGAACAATGACAGCCAGTCACCTGTCGATAAATGTGACTTACATATCAAATGCACTCAATTAAAACCTTTTCGTTAAGAAAATCTGGCCATCCTTCGGCTTTTACGAAAGAAATGCTCTTTAACGTAACACGTTTGATATACTGAATTATTTCTGAGAAATAAGCACTGAATAGGTATTAAAGTAAAGTATTATATTATTTTTCGTGAAGCATTCGGGTAAGATGAAATATAAACAGGCATTCTAATAACTTCAGTGTGGGTTTCCATGCGATTATTATGCCTAAGTTATGGAGTAACCATGAAAATCGGTGAGAAAAGTCCGTAAAACTTTTAAGAAGCGAAAATACTTTTCTTTGATTGTAACTTCAAAGTTGAACATTAGCTCCACCTTTTTAATCCTCTTTGTGTGGTTATTTAAACTCCTTCATTTCCATTAATCTCTACAACGATATTCGTTTCGTAAACGAGAGACGCCTAGGTGCTTCCCGTGAAAATTTCGACTTGAGGAAACAACAGCGCAAATCAAGACAGAAGTGTAAAAATAAAAGTCTGTAGGATTTTTCTGTACTTCATTCCAAACGCTGCTCATTTGTAGAAGTGACAAATAAAGATGAAACTGCCTAAAACAGTAACTATTGCTCCAGATGAAAATTTTATTTATCGGGTCCTCTTAGAGAAACGGAGAAATTTTGTTTAAATTTTTTTGTTCGAATCTCGTACATTTAACGGAAAAATTATATCTTTATCTCTCTGCGCGTAAATAATAGTATCGATGAAATCAACACCCAGATCATTTAAAAAAACTGAAATCGACCTTACCCATTTCAAAAAGTCAATCAAAAACATAACATATAAACTGCTTTCAACAAAATCAACTCGTTTTCATTCTTAACTACGAACCGTTTCGTATTCCAACTCTTGCTATAAGATGGAAATCTAAATATTAACGGAACTGCGTAATTTAAGTGTCGTTGCGAAATAATCAATTCCGCAGCTGCTTCCTCGAAGTTCCCACGTGCACATCTATTCACCCGAAGAACGACCGCTGTCGGATAGAAGTCGAAACGAAATCCGGGTAAAGCCGGTAACTTTGTACGGGGCTAGAAGTCAGGAGAGGTGGCGTTAGGCCAAAAAGTCAAACCGCCTAAGAATATGACTGAGAGGAGAACATTGGGAAAGGCTAAGGGGGGAAGCGAGATACGAACCTAAGATGGTTTTGGGGATTTTCTACGAGTTGCTGTATTCGATCTTTAGGAAGAAAAGAGGGGAGGCCACCCAGGTCTGATCTCCTTGCGTATTAAGGTTGACCTTAACGCATGAACTGTCAAACTAGGGAGATTGCTTTTTCTGGGTGAGTATAAGATGGGGAGGGAAAGCATGAAAGGGCGAGAGGGAGGGAAGACAAAGTTAGAAATACAGGAGATGCGAGGATGAAGGGAAATGAAAATATATCAAAAACAGGGATAGAGAAAATTCGACCAAGGTGAAAGAATTGATATACATATATACAGTACTTCAAGAAAAATCGTCTAAAATTAGCAGGAAAAGTGGAGAGGAAAGAAGAATAATAGAATGTGATCGGTTGCTTATGTACACCACTAATTTGTAGATATATCATAACTTTAAATAAAGGAATATTTAGAAAATTCGTGCCCTCCTATAATAATAGGTTATATTTTTCCAGCACATATTTCCGTTCGTATTTGCGCCCTCCTTTGTCAATATCTTCTATTCTGTTTGGCTGATATCGTAATTGATATTCTAGCAATCAGTCGAAGAGTTTGTACGAAAGATGGAGCAACGGCATTCTGATAATGCTCATCAGAAGTTGTGTCAGCCGAGAAAGAAGGGAAAGAGTAAGGAAGCGAAACGAAAGCGAGAGAAGCAATCCAGAGAAAAAGCAGAAAGGAAGGAAGGCGTGGAAAGCAGAGAGAGTAGAAATAGAAGAGGCAGGTGTACGTATAAAGAGCGAGAGGGAGGAGAGAAAGGAGAGTGTTTTTGTCGTGGGAGGTTTCGTCGGGGAGGACAAAGATGGATATGAGATAGGATGGACAGTGTTATGAGTGAGGGAGGTCGGTCGGAGGAGACGAGAGGAGGAGGAAAAGGGGTGAGGAGGAATAAGGGGTAGGTAGGGTGGGTGAGGAGGTGGGATGAGATGAGGGGAAAAGAGGTGAGTAAGAGGAGACGGACGAGGAAGAGGTGGAAAAGCGATGGGGCAGAGGGGAGGGAAGTGGGGTGTATTTGGATAAAAAAAGGGTGAGGCGAAGGAGGGAGTAGGGCGTGGGAAGGAGACTAGGGGGAGGGAAGGAAGCAATGGGGAGGGAAATGAGGGAGGTCGGTGCGTGTATTTGTGAGGTGAGGAAGGGAGGGGGGATGTTAGGGGGAGGAAGAGAGGGGGATGTTAGGGGGAGGGAGGGAGGCGGATAAGGACAGATTGACCGGAGAGAAGGAAGGGGGAGGGAAGAGAGAGAGGCCGGGGACCAAAGAGGCCTTCTCTCTCTCTCTCCGTCAGAGGCGAATTTTTCAATGGGACCAGTTGAGCGTAAGGCGCGATTGGAGACCGGTCATATGTGAAATAGCGTGCGGGTTATGAGGGGCGGCAGGGAGAGGGAGAGTAGGGCGAAGGAGGAAGGGGGGGGGGGGGGGGGGGCAGCCAGAAGATGAGGAGGGGGGGAGGGAAGCGGCGGTGTGTGTCTGTGTGTTGGGTTGGTGCGGCGTGGGTTTTTGGTGCTGTGTTGCCGAAAGGTGAGTATTGTAAAAAAGGGTGTGTGTGGTAGAAGTGGTGATGGTAGAAGCGGCGTGGAGGATCTGAGTGGAGGGCGGGAGCAAAGGTGGAATGGGGGGTGCGTGGATTGTTCCCTCGAGTATCGTGGAGAACTCTTCCTCGCTCTCTCACTCGCTCACTCCAGAAAAACCTGCTCCTTGGTCCTCCGTCTACTTTCATGGAACCCACTCTCGAGAATGAAAAAAGAAGCGTAGAATGGTGTATTATGCTCGCGGCGTATGAGTGTGTGTTTGTCAGTGCGAGCGACTTAAAAAAAAAAAGAGGTCGGACTTGGCCAGTTTTGCGACCTACCGTGGCCTCTCAAAGAGGTCTTTTAAGGAAACGAGGTTCGAAAAATTTCCCGAAAAATCACCGACCGGCTTTCTTAACGAAGTTGTAACCTGTTTAAATCTGGCTTTGAATTGGGATAATAAATTGGGCAACTTTAACAATGTGTGTGAACCGTGTGTATTTCTCAATCTATTATAATCATACATAAAATTCGGTGCAGCTTATTAAAGGTATAAAGAATCTCTGCTATTTGTCTCTAATGCAATAAGAACTATGTCTTCGTCAACAGCGACTAGTCTTTAAGTAGATTATGGTGATTTTCTAACTTTAAAACAGGTTGTGAATGCTTAATTACCAATAAGTGAATCGAGAATGTATTTTTATCGAGAATATGGAAGACATTAGGTTAAAAACTTTTAAACGGTAAATTAAAATTTTCCATAACCTAGAGTACCTAAATATAAGCAATGAGAATAAACATATCCAGGGTTTACCTAAGATAAATATTTAAAAATCTAAGCGGTAATAAAATTAAATGTATAGTCATATAACAATAGGAAGTAACTGGATGCTGGAGAAAGGATTTAACAAAAAATAAAAGCTATTATTAGTTCTAATAGATACGAGAGAGCAAACAAGCCTTTTTAAATTTTTATAGATTCGTTCTAAGTACTATTTTAAAAGTAGGACCTTTATAATAGTACGTAAAACATTACAAATTTCCTTACAATTTATTCGTTTATTGTGAACTACATAGAAACGTATTAGTTTTACCAAAATAAGTGAATTTAGACTGCCATGAAGACATGAATGCGCGTAAAATTATTCAAAAGTTTTTCTTTTAGAGAACCATCCTTTAAATGCTATCAAGCTTGCGTTGTCCTTTGAAACTCTCCGCATTTCAAGCTGACTAAAAATCCTTCACGTGATAAATACCATTTTCAATTTTTCATATAAAAAGGAAATTTCATTTCATAGCAGCAACAAATGTTTTCATTCAATATCGCCCAAACCTTTCCTAAAAGGTTTCTCGAACGATTAAAATAAAATGCTCTGTTCAAACGTTCTATACCTTCACGCGTTAACTATCGAAGCTATGTTTTTGATATCTTCGAATTGAATGAGACTCTGACATTAAAATAAATAAATAAATCTTCTTAACATATTTGGTTCCAATCCTCAAATACATTATCAGGAACAGTTGTTGTGGTTATTAACGGGCACTAAACTAACCAAACACTGGGAGCTGTTGACCCTTCTCCTCTCTCTGAATTCCGTCAGCAGCATTACCTCGCCATCGTTCCCTATTTCCCTCTCACATTTCCTTCTGCCCTATTTTCCCACTTTCTATTTTATTCTCCATGTTTTAATCTTACCCTATATTCTTCTCCCAATTTACCTACCTGTCAACTTATCTCTTTTCCTTCATAACCTTATTCTCCGGCTTCCCTTTTCAGTTTTCCTCTCCCTATTTTTATTGCTTTCTCTCTCTCTCTCTCTCTCTCTTCCTTTCTCCATTTAAGTTTTCTCTCTACAAGCTTAACTACTCTCCCATTCTCCTTCCTAACAGTCAATCCCTCAATTTCACCTTCCAATATTATTTTTATCCTGTATATTTTCTCACTTTCCAAACCCACTTCCCATTCTTCATTTCTCCTTCCTCCCTCTATCCCCCAATAAGCAGCTTAAAACCGTTCTCCGCTCATTTTTCCAATCCCACCCCCTTCTTCTCCCCTTCTTCTCCATTCCTTTTCCTCATCTTTTACTCCCTTCCCCATATACTATATTTCTCGGTCCCTATTCGCAAAATCGCGTCCATCTTGTCTATTTTTATTCCAATCTTACCTCCCCCTTTTCTTCCCTCTTGCCTCTCCTCCGAACGTCGTCACAGCCCCTCCTCCTCCCTCCCATCGCGTGGAGAAGGGAGGCTGAATGGGGGATTCGATCGGCGACACCCAACTCCAGGGTAAACACAAAAGATAAACGCTCGGGGGGGGAAAAATATAAGACGGAAAGAAATGAAAGGAGTGAGCGAGCGTTGGGGCGGAGAGAGGGAGGGAGAGAGAGGGAGAGAGGGAGGGAGGGAGAGAGAGAGAGTTCGAGATTTCGCCGCAGAAATAATTGAATTTTTGCGGCAGCGAGGAAGGAAGGAAGGAGCGACGAAGGTCGATGGAGGGGAGGGGGAGAGAAGAGGGGAAGAGGGAGAGAGAAGGTTGAAAGCAAATGAAAATCGGAGATCCCTCGAGAGAGAGAGAGAGAGAGAGAGAAGGGGTGAGAGGATTCGAAGAAGAATGGAGAGAGAGAGACAGACAGGAAGATGTTAGTGGAAAATGGAGGAAAAGAAGTTGGGTTTGACTCAATCCTTCTTTCGCCCTCGCCTTCGTCTGTTTATCGTTTATCCTCGATAAACACGTGCGACCGAAACCAACGTTAAAAAGCGATCGCTTTCGATTCAAACCGAACTCACCTCTTTATTCACTATTTTATCGGTCTCCTTCATTCTCCTTTCCCCCTCCCCCCCTCTCTCTCTCCATCCCATTCTTTATTTACGCTACTTCCTGTCAATCTCCTTCACCCACCCTCACCGCATCTCTTACGTAACTTTCTCTCCTTTTTCCTCTCGCGCCATTACGTCTCCTTTCTATTCCAGCCTATCCATTTTCCTTCACTTCTCTATCTTTACCACTTTTTTTTCTTTTAAGTAACTTGCCTACAATATTTTCATATGTGTGTATATATATAACATCCTTCCAATGACCTCACATTAAAAGTTTGATCATAATTTACCCATAAATCTTTTGTCACCATTGGGATTTGATTCTAGGGACCTTATTTATTGATCTCTATATCTTATAACCTGCGCCAAATCACCTAATAAGATAATAATGAGAAACGTTGCTATTTATTATAGTAAAACGGAAATTTTACTTGCAACCTTTTCTTTTTTTGAAACCATAAATTTGAGCAGCAAATTCTAGATCTGTAGTATATTCTATGGACAAATGAATACATTTTTATATACTAATATAAAAATGATTTATAATTTTTTATAACCATTACTTATCACTCGCATTCTTCCCTTTCCTCGCCTTAACAAGCGGCTCTACACTACATCTTCATTCCTTCCTTTCCCCTACCTTCTTCATCCCCTCTACTCATCCTCCCCATTTCCTCCATCAATCCATCGACTTTCCACCTATCTCTCTGCCATCCTTCAACGATATGAAAAAATAACCTCTTCCTCTCTCTCTCTCCCTCTCTCGCTCTCTCTCCCTTCCCAATCCCCTCCTCCTCCTCAAATACCAAACCGTACAGCGCAACGACGCAACTCGTCTCTTTTTAATAAGCCAATAATTAATTTTCGTTACTCGCACAAGTGAGGCGGATGGCAGGTCTCGCGAAAGGAAGTCGGCGCAAAAAAAAACATTTCTCCCGTCGGTTTCTTTTTCTTCTTCTTTTCGAGGGTGTTTCGCGTGATTGGAAATTTCTCAGCCCGTCGAGATCTCACTCTTTTGGGAGAGAGAGAGAGAGAGACGCCGGGATCGGGACGCGAGAAACTCGCGTTTTTTTTCGCGGTGTCTTCCTGTTTTATTTTTCTCTAGAATCGAAATGTTCATAAAAATTATGAGATTGTTGAATTATTATTTTCACGTTCGAAACTGATATGGTGCATCCTGTGAGAAGCATAGATGTCGAGGAAAGGTCGGTAAAAAGTGTCGCTTCGTTAAAGTTCTTCAACTTTATTGCTGAAAGGTCTAATGATAAAGAGTCTCAAGCTTCGAAAATCACTCTCCGAATGGTATTTTCTTTCGAAAATTTTGGATCGCTACCATTAATCTTTTATCTTAATTAAGATTATTAAAAAGTATAAATACATGCATCGGAAATTAATACGAGGCATTAATTAGTTCGCCTTGAACTATAAAATAACTTTCAGTGTGGATAAATTTGAATAAACTCGACAATATACAGCAATATATGACCGAGTTTTTTCACTATATTTAGTATAAAAGCTTCTAATACAAATATCGATACGCAAAATTGTAACTTATGCTTTAAAAAGAAAAAATAAAAGGATAATAGTTCCATTAATTAGTTTCTGACATGATAAACAAAATTCTATATATAATCACAACATTGTATAATGTTCCATAAACCAAATTCATTTGAAATTTAAAACACTCAATTCGTTTTAAAACAAGTCAGGAAAATACTGCGATTTTTTACAAAAAATTATTTCTTCCATTGTTCGTTATTTAATATTAATTACATTATAATATAGATCTCTGATTCCCATTAAAAGCTTACCCGTATAAAAGCATTGAGCTTGTTGCCATGGTAGTCGATTATTGAGACCCAGAAAAACTCCCACTTTTTTCCGATAAAAACTAAAAATGTACGCTAAATCTAAAGGGATTTGAATTCTGTCCTCAAAAATAGGAAAATACAATTTCTAAACTTTCCGACAGTTCAAGTCCTCAGTTCGAATCATGACGGGAAATAATTTAAAAAAGCAAATATTTATACCCCATCACCGACGTGTTTTTCTTATGGGGAAATAATGGGGCAAAATAAGCTCCCAGCAGCTGACCCCGGTCCACCAAATTCTTGCCACGTGTAACTCTCATACGCAGTAACTTATCTCGAACATTTGGTTTCTCTAGGTTGAACCGTTTCAGATATATCGTCTGCACGGTCGGACGTGCGGACATGAATACATTAGCGATTCGTAAAAAAAATCGCTAAAAATAACACAGCTAGAACAATTAGTTAGCGCTGCAGAAACCCGTTTCCCCCTCAACTTAAAGTCGAACGTGGATTGAAATTCCATACGGCGGGGTCTATTAAAGCCTTTCCTTGCGAGCATTTTGCCAATTGATTTTGCAGGAGGCTCCTCTTTATGAGGGATCTCCCGCGTTCATTGTAAGGGCGGCCCGAGGCAAGAGAGAGAGAGAGAGACGGCGAGTGAGCGAGCGTCTGCTTGCCCGCTGCCTCTGCTGGACTATCGAACGCATCCACTGCGCTTCCTTCCAGCCCTCAACACGAACGGAAGAGGGAAAGGCGTCAACGGAGTGATACAAAATGCGATTTCACGCCATCGCAGCTCTCTTCCTAACTCCCCTTCCCTCACCGCTCCACCCTCTCCCTCCCTCTCTCCCCTCTCCCCTCTCCCTCTATCTGACACTCTAACTCGCGGTATCAATGTATTCTCTTTATTACCGCCTTCTTTTGGTCTATAGTTCTGTACTCCATGCCTCGACCCATAATACCTACCCGTTCTATTCTTCCTCGACAGAAAACATTCGATTAAAAACTATCGTTAGCACGTAAAATTATTCACTTGCATGCTTTTGCTAATATAAGCCTTGTATCGACAGGATGGTAGAAATGTTGGTTAGAGACGTTAAGAGGAAAGGACTTTCTAAATAATCGTATAAAAGTATACTACGAAAAAGAGGAAGAACTTGACCATAGACGTTTTGAGGATATAGGGAAGAGCTTCCAAGAAAGAATGTTAAGAGGTTCTTAACTATGAGCATATCTAAAGATATCAAACTATGAATATAGTAACCAATTTCTTTCTCGAGCTGTGTAATGATCTTCGAGTAGCTCGGAAGAGACGTTTGTGACCTTTAAATGGTTGAAATCGTATTCAACAGCGTCGGTGTATGAGGAAATCCTTGTGTCGTAAAAATGCTGTAGTCTCTTGTTTAAGTTGAAGTCTTAATGTTCCTCACGTCTTGGTTGAAAAACAGTAAAGGACGGCGTCGCACCAGTTTCACCTGCCAACCTATTCCAACGCGATTTGTAAAATTTCTCGCAATTTAATATACATATAAGGCATTAAATCGTGATTTTTATACCATAAATTTCCACCCTTACCCACCTATAATTGGGCTCCAGGAATAATTCAAGAGGCACGCACGATAAGCGTCAGAAAACCCACGCGAATTTCGGGGAACTTCTTTCTCAGCCGGCACCCAAAAAAAAAAAAACTTTTTATGTTTAACTAGAGTGCCTCACGCCTCCCCCTCCACCGCACGCCATCCATCCCACCCAAATTCACACCCCTCTCTCCCCATTCTCTTCTCCGCTTACCACCCCATCCCTAAACCCTCCCTAAGCAAAAAAAAAAAAACTCCAACCCTCCCTTGATTCCCAACCCTTCGCATCCTCCGACGGCATAGTACGGCGAGGTATAAAAATGAGTAGAGGGCGCTAATGCGATGAGCTGAGAAAGTGGAGGGATGGAAAAGAGAGAGAGAGTAGGGAGTGAAAGAGAGAGAGAGAAAGGAATCGTCAGAGTGGAAGGCTCGCAAGGTAATCAAGCGTGAGTTGCTTTACTCGATCTACCCACACCACCGAAAGCAGCCTTCCCCCCTCTCCCCCTTCCACATCCCTTTCTCCTCCTCTCTTATACACCCTCCGAACCTCCCACACGCACCTTCAATTTAAATCCAACACCGCACTCCCCCCCCCCTCCCCCCCTTCCCTCCTCCTCTTCGTCCTCTTTTGTGGTCGCCGGCGAGCAGAGTTACAGGGAGACCGCAAGACGCGTTCATCTGACGAACGCGAATGGGATAGAGAGGGGGAGGGGAAGGAGGGATGAAGAGAGAGAGAGAGAGAAAAGGGGGAGAAAGGAGGTGGAAAAGGGTGCGGGTTGGAGATGATGAAAAGCGGAGAGTAGGTGGAAATAAAGAGGGGAAGGGAGGCGTGATGAAACGGAGGGATAGGGGCGGGAACCTGGAGGGTTGAACGCTCAAGGGATAAAAAAAAGTTTTATTATTCGGACACGATCAGGAATCATTATCGCAACTCTCACTACAATGCCAGCTCGGTGACAAAAGGAGAAAACGCGGGAGACAAGAGAGAGGGAGCGGGAGAAGAATATTCGGACGGGCATCAACCGTTTCGTCTGCCCATTGTACGCGACGGCGCATGCGCTTATCTTCACCCGACTCCTGAACGGACCAATGAGGGATGAGAATGGGGATTAGGGAGGCGTCGATTGGCAGGAGTGGGAGAGAGAGAGAGGGATGCTCTCCACGTTCCATTGTTCCCACGGTGTCGGAATGGAAGAGAGAGAGAGAGAGAGGTGGATAAAAGAGGGAATGAGAGAGAGAGAGAGAGATGGGAATGAAATTTTGAGGAGAGACGATGTGATGAGGTGAAATTCGGCTGGTAGGGAGAGAGGGGGGAGAGAGAGAAAATGCGTGGGAGGGAAAAAATTGCGAAGCGCCATTAGACTTAACAAAGCGGATGAAAGATTAATGCCATCGACGAAATTAGAGAGCGGGCATAAATAAAACTACGCCGTTGCAATTATGAAAATTAACGCATATCCGTGGATGTTATGCGAAATTTATGAAGGGAGTGGTGAAAAATTTAAGTGTGATTACAAAATGAGTTTTATTCGCGACGAGGAATATCCGGTGTTGAAGAAATGCAGAATGTAGCGGTTGAGCTTTTAACCGGCGTTGGATATTAATACAAAACTTGGAAATGGGAGCGAACTTTTCACAGACGGAAAAAACAGCGAGGAAAGGATAATGAAAGATGACATGATATTCTTAATCCTTCGCGAGATAATAAACACTAAAAGATTCTTCTACAGCCCGCAATTTAAGGGGTAGGTGTGTGGAAGACACGCCTGAGAAAAACATTTTTACGTGAGTTATTATGTTGCTAGAGAGGGATTCTGCGTTGATCAACAAAACTGTGAAATACTGCACAGAGGTAATTTGGCTCTAATTTAGAATATAACACGTTACAAATCCACGGAAATCTTATTCCCTTGGTAACTAGCGTTATACATAATTCAGGATTCGGTGGTTATTTTACTAATTAATCTAAACACGAGCAGGAACGTCTAATTCTCAAAATTTCCTGTCATTTCATTTTATCCATCCTGCTGTCCATTCTGCTACCGTTCCAAACTACACACTTCAGACCGCAAGTAAATATCGACGGAATGCAATACAAACATTTTAGGAAATACAACTGCCTCGGATCTCTGATCTAATTTATAGCAAATAACCACCACTTAGAGCTACGCTTGTTTCAATTCAAGTTCAAATAGACCGAAAGGGAGGGAAGAGAGTAGAGTCTATTCATAACAGAACGAATGAGAGGAGACGCGATGAGGAAGAAGGTGAAGCGAGAAAAGCGGTGAGACAATGAGAGAGAGAGAAAGAAAGAGAGAGTGCCATAGAGTTAAGATCTGAAAACAAAATAAACACTCCGTTTTTATCAACCCCGTGGAAACCGCATTATCCCCTCAGCTGGCCAGCAATAGGGCGCCGCTAGCCCTACTCATGTTCCATACCCTTTCTCTCCTTTTTACTACCCTCCCTATCCCTCCCTTGTCCATTCTCTTCACATGAACCGGGTCTCATAATGCGGGGTCAAACAGGAATACGACCTCCGTCATATTATCGCTTGATCATGCGATTATGTTTTCTTAAATCGTTTTTGACACTATTTCTCCGAATTCTGGAAAGATGGAAAATCAAACGTAAAATTTCAAAAAATAATATTCATTTAAACGATTACCTGGAGATTTTTTCTTTGTTTTTCCTTTGACTCCTAATTTTGTCTGCGAAAACTGCATCCCCGTTATCAAACTGCCCGTATTTTTGTCCATTGGCATTGTTTTGAATCGAATTTTAAAACATATGGTCCTGTCCTTGTGAATAAATCTTTAAAACTATCGATAATTATCGATATACCTATATATTAGCATTCCATATCTGCACTATAGACGCTCGAAGTTAGACTTGAAAACTCTGAAATGATTTTATTACGGAACATTCTACAGCGGTGGACCTTACTTACTAACGACGGTAAGGTGTGGAAATATTTCAATGCCATTTTATGACAGACCTGAATTTGATTGAAAACGTGGTTACAACAACAAAACTATACATTTCTAAATAAAAATGAAGTATCTTAGGTAGACTACAAATAAGAAGGACTCCGTAGAAACAAAAATCAACAGTTTTCATACCACCGTCTTATTATCTATATTACACCTATGAACGCATGAAAATGCCGGTACACGCGAGTGTCTCCGCGGTCTCAGTTGTCGACTTTCGATGCAACGAACGCGCATACATGCACGCGTACGCGCTTACACGCATACATTCATATGCACACGCACCTACACATCCTAATCCCCGGATCATCTCACTTCCGCTCCATTCCCACCTCCCTCATCCACCTCCTCTCCCCCTACCCCTTGCACGCGAATCGCGCCCTTTCCCCTACCTCCTCCTCCACCCCTTTCTCCTCCACAAACCCCTCCTCGCACGCCCACCCTATATCCCTCACATCCTTCGCCATTACTGCATTAACCGTCTCCTCTTCTGGACCCGTTCGTGCGTGTTCGCACACAAACGCGCGCTCGCGTGTCCGCATTGTCAAACCCCTCGTGCGACATACGCAGTCCCCTTTTGTTTACACCCCGCATTCCCCCCCCCCCTTCTCCCTCCCCCTCCCACCCTTATACCCCTCCTCCCGCCATCTCCCGGCATAAAAAAATATCTCCCTGCATCCCGCCCGAACGACCAATCACCGGCATCCACGTCACCGGCGTTTCGAGCGGTGTCAAATTAATGCGCTCCTCTCCGCTCATTGTGTCCGCGCGGCGCTCCCGGCGATAAAAACGAATCTTTCCCATCCCCTTCTCCTCAAATCCCGAGGCTCGCTCAAGTGTTTGTTGTAAACAATTTCTGAATAAAAATAATTGTTTCGATAATAATAATAACAATAATGGCAACGATAATAATAATACATATACGTTTGCTACATGCATGTGTCTGTCTTCGTGCGCAAACGCTATGAACATATTTACCCCCTCTTTTTTTAATAAACGTTTGTTTTTCGCGTCCTAGTTGGCTGAATAAATGAATGCGATCCATCAGACGCGCCGGAGTTAGATTCCAACTCCCTCCCCCTCTCTCCTCTCTTCATCAACACTTCGCTCATTAGTTAAAAAAATCAAAACCAAGCGATATGAGGCTACAGCTACTTCAAAGGACCGACGGCGTTTTAAAGAAAGTGAAAATTCTATATTACGGATTTTATGGAAAGATTTACTCATGGAGGATTACTGTAATATGTTGCCCTTTTCAAACAGAATTCAGTTTTCTTTCTCATTCGAAATCGAAGCTATGATTAGTGGACTATACGGTAGCAATAATATAACTTACATATATCTGCATTCGTAATTTTTATTCAGCAAAATCAATTTAAAAACTTTGGTTGGGTAATGTAACTTCTATCTATTTTATGAATGTTGAACATTATAAATATCATTATGGCTAACTGGAATCTATTATCTTTAAAATATGGGTAGATCCTATGCATATCATCCTGAAAGGCGATTGAAAAAATGAAATACAACTAAAGTAAATTCACTACTTATAATTTTAATTTTCACTGTGCAGTTTTTTTCTAAATATACCTACACCAATGAGATCAACGCAAATCCTTAAAAGCAATCCGAATTAATTAGTTAAAACGATTAAAGTTCGCTCTGGAAATCTATTATTTTACCAACTGTAATTGTTCCTTTGGTTACAAGTCCTCCAAAATAAAAACCTTTTCACCCGAAGCTGAAACCAGAAGATGAAACCATTATTTCAAAAATCCCCAATGCAAACGACGCAGACCAATAATGACGCAAACCAGACCGAAAATGACGAAAACGAAAGAAAGACCGCGTGCACGAACAAGCGCGGAAGTGTACTCTCAAAACTACCCCGCGCCCGTCATCCGGGGCAATAGTCCCGCGTCAGAAACACTCCCTCACTCCCGCCGCCGCAAAACGCATAACAACCCTCCATCAAACCTCACAGGGTCCCTCCCTGGTGATTGCACCGCCATTCTTCAGGATCAACCAAGCGAAGTCCACACCACGTGCCCCCTCTCCCCCTGTCCCTTTCTCCCCACCCCACATCCCGAAAAACCACCCGGTTCCAACAGCCGACTCCCGCACCAACACACCCACAACCCCCCGCGGCAGACCCTGTTCGCCATACACGCTGGAGGTGAGGAGTAGTTGCTAGGCACCCACACACACACACACACATACACACTTCCCCTGACGGCCCCCGGGAGAGAGAGAGAAGAGGATAAGTCCCTCCAAGATGCGAGATTATCATTAGCCACGCGGTATTTGAGTGGGACATAACCTTCTCCGGATGGAAGGTTTTTCTCTCTTTTATTTTCTCCTCTCTCCCCCTGGAGAGAAAGGAGTTCACTTCTCGAGCGAAGAGGAGGCTTTTTATTGAAGCGGCGTGGCTGATCCTTTATGAAAGCATACGCGCCTCTCCGCCATCGGAAAATTCTCGCAAAGCGTGGGAAATGAATTCACGCATCGGGCGAGATGCGAAAAAATGAATAAAACCTTTCACCCGAAAGATCCCGTAGTGAAACATCCGCTCGAAACCTCCTCTTTTTTCATGCATGATACTTGCACGATCCATTCTTCAGTACATACAGCAATCCGACTTTTCACAAAAAAATCTTATAATATCATCCTCTCCGTCTTAAACCCTTAAATATGGGCGTGGAACCTATATGACCCCACCAGATATTTGATCGGCCATTAGACCACAAACAATTTCATCTGCTTTGTCGTCTTTTTTGTTCAATAATAAATTTTATTGCACCCATATGTCAATTTAATATATTTTCCATCAATATTATTTGTTAAATAAAAAGAATAATCAATGTGATGATGATTAGCAGAAAAATATAACGTGGGGTCATACAGACACCAGGTGCTTACTTAAGGGTTAAGCTTCCTCCCAATGGATATTAATGATACGTTTAACTATAATGAGATGTTAACACTAATATATATATAGGTAAATAATTTCCTCAGACAATCTCTTTAGCATAAAAATAAATGTTATAGTTACAACAGATTAAATTTTTTAAAGACCGATCAAAATTTACGTTTAGCAGGTAGCAGCAAATTTTACTCGCTTATAATAATTTTTATCCCGCCTAAATTAGGTATAGCTGCATGCCATTTTCAAAATATTTTTAAAAGTTAACGTGGTATGTACGTAAATTGAGATATTTATGTATGAACACTTGAAGTAAATTTATAAATACCAACTATAACAGAATTTCAAAATTTTCCTACTTCGCTGACGTTGAGCTATAGATAGAAAAACCAAAACGGTGTTTATTCTGAAGGCATCGTATGTCTTTGTGGATCGTTACCGCAGAAACACCTTTGTCGTAAGCGCCATCACGGCGACCTCCTCTATCCGTCCACACCCTCCCCTATCCGGGCACTGCCCAACAATCTTGATGCAGAACCACGCAGTCGCACCTAATGGCTCACAGAAATTCCTGTTAAAAGGGGTCAGCCTCGAATCAACATGGCGAAGGGGCATAAGAGAAGAAGGGGATGAGAGGGAAAATAGCGAAGTGGAAAACAGTTGGAAAGAAGAGTGGAATATGGCAGAACGATGGAGGAAATTGAGAAGATTGAAGTTTGAAAAGGGAAGGAAAAGTAGAGGCATTAAAATGGAAATTTAGTTAAATTATAATAATATGTACTGAAGGTTTTAAGAAAAACAGATCAAATAGCAATCGGAATGAAATACATATTAAATGGACGATTAGGAGTAGAACTTCAATGGCGACAATAATTTTTTTTTAAATTACTTGATTCATACTCGAGCTGATCTAATGTTTCAACGCAGCTCGTATTTTTATAACATTTAAAAGGTGATTGGTAGACATATATCTGCTAATAATTTCCATGAATCAGGGAAATAACAACAAGAGGATCATGACACAACAAAATTAGACAGCTTTTTATATTAACCCTATGACTTTTAAAATAAAACTAGGCAACCTAAATTATCCCCCTAGACATAATTAGTCAATTAATGCTTTACAAGATTAAACTACGTCGCTAAGGATGACGGGAGAGCAGAAAATAATAGAACAACGAGGGTGGCGGTTAGGGCGTAGTAAAACGCAATGCCGGACTACGTTCAACAGAGTGCGTTGGCACCACATCGCAGCGACCGTGGCGCTATAGCTGTTGACGGATCTGGAACAGGCGCACGGCGCGAGCACCAAGCCGTGCCTTGACAGGCATCGCACCAGGGCGCCACACACACCGCCATCAAACCGGATCCAATGGAGAGGAAATGGGGAGAGAGGAGGCAAAGAGAAGGGGGTGGGAGTAAGGATGAGGGAAGGATAGGAGAGCATTCCTCTCCTATTTCCCTCTCTCTCTCTCCCTCTCCCTCGCTACCTCTTCGTGCCTATCCATCCACTGCGGCTGAGTGTGCAAACAGGGCTTTGGTTGAAGGGTTATGTCCTAACCCTTAGCGTCAAGAGAAATCAAAGGAGGATGTGTGGGAGGGAAAGGGAGAGAGAGAGAGAGCGAAGGAGAAGAGGCAAGGAAGGCTCAGCAGGATGACGGATAAAGGGCAGAGGGCGAGAGGTCAGGGTAGGAAGTCGTTTTGCTGGTAAACATATAATTCGTTTTAAAATGATTTTTCCTTTAAGAGTATTTTTACAAGTACTACTCTTGATATTTAGAGACAAATTTTTTTGCAAACATCTCATGTCCTCGATTTGTAAGTATCGCATTTGTATCGTACATGATAAAATAACGAATATACTGTCGATAATCGGAAGAAAATGCACTGTGAGAAATGTTTTGAATGTCGTTGAGCTTTTCTTGCATTTTCAACATAGTAATATTTTCTTGGTGTGTAAAACATTCTTTTACCTGTAGATAATTTATGATACCACCTATAACGAAGAATGTAATAAATCCGGGAAGGTTTTTAAAGCATATTTTTTAAAATAATCATAGGTTATTTTTTATGCCAGATTTATCTGTAACTAAAACTAATTTACTTTGTAGAACGCGAGATAAATTGTCCTTGGGCATGTAAAATTCTATTGTATAAATCACTACAAAAACCTCCGTCGCGAGTTTCCTCTGACAAAACCGAAGCTAAACCAATCAATTCTCTTTTTATAAAATGCCACATTGGCACTTAAAAAAACCCGTAGCGCTGGTAAAACTCCTTTTATTTTCCCCGCGTATCTTTATTAAACGCAATCGATTGCATCTCCCTCCCTCCTACCTGTCTCACCCTCTCCCCCTCCCCTCTCTCTTCTACACTCTTATCTCCGAAATAGAAGAAGGGGGGGAGGGAGGGGGGCGCACCTCTCGTCACCACTCCACTTCCGCCCCAATCAAACCGATCGCTTCGATTTTTTTTTTCGTTCCTTTTTATAATTCTTTTGTGTGGTGCGTTTCGTTTTGCCTCGCTGGCGATACATAAGCTTCCCCCACCTCTCCTAACCGCGGTATTCCTTCCTTCCTCCATCCCCTCCAGCTCCTCGGATCCATCAAAGCCCCACGCACCGCCGCCTCCGACGCCTACGACCCATATGCGCCCCCCGCCGGCCGCCGCCTCCACCCTCGCGCGCTCGTCACTCACCCTGGCGCCACCTACAATAGGACTCGCGCTCCTCCTATCTCATTCATCACGAGCCGTCAAATTCATTCGGCTAACGTCCCACGCGAGGTCAATAGCTGATCCAAAAACATTTGTTTTCCTCCGAAAAGAATGGCGTGCACACTGATTGGGCACAAATGAAATTGGCGATGACAGTTTTGATGTGTTGAGGGTGTCCCGAATATTTTTTCGCATCCTCCGCTCCTGGCTTTATCAGTTCGCGAAAGCAAATCCATCTTTCGGAGCAATCTCTAAGCTAAAATGATACGTATGTGGCGCCCTTGTAGACATGGTTTAGTTTTTGTCGAATTAGAAGTATGCCTATCATTTCTATGTTTTATTAGCGGGTATTGTACTCCATTGAGTAAAAAATAAAGGCTAAACTACAGTAGGCGTTGATTTATCGCACGGGAAATTATACCTCTTAGTTTTTTCCCGAAGGATAATTCATGTATAGTTCTATAATTTCTTTGCATTTCAGGAATGTCATTTATTCCTATAAGAGATACCACAAAGTGCTTAAGATCAGCGACAAAAAATTTTTATTTGAATAATTAGAGTCGACGAAAAGATCAGATTTTCCTTCTTTACACGAAACGATAGGTAAACGGAAGTTAATAAAACACTTTGTGATTTAAACTATTTTACTACAAAATAGATGAAATTACAAAGTGTTTTCTCTGCTTACATTATGGAACGATTCCACAAAGTCACGCCGACAACTGTCGATTTTACAGACCGTCTTATTAACATCAAATTGATGCAGTATGGGCTACAGAAAGTCCATCATGACCAAAATTTTGCCCGAGAACTTTACTGGAGACTGAATTACTAGAGACTGATGCTGGAAAATATCACGAGTTGCTTTAATTTTAACCTTTTGAAACACTGACGACCGCCGTATAGGTACGTACTAGTTAATGCGAGCAACAAAGCGATCCGTCATTAGCCCTAATGGAGTAAAAGGAAGCCGACACGGGTTTCGCGGAGATTGGGAGAAAGGTGCTTGAAAAATCGAGGGACTTCGACAAGAGACGTGGTCAAAGGAGAGGGTTTGAGAGTGTGTGGTAATACGGACGTAGAAGGATGAAGAAAGGTAAGAAAACGGGAGGCGTAGGCGGCATACTCAAACTCCGACGAATTTAAGAGTCCAATACCTTTCCGCCCACGCTCTCTGTTTATAAGCGGCTAAGAGAAATAGAGAGAGATTGGGGGAATAAGACAGAGAGAAGGTGAGAGAGCGAGATGGAAAACCACCAAGCGGAAATGTTTTGTATTTTCGATAGAAAGAGAGAGAGCGCGCCAACGTTGAATGTGGGAGGATAAAATAGGTCAACGCTAAAGCGAAGCCGAGAGGGTAAGACTGAGAAGGAGTATATCGAGCATAAGAGGAGGTATGAAACGAGAATAAATAGGAGAATGACTACTTAAGAGGAAATAGTTTAAAAGAGGACGAAATAAATTCATTTAATAAGATCTAAACACGTAAAAATCAGAGAACGGTGGTCCAAGAGGAGGAAAGCAGGACAAGAAGAGATTTAATAGGACTGCAAAGTTGAGGGTGATATCGTTAAGTTGTCATTATGCCAAGAAAGATCTGGGAAGAGTGTGTGCGCAAGAATATAAAGGATGGAAACATGAATGAGATAAAAATAAAGATTAGAAGTAAAAGACAAAGAGAAGATGAGAGGGAACGACCCATGAGATGCTGGAGGTGAGTATGCTCTGGGAAAAGAGGGAGATGCGTACGGAGGCGGATGCGGGAGAGTAAGTAAAGAGCTTTTTCATTATCTCTTCAGATGGAGAGAGAGAGGTAGAGGGCTGTATGGCAGCTGCCAAGAAGAATGGAGGTGAGGGAGGAAATAATGGGCCGAGAGATTGCAGGTGCCAGCAAGGAGCGCGGCGCAATGAAAGAAAGAAAGATACGGAGAGAGGAGGGAGAGAAAAGGGAGAAAAGAGATGGAGAAAGAGGGAGGGAGAGAGAGAGAAAGGGACGGGGAGAGGGAGGAGGAGAGATGGAGGAGAGAGAGAGAGAGGGAAAAAGGTAGATGAAGGAAGATGGAAGTAGTAAGATGGAGGAAGATAGAGAGTGAGAGGGGGAGAGGAATATATAGATAGGACGAGGGAGGGAGAGAGAATGTGAACACGAGGGAAGGAGTAAGAGAGAAAGAAAGAGGGTAGAGAGGGTGAAACATGAGGGAATATAGAGGTGGGATAGGAGTTTGAGAGTGAGAGATGTTGGATGTTAGGGATTCGCACGAGGAGAGCTTTTGAGAGGATGTAAAGGAGGGAGGGAGGGAGAGTGAGGGTACGATGTATGGGAAGGAGAAGGGAGAGAGAGAAAGAGAGAGATTGGCGTGGATGCAAGGTAAAGGGCTTTAATGACTGTGGAGTGAGTGGGCGTGGTAATCCTTAAGAGGATTCTTTCCACATTTCGGCCTGTGAGAGATGGGTAGAGAGGGGGAAAAGGGGTGGAGGTGCGTCGGGATGGAGATGAAGAGGGAGAGATAGGATTAAAATTGGAGTGGTTCGGGGAGATTGTGCGAGAGGGGGAGGGAGGGAGAGGGAGGGAGAGGGTTGGGGGGGGGGGGTAAAAGGGCGACGGAGTGAGCGAGGCGAGAGGGAGTTTGAGAGGTGTGCAAGGGGGGGGACCTCTTTTATTTTGGAAAATCGCATTTTCGTGACCGTCTTCGTTGGCACTCCTAAGAGTCACTTGGAGAGATTTTTCGGGCGCAGTGGTTGTCGGGAACGTGACGGAACTTCCTTTTCAACCCTCTTCAGGTCTTATTTACCCTTAATTGCTGCACTCTCTATCGAAGGTACGATATGTCCCACCGTGGAATGGGAATATTTCTAAATTTATCGAGATTCTCTAGAACTTGTGGACGAATATCAGAATCATATTTTTATATAGAAGTATCGATATTTTACGCAAACTTAAATAATACAAAGGATGTATGTTAGTTGACGGACTGAACGAATTGTTGCGACATTATGAAAAAAAACTATCGCAGGACTACGTTTTTATAAATTATAGAGAAAAATAAACAAATAGCCCCATAAAAAATGAAATTATAAAATTTCAATCTCGTAGGTTTCTTCTAGAACATTAATATGACTTTTCAGATTATTCGAGATTTTCCTATTATTAAAATCAAATTTTGTGGACAAATAATGCCTTTAAGATCACTCTCTTTCCAATTTTTTCACAAAACCACTTCGCTGGCATCATCGCAAATATGTAATTTCTTAAAAGGCATCGGAAACCTTTCAGCCAACAAAAAGCAATTAACTTAAATGTTTTGGTCAGCGCTGCCTTATTCCTTTCTTTATTTTTATACCTCCAAATCGTCCACTCCGAGACCCTTTCCCCACTCCACTGACATCTTCCTCAGCGCCTCGTAGCGAAGCAAACGCGAGACTCCCCCTTCTTTTGGAAAATGTATCCTAAAAGATTAGTTATCGTGGCGAAAAGAGGCAAAGAGAGACAAGGAAGAAAAGACACGGAGAGGAAGAAATAAAGATAAAGAGGGGATAGAGATGACCCCCTCTTTTGATTGGCCGTCTGTTTGATTAGTGACGACAGGAGGAGGGAGCAGGAGGAGAGCTGAGGTATTTCCGACGACGCAATGTGTGTTCCCCGCGACCCATTCCTTTGACCTGAAGAGATAAGGGTAGAGAGGAGGAGGAGGAGGAGGGGGGAGGGCCGGAGACGGAAGCAGGAAGGAGGAGGGAGGCCGCGGGGGCGGAGGGGGACGCGGAGCGAGGGACGTACACTCGCACGACGTGAAAACACTCGCTCAAAGGGGGCTCGTGTGTTTGAGAGAGAGAGAGACGAGATGTCCTCTCTCCCTCTCCTCCTTCCCTTTAACTAAACCCCCGACCTCTTCTCCCCTTGACCAACTTATCTACCTCTTTCTCCATAACCTCCCCTGTGACCTCTCGGAGGTGGTGGGGCGAACGTACACGCCATGAGCAGCGAGACAGGAGTTGACGCGAAAAGGAGGAAGGATAAGTTGTGGTATAAAAAGGACGAGAACGTATTTTACATAAACTCTTAAAGAGGGACCATTTTTGTACGGGAAATGATGAAGTTAAAGAGAAGTGCAGGGGGCCAAAAATAGGTAGTATATTTTGTTTGGGCTCATGCTGCGTCCTTTGGACAAGTAATGTAATTAATTCCACTAGTAAGAATGTACATGTAAAAGTCTTATTTGTAGGAGTTATATAGGAAATATTGTCCCAGGATGAACTTTAAGATTACCTATTACAATTTCCTCTAGAGTGACGATTTTATTTTTTTAATTTGGCTTCTTTAATCGACTTCTTATAAATCAAGTTTTTAACTAATTAGATTAAATTTACACCTCATCCCTTTCGTCGTCATTACCGCCCACAACTCGATCAATAAAAATTATTCTGGGCCTAAACGGCACGTTATTATAACTTAACCATGGAAATGAATAAATTTCGTTGAGGGTTAAATTTTTTCGAAAGTTCTTGAAATGTTCTTGGAACACAAAATAAGACAAATTTGTATTCGGACTGTTATTAAAATAATTACTACCTCCATCTTTCGTCGTCAAAGTTGATGACAAAAGTAAAAATCACATCTCTCCGAGTTTAATCGATTGTTGACTATAAACTTTATGGATGTTATGCTTAACTGCGGAGAAGATTATATGCAAACAAACTCTTTTTCCCTTTCCGGCGGAGAATAGAGAGGCTTTTACCATCTAAATCCACTTCCCTCCCTCGGGCTGAATATCCCTTTTTCTCCCCCTCCAAATACCCTTCGCGCACCCCTTCTCCTTTCCTCGGTCCTTCTTCTGCCCCTCTCCCACCCACACCGTTCGCATCCAGGTTCCCTCTCTTCAACTCCTTCATCGTCCTCTCTTTCCCTTACATTCCCCGTAATCACCATATTCGACATTCTGATTATTTGTTTCCATAAACCTTTTACCTCTTTACGAGAACGTATTCGTTTTTCTTCTAGTTGGTCTACGGTAAGGACGTCGCAGTTTTTATGCAATTTTTCTTGATTTTAGGATTGTTTCTGAAGTCGAATTATTCTATCGGTGATATATTTTGAAAAAAATCAAGGATCATCGATGTTTTTTTTATTTAACCATTAACTAGTTACAGACATTGATTATTAATTTATTTATATCGGATGCAAGAGCGTCGGCCACATCATAAACAAATAAAATGCTCCCCTCATTCTTCCCTCTCTTTTCCTCCGTTTTCCTATCAAACCTACATCTTTCCCTATCCCTCTGGCATTTTCAATTCCTCTCCTTTCCTCATCCCATCCTCTCTTTAACTTTCCTTCCGTTTTCCCATTACCCGAGCTCCCTCACTTCCAATATCCACTCCCTCGCATCTCCTTCCTCAACCCTCTTCCCTCCATCCTTGCCACCTATTGACCCTTCGACCCTTGTGTGTGCGCGTGTTCCAAAGGATGGCGCCCTCTGACTACACAAACAACTCGATACGCCTAATGCACTCATACTGCCGGCTACTTGATGCACAATAGCACTTGATGTCGGAGAGGAAGTAAAGGAAGGAGGACGGGAGAGAGAATGGAGGGATTGATTGAGATCGGGGTGTGGGAGAAAGGAATATCGGCAGAGATAAAGAGGGAGTGAGACTGGAATCGAATTATTATTCAAACTTACGACGCCCAGATATCACCTACCATGGAATTTAATCGCCAAAGAGAAAAATAATTTGACGCGCGTACACACTTATATATATATATATATAAATAATATCGATAGTTAGTAGGGAAGCTAAAATAATTTAGCTAACAAAATTTGAGTCTAAATCTGCGTGTAGGAATAATGGAGTAAATTTTATCTTCGAGTGTTACATGTGAGCAAATTGGCCGTGGCATTGTTACCAATTTTTCTTTAATGATCGATTAAACGTGTCATTAACCATCGATGGTTTATATTGATACCTCCGCTAGAAAATTTTAAGTGAACTCTTTAAAAAAAATAAAATTTTAATCGTCATAATTTTTAATTTTTGCATTTCAACGTAAATCGAATGCCGAGTGAAACGATACCGAGTCGTCTCGTCATCTCTTTCCCTAAATGGCTAAAATGAATCGAACACCTCAACACTATAAGGAAGCGACATTTCCAAATTCAAAAAAATAAGTATACGAATGCAAATTTATGATCTCGAAAAGTTGGCGTTGAGTCCGTTAAATTTACTGACACTCGATTCAAATGACACAACGATTGCAAAAAAAGACGAGGCGAAACGACGAACACAATTTCGATGACGGCAGTTCCAGTTAGCGATGGAAGGTGGAGGGGGGGGGCGGCAATGGGACGGCACACGCAAACGCAAGGATTGATTGCGAACGAGTCGGTACGCCAGAAAGCGAGGATAATCGAGGGAAATTTAAAGGAGAAAGAGGAAGAGAGGTTAACATTGGGAAGAAAACAGCTGTCGTCAAAGCGAGTCGAACGAAAGCATATATCGGAGGGCATAGAGCCGTAAGACGATTCCGAAAAGAAAGGCGACGAAGACGAACGCGGAAGATACCCAAATCCCAGTGAAATGAGGAGAGAAATAGCGAGGGAGATAAAAGGAGAGAAAATACGAAGAAGAGGCGCTCTAACGAGCGTATTAACATCGTAATGGCGTTCTTTAATTGGGTCGGGAGATGAGAAGGCAGATTTGAGATGAAGCTGCGATACAGGGAGATAGAAGGGGAAGGAATACGAGAGAGAGAAAGAAAGATACAGGAAGAAAGCCAATTGGAGAGGTCGACGAGGAGGTAGGAAACGAGAAAATTTATACGGCGGGGAATGTATTAAAATAGATCCAGTTAAAGAGGAAGGATAGAGAGAGGAAGACAGAGAGAGAGAGAGAGAGTGGAGGAGGGGATGTTTTTGGAAGAAGACGAGGTTGAGGAAGGGGTGAGAAAAGATATATAAGGAATAAGGGGATGAGAGAGAGAGAGAGGGTTGAATGTGCGTGGAGAGCAGGAGCCAATATTTGGTTGGCATTATAACTATTGTAGTCTGATGAAGGAAATGAAAAAGCGGGATAAGGGGAACAGGGGAAAGCAAACATGTGAGATGATGGGGTTTATAAGAGCTTATCTCTCCTCCCTAAAGCAGAGGGAGAGGTAGAGGGAGGGAGGGGGTGGTGGAGGAGAGAAATGTAAAGGGGGGAGGGAGTGAGGGTTTACGGGGAGGAAGCGAAAGAGTAGGAGATGGCAAGATAAAGGGAGCAAGGAGACGAGGAAGGGGTGAGAGAAAACTTAAGAGGAAAGGATTTTTTGAAGGGGTATGTGTAGTTGAAACGAAGATATGAAGATAGGGTATGCTAGAGTTAGGTATTATACAAATTAAGTAGGTGATGAGGGAGGGTGAAGGAGGGGGGAGTGAGGAGATGGGAGTGGAAGGGGAGTTATAGAAATGAAAAACAGCGTAGGGAAGAAATGGAGTTTTACGCGTCGATGCGAAAATGTTCGTAGAGAACTCGAGCCCGCCATTTGGAGCGGGGAAAGAAATGTACCGTGACGAGGATTCGGATCAGGACACCTTTCTATCTTCCTCGTAAACCGAAAATATTTCCGCTCCTTCAGCGCTCGTCTAAAACTAAAAGTAAGCGTTTCTTTTGAAATCTCAAATCCACCATTTTCCTCGTTAGTTTAAGCAATTTATCCGGCGACATCATTTAATTCACAAAATGAAGTACCAATTATGCTGAATATTTTTAATGAAGTACCTCGGAAGAAACATTAGATCGATTTTGATCCTAAAAATATCGGAAACCGATGCCGAAAAAAGCTTCGAAAGACAAAAACGTTGATCACTGGTCGAAAAACTAGGGCCCGCGTCCCTACACCGCATAAATTTCTTGAAGACATGCATATTTATATATTCTCAAGCACATAGTTTCATCAGATAACATATATGAAATCTAAACTATGCATGCATGCAATACTATATACCTTTAATATAGGCGTATGGCAAATTTCTCAATCGAAAAATTTTCAAAAGTACCTCTTTAATATTTCAACACGATCGGACATTTGAAACGTTTTATACGGCATGGATAGTGGCATATAAAGCATTATGTGGCATTTACAGTAAAAATAATTTGTATCTCCTGACACAGATGACCGACCTCCCAACCGATAAACATTCATCCTCCGAGAATCTATCGGCTGCGGTGAATTACTAACTGTAAGTCCTAAAGCAACAAGAGAAAGAAATAGTGTTTGCCAAATTGTACTTACGGATGGGATATTGTCGTTGGTGCAGACTCCCTCTGACAGAAGCCTGTCCCGTATTTCCCAGGCAAAGATCGACGGACATTCCCTTTTGTAGTCGGCAATCTTGTTGACCACTGGTGTCGTGGCAACCCTCGGTTTAGAGCCTCCAATTGCACGCGGTTTGATCGAACCGGTCTCGTAGTACCTGCGTAGAACGGAGAGATAGGAAGGAAAGATCTGTTTAATACATGTAAGAACTAAGTTTATGATTAATACTAATATACATATTACTAATATTTTACCTGTTATTACTTGATTTAAGCGCTATGAATTTTAGTATGAATATCTTAAAACCCAATAATACAGATTTTTTTACTGCTGATTATGGAAAATGACGCGCAATTCGTGAATGAACGTAGAGCTTACAGAACATCATTTTCTTACGATCTTTCCTACAGTCAACGATCGGTGAATAAATTTCGAAATCGATATGCACATTTGAGTTCTTCTGCCGTTTTATGGTTTAGTTTTCTTTATTATACATTTTATTTTAAATATGACTGGAAATTTACTACACAAATTGGATCCATCGTAACATTACCAGGCTTTCGCTTTTTAAAAATAATTCCGTAGAGGGAGACATAACATTTGTATAATTAAATCCATTCAAATCATTACAGGGATTTTGCGAAAGGTACATTAGATCAGTGTTGAGCATCTACCGCTACATTTACGAATGACAGAAAACAAGATCAGGTCGCAAACATATGAGAATATGAATAAAAGATGGCGGAGTGATTTGAGCGATGGCCTTCAACGTATGATTTGAACCATGGAAGAGTCCGGTCTTTTCAATTTGTACTCGCCCCGCCCCGACTTTTGCGTTGAGAGGAGAGGCTATTTGCCCTCTTGGTACTTTTGTCAAGAGTAAGCTAATGCCTGCGCTGTGTTTTACTCCTCCCTTCAGTGCGAATGTGCGTGAATGCGTATGCGCGTGATCTAGAACTGATCCTCCAGATGCAATAGATCCCATTATCTTAAAATTTATTTTACTATAAGTACCCGATGGTTACCGGAACAGTCTGATTAGGATGATCCGTGAAATGAAGATGACGAGGATTAAAATGAAACGTAAAATAAATTGATGTGTCCAACACATGACTTTCTCCATATGTAAGTTGTAAAATCAAATAAACACGGCGATAGGAACAGTTCAACTTACACGCTTCAGCGCTAGCGATTCAATTGTTGTCACTACCACGAGCGCGAACTGCCCACTAACCGTCAATTTCGAAGAAAATTGAATATCTCTTGAAATATTCCTCATATGAAAATTTATTTCAAACAAGAGTCGTAGAAAAAATGATATCTACAACTTACATATACATAAACAAAAATTCAGTTTTAAGCGAAATATTTAAGAAAAACTAAAATTTGACAGGAGTAACCCGCTACTTCCGGCTGACCGATTGTTATCAAAATCCTTTCAAATCTTAAAAACATATATATAAATATAGAATTTCATGCTGATCTGATGAATAGTTTTTGAGTTAGAGCGCACACAAAATTTCTGTCACACACGGACACAATCACACACACAGACATCATCGAGAAAACGGTCAAAACGTGTTCAGGGGACCTCAAAAGGTGTATTTCCGTTGAAATCTCGAATTCGATTTTTTCATCAAAACAATACTTTCTCTATACTACGTATATGGATAAAGTAATTTTAAAAAATGAAGAAATCTTTCAAAGCAAGTTTGCCCGCATTCAAGTTCAATCGACGCCGTCACAGGTGGTTCATATTGACACATTTTCCTTCAAATCCTTCTAGGTAGGCACCAACCGTAGTAATATTCAAACGAAACTTTTTTTCGAGACTTCGTGAGAATGGTTAAAATGAACACGTAAATTGCCGCCGACTCACCAGCAGGAACGAAACGAAAAAGAGGCCGCGGGCGGGCGTGAATGGAGAGCGCGTGGAGATTTTATGGAAGGAAAAATAAGAGACCTTGACAATGAGCATAAGAACAGAGAGAGGCGAAATTGAAGCAAGTTGAAAGATAACACGATTGTATAACGAAGCGGAAAAGAAAGGGGAAATAAATCTAAAACTTTGGATAAAGTGTCACCGAGGCCAGAAACAAAACATTCTAAACGGAGAAAAAATAAAATTATAAATAAAAAAGATGTGAAAAAGTTCATAAGCGGCGAAGATTGGCACCCAGGGAAAGACAAAGGGACACCGCCATTAAGGTTTCGACATTATATAAACACTAACCAAATGGTTTGCCAAATGATAAATACGATATTATAAGTACTAAAAATGCCGGCATAATTTTAAAGCGACAACAATATCTTTCGAAATATTTATAGCAAAATATCTACTCGCGACTTGCCTGTTGCCGCTTCTTCGCATCAGCGCCCGGGGCGATCGCCCCGCTCGCCCCTCCCTTGCTACGGTACTGATGAGAAATATGAAGCAAAATACAATTACAAACGGAAAGATAAAAATACCGAATAAAAAGATGGACGAGAAGCTAATTCTAGATTGAACGTGTATTGAGAATGATTTTAGGATTTTTTTTTAATCCGGTGAAAAAGAACCGTATGGCTGAAGAACCCGAAGAAGATATAAAGATTAAGAGTAATATAGAAAATTGCACGGAATAAAGGATGGAAGAGGCGAGTGGAGAGAAAAATGACGGGGAATGCAGGAAAACAGGTAAGAAAGCAGACAAGTAAGGGTGACAAAGTGAATTATAGGAAAGGAAAATTCAAAATGGTGGAGATACTTTCGCGGGGGTGAGATATATACGGATTTAGTGCAGAACCTAAGCAGAAAGCGACGGCGAAGAAGATGGAGATGCTATAGAAATTAAGGAGAGAAGAGAGGGAGAGAAAAGGAGAACGGGGAGGGTGGGAAAATGCAATGTAGAGAGGATTACTATGGCGGAGTGACTTATGAGAGGAGCAAGAGGAGGGGAAGGCGGGGACTCTTCCTTACCCTCCCTCACCCCTCTCTCTCTCTCTCCTTCATTCCTCGAAAGGGAGGGGAGAGAAGAGCGGAAAGAGAGAAAGAGAATGCTTCGAGCATTGTTCCCTTGGCGGTGAACGTCCAATTAAGCGAGGCAAACGCGAAAGAGGGCGGTGAGGGTGGAGAGGGGGAGAGTGAGAGAAGGGTTGAGGGAGTGAGGGAGGAAGGAGAGAGGGTGGCAGTCATTTATAATTACGAGGCGAGGTCCGTGGAGGGAGAGAGGAGTTGGGGAAGGAGTGCACGCAGAGGGAGAGGGGGAAGGAGGGATGGAGAAAGGAAAGGAAGAAGCGGATGAAGGTTAGAAAGGAGAGAGAGAAAAAATGGGTATGGAGAGAGAGAGAAAGAAGAGGAGAGGGGTAAATGGAGGGGTGGGGACTTTGGAAGGTGTACACGGCAAGAATCAAGAGAGGGGAAAAGGGAGAGAGGGATAGAAAGAGAGGGAGGATTTAGAGGAAGAGAGGAAAATGAAGGGAGAGGGAGGTAGGGTGAGGAAGAGCAGGAGGGAAACGGAGGGAGGAGAGAGGGAGAAGGGATGAGGAGGAAGAGGAAAGAGGGAGATGAGGAAGGAAGGTAAAGATGCCGGAAAATGGGAAGGGAAGGCGACGAGGTGAGGGAATCGAATCAGATGGGGAGAGGGAAGGGGAGGAGGGAGGAGGTGGAGGGAGGGGTCGTGGCAATTTAAAGGGTGGGAGAGGGGGAGGAAAGGGCTCAGCCCTTGAAAGGGAATGGGTTTGTAGAAAAGTTCAAGAGAGAGAATTGTGGGAGGTAAGGGCGGAAAAGGTAGGAAAATAAGCGTAAAATGAAACAGGGGGCGAAGAGTGGAGGATATATGCAAGAAACATGTAGTGCGTATTCGAATCGCATCGATGCATACATTTCGAGCTAAACAAAGATGTTACTCACGTCCTTAAGAAAACCGATTACAATAACATCGGCACTCATAATACAGAAATAGGCGTGCATATATCTGCATGCGTGTATATTTGTGTAAGTATAGCAGTATTTGTGTGAATAAGTACAACATTATTTCTGCTCTGTTTAAGAAGGTACTAATCCGAAAGCTTCTCTCGACTCATATTTATCATTTTCCACCGATTCCACAGTAATTATGAACTGTATTTTACTCCCTCTTACCTTTATCCAATTGTTTTATTTATTATATAAATACGTACATTTTTACACATGTAAAACAACCATAACCCGAAGACAATGTATAAAAAACGTTCCTGCTGCAGAAAGGTAAATATATTTTTACGTACATACAATCTTAAAATCAATATATGGGAATAAAATTGATGTTTTCCTCGAATAATTGAAGGTTTACCTAATTTGTCAAACCGAGCGAATTAAGACAGTAAACGAGGAAGGGAAAGTACGGAAGATATAAATGAAATCGCGTGCGTTCACAATAAAAGCCACCAGTCACGAATTCCAGGAACAGCTCATCTTCCAAAAGAAAGATACAAAAATAAAGTCCATTCGTAAAGTTCCCTCTGCCTTCTCCGCATTTTTATGTGGAAGATTCCTGTGGCCGTAACAACCGCCACGTTACAAAGGAGGAGTTCATTGCCCTGTTGCAAAGGAGCAAATATCGTATATATCTACGTTTGTTCGGTTATAGTATGTACGTGCTCTACGCGAGTGCTTTGAGACTCTATTGTGATGATGAGATCGGTGAGTGAAGCGAGTTGGAGAGAGAGCAAGGAAGTAGGAGCTGAGACTAATGGAGGGGAAGAATTGAAGAGAAAGAGAACGAAGCGGGATAGGAAAAGGAATTCGTTGGTTTACAAGAATGGGAGGGAAAAGACGAGGAGAAAGACAAAGACGGGGGGAAGAAAGTTATTCTCCTTTGAGACAGGTAAAATTGGCGATATGAACTGAAGGAAGAAAGGAGAGTTGTCGATTTAAAAAGCGAATAAATAAGCTCACGTTAATTGGATTAGAGAGATAAGGAAGAATAATGTACAGTAATGTAATACTGGAAAGGTGTAAATTTTATAGAGCGAAAAATATAATGATAAAGGCCTAGTCTAGCGCAATTTGCGTATAGTACTTTATCTTGAAATCAAGAAAACATCAAACAAAATAAGCGCGTAAAGTTGCAGTAAAAAGGTATTACAAAAATATCCAGAATAACTTTCGACATCGGAAAGAAACAAAATAACAACAGTCTCGTTATCAGTCTTCCTACGCAAGCACCATAATTAAGATCCTTTTCAAAGTTTCAGAGCTAAATGCACCGTATGTGGCACGCCTTACTATTACGCAACCTAACACTTATTAACCATTACAATTTTCGACTATGAAACCATTACACGCACGTTTGAACAATCACAGATTCAAACACGTATTGGTATCAAATCGATGATGAAAACGGTAGCGGCGTATTTTCTACGAACTATCCGTAATATTCTAACGTGTGGAATCTAATACTCCAAAAAAAGTATATACTTCAAATTGAATGAACGTGGACGAGTAGACGCGAGCGAGTGTAAGAAAGTGCCGAGGAATTGCACGCACGCTCTCGTATTGAAAGGGAAAAACGGAATGTAGAGAGAGAGAGAAATAAGAGGCTTAAAAGAGAGGTAGAAGAAGATGGAGGATAAATGAGAGAAAGGGAGGAAGAGAGAGAGAGCATTACCTACGTCATTCAACCAGTCTCCGCGCTCTTCTTCTTAGGAAGGAAAGAGAGAGAGAGAGAGAGGAGTGGAAACGAAAAACTCCGCATCTTACAGTGAAAAAATATATAAAGGGAGAGGAGTTGATGTCGATGAAGGGAAGTGAAGAGCCTTGCACGATGAGGAAGGGAGAGAGAGGGAAATGAGGGAGAGAGAAGAGGGGAAGAGAGGGGAGGGGGTTAGAGTGGGGTGGAGGAGTGGGAAGGGGAGTAAGGGGCGAAGGAAAACGCGGAATGGAGTGTGTGTTTCTGGCAAGGCTTAAAAAAAATTAACCAACGCGAAGGTGGATAAGGAGGGGGAGAGAAGGGGTGGGGGAGAGAGGAGTGGATGGTGGTTGGGGGGAGGGAGAGGGAGGGAGGGAGGGGAACGACGAGAGTAAAAAACGGTTGAGCGTATTTAAGTTCGAGTGCAGTCGTTTTTTTTCTTCTTCTTCTTTACGCGAGTTAGAGGTGTAAATAAATGACATACAGAATATCGCGCGGGTAATTCTCTAAGTTCTCTTTTATTTTTTTAAAGAAAGAAGTGTGTATGCGTGTCTGCTTTTAAAATTCTGTTTAAGCGAGAAAGAAGTTTTGTTTATCTCTTTCAATCCCGCGTTATCTTAATAAAGAGCGTTCCTTTAAAAACTTCGCTTGTATTTTTTTTAAGGAAGGAATTTTCCGTTCGATCATCGCGTTTCGTGGTTTATTTAAAAGAAAAGTGTTATAAAGTCGGGATGAACTTGAAGTTATAGAATGACATTTTCCAAGGGTAAATTCGTTCTGCTTAGGGTAAGGTGTTTGAGTTAGCGACGGATCTACTTCCTCAAACAAAAATGTCCATACATGTTTCAATAGCGCGTGATGCACAGAAATCCATCTAGTGAGACCGGATGCTATCAAAACGAGGTAAAAACGACACGACACGGGAACATATTCGCCTATTTTTGGACACACGATGTCACTTCCTTGTTTACTTAAAATCGTTGAACTAACTCTTTCATAGATTCGATTCGCGAGAGAGCTGGGAAACATTGGATTAATAAAGCTCACTAACCATCACGCAATCAACAAAATTCAATACCTAAAATTGGGAACGTTTTAAGTTAACTGGTGGAAAAGAGACGTGAGGTAGAAAGGACAAATCAAACATCAACTGTAAGATACTTGTTTTCATATGTTTTACGTTTACTCAAAACTTTTCAGATTAAATGCGCATTGAGTCGACGAAAAAAAATAGAAACCGGAAAACTGGCGAAAAAGAGAAGACAACGCCAAGAGGAAGAGAGGGGAAAACATTCACAGAAATCGCGATGTTTTCAGTTTAGTATAAAATGAAGAAAAAAATACTTTTTAATATAGGATCCACTAAAATTTATTGAGTAAGCGAACCCGGTTTCGACGTAGCACGTCGTCCTCAGGCTCGGAAAAGAGCCTGAGGATGACATGGTACGTCTAAAACCAATCGCTTGCTCAAAACATGTTTAAAAGTTGCTTTATTTCGTCCTTTAACATTAATTTCGGATTACCCGAAAATTTCGGCGCATCCTATTAATTTCTTGTGGTATTTTATTAGAAATTGGAGAGGCGAAGAGAACAAAAGGCGAGGAGAAAATTTCCCTCCGTTTTGAAAGCGTGCATGCCCGCGTGCGTATGTATCTTCATGAACGATGCGGTATTAAGTGTACGTATATTATGTATGTGAGTGCACAAGTGTACTTATACGTAACGTAAATGGGCTTTCGAGTGCTCATTAAACAAATTTTAAATTAATTCGTCTTGATGGTTAATATCCATACCTCAGAACTGCCCTATCAAAGAAAATAATTTTTCTTGCGATCTTTTCGAAATTTCGCATATACCTAAGTTTCAGTTTTCCTCCGGAACGCTCGGTTCAATGTTTCTTTGCCCAGAATAAATTGTTTGAATTTGTTTCAAGAAATTATAAAACTTGCATTTTAAAATATGATAGGATTGAAATAGAAACCTTGTGGTAGGCATGCCCAAACAATTCATGTATACTTATTATCTTGCCATGATAATTTAAATACGCCCCTCTAATAATCCCAAAAACGTGGCCATATATACAGCAATTAAAATTAACGCCATAAATGAATACAAAATATGTATCATTTACTTGATTATCATACTGTAAAATCCTCGTTATAGTTTTGATTATCCTCGTATGGTAGTGCGTGAAAATGTGCGTGCTTATGCGTGCATGCAAGCGTATGATACGTGCATACTCTCGCGCGCAAAGAGACCGCGTTTGCATCAGTGTTCACATTTGTCGCCGTGGCCCCACAAACATACACGTGCACGCTCGTAAGGCAAGGAAAGCGCTAGCGAGCGTGGAATACCGAGTATTACTGCTCGAATTCCCTCTCGAGAGAGAGAAGAAAAAAGAGAGGAGGATAGGAGTGAGGGAAGCGAAGAGAGGGAGGGAGAGAGGAGTATTCGTGTTCTTTTCTGAATAAAAAAGGAGAGAGAAGGGAAAGAGGATGGGGTTGGGCTCAAACCTGTTCCTTTCGTCTTCTCTCTGCTCATTACTCGGTTCATCTCCTCCCTAACCTCTCTCCCTCCTTCCTGCCCTCCTCCCCCACTCCCACCCTCTCCCAATCGCGTTTTTAAAAAAAGACTTCGCGATTCGTTTTCCTTACCGAACAAAAATGTATAAAGGTTAGTCCGTGGACACATCGCACGCCGTTAGGCGAAATAATTCTTTTTACGGACGTTCGAAGCTTCGCGACACTCGAGTTAGAGATTTCGTTCGAGGACCGAGTCCCCCGAAATGAAATGTTAAAGAAAAAAATATAAATGGAGAATCCGTACGTATTTCTCGTGAAAAGGGAGATATCTTTCATTTGCGACGTCCCAACCTCCTCCTCTCCTTCCCCTTTCCCCTTCACTGCCAACGATGGCCTATAGTTGTGGGGCCATTACGAGTGAATGCTTCCACGGGGAAATATCTTTTCCTTCCCTCTTTCCAATTTTTCCTAACCCTTTGTCAGAATGAATGAGATTCTCTTGTCCCTCTGAATTTTTCTATTTAGTAAATAACCTTGAAACTCGACACGCCCATGAGAAATTCCTATATCTATAATTGTACAAATTTTGTGTATTTATATACATACATATATATATATATACATACACACACGTAAATAATGTCGCACGCAAAGACATCTGCATGCCAACGGAATAGATATTTCTTAATGATACCAAAATAAAATTGCTGCAGATGCACATAAATTGCGCGTATAAAGCATGGGATTTGATTCTATATAAAATCCAAAATTCTTAAATAAAAGTGACGATCATAAATTTAAAACTTGGAAAATTCGCGTTCGGATTGAAATAAATTTTCCTCCATTAACGATATCCGCGAAAATAAAGTCCATAGCGGCAAATTTTGATCGCATCGTCAGAAGAAAGATGCAACTTTTTTAAAAATTTTGAACAAGAAGACAGCAAATAATGTTATATATATATAGAGTTTATCAAGGAAAAACTTTTCCCATTTTGTATTCAAACGTATGTACCTAAGAGTCGATAGATGAGTTTGCGCATATAAAAGGATACGAGAAACCACCAAAGGTATGCGAAAGAAAAATTTCTAAGCACTCCCGCTGCTCTGATACTCAGCACCCAAAGTCTGAATATCTCAGATGTCGAGAGAGTGTCTTGTTCTTATCCACACACAAGGAGAAAAAGAGGCGAAAAGCCCTCGACTCATCGCGTTCCATCCTCAAAAAATTTTCTGCTCAATCACCGCGTCTCAGCACCCATGCGCGATTGTCCCCATCCTTTTCATTCCGTCACACCAACGCCTCCAAAAACCCTTCATCGCCTCCCTCCTCCCTTCCCTCCTCCCTTCCCTCCTCTCCTTCCTCCCTCCCTTCGCCATCCCCTTCACTCCGTCAACGATCTCCGACTTCCTCCACCTCCTCACCCGCGTCCTCTTATTTTTCTCTTCCAATTCAATCCTTTATACGTTTCGTTCCCTCGGAAATCATTTGGAATGAATATCACATCGGGGGAGGAGATCCTTTTGAAAAGACATTGCAATGCGTCTTCTTCCCTCTCACTCTTTCTCTCTCTCTCTCACACACACACACACAAATACACGCCTTTTAAAACTACGCTCCTTTCGCCCGTCTGATGACTAACGAGGAAGAATAAGGTAAACAGTGAATAAAAGAATGAGCGGGGTGAGAATATGAAAATAGTAAGGAACGAAAATACAGGAAAGAGGTAGAAAGGGAAAGGAATCGTTAATAGAAGATGAACCGAATACGACGTAACTTATGAGTACGCAAACGTGGACAATATATGTTGAGACTTAGCAGTTAAGGCGGTGAGTATACTGACGATCGCGTAGAAGGAAATGTAACTCGATTCTGATTCGGTGTTTGAACGAATTCATATCGTTCTACTACGGCGTAATCTGCGACTCGAAAACGTTTCAATTAAAACTCCGAAATCCATATTTAAATGTTCGCCGCGACTCGATTATGTGCAGAAACAGATATTCGTTCCTAAAAGACTTAGGGTTTTGGTCCGACATCATCATCATCACAGGTAGTCTGTCCGTAGATTATTCATGGTTAAACTCTGTTCTCCATATACTCCTATTTTCCGCAGTCTTCTTCATGTATTGACAGCTCTCTTTCCCTTTACTTCTCTACCGATATTTACTCCGTCGGTGTCCGCATTCTCCAACCTGACCTTTACAACTTGACTCACGTATAGATTCCTGATAAGTCTCCTGTCTTTCCAGTCTACACTTATATCCTTTAATATCCTCATCAGCAGTACCCAATTTATTCTATCGAAGGCCTTCTGCCAGTCAATGAAACATACGCAGCAATCTTGGCTGTACTCTATTGACCTTTCTGATATGTTTCTCACCACGCCGATAGCATCTCTGGCTCCTCGTCCTTTTCTGAAGCCGAATTGATCTTCTCCTAACATTTCTTCGGCCTTTTTCTCTAGCCTTTTATTCAGAATCCTCGTGATGATCTTCGAAGTGTGTGACAGTAGGCTTATCGTATTGTGGTCTTTACACTGCATTGCCTTTGGCTTCTTTAGAGGGATCATTGTTACATCTAAGAAATCCTGAGGTCACTCTCCCGAGTCGTAAATCTTGTTAATTAATTTCGTAATCACTTTTAGTCTTTCCGACCCCATGACTTTAAGTACCTCTGCCGGTATTTCATCGCTAGCTGTAGCTTTTCCTTCCTTCAGTTTCAGTATCACCTTTTCTACTTCGCTTTTCATAATACTTGGTCCCAAGTTGTCTTCTTCTTCAATGTTATCCTCTTCTTCAATGTTATTCTCTTCTTCCAGTTCTATTTGTGCCGATCCTGCCTGCTTGTTGTATAGTTCCTTGATGTATTCTTCCCATACCTGTGCTACATATTTTGGTTTTGCAGCTATTTTTCCATCTGTATTCATATTCCCTTTACCACGAATCCCATTAGGCTTCTGATCTTCAAACTCCAGTGTGCTAGCGTACATCATGTTGTACCGTCCTCACTTCTCCATCTGTTGCATTTCCTCACATTACTCTTTTATCCAATTTTCCCTAGCTTTATCTGTTACCCTTCTCAAGTCATTGTTTATGCGTCTATAGTTAGTTCTACCTTCTTCACTGTTAATGTTTTTCCATTTTCTTCTCTCATCCACTTTCTCCAGTATTTTCTTAGTGATCCATGGTTTTCTAATTTTCTTCTCGTTTTCCAATCTCGTTATTCAAGGTATCTTTGATGCTCGCTTTAATTTCGTCCCATTCTGTATCCACGTCTTCGGTTTGTTTTCCAATTTTCTAAGGCGATCTTCCAATTTTGTGCTGAATGCATCTTTCCTTTCTATCAGTTTTTTAGGTCCCAAGTCTGTCTTTCTCTTCTCGTTTTCCTTATTTGTTTAAGCTTTTTAGTTACATCGACTATTAGGATGTGATCTGAATCAATGTCTGCTCCTGGTAATGTCATTGCATTTTTATGCTGTTCCTGAATCTTTATTTTACTAGGATGTAATCTATTTGGCATCTCATTCGATCTCCGGGATTTTCCATGTGTACATCCTTCGTTTATGGTTTTTGAACCATGTATTAGTTACTACTAGGTCGTTATTAACGCTGAATTCTGCCAGTTTTTCTCCTCCTCGGTTTCTTTTCCCAATTTATTGACCGACAACATTTTCCTCTTGTTCTTCTCAAACTATGCTGTTCCAATCTCCCATTATTATGCAGTCTACCTTTCCTCTTCCATATTCTTCGTAAACCTCGATAATTTCTTCATACATCTCCTCGATTTCTTCTTCTTCATGATAGGACGATGGCATATATACCTGGATTATCAACATGTCCACTAGGACTGCATTTAGCTTTATTGCCGTCAACATATCGTTCGTTACTATTATTTTTGTCACGCTCTTCATGATATCTTTCCTAAGTACCAGAGCTACTCCCCTTGCATTTCCCCAAGACATTAAAAATGAAGTAATGAAAAATTCCTGGATTTCTTTGAGCATATAATACTGGCTCATAATATAACGCCAAATAAAAAATTGGGAAATAGTTTGATTTTGCATGCGAAATTTAGTCATATTCTAGATGAAATTCTTGGAATGATATATGCTTTTACGAAAACAACAAAGGTCCAACCTACATCATTGAAATCGTAATGGAAAGCAAAAAAGTTTAGTTATATAAAATCCTACTTACAAACTTCGCGTTAACGAACGTTGTAACGGAAATATATACTATTTAATCCAAGGTAAAATCCATTGATGGAAATTCGAATTACATAGCCTCGACTAAATTCCCAACGACGGGTCGTAGATAACTTCCTATTCCATGCCTAAATTCACCAAACCTCCTGCGTAGCGATTCCTTTTGCACCGATGGGCAACACGCGCGTGACATCCTGGTGATGGCGACAAAAAAATTCACCCAATTTTAAAACTAGCGGACGTTCTGTGCTATGGCTACGGCATCTCCCGCGCCCTAATCCTCCTTTTTTTTTGCAACTCCGAATTTTACACCTCCGGCGCATTGCGCAACATGGCGTCACGCGCACTCCTCTCTCTCTCTCTCTCTTTTTCTCTCTCTCCCTCCATTTCGACACGTGTTAGCCGTTTGATTGTTGCGGTTCGCGAACTGGAGGCGAGGTAGGCGTGTGGAAAGAGTCCCCTTTCTCCATTTCCCTCTCCCTCTCTGCCGAGTGCGACAATCGCCGCTCCGAAAAAGGAATGCCGCGGCCAGGAATCAATACGGCACGCACCATTCTCCCTGCGAGAGTGCGGATGAGAAGGGTGGAGAGGGAGGGGGGGGAGGGGGGGAGGGAGTTTTGGGAGGTAGGGAATTTGAGTGGGAGGGAGAGGGGAAGGAGAGAGGGGGAGAAGCGGATTCCGAGAGGAACGGAGGGGAGAGAAAATTGAATCGAGGAGGAAGAGGAGAGAAAGAGAAGGTAGAAGAAAAGAGGGGAGACAAGAGAGAAGGGAATAAAGTGGAATAAAGAGGGTGAGAAGAGATGAGGGAGAAAACGTATGTAACTGGTAGCAAATAAAGAGGATGGAATAAAGCACGACGAGAGACTCGGACACAACTGTATAACGCATTCGATATTCATATGACATCGAATCCTTCACCGAGTAATGTATGGTTACACAACAAGGTAATTCGTGCAGAAAAAAGATACGTATTTAATATCATAAACGTGTTGATTTTATCTTCCACCATATCTCCATCAAATAAGAAGTCGTGTTCCTGCAGACCGCTACAGGTGAGACACGTAGATAAAAAGAGTAAAAAATCTAGCCTATGATATTCATCGCATTGGAAAGGTGAACTTATTCTGACTGGAAAAATAAACAAGTAAATGCGCAGCCAAAAATAAAATACAGATTAACTACCCATAAAATAATAATAATAAAGAACACATCCGCGTAAGATTATTTTCTGCGAATAAACACCTTTTAACAGTTTGAACATGAAAAATCCCGGAATAACTGCGAGTAAAGTTACAGAATAAAATATTTGTTCGATTAATTACATTTAGAAATAACTATTCTATTCGTACCTTGTTCCATGGATTACAAACAATGTAATTTTGGAGTCCTCGACGCAAAGCGTGAACCCATTCATTAAAAAATTTATTTTATTTTTCAACTTCGAGGTCACTGAACGCTCTCTCTGTTTGCACGCTTTCCGAAGTTTGTTCGTCAGTTTTGGGCCATATTCCATTGCGATTCGTTCCAGGAATATCCGAACGAGTTCTTGTAAATTGAGAGAATATCTGCTCGACTTTCTACAAACTATATGGCCTAAGCCAAACAATCTCGTGTCAAAAGTCATCAGACAAACTCATATAGTGCACAAAAATCCTACTTTTGGGCATTCTTTGTTTATCGAATAACGCTGTGAGGAAATAGGTTAAATTTATTGTAACGAATCAATATGCAATTTAATATGCATTACAAGTACGACGGGTAACATTTTTTGTTATTCGATCGATTTATATTCAAGAAGGAAAACTGGATGGAAAAAGAGAAAGAGGTAGGAAAAGGTTTCAGCTGGTAGACGACTTGAAAGGGAAAGAGAGCTATCAAGACATGAAGAAGACTGCGGAAAATAGGAAAATATGGAGAACCAGGCTTAACCATGAATATAATCACGGACCTGTCTACGGACAGATTACCTATGACGATTATGATCCAGTAGCCTGAGCTCATAATCATAACTATTTAAACAATTTTTTATATACACAAGCGTTCATCTTGACCCCAAAAGCATTAGTTAGACCCGGTAGACCAGTGGTAGTATATCGAGAAAGAGAAACCCCGAGTTCGATTCCCGGTCAAGTCAGACTTTCTCTCCTTCTTTTCGCGATTTCTTCATTTCTGCATATGCTTCGACATTTCTGCTTGAATTAAGTTTACTGCTCTGTAAACATTCCCAAACTGAATTTTTATGCAAACTATTTAAAAAACCAAGTTTGCGATAAATTCGATTGTAATATCTAGAACCTCAAAATATGGGGCGAATAGATGTTTTTAAAAACCTATTCCCTGCAACGATGCAAGATAGCGAACTTTTCGGGAATGCGCGGACATACTTATATGGATCCTCGCAGATGCCATTATCAAGATATAATAGTCAATTTATTAATCAATGTGAGATGTTATAGTCGCTCCAATATGTAAAGTCTCCTGGCCTTGGAAACGGGGCGTACACCAGTTAGCAGCAGCCAATAGGAGACGGTTTGTTTGGGAAGTTAGTGGGGAGGAAATCAGTCTCACTCCTGCTCTCGAAGAGATCAAATCGGGATGCGTTGCCATTAGAAATTGCGTAGTATACCAGCTGAAGGCGAAAATCCGCAAGAGCTGGCAACGCGCACCGATATCTGCTCTCCCGCACGAAAGTTGAGAGGGGCGATGGAAGGGGAAACGCTCGTGATTGGCTACTTGCTCTAAGTAGGCCAAGAGCCTTCCGATGGTGAAGCGACTATAGGTTTTAATATCTCCCAAAAATGTTAAGCCCCTTTAATGTAGCACTGAATCTATTCCAACAGCAAGCACGCATTTTCCTTACTTTTAATAGTCATTCAATTCCATCTCTCCGTACTCACCTTCCGAGTATCTTCGAGACGCATCCGTTGGACACCTGCAGAATGCGTGAGATGTCGCACGGACGTGCGCCGGAGTGGGCGAGCTCCACTATCTTCTGCCTCGTCGAATCGGGTAAGGGCCTTCCGTTGACGTACACCCCTCCTAGCTGGTTGACCCCGCTGTGACCGGCTGCGGCGGATCCGCCCCCGCCGACCATGGAGCCCATCATTCCCATTCCGCCGCCCCCGCAGGCACCGCCGCCCCCGAATCCCCCGCCCAGGCCCCCCATCCCGCCGGAACCGGGACCACCGACGGCGCCCCCACCGCCGCCCCCGCCGCCCCCACCGCACGGCGACCACACGCCCATACCCACAACACCCAAGAGAGAGACGAGAAGGCAAGTTACACGGCGTGCTGCATGATGGCGTCACATTCGGGGAGGGAGTTGGTCTTTTCGGTATGGAGATAATGGATTAGGAGATAGACGAGGAGAGATTTGAATCGGATAGGTGGAAAGATGGGTGTGGTTCCAGATCAGATGATTGGAGAGGGGATTTATGGAAGGGCCGGGTAAAGGAGACAATGGAATCATACTTGGTAATTTCACCATTATTATAATTACAAATAATTGCAATGATGTTGAACAATAATCTGGAGCAGGATATGCGATAAAAATAGGGAAGTATATATGTATAAACATTAGAAGAAATTGATGAAAATACACTTTAACATATGGATAGAGCAGGAAAAACATACTTAATTAAAATTATAGTAACAATTTAATATACGGTTTAACTCAATAATAATTGCTAACAATGCATTTATGGCACACACATGAAACGACCTAAATTCAATTTGATAGACTTTTATGTCGGTTATTATATTTATTCGTTTAACGTTTCACAGCTTTTCATAAATGGAATATTAATGCCTCGTTTCTGCGGGGAATGATCAATGACTCAATCTATAAGCGGAAACCAATAGATAGATAGATATCTATAAAGAAAAGTGTTTGTAGGTATGTATGTATGTTTTTTTATAGCTCAGCAACTACAGCACATAGAAACAAGAGGAAGGTATCATTTTAACCGCAATAAAGAGTTAAGTGGTGTAGTCAGGTTTCTATATCGATTTGATTGGCCGTTCTAATTTTTAAAAGTATTTTCTTTTTTCATTTTCTCCATTTGAATAACATAGGCATAAGTGCAGTTTATTTTTCATTTGAATTTTAAAATTACTTATAAACATGGTATGAACTTGAGACTTGGATGGTTCTATGAAGAAAAGAACAAAGTTTATTTTTATGGAAGACAGAATCCGAATCCTGATCGAATTGGCGTAAAAATGCGTTTAGAATCAGAAAAATGCGTGATTTTATCAATTCTATGACAATACCAATTATAAGCTACCATGGCAACTCCCATAGTCGCTGAAGTTGAGAGTCCAATGATATGGGAAACTTTTTAACGTAAAATCGTTTTTCAATTTCTGTGTACGATTTTTTGTTTACATGGCAACCAAATATTTAATTCTATAATTAAGTTGACATGTAATTTCCGATCACAGTGCAAGATTTTCTTCTTTCATTCATCTAAATAGGTAAATGCGGAGGGTTTTATTTTTATTTTTACTTTATTCGACGGTTAAAACTGTGTACAATCTTATTCTTACGATGTTCTCATGCTACACAGTCGAAGTTTTAGTTTCACTAAATCCGTTAAAATTCAACGAGCACTTCTGCTATTATTTTAAATGAGAGATTTACAGCACAACAAATTTCGCTTAGTTTTAAACGAGACAAGCATATATATAGTTATATGTTTTACTGAAGATAAAATTAGATCAGACTGTGTAGTTCGCATACAATTCTTACAACGGTTTGGTGATACGAAATAATACCGACTGGAAAACAGGGGCGAAATAATTCCGAAAAAATTACTTTTCAAAACAAAATAAATTTCATTTCGATGCTAGTAGAAAGGTGTGTCGGAGTACAACAGGTACAGATGAATTTGTAACAGTTGCTCATATTCAATTTTTTGATTTTCACTGAGGAGCTTTTACTTTTAATCATTAGGTATCTTCTCTGTAATTTTACCATCCTAACTACACTTCAAAAGCAAGTTCTTAAGTATGAGATGGCAAAATCGCAGAGTACTGAAGCACTGGAACTGATGAGATCAGAGGTTGAACAAACTTTTTTTTTACGCTGAACTAATTTTTAATATCGTGTACCGCAAAACGCTTATGCACACGTCTTTTTCACTGTGTGCGTTCAGGATGCATTTCAATCGAAATACAGATTTACCACCCACAAGAAAACTACCACCCAGAGTCCATGTTCGCTATGAACCCTCGGATGCACCGCCCTTTAGGAACAAATACAAAATAAGATGGAAGAGAGGAATGAAGAAAGATCAGAGAAATAGAAGGAAAGGAAGGGTGGGAGCGTACAAGAGAGAGAGAGAGAGAGAGGAGGAAAAAGGGCTAGAAATTTAGACGGAGGAATGAAGGGTTGAGGGGAAGGTAGTAGGACCAGACAGGTAGACGGAGTGGGAAAGAGACTGTCCGCGTAATGCTTCATTTAAGCCATCGTCATTTTAAAAGGACGTTTTTACGTAATTTCCGGCTAAGGCTTCAGGGTCCTTGAAGTGAGGCAAAAATAGAAAGCTTCGAAAGAATCCTCCGGGCACATTAGATGTCAAGTCTGCTGACAGCAAGCACATTATAGTAAGCCCCGCTGTTATATATATTTTTTTTTCAAATCCTCCAAAAATAAACACGATCTGGAAAAAAATCGCAAGACATAAACGAATATATATACACATTCTTCTGAAGTGATCCAAATTTTACTTTTATTCGAAGAAAAAATCCCTTTATTATTTAACTAGAAATAAAATGCTTCAACCAGATTTTTAAAGCTCTACGAGACAGAAATTCCAGCGTCCTCTTCAATATTTTCAAAAACGATAAAATGATATACGATTTCGGATTATTTATTCATCAATAATTGCATGAATTTGATGAAAAATTGGTATTTCGCGTACTTCTGAAACCACGCGCGGCACGTTTCTCTAAAGAAACAAATCCTCCAACGCTAATGCGAGGATTAAAATTAACAAAACTCTAATGAAGAGCTAATAAGCGTTAAAAAAAGGGGGAAGGGGACGAAACATAGAATGGGGGATAATAGTTAAAAGGAATAACCCTTTGGGCGATTGTTGTATTCCAATTAACCTTATGAGACTATATGGGCTCGTTCAGCCGACGACCAGAGATAGTCAACAAAGATTACAAAGGCGACCTCAATAGTGGAGGGGATGAATAGAACGGAACGTGGGGAAGGAAAGGGGGAAAGGAAGGAAAGGAGGGTGGGGAGAATGGATCGGAGGAACGGACGGTGGAGGGGGGAGAAGGGGAAAGGTGTTTGTGTTAGGTGAAAGAAGGGGGGGAGGAGGGAGGAAGAGAGGAATAATCCTCACGAAGCCATCCAAGGTGGTGGCACACAGAGATCGCCTAACTTTATCCCTTTCCAATGCCCCTTTCAACTCCTCCCCTCTCGACTTAAGCCATCCCCTCCCCCTCCCCCCCCCCCCCACCTCTCCGCCCACTCCTCCCCAAACCATCCAAGCCTGTCACCAGCTCCGCTGTTTTGTTCCCTTCTGGATGAGCGAGGCTGGCTAGTAGAAATATAGGAGAAGGGAGTTATAGATCGTAGGGTTTCGCAGGGAACAGAAGGGATGATGATGGTGTAGGAAAGAAAGTCTCTCGCCACCCACGGCGCACGGAGTGTTAAAAAAAAAGTCTCAAAACAAATGACACGCGAGGCCGCGTTTTCCCGCTTTGACACCTCGTATTTTTCATACCTCTAAAAAATTTGTATCCACGAGTAATATAAATATCTAACGCGTCCACTCTATTTGTCTGTGTGCGGAAGAGTTTTCTTTTTCATTCTACATAAATTAAATTTTATTCTCTTTTATTTTCTTCGCGCGAAGTTCCTAGCAGCTCGCTGCTAAACTCATAAGTTTCTTCAGATATTTCTCGCTCTTTGGCATGTGTTAGTAGTAGGTAAAGATTATTTAAAACGAAGTTGTAATCTATTTTTCTTCAATTTTCTCCTTATCTGTATGACTTTCGTTTTTCTTACTCTTTTGATTTATTATATTTTCCGTTAAAAATAAGTCGTCTTAGGAGAATTTAGGCCGTACGCCTTTAAATGGCGTGGCTCCCTATTTTATTCGCAAAAAAATATCACTGAAAGAAACGGAAATATACAAATAAAAATAAAGTAGCTACGTAAAATCCGAAGATATATTTACGACAGAGGCGGGCTCATATGCTACATCACACGTGACACCTCTTGCAAGTGGACAACGCTCTACTCCCCTCCTACCAAACTTCTCAATCCTTCTTCACTTCAAGTATCTTTACCTTTATATCTACATAAACTACGGTTTTAATAATAGCAGACATTCAAGCAACATGGTATCTTTATAAGTTATCGACGTCCCGCATCAGCCCCTCACCGACAAAAAAAAAATAACAAGCAACGCTCGTCCCTAAGTTATTTTTTTCCAAGCCCCAAAATAACAACCCAACCGAGCGCCGATCCTTTATATGGCTTTGATTATTCGCGTGGTTATGTTTCGTGAGCATCCACGCAACTTATTCCGCTCGCTATTTTCGGACATCCCAAATACTATTTACACAAAAACTCCTCCCCTTACCTCCCCCCCCCCTCCCCCACAAAAAAAAGAAACCGGAGATTGGTTTTTAGCCGGGCGTGAAATCGACCGCCGCCTTCACCCCCGACGTATTCAAAGCCTTTGAAACAAAGAGATATTTACATGCGATCGCTGCTATCGAGCTATGTCAAGTTCGATCGTCTGAAGCCCTCCCGAAACATTTTAAGTCATTGTCAACACAATGAAAATCTCTTTCCCGCCTTCCTTCCCCCCTTGTCTCCCTCCCATTCCTCATAACCCACGGAGGCCTCTCATCTAAATCCCTCTCCGTTCTATTCCAACGACTCCACATGGGGTCATTATACCGTCCAAGGCTACTCGTATCTCCCCCTTTCGAAGAAAAAAAAGCGAAATAATCTTTCTTTCTCTCTCTCTCTCCCTCCTCTTCGCGCACGAAATACGCGTGTCACACGGAAGAGCGTATTGACGGGGTATCCCGACTACCTCTAACGCGAAGGGGGAAGAGGAGAGGGGGAGGAGGGAGGGGGAACTAGGGGCGGAAGACGCATAGAGGGCCAAAAGAAGATCCCCCCCCCACACCATTCCCTCTCTTTACCTTCGGACGCCCCCTCCTCCCCCACCCACCCACCCACCCTAATGCGTCCGCTACTCCTTCACGTCTCGCCAAGTCTTCAATTTTCCATGTAATTTTAAACCTAATGCAATTTAGGGTGAGACTGTGTAAGGGAAATGACATCCGAAATGCGGAGGGGGGCGGAGGGTTGGTAAAGGGGAAGGGAAGGAAAGGACGAGAGGGAAAAGCGAAAGAGAGATATGGGAACGAAGGAAAAGAAAGAGGTAAGTGAATACTGAGAAAAAAAGACGAACGGGAAGGTAAGAGAGAAAAGAGGTAAAATTGAGACGGTATAGAGGGTTGAGGAATAAAAAGAATACGAGTCAGACGTAAAAAAAAAAGGTAAATAGAGTACGAGAAGCGAAATAACTAATTCTTCGAAAAAATACTGTGCAAAAATTTCGAATTATCTCGGTGCTTTTTTTGAGCTCGGGATTGTTTAAGCTGATAACCAGAAAGAAATAATTGGATCACATTGTATACGACGATACGTTTGATGCCCAGATAAACCTTAACTTAGACACTCAATTCCATTTAATAGTTCATGCCGTGGTGATACGTTCCGCGAAAATTTATAATTTAACCAAAGTCCGTTTAATTTTATCATCCCATTAAAATACAGTAATGAGATCACTTTGATAACGGTATAATTTTACGTCTCAAAAAACAATTCAACGTTTTTCGGTACGCGTGGTAACGCATCCGAATTACAAATTATTTCGAGAAAATTTCCGAAGAATAATGTACTTCGATTTCTTTTCACGAAATCCGCGGGAATCTATCAGGAGCAGTAAAGGAGGAGCCTACGAATAATCTTCGCAATATTTTTGTTTATGTTTAGGAAATCTTTATTGGTAAGCATTCCCGAGATGAAATAAATTTCGTTTAAGCGTACGCCAAAAAAGAAACCATTATTGACATCTCCTTCATCCATAGCCCCGCCTCCGCGCTTTCAATCCTGCGCCAAATCGTCCAAATTCGGTTCTCTTTAACGCACCACCCCTCTCTTCCTTTCTCACCTCGCGCAAACAGGAAACTGCCTATCCCTAAGGGGAACCCCTGTGACAGGCTGCGATGCGAATATGGCCACCCTTCCAGGGAAAACCGTTCGCTCCATTTCACAATGCAGAATATAAATGGATTAAAATGAATATGACTTTGAAACCCGAATTCCGTCATTCTCAGAAATACGCTACGTCGCTTATGTCCTTAACCCTGAAACTTAAACAAACAACATCCTTTTGAGCCGATCCAAACAGTTACCGAAAAGTACATCTCCGTCACGTTGCTTCCGTGACTTAAGCATCCAATTTAATTCTTGAAAACAGCGGCGTATTAATTTTCTTCCTAAAACAACTTTTTGGCAAATTTAATTTCTTCTAGTACTTCTATATAAGCTTAATTTTTTCTTCGGTTAACTAGCGTGCTCAAGTCAAATCCTTAACTCACGATATAGGTACCTACTGCAATCTCGCTATCTTCGTCTGCCTTCTTATTCATACTTGCTGCAGTCAGTAACCCAAACGGGAAAGTTCTTTGAATAATGGAATTCGTCTTTCTCCACCATTATCAGGATTTGCAGTCCATTCGCTAAATTTGTACATCTCGCAACTAATAAGATAAACAAGTTTATTATGCAAAAATTGCTTACCCAAATTTTTGGAATATTCTTACCTGGACATAACATTTAAAATCATCCTCATTTATAATCCCTACTTTCTTAACCCTCATACAGCCAACTGGGGGTGTAGCCGCACCCCGGTACTAGTTTTTACGATATGATTCCATCAAAACTCTTGCTATTAATTACAACTTTCATAAATGCGCTCTTACATACTTCATTAGTTTGACGGCAAAGTAGGAATTTCAAACAGTGCTTTGCTACATTAAATCGCTTACGGATTGAGGTACCACCTAACCCCTTCTTGGTTTTTTAAGTACCTTTACTGGAATAATAGTTTTTCACTTCTGTAAATATTATAATACATTTGAAAACTGTTATAAGCTGAAAATTTACATTTTTCGGGGAAAGAGGACATTTGCCTTTTGGAAACCATAACCAGACCAATGCAGGCTTACCGCAATATCCAAAATGTTTTATTTTAAATAAAAAATAAAATTGTTATATTGATGACTTTCCTTTCAGGAAGGCATAACTTTCTGATATTGTAACCATCTCACAATATTTAAAAACACTTTGCTATGTAAGTGAACCCCCCTTGGTAGGATTTGAGTGCGGAAAACATTGTCTGTACGAGGGTTAAACCTGGCGTTTTATTTTTCTGATTCTGCGATTACACTCCATAGAAATCCTACTCTTTTGCATGTTATGCCCTACATTAATATCTTTTTTTGCACGTGATTTTATAACGAGGAAATGTTCCCGCTGTGCAGTAGCGGCCATTTATGGTTGAAGTTGAATAATATACATTTAGACGAGGACTTAGAAGCCTCCGAGATTATTCTGAATAATTACGTGACTCGCAGAGAAAATTCTATGCATTCAATTCAGTAAATATATTTTCAACTTTCCAACAGAATTTAATTTAGGAATATCTCATAAAAATCTCTAAAAATAAAGCTACTGCGTCGCCTCAAAGAGATAATAGCCTCCAGGAAGAGCGGAAGTAACAAAATCTTTCATTGTAGTTTCACTTAAATGAGCGCTATGTGCTTATTAGAGCAGTGGTTTTCAAACTTTTTCTATCGCGACCCTGTGGAATGTCTCGCGATCCAGTCGAAGGGAAAGAAAGCGGAGAAAAATACGTTCTTGGTTGAGTTTTCATTAACTCTCGATAAAAAGTAGCTCTTACTAAAATATTGGCATTTATATAATCAGAGAATTTAGGCCCTTGTCATTTTTTATACATTTCAGGTGCTTATGCATCGAATGCTCAGACTTTCCTCTCGAGCCTCGCGACCTATTACTGGGTCGCGACCCGTACTTTGAAAAACACTGTATTAGAGGACACTTCAAAGCAATAGAATATCTGCGTACCGCCAGTTTCATAACATTCGATTAAGCTTTATTCTTTTAAAGAGTTAAATAAACCGATTCATAATAAGTATATTCTTTGAAAGGTTCTTTTACATGGACTTTGTAACTATAGCCTCCAAATCCTTTCTAATAATTTAAAAACTAACAATTTGGGTAAATAATGCCTGCGAAACTTTTATAGGGAGATGCACCTTTAATATATTCTTTCCGCTGCTTTTCTTTCGCAGAAAACATTCACGAAAGTGGAAAACAGTAACCCGTTCATATTCCAACTAAATCGAAAACAAAACTAGCGTGACCCGAGCGAAACAGCGAGGAATTTTCCAAATAATCAAGTGCGTAAATTAATGAAAACTCATTTACTTTTATCGTCCACTGCCTGAAATTACCGTATATAACGAGGGAGACCCACTTTCTTTTGTGCAAATTGAATCTCGCGATCGCAAAAATAAAAATAGCGGCGGCTTGATAATTCAATGCTAATAACCTACGAAAACCGACGCCGAATTAACACAATGCTCAACTTAACGTCGAGTGAGTCCCTTTTCTTTTTTGGAGTAACATTTTTGTGGAAAAGAAGTAAAACAAAACAGGCGCGAACTTTTATTTTTTTCCAACCGCGCCGTGCCCTTAAAACCGGTGCCGTGACTCGCATGCACCCTCCTCTCCCACTCATCCCCTCCGAAAGGTCAACAACCATTCTCGCCGCTAGGGGCGCGGAAAACGCCGAACCCGGGAAGGAAAAAATGGTACCGAAAAAAAAAAGGATGGAGGAAGAAAGAAAGAGCACTCAAGACCGAATGGCTCGGTCGGAAATGAAGGAAGAGAACGAAAGAGAGAGGAAAAAGGATACTTTCATCTCTTTTCTCTTCCTAGATCTTTCCACTTTCCTCTATCACTCCTTCCCCCTCCTTTATAACCTTCCAACTTTCCCCCCATACCCTTCTCATCCTAAACATTTCCACGGCCTTCTCTCAGAATAGCGATGGTTGAAGGCCAATTTCTCACGTTTCAAGCCGAGAACTCCGCGATGCAATGTTCCGGGAGCGTTTATTTACGTCGAGGTGGAGAGTGGCAGGTAGTTAAAAGAGGGGAAGCAACCGTTTGCTATCGCACGAAGCGGAAAAGGAGAGGGAGAGAGAGTTGAGAGAAAGGAAAGAATTGCGCTTTTCCTCTGAAGAGAGAGAGGGGGGGGGGGAGGGAAATGGTATCAGAAACGACAAAGATATAGGAAGAAAAGGGATTAAGGATAGGAGAAAGGAACGAGAGAGGACCGAGAGTGGAACGACAGAGGAACGAGAGAAACGAGAGTGGAACGAGAGAGGACCGAGAGTGGAACGAGAGTGGAACGAGAGGGGAACTAGAGAAACGAAGAGGGGAGTGAGAGGAACGTGATAGAGGAAAGAGAGAGTGGAACGAGAGAGTGGAATGAGAGAGAGGAAAGAGAGAGTGGAACGGGAGAGTAATGAGATGTAGGAACGAGAGGGGAACTAGAGAGGAACGAAGAGAGGAGTGAGAGGAACGAGAGAGTGGAACGAGATAGTGGAACGGGAGAGTGGAACGGGAGAGTGGGCCGGGAGAGTGGAACGGGAGAGAAATGAGATATAGGAACGAGGGAATTGAACGAGAGAGTAGAACGAGAGAGAGAGGACCGAGAGAGGAACGATAGAGTGGAACGAGAGAGGAACGGGAGAGAGAAAGGGGAGGCGCACACGTCTCCAGTTTTTTTTACTCGGGTCGGAAAGGAGGAGGAAGACAGACAGTGAAAGGGCTTAATTTCCAGAGAAGCTACAAGAAGAGGTTCTGCGAAGGAAAAAGAGGGAGAGAAGTGAAAGGATAGAGGGGAGGGAGAGAAAGAGAGGAGGATCTCTTGGCTATGGAAAAAGGGAGTATTTGAGGGGGGAAAAGGATAAAATAACTCGGGAGGAATTTCCGAGAGAGGAGATGTCATGAGAAAAGCAGACGCTTTACCGAAAACGGGAGAAAACTTTTTGGAGCCGAGGTCTAGAGTTCAAAAGAAGAAGAAAACGGATTCGATTGTACGTAGTTCTCTATAACGAACGCACTTTTATGGTGGAAACTTGAAGTGCTAAGTGAATTTTATGTAAGGAATTTGCTCAAAGCAACAAACGGCCTTAGAATACGTTTTCCTTTAATTATTTGTGACGCTGCGGAAAGTCTGTCACAAAAAATGTAATAAGGAGCGAAATGGAATTTCATTACGGATTAAAACTCAATATTTCGTCCTATTTTTTGTGTCATTTCATCAAAAGATATACCTATAAAAACATAGATTTACCATACGAACAGGACTGAACAAAGTCGAAATACTTTGCATGTATAAAACGGAAAATTGAGGCAAAAAATCAAAAACGATAGACAATTAATTCTAGATAAATTAGTAAAAACAAAGCTTCATAGGATCAATGATATTAAACAAAGGGATTCTGATGACTTTACTACGCAACGAAACCTAGGTCGTATGAAAATTATTGTAAAGTGAAATTATTACCAAGTGTCCTTTTTTCTTACGTTACCCTACACCTTTACCGACATTAGAAAGTGAGAAGGGCATCACTCGGAATAAAACAGAAAATGAACGGATAATGCAGCGCTTAAAATGACTTTCCTTGTAGGAAACACATCATAGGCTCAAGTTTTCATACGATATTGAGAGGAAGAGAGAGATAAAGAGAATATGAGAGAGGGAAAGAGGAAGGGCATAAACGGAAATATCTCACGTACATAATGGAACGCATGAAAGTGCGAGGAGGAGAAAGGAAAGATTTTTTTTCAGAGTCCCAGATACGGATTTAAGAAAAACGTTGAGATAAACAGCGCGTAAGGTATGGAGGTAGGAAGTCTGAGGGAATGAGGAAATTCTGCGAGGATAGAGAGGGAGGGAGGAGAGGCGAATCGAGGATGAAGGAGAAGAAGAAAGGGAGAGAGGGAGGGGAGAAGAAGGGAAGGGGGCGGAAGAGAGGGCGGAGGGTAAAATACCTCTAGGTGATTGGAGGATCAAGAGGCTTGGGGGCGGGGGGAGGAGGGAGGGAGAGAGGGAGAGAGAGCGTGGGGAAGACGGCAGTACTTTCTGAGAGGAGGGAGAAGAGATGGAGAGAGTGGGATCGTGGAAGGAGAAATACATATACGGGGAAGGAGGGGGAGGAAGAGAGAGGAGGGAGGGGAAGGAAGAAGGAATGGAAGAGTGGTTGGGAGAAGGCTTTTGCGAATGTGCTTGTCGGTTTGTAATTCCACGTTAATCCTTGGAGGAGAGGATGAGGGAGGGAAAATCGGAGGAGTAGGAGGAGGTGGGGGGGGGGGAGAAGGGGGAGAGCAAGAACACGAAGGGAAGAGAGAGAGAGAGCGAGAGAGAGGTGGATGGAAAATGAGGGAGGGAAGAGAGGCGGAGGGAAGGGCAGGCTTCTGAGGCTTTCCACGCCACGAAGCGTGAAACGGACAAAGATTAAATCTATTTCCATGGTTTGCAATGGAAAATTATTTCGGAGACTCGTGAAAGAGGGAGTGTGCGTGGGATGGAAGAGAGAGGAGAGAGAGGACAATGGAGACGGCGTGGGAGTTGAAGGGGGATGGAAAGGCGAGGAAGGAGACGTTAGGCGAGCATGGAGTCAAGTCAATGAGAGGAAGAGACGAGAGAACGGTAGTGGAAAAGACGCAAAGGACACAAAGGACGTGGAAGGGAATTTACAGTGGAAATGTACGGAGAATTCAACGGTGAACATGATGAAAAAACGACGGCGGTGACAGGCGAGAGAAGATTCGGCTAATTTTTTAAATACTTTCAAACTACTGTAACTGGAATTTCGGTGACTCAAACTTCCATAAGCCGAATTTCTGATCAAACTTAAGACAACTCCTTTACTCCCTATATTTCCATACGTTTAACTGAGGTCCTACAACTCTATAAGTTCGTTCATTCATTCGGTTTCGAATTACAGAGGTCGAACTACATTCCGTTTACGATCAAGTGATTTTAGATTGTTTACTTGACTACTGGAATCTAAATTAGAGCACTCAGGTCATCGCATAATGCGTGTCAACGATAACAATGGCCACAAACGATCTCGATGACGGCAATATCCGAACAATAACATCGGGAGGTTGTTGCTGTCAAATTTAGGTTGAAACGGAATAGATTGGAAGATACAACACATCAAACCCAGCGGAAAGATTGGAGCTTACAAAGAATAAATAATGGGTGCACGTGGAGAAAAATCAAAAGGCGTGATATTTACGGCACATTAAACTCGTTTAAATAAGGAATGCGGATGAATTTGATGAAAAAAATTATATAAATTCCGATTGAAACCCTTAGTTCGAAAAGGTCGCCACGAAATAATAACTTCGATAAATTCCGAAATTTTAAGCTAATGAAAAGCTGAGGAGCCCCAAAAGAAGCCAAACATAAGGATGGCAAATTAATTTTCCATCATTTGAGTCCAAAGGAGGTCCTTCGAAATGGTTTTTAAAAAAGAAAATTATCCGTGATTCGGGAGAGAATCTTCCAATCCCAGTCTTCCTCAGCCTACTCCATCTCTCTCTCTCGTTCTCCTCTCCAATCGCCTTCTACTCCTCTCTCTCTCTCCTCATCCCTTCCCTTTCTCTCTCTCTCTCCGATTCTCTTTCTCCCCCACCCTTACACACCAAATCCACCTATCTCGAAAACACCTAAACATTCGTCTCTCTCTCTCCCTCTCTCGACCACACAGATTTGGAGCGGAGATTTACGTTTTTCATTTGTCACTACGTTTCCTTGGAGACATCTCGCAACCGAAAGGGATTTCCCCCCCCCCCTCTACTTTTACACGTGGAGGAAGAGACAGAGAAGGATGAGAATAGGAGAGTGATAGAGTGGGAGGGAAAAGAGGATTGGAGAGAGGGTAAGAGGAAGCAAGCGGGAAGATAAGGGATAAAGGAAGAGTGGCTTCGTATAGTGATAGAGAGGGAGAGAGAGAGAGAGAGAGAGAGAGATCCATTCTCCCCTTCAGACCGACGTGTAACAACAAATCCCCTCATCTCCTCCCCCCTCTTCCTCCCCTCCCCCAACTCCTTTCCCTCCTCCGCCACCTCCTAATTCTTTCCCTCCATCTCTCTCGGGGCCCACGCACTAATTATCAGTCTTCTGAGGAGGATTTTTAAAAAAAATATTTAAAGCCGAAACTCTCCGACGTTTATTTTTTATATACATATTTTTTTAATAATACGAGAAATATTTTTCTCGGCCGAAAAAAATCAACGTAAATAGGCTCGAGAGAAGAGAAAAGAAGTAACATTTAAAGCGTCCGTCCTGGATTACACAACCTCCTTTTTTTTTAAGCCTGAATACCTGATTGCATTTGTTCGAGAAAAGTTCCAAAACCGGAAAGTCGGCTATTATTACGCAGGAGCCCGTAAACCTCGCATGGTTTTTATCTAAATCCCCTCGCCGTGAACTGGGATCTTGATGAATTAGCGTCCTAATAATATCTGCTTTATGAAACAAGTGAAAATTTCGTATGCGTTGAATGTGGTTCCTACGTGCTCTTAATCGCTCGTTTCTTTATTGATCTAAAGCAGGGTTTCCCAAACTGTGTTCCGCGGAACCAAAGGGTTCCGCAGGGGCCAAATGAGGTTCCGTAATATAAACCCGATACGTTCTCCTTCTCTTATTTACAGCAGGAAACATGAGCCTCACTTGTAAACTGTATGCTGTAAGATACATACGCTATATAAATAAACATTATAATGATTTTAAAGTTGATTTTATTGCGATTAGGCTTGCCATCTCTTATTTAGGGTTTCGCGAGAAAAAAATATTTGAATATAAGGGATCCGTGGTTTCACAAAGTTTGGGAACTCCTGATCTAAAGTAAGCTTCGAAATACGTGAGTTCCTGGATGACTCAATTTTGCTTCAGCTAATAAAATCGTAAAACCTACTATATTGTGCTAATATATCCACCCAAATAGCCCTTTCGGTCACCTTGTCCATTTTTATGGACATTCGATTATATTATTTCAATAAATTCTGAAGAACATTGTGGACAAAATAGTGTAGAAAAGATATTGGGGAGTGTAAGAGCTACGAACTAATATGAGATAGGAATTTCCGAAATATTCAGCATTGACTAGCAACTGGAAAAAAACATTCAGCCCAAAATATTCATGACCATACCTTCTTCATGATAAGTACATCAGGTACTCCTCTTTCCAAAGATCTCGAATTTGTATCCAATCGCCAATTCGTTAAGGTTGAAAGAAAACAGCGTGCCGCTATGTTTTCATTAAATACCGTTTAGACTCATTGTCAGTCTATTCCTAGACGGTCCAGAGTCGATCTCCCTCTCTGTACCTCCCCCCTCCCTCTTTCTCTCACCTCTCTTCTCCCTTTCCACCTTCCCTCCCGCTTCCGCCCACTCAATCCCCCCTCTCTCTCTCTTGATAGCCGCGAGAGCAAGGCGCCGTGAAACATGATTCCACGCAGAGCGCGTTCCTCTACAGCTGAGACGATGCTTCCGACTCTTATTGTTATCCTCCTTTGCCCCTCCTTCGCCGCCCCAACGCGTCCGAAGATAATCGACCGCTTCTCTATCTCTCCACCTAGGTCGCTTCTCCATGGTAAAACTCACCAGTTACGACGGTACCCAATAGCGCAAGAAGAGAAATTTACACTCAGACAGCCTAAAATCAGGCTAAATACGGCAAAAAAAGGAAATGTTGGAAATTAAATTTTTATTCAATGGTAGGTAAATAGGTTTCTCATTATTTGTCAAGCTGCGAGTAACGCACGTTAGATTTTTAAGTTTTATTTTTTATCTGGTAATAAATTTCAGAAATATCATTTCCTCAATCAGTCGCCGATTCATTTTTTTCTCGAATCCTGAAAGAATTGTCGAGCTCACTATATGGATGAAATAAAAGAAAGTTATTTAGAATCAGCCGTCGATCACCAATGATGACGACTACTTTGCTTGTTTAGTTTTTCCGATCTTAACGTTGCTACTGGACAAACACTCCTTTTCAATTTAAAAATCTTCTTTCAAACATAGCTCGCTATAGAGACTAAATGAAATTCTAGGGGTTACACTTATAACGGATGATATAAAATGAAAATTTTATATTGTTACAATTCTGGGATATTTCATCACTACTTGTTGAATTTAATATTTTATTCTAAAATCGCAGTGAATTCATTAATTTTAATCTCTTTTATATGTATGGCATAATTTTGCCATAACCCTGCATATCATCTTATTATATCCTGGAGTTCCATATTTACGTAACGAAGCGAATACGAACGCTTTCAACAAACGGAAAAAGCGACAGTCGCACTTCAGCGCTTCATTATTTATCTCTCATTGAGCGACGCGAAAAACGTTTAAGAATTTCCACGTGCCAATTAAACTTTTACTCGTTCGTCACCGCGAGTGTCGGAGAAACGAGGGCAAAAAATGACTCACGCGGAGGTTCACTTACAATTTCCCTCAGCTCGCTCACTTCCTCCTTCCCCCTTCCTCATTCCCTTCCTCTGTGGCCCTTTCGCTTTACGTCGAGAAAGAAAGAGTGAAGTGAGACACACCTTCATCTCGTACCTCGTGGCGCCCTCTCGCCACTGAGCAGAGCAACGTGCGTGAGAGAGCGCGTATCTGAATGAAGACTCGAGTGCCGCAAGGTCCCTTTCTCTCCCCATCTCTCTTTCCTCCGCCTTTTTTTAAAACCGTTTTTCTAACAAACACAACACCAACCCTCACGTCAATTTCGTGCGTTCATTATTCTCTCTGTGCCACGACTTATCGCGCCAAAGTGAACGTAAAAAGGATTTTTACCTTTAAAACGTTGCGTTTCGTTGAGAATAACCCTCGAAAAATTTACCTTTTTCGCGTTTCCATTAAATTTTAAACGCTCAATAGATGACGTTTACAGCATTTTGCAAATTTTAATGTAAAAATATTTTAATAATCCGCTTTTATTGAGGCCGATATTTCAGACATCCATGTCCATTCTTACATATAATACTGACGAACACAAACTACCATGTCCTAGACATGATACGAACCCGCGACCTTAATATCTGTCGACAGCTACTCGAATCACCCGTCCACCAAGATGATTACGACATTTCGTGTGTTCATCAAAATGTTGACAGAAAATGAAGCCTTACACGGAAATGCATTGATTGCTGGTTTAAAATAAAAACGTTAACATTTAATTTTTGAACTTTATAATGTTATATAACATATGGTACAATGTCAAAATTCTTACGCCCTCTTCACGACGTAACGTACGTCACCGACCTAAAAAAATTGTCATTCTTCCAGGTGACTGCGCAAATCATGGCAACAACGAATTCATTATTCCTCCACAGTTATTTTACTATTTCTTTATGTATATTTCTTTTACGGCCATCACAAAATTGGACCTCTATAGTAGGTGAGACAAACTCAGGCAACGCTATCTAGTGAATTGAGAGAGGTATTCTAGAAACCACGACGATCTTCCGCAATATAATTTCTCTCATCTGGAACCTCCATTTTATTCATTATCGAGCTGCTCCTATGCCGCCATCAAACTCCTTCCAAAACCCCTCTATTCCACTCCCCTCCCGCATCCCTTGTACTTCACCTCTTCTCTCCTCCGGCACACATCCCACACCTCAGCCATTCCGTTTGGACGAATTCATTGAATTTCGCACGGATAAGGACGGAGGAGATGAAGGCAGTGAAGGGAGGAAGAAGGAACGGAGAGATGGGAGGAAGTAAGGGAAGGTAAAGATTTCCTTCTTTATACGAAACAGATGAGTTACGGAAATGTTCTACGTGTATCTAAATTATATATAAGAAAACCTATTTCCCCCAAAACGAACTAACTAATCAGAGGCATATCACTACGAGAGACAGATAATTTCTGTCAATTATTATTTCTATTTTATACTACATATATGAATTCAATAGCACATGAATAGCGTAACATCTCGGGCATACTGTAGGAAACTTAGTCTCTGTACGCTCCAAAATACGGTATAAATGAGCGAGGTAAAAACTTTACAACTTTTCATTTGAATAACGAACAGCTTTACGTGACCCTGATTCTTACACCACAATGGGCTGTGACATGCACAATTATGCACTGGAGAGCTAAGTTTTCGTGATAGACATAAAATGCGAGCGATGCAAAAACTTCGTTGCAAATAAATCAATTTCCCATTACGAATTTTTCGTTCTTAATCGACACATCGCGTACAATCCAAATTAATAATACAGATTTCTCGCATAAATAGTTTTAAGACTGCATCGTGAAGGTGTATAAACATCTTAAACGCCTGATCATAGAGCGAGCCAGGCGTTTCGTGAGGCGGGGAAGCGAACTATAGAATAGGAACGAGAGAGGAGAGGGAGTTGCATATAGGAAAAGGAGACGGAGGGAGGGAGGAGTGTAAAAGAGGGACGGAGGTAGGAGAGAGAGGGTGCTTTACTACCCCCTCTCTTCCTCCCTCATTTAACCGCTCCGCGTTCTGAGTCAGAGGTTATCCGACTGCGAAATCGTAGTTGATCGAATGCGACGCTGAGGCGCTGCCTCCCTGCCCTCGGGAGAAAGAAACGAAAGGAGGGGAAGAGAGTGCGGAGACAGGTGAGGAGAGAGGGGAAGATGAGAGATAACGAAGAGAGGGAGAGAGAAGGGGAGGGAAAAAGGGGTTAGCTTAGCGAAGGAAATATGAAGAATAGGAGTGTTTTTTTTTACGATGGAACGTGCCAAGCTCGCACTTGAGCGTGATGACTTACTTCGGATGAAGCAAATGAGGAGTGTAGGAAAAGAAGAGGATGGGCAAATTGAGATTGTGAGAGGGAGACACAAGTGCGGCTCAAGTGCAAAGAGCGAAGGGATGGGGGGAGGTCAAAGAGTCATCTTTTCGACGAGAAGTGGATTTTGAATGTGAGGGAGAGAGGACGGCGTGTATGTGAGGGAGTAAGTAGACCGTGGACAAAGAGGGAAAGGGGAAGAGAAAGGTGGAAGAGAGGGGAATAAACGAAGAGACGTGAGTCGCTTGGGCGAAGGGAAATTTGACGTGTAGAAAATTGGTGAATGGATGGCTGGCGGGTCTGCATCCAATTACTAAGGTAGCGTCGATGGAATAGAATGGAGGGTGAAAGATTCAAATACCTCATATAAACTCGACATTTTTGTAAAACAAATTATTTTCGGAGTTTGCGACCTACACTTTCATCTCTAATATTAATAAAGTTTGTTAAATATCCATTTTAAACCCCCATTGGAAAGTATTTTCAACTTGTGCGAATTTTATCCTCTCTTTCTTTAGAATGTAATACAAGTTTTACGATTTTCATCGCCAAGGAAAAATTTAACGAAATGTGTGAAATAATATGGTTCGTTTCCAGTATATTTGTTATCTGATACGCGTATTTTTTGTGTAATATTTTATAAAGCTTAACCATTAAGCCGTATGCATTCCAAAATAGTCGACTACGCTTTATGATGAAATTAATAATAAGATTTCTGAAAGGCAGAATAATGCTATATGGAAGATGAGATTTTTGACGGATTTCACCCAAAGGAATGAAAATGTAAACTTATGCGAGTGTTACAGTCACGGCGAAGACCATATTTGTTTTTATCCTCTCTTAAACCAAGTTTATATGTACTCGCGTCGATTTCATCGGAAAATCGATTGCCGCATGACGCGGCAAAATATCGATCATGAAAGTGATTTTCAAAAAGAAATTCAATCCCATCGCAAGTCCTTCGATTGTCCTTATATCCTTATTAAATTCCATTCAATCCTATTCCGCATCCCTCTTTCTAAATCTACATCGCGAGTAAGCCAGTCTCTGCCGACGGCACCTATCCTTTAATCCCATTTGAGAAACGAGGATTAACATTTGTCCAGTCCGTGTTTCCCTTCACTTGTTCACAGCCGCCTGCTTTTACTCAATAAAACGCAGAAAACACATCCACCCCTAACCTCTTCCTTCATCTAAAAATAGACGGAAGAATGCTCAATTCCTCCGCGTCTTTAATCCCGCCACGAAACAAAGTTAACAGTTAAGAGACAGCACGTGTTCCCTTAAAAGCATTCCAAAATGAACTATCGTATCCACCTAAGACCTGGAATCTGATTGATAATCGAGACAACTCAAATATCTGTATGTAAAAGGTTGGGAAAACAAATCAGCCGTCCTCAACGGTGCTTCACCAAACAATCAATTTATGGAAAGCTGGATGGCAGACCTTTTTTCGCTCGCGTGCCAAATTTACAAATAGTGGTTTCCCTTATCGCAACTTACCTGCCAATCTAAAACACGTCCAAAAAGAAACTAATTTTTGGTTTAACTTGAAAATTTATTCTCAGACGCTGAGTACAAAAAAGCTTATATAAAATTCAATCTATCATGTAAAAAGACTAATGTCCCAGAACATTTATGACCGAACGACGATTATGGAGTAACGAGCATCTCGTTCTCGGACAATATCAGTTATTTATTTTACCAACCTAATTACAATCTCACCAGAAAGTCATATATTGGCTCAGAAATGAAAATAATGTCAATAAAAAACGTTTTCTACCGCTTTTCAATCAAAAATCGTCTCGCGCACCAAAAGTAACATCGTGACATAGCTTTTTCACACACCTCGCGTTATTTATTTCTTTTTAACAAACCCATAAATGCGGCCTATGAAATTTCGTCGTAATTCCCTACAAACTCGACTCATTTTGCGAGAAAAATAGGCAAATAATCATCAATTATATTCTTGAGGGTAAAAAGAAAAGGGAACGACTGAACGCAGATGCCCTCGTCAATGAACTTTATGTACTCTCTCCTGCCGATTCGTTTTCTCCCCTTCTACTCAAACAACATCTCCTCTCTCTCTCTTTCTTCTCACCCTCCTCCACCCCAGCACCTCCGTTGCCCTCCCTCTCTTCTCTCCCTCTCAACCCCTCCTTGTCCCTGAGACCGCATTCCACTACTCCGTGAAGTGAAAGGCCGAGGATTACGGCGAGTGTTCTCCTTCTCCCGTCTTCCCTCCCTCCTCTCACCTCACCTTCTCTCTCTCTCCCTCCTCCGCTCATTACTCCAGAAAACCCTTTCGTAGCCGGGATTGCTCCAAAACCGCTCATCTCGACCTCCGATGACGGAAACGGACTATATATCTCAAAACCATTAAGTCTTCTCCCAAAGCTTCAGCGGTCGAATCCTAATCTTTTGGGCGGAAACAGTGGATTAAGGGGACCCGATCATTAACGGGTTGGAGGACGAAAAAGGACCTCTCTTAAGAATGGCTTTGATTTCGGGTTCGGTCCTAAATTAAATCTCTGCTTAAGGTTGGGGAACAGGACGATGACTCTCGCTGTTTCGCTGCGTCAATGTGTCCGGACGGTTTTGCTTGAAAGCAGGAGCGTAACTAGAAAGGCCGGCGACAAAATAAAATTAGTGGTTCCTCTACCACTCAGGCAACAAATACTTATGCACAATTAAAACTGAAACCCATTGTATAACCTATCAATTTGCATTTACTAATCAATTATCAGGAACGTACCTAACAGGTTAAGCTTTTTAAATAACTCTGTCCAAAAATACTTGTCAACAGGAAAATCATTCAGAAATTGGGATAAGAAAGAGAAATTGCTAAAAAAAATCTTGATTTTTTTCTATATTCGAAAAATTCAAGCACTCCCTTCTCCTCGGGCCTCTGGGTTCGTGGTATTTGGCCACCCTATTGTTACGTCACTGTCTGAAATACAGAAAAAAGAGGTCTCATTTTCGAGAAAGTGGAGCCCGTAGATTTTCTCCCAGCTGGCAAAATGGGTGAACCCACTTTCTCCTCCAATAAATACTCTCGTTTTATTTACTTATAAGCAGTATTACGCGAATTTTACAATGGGCACATAAATAGTAACAAAGAGAAATAAACAGACATATACAGGATATATGAATTCGAACCCATGACATTGGCATTGAGGATGGTCATATGTCATGTATTATTTAATCGCAACAAGCGAGTTCAAATATTATTTTTATATATTTATAGCCAAGGGATTGATATAATTCACATGCATGATTCGATAATAATCGCGTGACATAACAAATAATACCGATTCATTTGTCTGCTTCACATTTTAATAGCATATTTTGGCGCGCCGCAAAAAACATAATAACAGTTTTTTTTCCGGACCGCAAAGAATGCAGTTTGAAAACAAATATTTTTGCAACCTTCCCCCCCCCTTTTCTTTAGCATCCCTCCCCATTTCCAATCAACCCGCCTTCCATTCACTCGCTGAATAACGCGCAACCACATCAGCGTATTCGACCCGATCCCTCTTTCCAGACCATCCCACCCGCACACCCCAACCCCTTACACACCACGCCCAGTTCGCGATTTGGCCGTATGGCGGGAGAGGGGGGGTGGTGTGGTGAGGAAGGGGGGGAGAAAGATGGGGATGTGAATCTGAAGAGGGAGGCCGAAAGAATGGCCCGAGGAGCAGATGGGGAGAGAGACGGTTGCAGGTGGGGAGGGAGGCTTGTAAGGGCGGAGAAACCTCCATCCTCCCCCCACCCTTCCCACCCCCCCCCCGACTGGCAATTTGCGGTCTCCGCTAAAAGAGCGATTGGAATTCGGAGTGGTGCGGAGGGAGGGAGAGCGAGAGAGGGATGGAGGAAAAGGGGGAAGATGAAGAGAGGGGAGGGAAATGGTGAGGGAGGAAAGGAGAAAAGAATCGAGCGAGAATTGGAACGGGTTAGTGGGGAGTTTTGCTTTCCGAAAGAAAAAAACAAATAATAGGTACAGTACTTACTGAAGAAGGATGTAATACTTTAGGACGAGTTCCTCGAGACACTCTCCACCTCACAATGAACATGATGCCGAAAACTTTACATAAGATTATCTATACGAATGATTCACTTGAAGGATTTCAGCACCAACGGTCCGCGAAAGCTTCTTTTGCGAAATAATCTCTTTCTTTATATAACATAACGTTCGTAATGGCTGAATACTTAAACCCCCACGGCAGAAACGAGGCAAAAGAACAAAAATCGCTTTCATAACTTAATCTGAGATATGCATTTCATGACAAAGAGAATATACAGGCATTAACAGATAAATCCTGTATATCTCTCATAAAAGTGTTTAAAAGCATGGTCTGTGTTAAATTGTTTCGATGTAATTGAATAGAACAGTTAATCTTTAACCCAATAAATACTTTGAAATATCATTTACGAGGATACCTTTGCATAAAAAATTCGTGCTTCGCATCAAATAAATTTCTGACATAACCGACTGCATTTGCACATGAGCATTAAGGAAACCTCTGTTATATTGATTCGCACAGTTTCCTTTAGGATGGAATGTAATGCAAAGATAACACGTGTAATATTTCAAGGTATATTATTTTACTGTAAATCTCCTCACGGGCAAATATTACTAATTTGAAAATTTTAGTGAGTGAATAAACCAACTACTTACTTGTATAAATTTGAATCTTGAGATGTTTTATGACCCATCTTATCTTCAATCACCGTTTCAATTTATAACAAGGCAAATTTATAGTAACAAAATAAATAGGAATATATCAAATTTTGATGTTTTTAAACGGATAATTTAAAAAAATCGATCCCGTGAGCAGATTTAACATAAATTTTCTAATTAGTTTTAATAGGGGGCCCTTAATTACACGGATAACCGTCTCGGGCCCTGCGCTGACCTTTGTGGGGCATCTTCCAGAAGGCGTCGGCACAGGAAGCCTCTCGCCCCGCGGCTGCCGCCGCCACGAGGCTCGGCCCGATTAACGTCCTTCCGGGCTGCGAATGCGCTTCGGGGGGCAGGTACCGCTCCACCTCCGCCCCCCCACCCCCACCCACCCCCAGCCCGAAGGGGTGTTGGAGGTGGAGGTGGAGGGGGTGGGAAGCCACGGAGGCTGCCACGGGGGCGGTGGTGGGGGCCGAGGGGGCGGAGAGGGGCGGCGGGGAGCCCAGGCGGCGAGGGGACCCCGCCGCTAGATCTAGCGGCGATATGTTGGTCGGCTGCGGAAGGCCGCTGCAGGCGTTGAACACCTCCGGGATTGGCCCGGGGGCGGCTGCGGCTGCGGCGGCAGTGGCGGCGGAGGCCTAAGGGAAGAAGAAGTAGAGCGAATTAACAAGCATACTAAAGAGAGAGAGAGAGAGAGAAATCGCCATGAATATGAATATTGCGTGAGCAGGTAATAAGGCGTGTCCGCATTACACATTTCCGCCGATACCAGGCACGCAACGGGTGATACCATCTTTATAGATTTTAAGGTTAGGCTCGATAATTTTGTTGAATTAATTTTGATCTACTTAGCCCCCAATTATTTCGCTTGCGTTATTCGATACCTAAGTATTTCATAAATTTTAAGATCCTTCTTGAAGTCAGATGCCAATCCAAAGAATAAAATCATCTAATATAGGATCTTAAAGCGCCGAAATACCACGCAAATATATATCCAAGTTCAGCCTTGTCGCATTAATTGATTAAAATTTATTAAAAGCGTCGGAGTGTGACATATGATGAGGTTTGTGGTAAGCATTACCTTTTAGAACACTCTTGTACGAACATGGTCTTCTAGAAAAACCTCTCCTCGTGGACGTAATTACTTTATATTTTCCCTCGATATTAATTTTTAAGAAATGCCTAGCCTAGGTCAATAGCAGCCATCATTTCAACTCTTTGTGCCTCAGCCACAAATATATGTATGTATGCACGTGTATATACATACAAACACACACACACACATACATATATAAATTCGTCGATTGTTATTCTATTTCAGATAAAAAGCCTATTAGGTTTAAGGAAAAAACCACCTCTCCAGCGACCGATTGCATTCTTCCGAATCAACGACAATCCTGTATGTAATCGGCCGAAACGAAAACGAAAACAACGACTCAAGCAAATATAAGCCGTTCGTTGTGACCTCTACACACACACACACACACCCGAAGCTCTCACCCTTCTTCCCACCCACCGACTCCCTCACGCCCTCCCCAACCTCCGCCACGATATCCATAAGAGACGGCAAGCGACAACCCGACTGCATTCGTGTATTCAAATCGATCGATCGAACGGAGAGAGAGAGGGAGAGAGTGCAGTTCGAAGGTTCACACGCACATGACACACGCGGGGAAGAATAAGGCGAGGAGATAAAAAATAATAATAATAATAAACACATCCAGCGCGAAAGAAGTGCAGGAAGAAAAAGACGAAACCCCTTCGGAGCAAGGCGACTAAACAACTCTCCCAGGAGACGACATGGTAACGAGTAAGGTTTCTTTGCCGCCGCGGGCCGTAGAGAAGATTGTGCTCGACAACTGACGTGAAAATGTAATTCGCTGCCCGGAGGCCTTCCCGGTGACAAGAATAAGAAGGCGTCGGGTTGGGTTGGAAGAAAGAGAGAAGGGAATGGCGGGAGGAGGGGGAGATATCGGAGAGAAGGAGAGAGAGAGAGAGGAGGCGTCGGTAGGGATGGAGGGGCCAGTAGGAACAAAAATTGGAGAAGAGGAGACCAGTGAGAAGAATGAGAGGGATGTAGGATACGAAAAAAGAGAGAGAAAGAAGGATAAGATAATGCTAAGATAATGATGGAAGTAGAAGGATAAAGGAAGGAAAATGAAGGACATAAAAGTGTATGGTTAACAGAAGAGGAAGGCGATAGAAAGAAGAAGATATGAAATGGATAAGAAGAAGGCAGAGATGGGAAAAAAAGAAGAGCATACGAAGGAGATGGGGAAAAGGAGAAATTGACTAGGAGATAAGAAAGAAACGGGGAAAAGGAGAGGATAGGGAAAAAGAGGATGGAGAAAAGGAGATTACACGACAGGACTCTTTCTAAGGAGAAGAAAGGAAAAAGGAATGCATGAAGTTGAAGAGTTGAACAGGCGAAATATAGAAAGGTAGGAGAATGATAGAGAGAGAAATGAGAGACAAAGGGTAGAAAGAGGAGATGAATAAGCAGGGAGAGAAAAGGAGGAAAGAGAGTGGGAAGGAGAGAGAGGAAGAAGAAAGGAGATAAGAGTTTGAGAAGAGAGGGAAAGAGGGAGTAAGGGATAGCTACATATGCGTCTTTAATTGGGAGAGAATGAGACTAGACAGTCTCTTCTTCCATGTAACCCAGAGAATGAGAAAGAGAGAGGGAAGTGGAGGGTAACAGAGGGAAAAGAGAGGGAGACGAGAAGGGAGGAGAGAAGGGAGGGGAGTGGAGAGAAAGGGGAGAAGAGAGGGAAAGAGAGAGAGGGAAGAGGCAGGTGTATAGGTAAGGTATAAAAGGGTGAGTATGAGGGAGGAGGGTTAAAATTTTTCGAATTTCTCTTTTTTTTAGGAGGGAGGTGATTGTCGCACGCTACCTGCAACGTGATTCGAAAATCGTGCCCGCGCGTCGAGAAATCGTGTAAAAGAACACGAGGAGAAAAAAATTATATCGGATACATCTCGTAAAGTTTCCTTTCGCGAACAGACAGCCGAGAAGCAATACGACTGTATTTTTTTTCACTCGATAGCGCTTTTTTTTCCTTCCTCTACCTCGTGGAGAGGTTGGAACGCGAGGACTGCTTCGCTGATAAAAAAATATATATGTATATACAGTCGTCGCATTTCCATTACGATAAGGTCGCTATCGGAGAATGCTAATCGTAATGAAAAATTTCGCCACGTTATCCATAAAAATACGCTTAAAGAGATTGAGTTGTTTCGTTAATGTTCGAATCGTTTCATCGCGAGTTATAAATTGTTTTAATCGGATTTTTTTATGTTAGCGCATAATTACTTCGCCGAAATGTGTTTTACAAGTAAAGATAAATTGGCCCAATACTCAAGACGATTAATCATATGCGATGACAGTTGAAAGCTTATTAATCACTTTTATCCGAGCTAAAAAAAGGACGTATTTAGAAACATCTTATGACGAAAATAATTCATCAAAATCGCAGGAATTAAAGAGATAAATAAATTTCTCGGCGTAAAGATACGCATCGATACCGGTAATGTCAAAAATGTCGCCCATTTAATGGCGCGTGATCAAAAATAAAGCAAGATAAAATAAAACAAGGAAAGAACTGATGAATCAGATATTAAGAGCGTTTTTAAACAAAAACCACACCCATTACACTACACCTGGTGCGGTGTCTATAAACTTCCATGTAATGACTGTAACGCCATTTACATAGGGCAAACAGGGAGAAATTTCCACGTTAGGACAACCGAACATAGAAAATCTTCCTTACAAGGCTCATTCAAATCACACTTTTCCAAACATTTACTCGAAAACAACCATTCCTCCAACTTTAACCCGGAGGTAATTCATTTCGCAACTAAAGGTCCCAGTTTAAATCTTTTAGAACAGTTGGAAATACTTTTACACCGCAATGATAACACACTCAACCTCGTTAACGAACTTATTTCCCCCACCCACTCTCCCTTGCTTACTTTGATTCTTCCTAACACCCACCCCTCCCCAATACCTTGACTCAGCCTTCCTCCCCCCCCCCTCCTCGCTCTACCCATTCATTGGTCCCCTCTACACATTTCCCTCCTCCACTCCCCTTCCGTTTCCGTATATATTTGCGTTGCTTCTTGCTTTTGTACCTGATGATGACTAGATGATATTAGTGGAAACCGGTCGTATCTATTTTAATAAAGTGGAACTTATACCAAGTGATATTTTCTCTCATTTTATTCATGATGGAGTTCCACCAAGTAAAGGCTTCTTCGGTTGATTTTACACCTGGAGTCTCCAAATTTCAACCGCGAAAAGAACTCACGACCATGAACAATTCCTCAACATTTGGTTGCTCTAACTTGAACGGTGTAGAAGTAATTTACCGTAAACTGGAGTGTGACGGACGGACGGACAAAACGATTACATTATCGATTCTTTTTTTTTTAACCCGCTACAAAGGTGACACAAAAACATCGCGTAATCCTATTATCGAGCTAAACTTTATTTTAAATGTTTCGATTAGGTAAGGTTTTGCGAGAAGAATGAGAGAAGAAATTTCCTCGTTCTAGCCCCGTGCCGATCTCCTCCTCACCCCACCTTCTCCCCTTTCCTCCTCTCACCCCCTCCCCCCTCCCTCCCCCGCACCGTCCCATTTCGTGCAGTGTCTGAGGGTAAGGGAAGACTTGTAAAAGCGATTAGTTGGGCTAACGGTTCAATGCGCTGACAGAGAGAGCGCAGTGTTGGCAAGCACGCTTGGGCAAAGTGCTATGGGAAGGAGAACGTTGGACGGAGAGGAGGTGGTTTGGGGTTGAAAAATTAAAAAAAAATCAGTCGGGTATGCAACCGGATACACTCCATGATTTCCTTTACGTAATATCGATCGTGCGACGCTAGAAAAGTGCATACGTCTAACCATTCGATGTGAAAGTTCAAATTAAATCACTCCGAAAATTATAACACGAGGATATTAATTGGACGTCGAAAAAGGAAACAACTTTAGAAAATTATTACATGTGCTCGTTACAGGAATATCATGTAAGGCTATTATTATTCCTGCTAAATAATTATTAATATCGTCCAATTTTGGGTTAAATTGACGTATTTTATTCCTGACGTTAAATTATTTTTTTCTTTTCAAATACTTTGCTTCTACCGAGTCAACCCTTTAAACATCTCAAATTCTTTCATTTCGAAGAGCCTATATACGTATTACAAAGAGAATATCGATTGGAATTAGTGAGAAAAATTGTTCATTTTTTCCACTTCGCCATCTTAGATACACTTAAAAGATTCAGAAATTCTTGTCTCTTATCACAGTTTCTGTACAGTTCTGATATTTTCTATGGCTGTCGTCACTTACGTAATGAATTAAGCCGGTATAAGTTTGCATCTCGAAAAGAATAACTCTGATCTGAATAGGCAGGCACGCGATGGGAACATAACATGCGACTATAAATAATGAATCACTATGCGCTTCGTTTCTTTTTTGAAGAAATGATAGCAGTAACTCCGATAGCCATGAAACGATTGAGTAAAACAATGGGCTACTTTTAACCGTTACAGTTACCTACAATGTTTATTTCATAGAAGATTTAATAAGATAAACTCGTTACTGTTACTTTAAACGTTTCAAAAAAATCGAATTTTGCAATATTTAGTTAAAATACATAATTAATTTCCGCTAATTATATGAGAAACAAATAATCCTATTGAAGAAATAAAGTTGAAAACTTTCCATTGCCTATCCAAAATCAGCAAGCTTTTATTTATCAAAACTACGCCAAAATTTTTACCTTGATGCAAAGAATAACGTCAAAACAGTCGGAATTCTCTATATTTTAACAGCTTTTTCGCAGTAAAAGAAACAATTTAAAATGCATAACTTATCCCTTCGAACATAGAGCGACCTTTTCAGTTTGTAGCACACTACACAGCTTTCTTCGAAGATCGCAGAGTTAAACCCGTCAACCTACATATCGCATTTTTTCAACCTCTCATTTCCGCCAACTACCTCCCTCCTCGACTCCAACGCCCTACCACCTCATTCTTCGCCCACTGTCACATCTTCTAAAACCTCTAACTCCCCTCATTTTTTGCGTAAGCCTCTCTCCCTATCTTTTCCCCCATCCCTCTTTCTTTGTACCCATAGTTTCTCCTCGATATAACCCGAGAGAAAGACGCCCACCTTGTGTGTGTGTGTGTTTGCACGACTCAAGTTTTTTAACAGAAGCAGTTGGAAGGGAGGCTATGGAGGAAAGAGAAGCCAGAGAAATTCGCCCGCGGCGACGGCTTCGCCAGCCGTGCCCCACTGGCACTGCTGCATTTACGATTATTATCTCCGAATGAGTTCCAAGTCAACAGATACCAAACTAGCCATCTCTTACACCTCAACACTCTTGCCGCGAGAGAGAGAGAGAAAGAGGAAGGATCAGAGGGGCGAAATTCTACGTCGAAACAGAAGAGCTCAAATCGGGCGCGCACAAACAAATTAAGGAGGAAAGCAGAACGCCTTCTATACGTACCTACATCCCAAGTAGCGAGGCGATTTTGCTCGGAAAGCACGGACGCCAGGACACGTTAGGTATTATGGATGCGAGGGCAATTATCGGAGGAATAGCTCCTACATAAACTCTGGCGAGCCAAAACCCTATGCAAAACTTGATAAAATCCGTAAATTCCTGTGTTTACGGAGAGTTAAGTTACTTTTACACATAAATGTTGATAAGCGTACTGGATAATTTTTAGGCTCAATCGACGAAAAAAGCAATGAGGAAGCATTACGAATGAACTTAATTCCAAAGCTTCCCAAGGGTTTGATAAATGTTGCGTTGTCTATAATATAAAAATATCTTATACGCGGAAGTTAATAATATCAACACTTTATACCAGTGTTTCTCAACCATATCGGAGTCGCGGACCCCTTTTAAAGACTTACAATTTCTGCGGACCCCCTCCCTATGGAAAGTTCATACGTTTCTCATTCATTGTCTCGTTTTTTTCTCTTTTAAATACGAAACAGAGCTGTGCGCGAGATCAAAGAATAAATAGATTAAAATAAATAACATGCCCTATGCAACTCTAGGATCCCCGATAAATAACGCGCGGACCCCCGGTTGAGAAACACTGCTTTATGCTCTATAATTAGGCTACGTATAACTAATGTTAGTCTCATCGTCCAAATTAATGTCTATCAAGTTTTGAGCCAGTACTGGATAGCAAGGCTCGTAAGGAAAATGTGACCGATCAACCTGTAACCAGCTGAAATGTTTGAAGTTCGCGTGAAATAGCCTGGAAGCTATTCGCACCTGCAATTTGTCACGGCTTTAACCAGAAGAAATAAAATATTCAAGCCCGCTGAACGTGTTTTTACGAAATATTTAAGATATTCGTTTTTTTCGTATGCATAAATAATACAGCAAGTAGGTATAGTAGAGCGTGAACAATCTCCGTCTTTTCATGCAGGGTAAAATTAAACGACCTCTTGAACTTTACCACCGACGGCGGAGCGAAAAAACTTTTCGAATTGATAGCACAATGAATATGATAATTACTCTCTAGATAAAAGTAATATGCAACACTTAAAAAAATAATAATACAATTAAAACCCCTTTTATCTAATTAAAATACAATAATATGCATTAAAAGGCAATATACAGTCACATAAATTTTGTGACTAGGGAATGACTATCGACGGCTTGAATTTTCGCTGAAGTTTCTGAATTAAAATATTATGGAATACAATAATTCTTTGTTCTATAATTCTTTGGTGGATGGAAAAGCGCGATTCTGTTCCAAATGGCCAATTTGAAACGTTTTCGCCGTAAATTCATTACAAAAATGTTCGTTAATTGGATACATGTAGCGCAGAATTAGCCTTAGCAACGAAAGCTCCAACTTCGTGACTTCCTTCGCCCCTTCTTCCTCTCCCTTCGAAGGGCATGCTTATTCATAGCCTCGTTCCCAAGGAGTCGAACCACCCTCCGCGATACACACACACACTCGATAGAGGGACAGCATTCCACCCCCGGAACATTATGACAAACGACCGTGGCCTGAGAGAGCGCAGTCATTGCCACACATCTTAATCCTTAGAGGTGCCTTACAGCAGCCGCCTATCCCCTCTGACCTTCCCTCGGCTATCCCACACCGTCTTGAGACCGCGCGGACCTTCTTCGCCCTTTTCACCCCTCCCTTCGGCCACTGCATAGCAGCACAACCCTTAACGACTCGACTCCAGAGAACAATGGACTCATAAACTCTCGTTTGGTTTGCAAAGTCATCCAGAATAGGAGTAACGGAGTTGAATCCGTGGTGGTCGGGGGAGTGAAGGAGTTGTGCGGCGAGTTTTCGAGGGTTTTGTGAGCATACAACTTTGGTGTGGTCCCTCGGCACTCACTGTATGAAAGGGAGAGGGGCAAAGAAAGCCGACCATGACTTAAGAGATTGGTCAATAATATCTGCATATCAATGACATGGACGGTTTGTTAGATGTATCTTCGATTCCGCTGAAGACCTAACAGGTAACCGATCGGAGAAAATAATCTACATCTACAGTGATTGCTAAAATCTGCAAGGATATCCTAGGACACTAAAATTTAAATTTTATTACGGCTACGTATTTCTGCGTGCAAGTAACATTCCATATGGTGGTATGTCTGCTACTAAAACACGCAATTAACACATTTTCCGAATGGATCATTTCTTTTGAGAAAGCTTAAGTGGCCTAGCCAACATTTACTCCATATACGCACCTTTAAAATCGGTAAGTTTGAACTCTATCAGTTAACTTTTCATTAAAACAGATTTCGTAAACCCGCTTTAAAATTTAATTTATACAGTCGCATTATTTGTAGCATTATTTTCCTCGCTGCTGAATTCAATAACTCGTAAATACATGCAGGATAATAAGGGAGATTCTATGACTTTTTAGTCAACTAAATACGAATAAAGGTTTAGAAAACCACATTTATACGAATGGACGTAAAATACGATATTATATCCGATCAAAATATGATAGTCCTATTGCTCTGTCTTATTCGATTAACAAACGCGCATTTACACTCCGAATCGATTGCTATTAATATTAATTAACTGGGAGTTATAAAAAGAAATTATAAATATATATATATAGATGCAAACTATCTCAACCTAATGCTTTAGTCCAAACTAATAGATACTACCAAGAAAACATAATTCCAAATACTCCTTCCGTGATATTTAATTAATCATAAATCAACGCGATAATGACTCAACTGTGGGCGCAACAACAACAACAACATTAATCATGAATTTTCCCAAAAGAATCCAAGTTTAACCGTTTAAAGAACGGCATTTACTAAACGCACACAAGGAATTCGAAAAAAAAAAATACGCGAGGGCGAATCCGCGAACACAAAAAAAAACGCGTACACTTACCGAGCGATAATTAGAACGCCGTCTAAAAACAGTTTTATTTTAATTCTCTTTTCCGCGCGCGAAAGAATCGCCCCATTACTTAAAGCCCTTTTTTTTAAAAAAACCAGTCTCTGGCGAATCGCGACGGAGTGAGCCACTTTTCAAAGCGCCTGGCAACGCAACAATGCCGCCCGAAGACGTGAGGTGGAGAGGCGAGTCATAAAAAAAAAAGGAGGCGGAGAGTTTGGACAGGTGGTATTCCGCTTATGCGGCGTGAGATAGGAGGGTATCTGTCACAATCAGCGGAGGGAGTTTGTAATGGAGACACAATGGGTTTCTCGGCCTCGGAGTAGAAAGGGAGGGAGGGGTGGGGTGGTCGAGCGGAGAGAGGGTGGTCAAGGGAGGAGGAGGGAAAGGAAAGCGAGAAGGAGGATTTTTGAAGTCGGGGATTTGATCTCCGCGCCATGGACCACGAGAGTAAGTTTTCGGGCCCTCGCGAAGTAACCGACCAGCGCGAAACGAGCGTCGAGTTGCAACCCGTTCCAATTACTTACTCGAAAAATATACCGGACGTTTTATTTCGCCGTTGTCTGCGGTTCTCCCCGTTGACATGGAAGGGTCGATCACATCCGATCTGAAAACATAATGCGGTCGACTAATTATCCCCCTCGGAGAAACCACCAGACATGACTTCGAATGTCAAATTTAAACCGTGGAAGTTTGATGAAGATGTTTTAAAAAGCGCGGACGTTTTCCGTTTGCAATACTCGGGGACTTTTTTCTCCGAATTTACCTATAGCCTCTTGGATAGGTCGGCATAAATTCTTCGACCAAATAGTTCCTTTTAAAAAAATCTAAATTTTAAAAATTAACAAAAAAATACCATCAACCAATAAAAGAAACAATTTCAGCCTTTAAAATTAACTTTGACCAATGGCTCCAATTAAACTTGCTCTGTGGTATCAAATTAACCTCCTCTAAATATTCATGTTACGAAATGATCACAAGGCATAAACTGAAATTTTAGGGAACGGGAGAATTAATCTGTTACGATAGTTCAGTGGTAGAATATCCGAACGGCAATTGGAAGACCCAGTTTTGATTCCTTTTCGCTCCCGATTTCAAATTATTCCTCTAAATATTCTTGAAAATTTCTCTTTATGGACCGCCGTTTAAAAAACGTTCTTTAACCATCATCTTCAATTATTTCACCTTTTAACGTCACACCCTAAACAAATCAGAAGGCAAAGCCTGTTAAATGAACAAAAAATAAACACCTCAAAGCGTCTGGAAAAATAGAAACCCCGAAAATTCCCTCTTGTTTGTGCGTATCCTTTGGTATGGAAAAGAAATCCTCGACCCATAATGTGATAGTATTCAACTGACCGTTCCGCCTTCTTCCCTCGATGTTAACATGGACACGGGTGCGATACTTCACAGTTGGCGGAATGCATCTCGTCATACCGTAGAAATGCAAGACGTCTCTCCGAACCCTCCCCCTCCATCCACAACCCTCGCGTCTTCTTAGCGTGTTTCCTCTACTTTCCTCCGATCCGCTTCGTAGCCCTAATGACTCCCCCCCCCCTCTCTCTCTCCCTCCTCCACACCCCCTTAAAAACTCTCCCCCTCACCCTATTGTAAGCCTTGTGTTTACCTCGATGAGAACGTGTGTCCTACCAAACAAGATAAAGTCTAGTCTGCGGGGACGGATGGTTTGTGGGAGTGGAGGGGAGAGAAGGGGGAAGGTAGAAGGGGATTCCCTCCCTCCATTCACCCTTAGGCCACCCACTCCAAGCACCTCTCTCCCAAACGGATGAAGAAACGATACCACTGAAGCCAAATGAGGTGAATATAAGGGACCCGAAGCAAATGATCGCTTAAACATCCAAACCCTTTCCATTCACCCTTTTCCCCCCCTTTTCCTGTCTCGCCATGTAATGACGCATGGTGTGTTTCCTTTTTTTATTTTCGTTCCCCTCGATCGTGTTCTGTCTTTCCCCGACAAAACCGTCCTCCGACGTATCCACTTAGGCTCTTCTGTATCTCTCGTTCTGTCCGATTGGATATCGGAGGCGCGGAAGAAGGAACGCTTAAAAGAGGGCGGCACCGCCGAGTGATTACACATCTACATCTACATAATACCCTGCAAATCACCAGATTGGTGGGCGGCAGGGGGTGCAGCGCACCAAAGCCTACGTTACAACCTCTCTCTCGGGAATTACTCTCCTGTTATGATCTCGTATGGCCCTTGGGAAAAAACGAACCCTGATATCGCCCTGTCCTACAGTCGATCTCTCGTATTTTACTCTCGTGATCGTGCCTGCCCATGTAAGTAGGTGCCTCTAATATTCCTGAAACCTCCTCTAAGAGAACTTCCGACCTAAATTTCTCCAGAAGTCTTAACCTGGCGTTACGTATGCGGTCCTCTAGCGGCATCCAATTCAACTCCTTCAAGAGCGATGTGACGCTTAATTTATGCTCATATTTTTGTTTAACGAATCTGGCTGCTCTGCGTTGGATTCTTTCTAACTCAAGTATCTGACCCTTTTCGTACGGATCCCATATGCTGGAAGCGTATTCGACCTGAGATCTGACCAATGATAAATAACACGTTTCACGTACCTGTTCTGTGCTACTTCTTACTATTCTGCCTACGAAGCCCTATTTCTTATTGGCTGCGCCTACGACCCTTCGAATATGCATGTACCACGATAGATCACGACAAATGGCTACTCCTAAATATTTAACGTATTTCGCAGAATGGATATTCAATCTATCGATTCCATACCTCGAGTCTAATTCATTGTTCTTGCCCTTCCAGAAACTCAAAAGGGAACATTTTCCGTGATTAATTTCGATTTGCCAATCTTGACACTGAGAGGGCGTTTAAGTCTTCCTGGAGCGATTTTTGGTCATCCTGGCTCTTTATCTCCTTATAATATAAGACGGTGTCATCTGCGAAAAGACTGATTTTCAGCGAACTACCAAGCAGATATCGTTTACATATATCAGGAATAGTAGTGGGCCTATGGCACTTCGTTGTGGAACACCTGATGCGACTTTAACTGGGTAGGAAGATTTCCCGTCGAAGACTACTAACTGTTCTCTATTGGAGAGGAAGTCTTTTATCCAGCTCAGGATATTCGGGTTTATGCCATACTTTCCTAGTTTTCCTATTAATTTCTTATGGGGTACTTTATCGAACGCCTTTTTAAAGTCAAAGAAAACGGCGTCAACCTGAGTGTGTTTCCCTCCACATTGCAGCAAATCATTTACGAACAGGACGAGCTGCGTTTCACATGACCTACCTTTCTGAAACCAGTGTTGGCCTTTACTTAGCGAAGCACGACCATCTAAATAACGCAGAATAGAGCTAACGATTATATGCTCCAGAATCTTATACGATAATGACGTCAAGCAAATCCGTCTATAATTTTCGGGGTTCTCTTTATCACCGCTTTAGTGGATGGGCGTAACGTACGCTAATTTCCAGTCTTTCGGTACGGTACCACGTGCAACGGATTTTTCGAATATCATTTTTAAATAAGGTGCGATTACGGAGGCTAGCTCTTTTAACACACGTGTGGGCATGCCCTCAGGCATGGGAGACTTATTTTGCTTAATGGACTCTAGTTGGCGCGCGATACCTGTTTCAGAGAATATCAAATCGTCCATCAAATTTCCCTCATCATTCAAAGCTGGTACCTCAAATTCGTTGCTCTCCTAAGTAAACGCTTTCTGAAAGTGTTCATTTAACAAAATCACTTTTTCTGCGCTATCGTGAACTACATCACCTGCCTCCGTTCTTAGTGACGCTATGGTGGGGGTACCGTGAACCTCTCTAACGTACGACCAAAATGCTTTCGGATTTTCTTTCAAATTATTATGCAGAACATTCTTTTTTTTAATCATTAAAAGTTTCTCGCATTGTTACTCTAGCTCTTGACCGCGCTTCCCTATATTGATGCCGTATCATTGACCTCTGTCCCTCCGTGACTTTAGTAGAATTACTATTTAAGCGAGCGTGAAGTTTTCTTTGCCTTCTAAGAGCGCATCTAACTTTCTGGTTATACCATCTTGGTATATTTCCCTTTTATATACGTGAAAATGAACTGAATATTCAAAAAAGGAGAATGAATCATTAAGCACGTTAATACAGTCCTCGAAATAAATTATTTTCTCGATAATAATGTATAATTATGCACTAAAATTTAAAAATATCGACGCGGGTGAAACTTTGTTTTAAAATATTTTACAGCTAGATACCTTGACAAAAGCTATCACCTTCATCACTGCTGATAGAGTTATTCTCATCGTATAAATTGTACCGACATATTATGAATCACTTTTATATTGATATAATGCACGGCATAACAATTATTTTTTTTCCTTAAAATATTTAATGATTTGAAAACCGATACTTGAAACCATTGTTAACAATTCGCCGAATTTCTCCATTCTGAACTAATACTAAATATCACTATCGTAAATTTTTACTCTTTAATAAAGCTGAAATTTCCAACAGCGATGCTTTGTTTGCAGATATTTTCTTGAAGCAAACAAAAAAATAAATACCAATTAACGGGTAAACATTAACAGCGATCCAAGTGTCCGAGGTGACATAATAATCTTCGCATTTAATTTACTCCGATTCGACTCTCTCCACCATATATATCCTCGGCTTAAAAAACCCCTCTCCATCCCACACCCACAGTCCCACCCACCTTTAACCTATCGCTCCACACACACACACACATACCCGGACTCCAAGCTAGACCCCAATCGATGATCCCTGCTTCGGAGGAGGACTCGAGGGAGAGGGGATGGAAGAGATGGGTCAGCTGCAAGGGAAACGGAAAAAAACGGGCTTCTCTCTCAAACTATAACCCCCACGCCAGCGCCACCACCCCCTATCCTTTCCACCCTCCCCTTTCGCCCTTCTCCCCGCCATTCTTTCCTCCACCGAGAGAAATGCAACTCTTTCCCCCATCCTTGTTGACGTATCTGAGTCTAATGGCGACAGTTGTACCACTGCTTCGTTGTAGCTTGTAATCCTCTTTGGCACCCTATGACACTCACTCTTCCCCTCCCTACCCCCCCCCCCCCCCGCATGCCCCCTCTTTTACCCTACACGCGCTGGATTCACCCGTCCTCCGTGGGGAGGTAGAATGGAGGGTGGGGGAGGGGGGGGGGGGGGGGCGTTAATCGAATATTCCATCCGTCCTAACCTCTTGGACCCGTCCTTCATCCTCGCATCTCTTTAAAAACATTTTTCGGAAGTGTGCCGATCGAAAAATTGTATTAAGCATAGATCTGGAGTTTGATTTATATGTGGAGAGGGCTATTAATAAAATTCCATATTTGGACGTCGCTCTTGCATTTATGAAATTCATCTCAAATGAAAAGAAAAATACGATCAAACGAGCGTTGTTATTTTCAACAAAAATACTTTCCCAAAATCTGGATTTCTCTCGCGTTAGGCAACGCCTTCGTCTTATCTGGCTACTCGGGGAATTTAAATTCGCCAAAAAAACAAAACTACAGACGTGATAGGTATATACCGACGGGGATATAATTCTCGAACGACTTCTCCGTGATCGTTTATCAAATAAATTTTAATTCTCTGCTCTTTTTACTTTCTCATACTAAGTATCGAGAAAGTATTGTTATCGCGAAAAAATTCGACCTCGAGATTTTTACGGAAATATACGTTTTAGGTGTCGCTGAATCCGAAAAAGTGGTTTTCGCAATGCCGTCTGTCTGTTACTGGCTCTGGAGCCTAGACGGTAGAGCGAAAATGAATGAAATCTCGTACTTAGGCATTTTATCATACTGAGCAGAGTATATATAGAAATGGTTGACATTGATCAATAATTAAGAGTAGCTTATTCTACGCATTTTTAACAACAGTCCGATTTTCTCAAAAACGGCTACAACGATTTTGATCAAATTTCGTACAGTTACTTGAGTTTACGTCTTCAATAATAATGTATAGTTCATATTTCTCAAAAAATGAATATAAGGCTAGTTTATTCTTGGGCAACTTGAACAAAAATTAGATTTTCTAAAAACAGGCTCATACGATTTTCAATCTCTAAAGATAACTAAACGACGCATTAGTACCTATATATGAGAAAGTCTGTACAATGTATGTTGTACCGATTTTTTTAGAATATACTTTCGGTGAATCGCCTCATAAGACGGCTATGCATCCGAAATGCGTATCCGGTTTTTATAAGTTTTTCGTGGCCACTGGAGATACTGAAGACAAATAGATACCTCATTTTTCAGTTTTTAATATTTATGTGCTTGTTTTAGAAAAATTACCCAAAACTGGGACTAACTCTCAATTTCCATCATACAAGATTTATGTAATTTTCCCGGATACTTATTTTCGTCCTGATAGAAAAAAATACGAAAATTAATAAGAACCTTCGCGCTTCCCAGTAATTTTTATCAACATATAAGCAAGTAAGGAAAGAACCGATGAATTAGTTAATAAGGGCGGATTTGTATTTATTGCCCTCCACTGCACTGCCCTTGGATTCTCCAAACTGCGGAAAGAACTTATGGCCATGAACAACCCCTCAAAATTTGGTGCCCTAACTTGAACGGTGTAGGAGTAATTCACCGGACACGGAAGTGTGACGGACTGACGGGCAAAACGATTACATTAACAGATTTTTAAATAACCCTCAAAACGATAATTTCTTCATAGGACGAGTGGGATAACCAAAGAAATTTTCTTTTTAATCACATTTAAGGAAATGAAAACTCAGCGAAAATGAGAAATGACACGAACATCGACTCGCTCTTTTAGGCGCGTTTCGCTTCCAGCGTGAGCGCCTATTATCGTCGGTCTGTCCGTCTGTCCGTCTGTCCGTCCGTTCGTCCGCATGTTCGTTCTCGGCTTCTACGGAACGGATTTTCATGAAATATGATATTAAAGACCTACAATCAAAGATAATAAGAAAATCGCAAAAATGAATCACGTACGCCAATCAGGGGTACCACTTTACTGGTGATAAAAAATCAACTTTCCGTCATATCTCGTAAAGTATTGCTCATATCAAAATATTTTTCAAATAAAACTTGTAGAACTAATAAATTACAGTATTTCTTCTCCTATAGATTTTTATCGTAGGAGTAGCCGTTATCCATAAAATCGAACAAGAAATTCTTAAATCGAGTTGAACTTAGAAAATTTCTTGCATGGTTACTTCTTTATTGCTGCTAACATAAACAATCTCACAAACAAACGTTTAATTTCCTTACGTGTGCATGCAATATTTTTAAATAGGAAGAAAATGGTTTATGACGAAGAACTTTAAAACGTTATTTCCCTTACGTACAGGTATATAATTTCTTTCTAATACTCCACTGCACGAAACGCGCCTATTTGTGATACGTTGTACACTTTCCTAACTTGTTTTCATTTTCAATCGGCGAAATTTGAGAAGTGACACGCGTCTATTTTTAACCAAAAAACTGGACCCGCGGGGATAGGCAAAAAAAAGACGAGAGACTGGTAAGTAGGCGGGAGAGTTTATACGGGATGCGTGAGGTAGAGTTGGAGGGGAGACTAAGAAGACACATCACCATAGCGACATAGCGGGGTCAGTAGAATACGCACGCGCTAATTGGAGAGAGGAGAGAGAGAGAGAGAGATGGGCAGAGGAGGGAGGAGGAGTCCCGAGTGGGCGGGACAGATGAAGTGAGAGGTAGAGGGAGGGAGAGAGACAGAGAAAGAAAGAAAGGGTGAGGCAGGCGAGTGCGGTGAGGTGTCAGGAGGGGATGAATAGTGCCGAAAGCACTCGTGTGGAGGCGCCACTGAGGCTCGTGAAAGAGCACGCGACGTGATGGCGTGGGAGATGGAAAAAGGAAAAGAGAGATAGAGGAAGAAAAGAGTGGGAGAGAGACCGAAAAGGAAGGAACGGGAGGGGAGGGAGGGAGAGGGAGAAAGGGAGAGAGGCCTGGGTTGCAGCTGAAAAAGGTAGGAAAGTAATGTTCTTTTTCATTCGTTCAACGCTAGGCCTTTTATTTTTATCAGAGGTCCTTTCCGTCACCTCGCCTATGACTCGGAGAGCAATATAAACTTCCGTATTTTTATTTCTCTCTCTCTCTCTCTCTCCTTCGCGTCGAGAGCGAAAAATAAAAGAAAACAGATGAAGACGGCCCCACGTACGCGGCCGAGAGAGGAAGGAGGCAAAGATAAAAAAAGAGGAAAGAAGCTCGAGGTGGAGGAACAAACAAAAGAGGGAGCGAAAGCGCGAGGGAGGAGAAAAATGACTCCCGCTTTGCATCTCTCGCCGCGATGGAATTGCAACCACGTGGCCGTAATTACTTTTATTTCTCGCATGCCGCGGCGGAGGAGGGAAAATGGCAAAAAAGGGTGCGGAAAAATGTTCGGGAATTTTTTTTCCACGGCACGCGAGCGGTTGAATGCTTAATTCGTTTACAGAAATGAAATATCGCAACATTTTTGGAAGTGAATCTACTTAAAATGGATAAAGAGATTGCGAAACCAACTGCTGCGAATAATATCACACAAATGTGTGAAATGGACGTTTAAAAGATTTAAGCTATTCAGTAATATGCCATTTATAAAGGCGGCATCACTTTAAACTATTCCATCTGATTGCAAAATTTAGAAAAATTATATTGCCATATATTTGTACTTAGATTTTAAATAGAAGATAATGGAGTAAGAATTATATTTTTAATTAATAAGATAAAACTTTGACAAATAAAGCCTTAAAAGAATGCTTGCAATGCACAGTAGGTACACACGAAACGATTGGGAATAGATAAATTGAAGGGTATGAAGAAAGGGTACATACGTATTAACGAGGAGCCCAACTTAAAATTTATAAATACGGAACAAATACCATTTAAATTGTTTCAATTTTTCCTAACAACATTAACAGGAACTAATTAACATTTAAATGATTTGTTATAGAAAACAATTAAAAAAACAATCACATTTTAATTTCTGGTGACCAATATTTAACAATTTCTTCTAAAATGGTACCAAAAACGTCTCGATTGTTGAGAGAATTAAACCACATAAACTCTGCTAAATATGATTCTAGATGGTGGCGTGCTGTTCCTCTTTGTTTCTTGTTACGCCATTTAGCTGAACCCCACATTCGTTCTACCTGATTGGCCTGTCTCGACATTTACAAACCCAATCACCGGACAACGGGGAGGGATAGTTTGGTCCCGGGCTAGGCGAAGGGCGCGGTAACGCCCGCAGACGACAACTGATATAAAAACAAAGCGAGCCGAAGGCTCGCCAATTTCCTCTCCATTTGCGGCACAACAGTCTAACAAGATATAATTGCTCTGTAGACTACAGACATCTTGGTAGAAACCAATCTGTACTTACGTATTAAGTTGGGCTCCCCGTTAAGACGTAAGTACCGAAAAAAGTTAGAATTCCAACATTCAATCATGCGCGGGCTCAGCTAGCATACAATAAAATTAGATTGAGGCTATGAAAATGCAAAACTTGACCAAACACGTGTCAAAATTTATACTGCTTGGCTTAACTTCTTTATATGAATAACAAGTTTTTTTATCGTTAGCGTTAATCAAATACTACTCATCAAAGAACCTCAACTTGACGAATACATATTCGTGGCTTAAATTTGCCCAAAAAAAAAACTATGGAGAGAGTAAAAAATAAAAAGAGGCACATTGCACGTAGGCATACTAAATAGAGAAGTGTAATTCAAACAAAATAAAACATCAAATGTTGGGATTCTTGAAAACACTCAACAAACACAGCTCCATCTACTGTGCATTGATTAAACTATCGACTCACACCCAAAAAGTAAATTTTTAATAGAAAGTCTCGTTGTAAATACTTAATACGACGTACGCACCTTTTAGTGTGATTAATCTGAGTTTTCTTGCATTTACTAATTCACAAAAAGCAAGCATAAAATTGAGCATAATGAGGCAATTTTTAAGTGGAAATATAAATAGAGTGTGACAGGTATAACGCCGAAAGAAGAGAGATAACAAAAGCAGATGGAAAAAAATAGTGAGATTACGGAAAGAGTAAGGAAAACAAAAGGCCGACTATGGCAATCGGCTATATCCTGTGGCAAATAACAAAATAGTTCTCTTCCAGCGCCGTAGAATCTGTTCTATCGCGCCGGTTTCCAATAGATCATCCAATACTATCCGACGACGAGTTGGCGGCGACGGAGGCCCAATTCCAATTCAATCCTGTGTTGCATGAACTTGGATCACCGTGAGAGAGATCCACGACTGATATATGCTGAAAGGATTCACGCTCCGATTGGAATCCTCACACGTTCGATACGCCGGTTAAAAAAAAACAACGAAAAGGCCTTTTTTCGTTTAATCCATCGCCTTCATTAAAGATCAATCTACCGACCATTCTCTCCCTCTCTCTCTCCGCGTGCGATGAATAAAAATGAATCACGAGAGTTCCTATGATCGATCGGTATCCCCAAAAACTGCCTAAGAGTTTATCTGATTCCCGATAAGGTCGAAAATACGGGATTGTCGATAAGCGAGCTGCAGTGATGGAGTGGTATATTTTGCATTATGCTGTCACCATCTGAGAAATTTATCACAAATCGTACAAAAACACCATTCTTCGGGACACTACAAGACCCTGTATACTGATAACTTCAGATGAGATACATCAATAAATATACGTCGTTGTGCAAAATAAGCGGACCCCTGATAACATTTCAATTACTTAAATTATTTTTACGATTTTAAACTGAATTTATGGCCAATTTGTTTACTTGCTGACAGCAAAATGTGCCGTCGTAGCGGTCTATGTTGTCATTAATTTATGTTCACGAAAAATTATCGACGATAATTGTCATTAAAACAGAAATCGGGGAGTAACATAACTGGATGTACGAGTAAAATTCAGAAAGCTCGGTTGTTTGATTTACATAGTAGTTTTTATTGAATTTTTGCCGCGAATTTCTTGCAACGTAAGTTGGGTTGCATTATAAACAAAAAGGTTCTTACCGTGGATATACATCCTATTAATATAAAATAGCAATTCGAGCCAATTCCTATAAAATTAAATCCGACTAAATAAGAAAAATAATCGATCGATAAAAGATTTTCAAACCGTGATCTAGGTCAATGGATGGACAACATTTTTAGCATTACTTGCGATTCGGCGTGCCCCGTCAAAAATTGCGAATGCCTCGACGAATAGGTCACATCGGAAGCCACTTAAAAATTCAGCGTTATCGTACAAGTAAAAAATTTTAATAAATTTTTGAGCTATAAAATATCACATGTAAAGGTTCAACTACCAAAATTTTAGTAAAAGTATGAAATTGTCCATAAATAACTTCAAAGGACTGCTTTTTCTCCAAAGCTTCATGGGTGGAGGAAACCGGGGTCTGTAATCTCACACTTGGCCTCACCTTTGATCCAAAACTCTGATTATATCACACAACTATATTGTGCGTACACTTTTGTTAAACTGCCTAGTTTGAATAAAACTGTTAATTGCTAACTATTGCCACTTACTCATGTGTTTTTATGTACTTAGATTTACGTTGATTTGCTTCAAAACGGAATAAAAGGAATTTATTACAACATGCACAAGAAGAGTTGGCATAAAAATTGGAACAGAAAACATACTACAAACAACACAAACGAAAATGTTATAATACACGCATGCATTATATTTTATTGTGAGCGTAGTTTAAAGAGAATTTTCACAGTTTCAAGTTAAAAACATAAATTTCATCACAATATCGAAATCCGTTCCATTCATTATTTCCCCGATGATATCACTTCTCTCACGAACCTCGCGCATTGCGCGAGATAAGCGAGCTTACTTCTCCATCCGTTAGAGGGAATTGACGCTCGGCGCTTTTAAAGCGTTGCTCTCAATTTAACAAGTGCGTTTTGTGCCCGCGAGTGCAGCCGTTGAAGCAACAGCGAGAAAATGGAAAGAGGACAAAAAGCACGAGTGAGGCGGGGCACGGTGCTCGCACTATCGTGACCTCTCGACAGTCACTCGAGAGACCCGAATTCGCACGCCTCCCTCCCTCTGGCGACTAAAACTATCCGGTTACCGAAGAGAAAAAGAGTCTCGCGCCCCAAAGGCACTCCATCCGCTTTCGGCACGTGGGTTTCGCTTTACAACGCAACCCCACCGAAGCACGAGGGATGTAATACACACTGTAACCGAATGTAGATGGTCATCCTTTATTCGTCCGGTCGAAAATCGTTCATGCGATGGCGGTAATGCTAAACTCTGAATTACATCGTTTCTCTTGCGTAGATAATTGTTTCGCTTATCCATTTTACGATTCCAAATGTTTGAAGACATTGTAAATAACTCTATGTTCCTAAAATAAAAAATAAAATTTCAATATGGCTACAGTTTGGAATGGCGGACTGGAATGGAGTGAAATAAAATTTAGTGGTTAAAGAACGAAATGGCACTTGCTTTAAATAATCGAATGAATATTTTTTCTATAACCTACGATTGTTATTTTGACTAAAGCGGGAATTTTTCAATAGGATGATAAACATTTCAGGATGGGAGGATAGATTTTTCTTTACTTTGAAAATATTTTAATGAATGAGAACATCGGCAAGAAATTCAATTTCGCAAACGCCAAGAAAACAAACATTGACGCGGAGGTGTCCGTTTAATATAATTCCGGAAGTGAGTTTGTCAAGATTAATTATCCTTATAGATTTAAATTCATATATATTAGAAAATCAAAAAAACTTGAAAACGTGATATTGGCTGCCATCATTAAATCTCTGAAGGCGAGGATTTATTACAATTTGAATTTAAAATTATTATAATTATAATATAGACATTTTTCGGATATCAACTGCATTTATTGCGTCATTAATTAATTAAGTTTCATTAGCTGAGTAACGTTTTATCTTATTTATATAACTGCTTCAAACCTAAATCCAAAATACTAGATATATTATGTGGCAAATTAGTTAAAGAAATACATTTAATCGCATCAAAAATAAACTCCGAGTAAGTTGAACTTGCAGCCTCGTGTTTTAATCTAATGAAATAAATTCCAAATAAGATATTATCAACAAATCCTTAACTTAAATCTTACCCCAAGCGCTTGTTCCAACCTCAAATGAAACAACGTTAAATGTATAAATAAACAAATCGACAAATTTTTTTATTAGATTGGTGCAGGAAACCTGTGTGAAATTATCAGGCAGGAATATTCGATTTACTTAACGCACAACCTCAACATTTTCTTCCAAACATTCTCCTCCCTATGCGTGCGGTAGAAACGTAAATTGAATCATTAATTCGTTGTTTAAAATAGATTAGGAGATCTGAGAGGTACTCCAAACGGCTGACGTAAATTCAATTACCATCTCTGTCTAAATTCCATTTGATACCAATGAGTTGTCGTTCCGAATTTACCCAGCCCTCCAAACGCCATTAATATTGATAAAATCCGTCAAAACAAGTATGTAAATGGTTTTACGCTGCTTCAACCGGCATCATTACATTGCCGGCACTTAAAACCCATGCTTATCTATCGTAGATAATGCGACGGAGGTGAATATGACAGGAAATGAGTTAAAAATTACTAAACTATGAGATAATATAATTAAATCGCTCTCCTAGTAACAAAATGAGACAGCTAAGCTCTCGCTTATCGGTGCCAAACCCCTCGCACGTGAATTAATCGCGTGCAAATATCTCCGCTCATCACTTCGCGCGGGAGAGTTTGTGACATTGCTCATATCGCAGAATCTGTAAAGGGCAGGAAAAAATAATAATTTTTATCCTTTCTCGGAACACCTGCTCATTTTAAGCGTACAGCTTTTAAGAGACGTAAAAAAATCCTCCATATGGAATACGAAATCGCGATGAAATAAAAACCCTATCAACGATACGGTCGAATCGGTTTTTATCGCCCGTCCTGACGTGCCACGAGGACGAACGCGACTGACATTCAGACGAGACGCATATTTCATTTATGGATCGCCTAAAATTCCGAAAGTGAGCCCCGGATCCAAAACCACCGTACAAAGTGTTCGGTAACTCGGAATCTTTGCAGTATTCATGTGATTTGCAATCACGAGATTCGGTGCCAAACTCCTCGCACATGAATTAATCGCGCGCAAATATCTCCGCTCATCACTTCGCGTGGGATAATCAATCGTTTGTAATAACACTCAAGCGTGTCCCGCCTTTCCTATATATCTCTCTCTCTCTCTCTTTTAATCTTTCCCTGTCATGCCAACATCGACAATTCCGAAACTTTTGAACGTTTAATGGAAAACGAAAACTTGAAAACCGCGTCCTTTGGTAATGGTTGAAGTAAGATCATAAATGCGAGTTCACCTGTGATATGCGTTTCATTATTGGTATCCTTATGCGTTTAGCTCCTATTCTCCGAAAACATGTATAAGTCTTGGTAATATTCTTTCACTTTCAAGCCATACATCAGCTGAAACCTATTTTGAAAACACGTGTATGGTCTCTGGGGGCAGGAGGACCATTTGGCAAGGGCCTCGACCTCAAAGGGACCCAAATTTACTTTTGAAATTGCACATAAATTAAATTTCTCTCAATAACTGGTACATTTGCATGGAAAAAGGCAAGAATATATTTTATAAATAAAAAAATATACGAATTACATCTCATCGTTCTTTAGCTAATGATCGTCTTATTTTGTTTGCGCGTGTTTTTATCTTTTGTTATGTTCAGGGACCTCAAAATCCGGAAGAGGACCGGGCCTCTCTGAAACTCTAAAATGGCCCGAATACATGTGTATGCGCGCACATATACACACCGCCGCCATTTTCACTCGATACCCTCGCATAGCCTTCCAACAAACCATCCGTCATTTCCTTTTTTTTATCCCTCCACTTTTCCGATGCGCTGCAGTGGCGCCGTTAGTTGCGCCAGCGGTCATTGTCGGAACGTAAAATGCAAATCCGCCGTCATACGGGTAGCAGTGGGAACCGTATGGGGACGGGGAAAAGGGAGGAATATGGAGACGAAGAGAGACAGAGGGCGAGAACGACACGAGGGAGTTTCCCTCGGGGCGGTTGTAGCAGATGCAATTGTGTGTTCGGAATTCGAATCCGGAGAGAACTACAACAGGTGAGCGGATCGCCGGGGCGTGTAGGATCGTCGCAATGCAGGATGAGCTCTCTCTCTCTCTATCCCTCGTTCGTCCCGTCGAATCTCTCCAGTCGGTTGCAACGGTGGCACTCGTCAAACACGCACACGCACGCGCGTGGAGTTGCACGCGAGCGTACATGCGTGCATATGCGGCGTCGCATTAGATGCGCACGTGCAAGTTCGGGGGAGATAGCGAGAAGGCCAAGGGAGAGAGGAGGATGGGGACGAAGAGACGCAGGATGATTGCGTACGATCTGCACGCGCCATTTTCCGCGCAGTTGAGCGACACATGCTGTAGCATACTGTAGAGCAGTGGTTCCCAACCTAAGGCCCGAAGCAATCCGAAAAATTTAACGCACAAATTCGTCATTTTTTTAAATGAAAATTTTGATATTGATACTTTTAATATTGGAATGATCAGTAATAAATTTAACACTTTGCAATTTCCCACTATTTTATTATAAGCTTACGACGTGATACGTTATCCTCATGTCATCACCTGGAAAATTACAGTGTTAAATTTATCATGGAAATATTCCACAAAGACGCGCTTAAAACAGTTAAATTTAATATTGAAATGTTTACCATAAAAACTTCATTCAGACTTGATTTTTTTCTTATATGGCACCACAGAATATACTATAGGTAACTTCCGATTTAAATTCTTATCCTGCCCGCAGAAGAACTGGTAGATACCAATGTGACCCGTCATGTAGAAAACTTTGGGCAGCACTGCTGCATACTATTTAAAAGGCGGATTGATGAAGGAGCGACCCATAGATCCTCGGTATCTCACTTTCCCGAATCCCTCGACAAAATTAGCGGAACTATAATACCATAGAGCCCGCGACCGCGAGAGGAAGGAGAAGAGAGATCTAAGGGATCCCCGAAATTGATTTGTATACAAGTTACGGCGTGTATTTTAAGTCAATTTACTCGTTTTCCCCCATATATTTACGGGAAAAGTGTACATAACCAAACAACATACGTATAGCATGTAGTTTGTAATTGAACTACGAAGGAGCCCGAAAATTACATTCGCGGGGGGACCGAAAGTTCCTAGTTCCGCCACTGCTCAACAAACTTTAGCCCGTTGCCTTCGATCGTGCTAAACAATATCGAAAATATAACATCGATATGAAAAACCTAAATCGATATATCGCCCTATTCTGTAATGTCGTAGGCCGGCCATCACGCTCTTCGCTTCCTATCGCCATCTGTTCGAACCGTATTACTCCATTCGTTAATAAAAGAATCTTATTCACAAAACCAAACCTCGGAAATAAGTTCGGTTCGCGATTGCCTCAAGCTTATGCCAATATTTATCCGCTTTGATATTGAATGGAATGGAGGGATCCGTAATTTGAATATCTTGGCTTGTTTATCACGCCCTACACCAACTGCCTCTCGACCGCAAACAACATCATCGATACAAACAATCGAACGTTCAATCTCTTATTATTATATCTAACATCATTATTCTCATAAAGAATTAGGTCTTACTTAATTGATACAAATTTGTGAGAAAATTACACAAATTATTATATTCATAATCGCTTTTTTCGCCTAACAAAAGTCTTTTATAAGAGCTCTATCAACCTTCATAAGGTGTCCAGTGTCATATGGACAACGTGTCACACCTCTTTTGAAATAAAGGTCGCTCTCAATCGTGCGATGAAAGGTTTGTCGCATCGTTCTCCTCTGCCGCTCACTCGGAAACTTTTTACCGTCGAGCGAAAATGATATGTAAAATGAATACATTATTTTTCGCAACCGAGCCTTTCTACATGTAATTCATTTCACGTAAAAATGCACAAATGTGAGGTCATCTTTCCACGAGACTGCACCCGCTGCAATCTCTGCCAACTGTTTTTATGAATATGTATATGTTTTAATTTCATTTTTTTTTTTTCGATGAAATACCAGAAAATTGAATATGATAAGCATAAAATATATACCATTAACAAAATTTGTAATTTATGATGGTCAAATTACAAGACTAATTTTTAACCTTCTTTTTAAGGATTCTTTTTCCTACATCGCATTTCCCGTAGGGAATTTTAAAATGAAAATAATACATTGAACAAAAAATTCAAACTACGCATAATATCTACTGTGGAAAAATAATATCTAGTTACACGTTATGCATCGCAACAGGAATATGAGCGTGCAAGGAGTAAAATGCTTAAATTCATGCATATTCGTCAATTGTAGATGAAGTGTAGGTATGTGAAAGTTATCGGCTATACTATATTGGGCACATTATGTCGCCATCTGTACTAAATTGCTCGAAAAATTTACCTTAACTACTACTACTTAACTACTAAGTTATTTGTGTTTTGGCTATTCAATCGGCAAATTGAGCAATCTTCAAATACTATACATTGCACAACATCGTCGTTCCACCCAATTCACAAAACTTAAAAGCTAGCATAACTAAGTCCGCGAGCTAGATGCACATTAGAGAAATAATACCATGCAGAAATCGGAGTAGTTTGACTCGGTAAATGTATATATACATTTTTATATAATTATCTGCTTTTTCCTAATTTGCAAAACAGAAATTTGTCTTGAAGAGCCAATACAAGTGACGTAAAACTTACAGGGAGGGGACAGAAACCAAATACACCGGCTTAAATGCACATTTAAAAAACTACAGAATAGCTAGCGATCAACTAATCGTTTACGTTCCTTCCTTCATCTGAATTAACCATCACGGAAAATGCAGCACAAACTACTAAATAATCACAATATTAGATCTTTTGGTGACGGCTTAAAATGTAAAGTGATTCAAAATGATTACACAATCCCTCGCAACCCTGATTTTAAACGACAATTTATTTTTCCAAAAGAGTCGTTTCATTTCTAGGTTAAAGGCAGTCAAATAGATTCTAACAAAAAAATCTCGAGCGAATTTAAAAAATAAATAAATAAAGCCGCATTCCTCCGTAATTTCGCTACAAATCCTATACCGAGGAAGCATCTTAATCGCTGCTTCTTTTTTTTCAGGCATCTCGCTTGAAACCGCAGCATGAGCTCATTAGCGAATAAACAAAGGGCGCCACGTGGTGGTTGAGGGTCCTTTTATATTCCCCTTGTCCTCACTGAGTTTGTCGGAATTGGATTTTGGGTTTGAGACCGCGGCGCGAACAGACTCCTAGGCGTCAAGAGGATGGGATTTCGGGCGAAGGCAATTTATCAGAGCGCCATACGTTGGATGAAAAAGAGAGCGACGGACCGTCAACGCCGCCGCTACATTCAGATAAGAAACAAGTAGAGTGTTATCCACGAACGTGAATAAAATTAACGCGATTTTCTTCTATTATTAAATTCAGTAATATCTGTTCTTTATTTCACTATGAAGAATTCTCCATTTAAGTGCATATGTACTGAAATTATCGGGGACAACAATACCGTAACCATGGAATCTTAGTATTGAAATGTTAAAAAAATTACAAAATCCCGAGTATAAATTCAAAATATGAGAGAATACGCATGAGATTGAGTATTCGACGATAAGAATAAGAATCCTCATTCATTTTGGCGTGTTTTAGCGTAAATTTCGTATCGATAACTTAATTTTAGAGCCTCTTTTTTAATTGTTAACAATTTGAAAACGTTCGCTCAACATTCCATCTTTTATACCTTCGGAGACATTCAAAAAGAATTTTTTTTTTAATCTAAGGAAAAAACAAATGGCAGGTGTACAGAAACCTACACTCCAAGTTTCAGCTCTATATCGTTCACGGTTTCGTCACAATTTCAATGTAAGCAAGTGCACAGACAGACGCCAAATCGAAACAATAAGCGCTTTAAAAATTAATTAATTAACGTGCTAAAAATCGCGTTAGAACTGGATCGTTCAGGCTTCTTGATAAGTAAAGAGAATGCAAAAACGCGTCCCATCTTTAGAGAATTCGCGTTATCTGAGATAGAATCAAAGATGCATCACGAATGGAATAAAACATGACGGTGGCTTCTTTCGAAAACCTTTACTAGGCTGGTCATCGAGGTGTTAAGATTATTTTTCGCGGAAAATGTTGATCCCTGGGCCTTTCTAATGTGAATTTCGCGCATCGAATCGGATTTTGCACTCGCATGAGGGAGAAGGAATAATTTCTCATGAGCTAAGTTTTCCTACCTCTTGCGAAAAAACGAGATTTTGCTCAAATTTTCTTTACTCGTAAAATTTCCGGAACTACGCATTAATGCTCACGGGGCTACGTTGAAAATGGTGTGCAATTTAGTCCAACAAAACAAAAGTTTTTGGGTGAGACTTTTTCTTCGTAACAGTTCGCCATAAACCGCGACGAAGTGGTTTACTTCATCTGCTTTTTTATGTAATTTGTCTTATATTTTGAAATATATAGCGTAGTTTTCGACGCACCCGTGTAAATTAAGGATCATTTATCGAAAAAACGCCAACATTCAAACTTTGACGACAAATGATCCTCTCATTCGACAGAAACGTAGGAAAAATTACATAATGTCCTGCGTTACACCGATAATTTGCTTAAAAAAAGCACACGAACTACCGCGAACGATAGTCTGAAATCAAATTACTGCATAGATGCATTCCGGTCAAACTGAGAAATTGGATCTTCATTACCATTCCTCTGACGCAGCGTTTTCCGAGCCCTTTATAAGTACCCTTCAAAGCGACTATAATTTTAACAGCAAACACAACATTAAGAGTGCATTAAACAAGCAACTAATCTTTTTAATTAAGAGAATAACACCCACAACTATCACACGATATTTATATTGGAAAAACGCAGTTATTGCGTGCGCCATATCAAATGAACGTGGAATTAGTTGGGTAAAAACTTTTGTCTTTCGTCCGCGTGCCATCCGACACACAAACAACGGCGTACCGACAGTGGCACGTGTATTACGGGCTGGAAAGCATCGCTCTAATCTCCTAGAGTGGACCTAATGATAGACAAACATTACGGCTAGAGATAGATGCGACCCGGCTAATTCGTTCCGGCTTCGTGCATCCAAGAAAAAAACGACGCCGTGTTTACCCGCTGCGACCCGAAAAGCGACATTCTCGACTCGTTGAAAAGTCCAGAAAATGTGTTTCGCGCTTTGCGGAATGGACTCCTGTGTTGATACGGAAGAAGAGAGGGAAAGATTCGGACGCTATTAACGCACAAATTACTCCTCTCAGTGTCGGTGAGGCCTTTAAGAGAAGCACGAGAGAATTTGTGATATTTCCTGTACTCTTGATGAACCTAGAGGTTGCCAAGCTTTTGGGTGCGGCAAGCACCATGTTGTTTTTTTAGAACATCTTGCGAGCACCACCACACTTTCACATGAGTGGGCTATGATTACAAATGAAATCAAACCAGCGTCATTGCTATTAATTATGCTGTTTGAAAGGATTGGAAAGAAAACAAGCGATCAGATGAAATCAATGCTGCTGGGAAAACCGACTGTAAGCAGCTTAGAAGAGCACGGTCATTCTGCCGAAGAGCACGACGGTGGGAACCTCTGACCTAGGGAGACACGGACATTGAGGTACGCTGGAGGACAGAACACCATCATATTTTCCATTCCCTCTTTACACAGATCCCTGGCCAGTTCGGCACCTCACGGAAGCTCGCGAAATACAACAGTCAAGGAGGGATATGGTTTGAAATGATTTGATCGCACCCTGAATACACGTATATCAACCACCGAAATTATCACTGGATGAATTTACTTAATATACGCGATTTATTTAGCGTTAGAATAAGCTTCACTCACACACACACGCACACTTCGGCTTAGTTATTCTATCTCTTCTCCCGTACATATTTAACGACGTATGTCTTATACGGTACCGTGGGTGTACACTGATTTGAAAATGAAATTATTTTGGTCGAACTTATCTTCAAACGATGTAACCCACAAGGAGTTACATATTTTAAGACAACTAGGCTCATAATCCGCGATTTCCTCCAAGAAGAACTTAGTTACGTGCACTATGGGGAGAATAGTAAAAGAATGGTATGATAAAGTCGGCATATAGGAAAGGCTGTCGCAAAATCCGCTAATACATATATTTATCCATATATTTATCTGCTACATTAAGCTAACTACATTTATTTACATATTTACTGAACACTAAAACTATTTGCAAGAAAGTTAAATTATCAAGACAGTAGATGCAAGTTTAAATGTTCAACCAAACCCCTTCCCAAATTTGAGAAGGATATTCCCGTTTTTACGCCTGCGGGAATTTAGAAGCACGGCATTCAGTGTAATCTGGTTCATCTTTATCAGATATATAACAATGAATTAATCTTTTTTAAATTCAATTTGACAATTCGGTTGAGCCGCATGATTGATTAAGATAATTCTGGTTTCGACCGTCAGTCTTAAAAAATCTCCCCAAGTCCACCCACGCGCACATTTCTAAAACAAGCCGACCAGCCGCGAAAACGTCTGGCTCTATGAGACATACGGAATAACATTTTCGTTCCATGTTTATCATAATAACATGGGTACCACCACATCTGGCGAAAATTTATCGGCAAAACAAATTAGTAAATTTCTCTCAACGCTAATGATAAACCTTTTAATAAAATCACGTAATGGGCGAATTTATATGCTATTATTGAAATATGTAGTCACCAGGATATGGAAACATCTCGTTGTGAAATTCAAAATCTGCCTTAATTCTGTTTTTGAGCGTTAATGAAAGGCATACTGAAGCGAATAATTCTATGATAAACTGGGATTAACCACCGCACCGCTTAATAAAAATAAATTAATAGCCTGAATTTGCAAAATAGTTGCATTTATTATTTTTTTGTATGCGAAAAGCAAAGGTCTTAAAAAATTCATAATTTTAAAGTCACAATCACTGTAAGCATGCTTCCCTAAAAACAATAGTAATTATAAAATCAGACACTTCGTTGGCGATTGCGCGGAATAATGGTAGACTGGTAGAATTTTAAACATTTTAAATCATAACAAATTAAAATACACTATATTTTAAGTGGTTTTATTGTTCCTTACCCTATTGCTCATGCGACGACGACTTTTCTTCTCGATAATGTTTGCTCGCGAATTCGAACATATTTAATGATTGCCATCTAAGTCAGAAAAATATCTTCAAATGTGCGAGAAATTGTACGCGATACGGTAGTACGAATAAAATCCATTTGGACGTAATAAAACGCAATTTTTTCTACGAAACAGAAAGACTCCTCGTGCAACAGATTGCGAAAGATCCTTTCTCATGCCACGCCACCGGATATCCGAGCTTTGTAAGCGGTCCTCGCTTAAATCACAGAAGGGATTGATTTGAAAGGGCATGAAGGAGTCGAACGGCGAGGGGAATTGTGTTTTGTGAGGCCTTTTGTCCCGTCTCCGAAAGAGAAACTCTCAACAAACGGTCGTTGAAATCTCCAAGCGGTTTTCTCACCCATTATGTTTCACACCTCAGTAAAAGACCTCAACGCTGCTTTAGAACCACCTACTTGGAACATCTGAGCGATTAAGACACCGAAAAAACTGGAGAGTTGTATCATTTTGCGATGTTTCAGACTTAGTAGATAAATCATTTCACTAAAAATAAGGGAACAATACGACAATTTCAACTAAATAACTTTTTAAAATTTTAAATCGAGAATTTCGGTATGTATTATTCAAAGACCTTATTCGGAAAATAATAGATATTACGTTTGACGACACCTAGAATTTACAAGCACATTCTCATAGTTCATCGACGCAAAGTAAGAACAATTAATCAACGAGGAAGATATCCCAACCTAAGTTCGCTAAACGTGAATATAAATAAAATGAAACTTGCTGAGGAAAGATTGTTATCGATCGCTTTTTGAAACGTTTCCGTTTTATTCGGAAGAACGCAGGCGCATGCCTTAAGAACTTCAGCTCGAAATGTGGGGAATATAAACTGAAATATTGCCGATAGAGCGGCTAAGGTTTCTCGGGCTACGGTGGCGCTCGTCGCTGAGGATGGCGAACGCGCACATCGGTACTCTACGCCCAGAGTGTATTATATTACAGTCGTCGAGTGATTTCGGGTGAAATTTCACCGCTAATCTTCATATGACGAGACATAAATGAAGACATGGAACTTCGAAGAAAAGAAACACCTGTTTCGAATTCGTCCACCAAATCGTTCGCTCAAGTGCCTACGAAATATCAAAAAGTTATTTCATAGTTTTTCTCGATATTAATTTTAAAACCTCGGAGTTCATAATTTAAATAATTTTGATGCACGAATAACAATTCAAATTTAACATAACGGTACGAAAAAATAGCGTCGATTTAAAAAATTTGGATATATCTACATCCCCGCACGGGTATATGTATGCTTAAGTTCTAATACACGGAACAGTAATACGCCTATTATTTTCGCGCATAATTGCCGAAGATCGACCCCAATTAGAATCACTACCATGCCATATTAACTAATGAAACTTCAATGAAATATTAAGGAAAATAAATCTGAAAATGCCGATCATTTGAGATAGAAGAGAAAAAAAGGCAAAGAAACCCATTAAAAATTTTACAAGTCTTCACGAGGAAGAAATATGTATCTAGAAATGAAACGCGCCAACCTCAAGAAAAATGAACTTCTCATTTCCTACAAATTTCCGATAAAGTTGACTCACGCGATTTCATAAAACTAACGAAATATTGTCAATAAAATACAGAAGCAATATTTTGCAAGCGAGATAAGTTTCTTCACTCGATTTTCTGATTTCTTTTTTACTTACAAAAATCAACCTAAAACATCTATAGACGTATTTCACCTGTATCCCTTACACACTAAAAAGTTTTTCATTTTGCATCGTTTGCCGGAGATACGGCGTGTGAATCTCACTGTGAACACGGCGTAGAATTAATGAGGTACAAGCCTAGCTTAGATTGGCGAGCCACTTCCACGCGGGTATGGCTATTCAAACATTCACGAAAAGGTAGTAATTTAGGCAACACTTTCGTTGGAAACAAATATTGCTTATTGAAAGCTTAGCTTTCCTTCTCTGCATATCATCAGCTGCGTATTGCGATGAGATCCAAACGACCTTTACCTTGGCTTATCCGATAACTGTTTCATAGAAAGATTATGTTATGCCTTACGGCGTATGTATCGAGTTAGAATTATCGATTTCTTGGCGCGTTATCTTCCCAAAATGGAAAAAAGTCCTTTTATGACATCTATCATGCAAGACATTTTCTGAATGACGAACACGCATTCGCAACTGCGTGACGGAGGACAATTTGGGATTTTTAGGCACGGTAGCACTAAGAGAAGTTTTCGTACGGATACAAATCGCGTAACTGCCCACTACGAACATAATATGTCAACATGGCAAGATTTATAAAACTTAGAGTGAGGGTCCGTAATCCGAGAAAACCAAAAATAACTCCTTAATAAAAACAACAATCGGTGAATAACCGCCGAATATGGATTACTCACGACTGAAATGTGCATTTGGTTTATTCGACCGCTTAATAGATAAAACAGTTAACTAGATCAATTTCATAACACACACACACACACATGCTATAATGATCCAAATGTACGAACGTACGTGATGATGAAAGCCAAGGGACCACATGCTACGAAGCACCGAGCCGAGAAGACCGCAACAACCGTTCCCCAGCGTTCACCCTGTCTCTAATGAACTCCAATCAAGAACCAGCGTCTTCGCGAATGTTAGTGTGCGAAGATAGTCCCTTTTACGAGTCGGTTCCCTGGAACGAACTGCGATCCAGCTACGGTAAATACAAGACTATTAGGTTTTACAGGCATATGATATGATTTCGCTCTTAGGTATATCTCCATCCTATACAACTATACTGATGCTTTCGCGTCCATTTTTTCATTCTTTAAAAAATTTTGCGGAGATTAAAACAATCCTAAATTCCGACAGAACCTTAGCGATAACTCTTTGTCGTAAGGAAGTAAACTTCTATACTAAAAGTAGCAAATCAATCGCGTGAAATTTAAACACGTTATCACGATTCTATAGCGAAAAAGTCGTCGTGCTCTCCTTAAGAAGACCAACTACCCGCGTAGCGCAAAGTTGGAATCCGCAACACGAAATCACTCCCTACGTTTCTTGCAATCTCCTCCTTCCGAACACACCTCGACATTCACTACCAAATCGACGTTGTTCACTTATGATACCTCTTCTTTTCGGGGAACACGTACAAACTAATCCCAACTCAAATCGTGCCGGACGTCCGTCCAAATTCGACCTTCCGCAGCAAAGGTTCCAATCTTGGCATTTTAATCGACTCCTAACACGCCGATTACGAGGACCCTGAAGCACGGTTGACGGGGTCAGAAGCTCCTGAAATCCTCTCTGACCCGGCAGATAGGAAAAACTTGATCAACCTTCACAGGTGCGTACGGTGGACAAGAGGGAGACAGTCGACGATCAGAAGAGCGATCACCATGTACCCACCGCCGGCGTAGAAGTGGGATACGCGGGTCAGCCGGACAACTGCGACAAACGTCCTGTCGGGACACCAACGGCCATCGGCTGAACACGCTACTCCTTTTGGCACAACAACAACAACAACGAAGGAAACACGATTTGCCAGCAACAGCGCGGTCCAGGCGTCGAGGTGGGGGGGGGAGGGGGGGGAGAGCGGCACAACCCCAGAAAACGACCCCCGTTGGACACCCCACATAAAACACGTCCATAAAAAGAAGCACTGGGGTGGATTAAGGATGTGGAGGGGATATATAAATATGCGCGGGCGTCGAACCCGGTACCCTAAAAAAGGCGTCCACACACATGCACCGACTCACCTTCACGGTGACTCCTCTTCGGGAAGACCTGGCATGCGACCAGCACCTCCACCGCTACCCTTGCCCTTCAACACTCTTCCTTCTTCTCTCTCTCTCTTTCTCTCTCCCTCTCTCTTTCTCCCTCTCTCTCTTCCTCTCCTCTCTTTAATATATCCTCTTCCAAAAAAATTCTCTCCGTTATCTCACCTCCTGACTAAACCTTACGATAGACCATTACAAACTTATTCCCTTTGCCTCCCGCTTAAAAAACTTTCCTTCCCTTATGGCTACTTACACGCGCGTCGAGCGAGGAAGGGGGATATCTCCGGTTATTTGAGCGCCTCTTTCCGGTGCGCCGCTTAAGCGAGCAAGGCGCCGACTGAGTCCTCCGCGGCATTCACGCGTGTAAACCAAACTCTCTCGTCGTCCCTCTGTGGAAGGGTGCGAGGGAGGTGGGGAGGGGGGGAACCTATCCGGACGCCCCGCTCGGAGGCGGAACCCCTAAGCTCCGCCCACTTTTCGACGAAGGTTTTTCTGCAGGGGTGGAGGGAAGAGGAGGAGGGGTAGGGTGGAGATCAGGGTGGGGGGAGGGGGTTGGCGGCGTGTCGAGAGGGGGGGATGGAGTGGGGAGGGGAAGGGAGAGGTGGGAGAGACATTGTTTTCTATGAGAAAGCGTCGTTGTCTCCAGGAGGCGGTCGCATGAGGAGACCGTGTCCGTCGCGATCCCTTTACAAAGGGAGTTTTTCTCGTGTAATTTCTTTTTCGCTCTTCGTCCACGAAACTTGATGAATCCTTCGACTAATGAACTTTTGAGTGCTCTCCCACTTCGCCTTAAGGGAAAAAAACTTTTTCGTTAATGCGAAGGTGTATTATTTTTATGTACTCAGTAAAGTGTTCTCAAATGACTGAGCGAGGAACATCTTAGGACTGCGTAACGTTGAAAATTGCTTGAAAAATTATCTCTTTAATACACGTAATTTGTTTGTAAAAACGAGGCGAGCGTTTTGGCTACAAAGCTACACCTACTATGTGTTATCCTGAGATTCGGTAGAGTTGTGGGTGGCAGGGGGTGCAATGCACAAAGCATCCTTCGTCAGTGTGCTTCTTTTTTTAGAATCTGCTATCGGTGAATCGTCGATGATAGCGGTTGCTTAGGAGCTGAAATGTGGTTTTCCCGAATTAGTTATGGACATTGGAGCGACATAATTAGTCAATTTGATTTTAGCTATAAATTATAATAATGAGTTGGAAAATGTTTCAACAAATAGGTCTCAATAAAGGGTTGATCGAAGTCATGTCGCCAATTTAGTACAAGTTGAATTATCCGATTTTAAAAGTTATTTATGTCACTGTTTCCTCAAAAAATATCACTTTTAAGTAATACAAAACCTAAAAGATACCATTTCGTTTCACGAACATACTGTTCTTAAAACAAAAACTTTCTTATGTCGCCGCAAAGAAAAATACTTTTTAACCTCTGACCCAGAGGGGCATTAACGCTAAAGAAACAGTGAATCGTTCAAAGAATAACAGCACCAAAATCGTTTCTTTCTAAGTTCAACCAAATAATGAGGTTTTTAGTTCATTTAAAACTTAATGCTCGTACATCCGAGAAGTTAGACCGACAATATTGTACAATTCAGGCGGTAATTTTTCTACGCTGATCTAAAATCATTTCCTTCACATTGACTTGCACGTTAAAGCATCAGAAAGAGAAATGTTTGACATGAAGAATTCGCTAATGCAAATGCCAGAATCGTAATTTGATTATATTTTTAAAAATAAATCAAAATATAGATAATATTGAAATGGATACGTAAATGTCATTGTTATCGATGAGAATAAAGTAGTATCATTACAGTTGTAACTGACGAAAGACGAAAAAATGAGGCACAAAATTCTAATGACGAAATTTCCATGGCACATATATTTCACTCAGTCCTCCTCGTTATAAAACTTATGCTCGCGTGAAAAACTATCCTTATTATCTAAATAGTTTCTATTGTTTATCGTAAAAGTTTTAATTGATGCGATGTGAATTTCATTCATTAAAACCAGCGAAATAATCGGACGATAGCCGTCGAGTCATTCCGTAGGTGTTTTTATGCCAGAAGATACGGTGGCGAAAACTACGTTCCTTTCATTATAACAATATATTATTTTAACGCTCCGTGCAATATGACAGATTGTACACGCACCAATAAAGGAACCAAGTCTTCCCATTAATGCGACCCGATCGTTCTTCAATCGTCATCCCGTCTCAGTTCGACTATTCAATCGATTTACAAAACAAGAGATACGTCTGAGACGAAAGGGCGTCGAAATATTTTGGCCCCCAGTGTGCGACCTTGCCCAACGGGAGATGTTTGAGAAATAAGGTCGATCCGATAGCGAAATTATCCCTTAAAGGGCGAGCCGAGGACGCCTTAACGGCTAACTCTCCCCCACCAATCATATCTCCTTCGTTTTTTTGCTCTCCTAATAATCCTCAGGACGGAACCTCATCTCACCGCTTTTTTGGAGATTACTCTTTCCGGCTCTGAAAAAATCTTACGCCGCCAACTTCTCTACACATCTTCTAAAAAAGAAGAAAGAAAAAACATCGTCTCTTCTTCTCGCGCCTACCATCTCTCCTCCCCCTCCCCTCCCCCGCCTTCTCATTCCGCTGAAAGGGCGCTGCGTCCCCTCCATTTCCACCACCGTCCGCCCAGGCGGCGATAGCGGCAAGGCGAGCTTGCCTTGTGGGCGTGGCTTAGCTCCAAAGTGGGCGTGGCCGGAGGAAACTTACTGGCTGCCCGTGGAAGCCATTGTTCGGAGCAGGGGGTGGGGGAGGGGAGAGGAATGATGGGAGAGGAGAGGGGAGTATAGAGAGAACGCCGATCACCTCTCCATCTCCCCCTTCCTCTCCTCCCTTTAACGAAACCCGTCCACCCCATCCTCCTTTTCAGCCGATCTTCCCGCGAGGGTGCGGGAGCGAGCAACACCCTAACCGACGCGGCTGCGGCGCCTTCTTCAGTCCTCTTTCCGAATTAACTCGCCGAGATATCCGTCGCTATCGTGTTTTTTTCACGTGGAGAAAGAAAAAAAAACTGTGAGAACGATTGGGGCATTTGATGCGGAATAAGTAATAGGGAGAGAGGCAGAGGGATGGAATGGAGCATAATTAAGTGGACCAGTAACAACTGATTGCCTTTCGAAAGGTACAACACGTGTCTCCTCGCTTTCATCTCTTGGAGTTTAAATTCTTCCGCCGGACGAGTGAATTTGAGGCGCCAACTTATCCTTCGCCTCGCTTCTGACACATAAAAGGATGAGATTTCAGATAAATCGTCAAAGACAACCTGCGACACAATTAAATGATGTCTTTTGATGCGATCGAAAGCTAATGAGCTCTAATCTCTAAGAAAGAGACAAGTTTGTAGTTTGGATTCAAGGAGAAAATATTTATTTTTGTGGAAAATTTTATTTAACTAAACGTTTTCTCGTATAGAATAATTCACCAAATATCCCATGGTTATTAAAAGAAATTATCATGCTCAAACTCCTGGCTCAAATTCGTAAGTTAATTTTGTAGTCATGCAGCGACAGAAAATTACCAAATAGTTCGGTGGTGATCCATTGATTTCCGATTCCAATGAGAAAAATTAACACTGGCGGTGGTGGTTACCTGGAATCTGAAATGCGAACCAATAACCTCTTTTAAGAATACAACAACTGCCATATGTAGACAATCTAGCGATATTCACATATTCTACACGCATAAAGAACGATAGCTGAGCAGAACAGAAGTTACGAAAGGAAATCAGCCGACGTAGAATGATACTATACATTATTATGCGCTTTACCTTGGTGCTATTGCACCCCCTGCCACACACCATTGCGGTGGCTTGCAGGGTGAACTATAGATAAAGTAAACCGTGAAGGATAATTGGACAAACTTATTCCGAACCATGATTCGAATCTGAAGTAGCGTAGAAATTCAAGCTTTAAAAAACTTCAGATTGGTTCCACTGGCATATTCTCGGAGCCATTGAGTTATAGAGGTGTACCTACCACACTCTAGATTCTACACGCATAAAGAAAGACGACATTTTGTTTCTTTTGTTAGCATCTACGGTAAATAAAGTTCCAAATTGCCGCTTCATTTTTTAATTGTAAATAAAAATAAATTTTTCCATTGTTTTTCCAGCGAGGATCTTTCACTGACAAACTGCTTATCTCAGATTATAGGGAGAGGTTTGTGAGAGGCTTTAATCGCAGGTTATAGCGAGTTTAACCCCCGTATTTGATATTTTCGGTAAACTTTTAAGAGTTATAGGTGCTAATCTTTTATAATAAACGCTTTATAAAATCCTGTAATAAAGTATTACGTTTACTAACACAGGGATATCACAAATCACACGAGTACAAATTCTGCTACACTTATTCGCATAAAATACCTTTGATGTCGCCGAACACCCACACGCTTTTCCTGCATAAATATCCTCGTTATTTTCTTACTAATGTTATTGAGGTATATTCTACGCTAAAACGACAACTAAAAGTTAAGTTCAACTAAAAATAAATTTTACCGGTTATGATGCCAAAAATCTTAATTTGCAGTCACACAGTTGAAGTCAAATTATTATAAGTAAACTATAAATGAGCTGACAAATAAATGTCATAAAATATTATCATCCGATATCGGTGCGCGTAGCAAAACTTTCTTCATTACAACGAAAATATTGTAGGGGAACTGTTATTTGCATCAAACTAGACTTTTTCATATCCTCCTTTAAAATTAAATGTATGTACATTTAAAATATTGTAATAAATAATGACAAATGTTTCGATAAATGTCTGAGATTTTTCCTTAGAAAAGATATGAAAGTCCGGTAAAAGTTACCTAGGGTTTGGTCTGCATTAGGAAGCATCTAAGTGACTCTAATACGGCATATTTCACGTTTCAATTTAACCGTAAGTTTTATTTATTGTATTTCATTGTTCGTCGGTTTGTATGCAGGGAAACTTCATTCAGAGCTACATATTTTTTAGTGATTGTTCTACTAAAATATCTGCTTATATTTGTCCGTTAATGTTTTTACTTCCGTAAAACTCCGAAATAATATGAATATTCCTTAAACCTAACCCGGTTTTTTGGAATTCTGCGTTTGATTACAGAAACCAACTGATAATAATAATTAGTGACAACAATAGGCGGCATCTACTACATTTGATATTGTGCATTAAGCAGAATTATATTAGTTAATCTAAAATCAATCTCGCAAGTTGTCAGTCACCAATTTCGTGCGTCATATACCACGCTATGAATTTAATGCTTTGTAAAAAAATGGTTGTTTCGGAGGCACATTGGTAAATTACAATTATTTCTGTAAACATTAAATTTTCTATTAGTTAATTCTACAAATAATGCGAATTTGACGTTATTTACGCTCAATTGTTGCCGTAAATACCCTTCATTTACGTTCACAACATCCATAAGTTTTGTTAATACTTTTTATCTATTAGAACTAATATTTTTGCATCGTTTAATACGAAACATTACTCTTGCGTTAGCAATAAAAATTGTCTACCCACAGGCTACGCTGTAGAAACAACGTATAAACCTAGAATTTTCTATATTAAAAGAATGTTAATTTCATTATGGAAATTTTATATCCAACGTGAATTTTACGAAGCGTGGTGCTAATAAATGCTTCTCTTTTGCGTCAATTCAGCTCTCGAAAAAATTTTACAGGTTAATTTTTTTACCTCACAATCAAATTACATTACTATTAAGAAATATAGTAACTGCTCCAGTATATTCGTCATTAATTTTCCTCACTAAAATTGTGATAAATATTATCGGTAATTATACTAAAAGAGGCGAAGAAAGGACTAAGGTAACGGGATTAAGACGCTTATTCAATCATTATTTATATTTTAAAATGTTACGCACATCATATAAACACGTAAGTACTACATCATCCTATCAGTATTGTTCGCTTAGCGAACCAGCCCTACGATCGGTTTTTTTCTACTCTTTCTGTTAAAGACAACTGAGGGAATTCCAATCACTAAATGTCAATAGAGTAATACGTTTTAAAGTATAAAGGAGATCGTTTGGGAGTAGTTTCTGGCCACCCATCTGCAGCGCTGTGAGAGAGAGAGAGTTCTACCCAAATTACGTCTCGTTTCTAAGGCTCGGCGTCTCTTCCGTGGAACGATGCGGGATCATTTCTCCCACACTTCGCTGTCTCGAGCGTTTGGGGGGTTTGGGGCACGCGCATCCGTCGGGGGTCGTCTATGGCCTCCCCAGCGCCATCTGACGGAAGTTAATAAAACTATCTCGGCAGTAATAGCTCCTCACTCCCGCGACGGTTTGCGAAAAGATTTGAATTAAAAAAGAATTTCGAAAGCTTGTTTTGCGCTAAATAAAACAATCCTTCTAAACTGAAGGATATTTGCGGTTGTATAAATAAAGTGTAATGCAGTCTTCGTAAAATTTTTAAATATGCCTCAACATATGATACAATAACTCATTGGAAAAGAGCCAAACATAAGTTGTTTTCTTCATGTAGTAACTACATCCGAAATATTCTAAATAACTACATTAAGTAAAAAATGAATGTAGAATCGGATTTTTAAATAAAGGTCACGAAGCAGGGTTCCTAAGGATAAAAGTTCAGCATATTACAATTCCAACAGAAGTTTTAAAGTTATATTAATTAATCGTTATAATTTTCTTACATCACCGATTTGTTTACAAATTAATTAAGTTAATGCTATTATTTGTTTAAATTTAAAGCAATAAAATCACTTGGCTTCTGATTTTGGTAAATAAAGAAGCTTAAATTGGCGTTATTCATTAGTTTTTATGATACGGCTCACCAGGGGACGACCCGATATATTTTGGCGCCCCGGGGGAGAAACCGCCATAGCATCCCCGTCCGTAAATTTTTGTTAAGATATTTTTAAAATAACTTGTTCATTTACTCATTGCTCCCTACAATAGTAAAATATTTTATAATGAAAAGAAAAAAAGAATTTTTTTAGATTCCGACCTGCCCAGCGATATAAATTGGTTTCCAGCATTTATTCACTTGCAAACATGGGCACAGCGCGTTTAAAGGGCTCACCCAAATCGTAAAATTTTAACAAGTAACAGATTATTGTAAGCTCTGTGGTATGTGCGGCAACACTAGGAAAGGGTTTCGGCGAGATGAAACGAGATTGGGTCGGCCCACCGTGGGCCTCCTTGCCCTCTGGGCAACAAGCACTTGCATGTTTTGCGTCCTGTGGGCAAGTAGGTAAATCAAATGCTTGGTTTCGTTGTCTTTGGAAAATGCGATACCACGATGAAAACACCGGTTCTCGTCCGATCACCAAAGTTTAGCATCGTAGGGCTAGGATAGTACTCGGAACGATTGCTATTTTTTCGACTTATACCATATGAAATATTTCCATCATGGTCGAGTGCGTTTTATCGAACTGTATCAGCGAAGCTATGACAAAAATCGACCTATGATATTTTATACAGTCAATTTTATATTCTTTTATATAAAATATTGCTATCAAACCTTACGCCGGTAAAAATTGGTAATAAGTTCCGTTGAAAGATCTTATCCGGCCCGCCGGAGCCATCGCAACTTTTATTGCGACCCGACGTGTTAAAAGGTAGCACGCTTCTTTAATACAATGTGCCGAAGAATCCGGTACTTTAGGTCAAAGGTCTCCAACCTTTCAGCACCCAAGATCTAATATTCATTTGTAAATGTACCGAGGATAGACCCAGTGGAGTGAGAAATACTGTTGAGCAGGGGGGGAGGGGGAGGGGGGATCCCCGCAAATTTCTCCCAAACTACACATCGAAACCAGCATCATAACATGACATGGCCTGTTTAAAACGTCAACCCAATTAAATCGCTAACAAATTTTTAATCGAGTTAAACAAGATCGAATAAAGTTTAATTCGAGTTTTAGTTCTGTACAAGAGAATATTTTAGTTCAAATGAAATTGATTAAAATTTTATCCACCAGGATAATTCAATGTATTACTAAGTTTTAAACTATTAGAAGTTGAAGAAAAATGCTATTAAATAAATATACAGACGGAAGAAATCAACCAAAAAATAACTTGAACTAGTTAATCAAGTTACACATATAGTCACAGTTAGCCTCAAACTTTTTATTTTTGCAATAACTTGCGATTGGAATACCACATATCGAGTTACAATTAAGCATATTCAGAGTCGATAAACTTCAATACGCTCGTGTCTTGCTTCGAGAACTGATATAGAGAGAAATCTGTATTATTTGATTTATACATTCTACGTTCTCTTAATTTTTGCACGATTATAAAAATCACCTGTATAGCTCGATAAAAAAATTCTAACTGTGAGTTCAATACCTACATCAGTTCAAAATTTCTCACTTGACTAAATAAAAAGTAATAGCTTTGAGACAAGATTCAGCGATCGACTTGAAAAGGTCTAAAGATCGACCGGTCGATCGCGATCGACTGGTTGGAGACCTCTGCTTTAGGTATATGAGGAAAATAGAGGAAAGAACTGCCCAGTCAACAGGAAAAATCATCGCTTCTAAAATGATTCTGGGATTGAGTTAGTAGTCAGGAGCGTTATCTAATAATTTTATGCACGAACCTCAAAAGTAAACATTTTGCTGGGAGTGTATGAACTGTATTGCCCGCTTCATGATTTCCGGTTCTGGTGGTGCAACCAGGGCCGGATTAAGAGACCCCACGCGTAACACGTTTAAGGCCATTATTTTAACAAGTAACAGATTATCGCAATTTTTGTGACCTGTGCGACAACACTTGGAAAGGGTTTCGGCGAGACGGGATAGAGACGACCCGCTGCGGGCCCCACGCACTTACATGTTTTGCGTACCGCTTGATCCTGCCCTGATAACAAATAATGAAGAGATAGATGAACGGGTTAGCACCCCCGATACTTTGGCGCCCTGGGCAACCGCCCGGCTCGCCCGTACCACCGTCCGGCTCTGCAGCCCACCTAAGAAACAGGAAGTTATCGGCGACCCAGCTATACACCAATACGTGCACATATAGTCAGGAGAAAACTGTAGTACATTATTGGCTGAAAGCAGCGGTTATTTTTTTTTAAATGAAGCAATTCATTAAAATTTTCATCAGTTATTTATTACGTTTGCTTTTGACAAAATATTAAGTTTTCGCTACATTATTGAGAGAGAAAGGGGAAGGAGAAGGGGGAGAGATAAAAGGGAATAAAAAGGAAGGTGTGGAAGGGTGCGTCAAAGGGTGTCTCCTGTGGGGCGTCCGTCACCAAACGGACACTCGTCCTCTCCCCCTCCCCACCCCCCTTGCCGACCGCCCCTCCCCCACCCTCTCCCCTATCCCTCCCTTCCGTGCCGTCTGTCGCTAATTAAGGGGAAAAAAGAGAAAAGGATAGTTTCCTTCAATTCTCCAAAGGAGTCGGAGGAGTGGGGGGGGGGGGGGGGGTGAGGGATGTGGGGAGGGATGTGGGGGGGGGGGCAAAAGATAAAAGAGAGGAGGCAGAGGAGAGGACAAGAATATAAGGACGACGTGGGAGAGAGAAGGGAGGTGAGGGAGAATGGCCCTACAAGGGTAGAGGGAGAGAGAAAGAGATGTGAAAATAAGGGAGTGGGGGAGGGAAGGATGAGAGCGGTGGGAAGGATTGTGGCAAATAGAGGACGAATGGAAGTAAGGTAGGGGAAGAGGGACGGAGGAGGGGTGAGGTTGGGGTGGGGGAGGATAGAGCGTGGATAATGTACAGCAGATAGATTTATTGGCGGAGAGGGGTACTGGGCCGAGTGAGGGGGGTGTGATACCGTCGCGACGGGGAGGAGTATTGGGCCGAGGGTAGAGGGCCAAGGGAGATGAGAATGGGTCCGAAGAAGAGAATGAGGGCCCGAGGGAGAGTGGGAAGAGCCGATTGAGAGAGGGATAGGGCCAAGGGAGATGAGGATGTACAGAGGGGGAGAGACGGGACACTAACACAAAAAACTAACGTTAATCCCGAATAAAATTTCCCACGTTGAAGAAAAAGCACAACTGAATATTATCGATTAGCCGTTTATTTGTGACAAATTATCGACGTATGGCAATCGGCGAACGTATTGAACGATAAGATCATTTACAGCGTTAAAATTAACAACCGTCCTTGCGTTACCTAACGTCCGTCCTTGAATTAGTTACATAAGCCTTTCCATTCGTAACATACCACGATATCCACTTCCTTCGCACACTGACCTTCCCAGATAATTTCATTTAATCGCGTCCGAGAAAACCACATCTCTGACCATTCAAATATCTTGGCTTCCTTTTCCATCGATTAACGAACTCATAAACTTAACACACCAAGCCATTTGTAATGATAGAACGATCATTTTTTTCTTGCCCAAGTTAAGGTTCAGCGTCGCTAAAAAAATTAGCTTTATTACAATTTTCTTTGGTTAGTCAAAATATAATAAACAAGTTTTTTCTAATATTAATGAGACTATTCATCGGTCGAGCCCAATAATATTCTCATTAATAATGTAAAACAAAATTTACCAACTGATATAAAAAAATTACGGACTTTCGCATTACAAAAATATGAATTCCTAAATAAAGAAACTGGTTAGTCAAAATATAAGAAACAAACGGAATTTTTTCTAATATTAATGAGAATATTCGTCGGCCGAGCCCAATGATATTCTCATTAATAATGAAGGAAAACAAAATTTACCAACTGATATAAAAAAATTACGGACTTTCGCATTACAAAAATATGAATTCCTAAATAAATAAATGTCTCGAAAATGAAACGATAAGTTGAAGTTAAACATTTAATACTTATAAAAACAAAATTACCGCTATCATTCGAATATCACGTGACAGCGAACAAGCCGCCCAACATTTGTTTTTAAATGAAAAAATTAGTTTAATAATAGACCGTAACTTTTACAATGATATATATCATTGCACCTTATAATTCTGTACTATTAGGTATCCATGGCTTCGGATAAAGTTTCCCAAGTCTACTTTTGACAGTAAAAACTCCTATGACGCCAAGCATTTCAGTGTTCATTTTGTATTCAATTATTTTAATTAAATGTGTGACATAGAGAATTGATTTTGGTTTTACGGAATACAGTAGATTTTTTGAAAGTTTAAGTGAAAAATTTCTCGGTACGTTAACTATCTGCATCCAACATCATCTAATGGTCCTTTACTCCAGCTAGATTTTCTTGATTTGTGCTTATCAAAAATGATAAAATTCCTTCATTCAAATGTAAGTGGGTTGTTTCTATAAACATTCTCCGTAATATATCTCCATTAGAAGTAACCGGACGGGTTTATATCTAGATAATATGGTGGCCAGAACCATTCATACCCAAAAAGTCCCGGAAATCGTTTTGAGAGAGCGTGATCGTGAAAATACTCGTTGAGGACATCAAAAACTAATTCAGGAACTTACGCCAGAGAACCCACGATTTTCCAAGTCTGCTGTGTTCTGTAACATTAAAAATAAATTGTGTGTGCCGTGAAATTCAGTGAATATATGCTATTTAAACTGAAGCGTATATTTTTAAACATCCTGTACATGTGCATGACATCCGAGTATATTGTTACTTTAAAAAAACCATTTGAAAATTTTTCATTCGAATTAATAATACTTTATGATCGAGACATCATTAATTACGAAAGTCACCTTTGTTGGTTCGTTAACATTCTAAAATGCCAAAACGCATTTTTAATTGAGAAAAGGACAAAATAATTTTTAAATGGTGTTCAATTAAAGAATTAGCAAAATTTTTGCAAAAAATAGCCGTTAAAATGCGTAGATAAAACATTGCGTTCAGAATTGCGTCTATTTATTAAGGAAAGAGTGAATATAACCTTCCACGCGAACCAATCACAGCGAATCTCAAAATTCTGCACGCATCTTTGCTTATTTTCAAATAAATTGATAATTAATGACGTGAAGATCTAAATATTTTATACATTTCAGTTTACTAAATTAAAAATAATTTAGTTTCCTCTTTTGTAGATTCTTAAATTTTAATGATTGCTGACGCATTCCCATTTCACTCTAATTTCTTCTCTAACGATTCTTGGGCCCCCCTATTCACCTTTTCCTCTCGCCCTCAATTCCGTTCCAATTTTTCACCTTTTCCCAGTGACCCACGCATCCGCGAATTTTTCTCTACGTTAATTTCCCTTTGGACCCAATTAACTTCTTTCTCCTAATTTTCCTTCGTGAGCAATAATGTTCAATATAATTACAACCCCGGAAAAAACAAGTTAATAAAATCCAAACGGTGAAAGGACATTCCTAACGCCCGTTCCTTTCGAAAATTAAAGCATTCTGCCGTATCAATGTGACAGCAGACGTAGAAAGTTAAATAAGTTGCTGCTCTGCTATATGTAGCTAAATTTTACTGATGGCACATTTCGGAAAAAGGTATGCCGGCGAAAATTTGAAATTATCATCAACTATGTACTTCAATATTAATTTATTTTAGCATATTATCATTGATGACCTTTTTAATGCGAATTTAATGAGACGCATCGAGAATTTAAAATTATTTGCAATTTTAATGGCATTTACACAAATTTATATTTTTGAAAACGAAAACTATGTGTTCATAATTATCAAATAAGCGTTGAAAATTTACCATATTACATTAATTAATGATCTATTCGCGCAAACACTTTTCAGTGTGCATATATCAAAATGGAAATGAGACAGCGATTTAAAATTTCACTTATTAATTATACAGTTAATTATCCTAGTTATTAGACCCTATAAAACGTCCTATAACAATTGTGGAAACTTGTATTCCAGAGTACCTATATAAGAGTTTCCGAATGCTCTTTGCTATTTAGCAAATGATGCATGACAATTATTGATGGCTAGCAGAACAAACAGTTCTTTGCCCTGGTTATTTATGGTTAATATCTTGAAAAGCTTCCTTAGGTAGATACCATTTATCTTTCATGCCTTCGAAGTAATAACTTTTATCTTCTTCGCCCTCCATAATTTTGAAATACATACTGAAACTATTTTACGATTCTCCCTCATAGAATATATTGACGGTCTTGTCACTTGACGAAAGGATATACAAATTATTTCGTTTACTTAACTCTTGAATATCTTATATTATAAAATTGAATGTCTGTCCGTGTGTTCCTTATACATTCCCACGCCCTTTGAGCTATCGGGACCAAACTTTGCAAATTGACTTCATATGACTCTACGAGTAACATAAGGTACCTGGGATTTCCAAAATCGACCCGGGTTCGATTCCAGGAGACAATTTTATTTTCCCATAAGTTTACACGGGATTTTCGATTTTTCAAAGTGCAAGGTTTTCTTCCTTCATTCGTTAAAATATGTAAATAAAGACCGATTTTCTTCGTTTTTGCTTTATTCGACGGCTAAAACTCTATACTATCTTATTCTTGCAATGCTTACATGTTACACGGTCGAATCACTCAGAAATACGTAATTGTTTTCGAAATTTTACGGATATTTCGTACTCTTTCCGACGTTGTCAAGGCGACCGTAATTGTTGCCTCCGATTCAATTAATGCCTATTAAACCTTCAAATAGGTGAAAGAAGAGCGTTTTCGCTTCGAACTGTTGTTTAAGCATCGAAATTAATGATGTATAGCAACGTACATAGTTAAGGATAATTATTCTGTTGACTGCGTATGGGAAGCGTTTATAACGACAATTCATCGTGTGTATGCTGGAATCTTACCTTTTAGTAAGTAAAACCTTTATATTATACATCTGTAATGCTTACTAACGCATATTTATAATACTCTCCATAGAAGTCACTCGACATCAGTTTGTGGTTGTGAATAAAACGTCTAATCTATACAAGTTTTTCTAGGACGCCAGCATTTCCCCAGAAAGAGACAAATGCTTCTTTGGTTAGTAAATGACACACATACCGCACAGCAATATATGGGGCATTTGCTGTAATTAGAAGGTAAATATGCTTTATTAAAGATTCGATCCCATTTTGAATGTTCTTACAAGTTAAAATTCTTAAGATTTATGGATTACAGTGTAAAGGCGACTTTCTCTTGGTTACGTGTCTGACATAACCCGGGCACCGCCGGGTACTTTCAGCTAGTACTACATAAAATTGACCAGGAGAAAAAAAATGTGATTCCTTAGTGATTGAGAGGTCATTTAGTTCGGTGAAACTTTTAGAGAATAAGGACGAGCGACATAGTTTCGGAGTAAATATTTTTTACGTGCACGGTATACATAAGCTTAGTGTCGACAATTACACCGAGATCGCAGTGGGACGTTACTGAAGTTTGAGTAATGATAAAGGGTGAGGATAGCTATTGTATTACCCGAAATACCTATATAAGCATCGCTGAAAAGAACCATTTTAACAATTTTATCAAAGTTTTGATTTACTCGAAAATGGATCAAAGATTTTTTAAATTAAAATTCATCCATTTATAGATACTGCTGTTATAAACAACCGATATGTCTCAAAATGTAACTATGCAGCGTCCAGTAACATGCTAATAAATCGAGTTTTACACTCATCTACCGCCAACCTGCCCATACAATATATAATGTAAGCAGTGATTTTATTGCATGAACTAGCAGCGTATGGATATGAGAAAGTTTATGCAAAGTATGTAGAGCCATTTCTTATGCACAACATATCATGTCCCTATTTTACCCTTTCACTACCAAACGAGGTTACTAAGTTCAACCGAAGATTTCTTATATCTATTTCTTTTAATATTTTTTCTGTCGTTTTTCACTTTATATATGTATTTGATCCTTCGAATGCCCTAAATGAAATCAGACTGACTAATTAATTTTTTCCCAAGGCCTTGGTAAAGGGGTGATTAATGCGCCTTGTTCCCATTGCTTCGAATCCTGCCTTTGTTATTGCTATTATGTACTCTCATTGTAAAAGGTCGGTGCTATAACAAAAATAAAGATCTGAAGAAAATAAGATATACAATTTTACCAGATAACTGTTTACAAATGCATAATATGTACCTCAAAAATACGGCCTGGAAAAAAACATTACTTCTCCCGTTCTCCCCCAGGATTCCTCATTTTTAAAACTCTGTGTAGAACTAATAGCACTAGTACGAACTCACACACCCTTAAAATTTCAGCTTCGTCTCTTTCGCTTACAATTTCAATTTAGGTCTGACAGACATTGTGAAACAAAAAGCAGCAAAAATTGAACAAAACGATAAAAATGCACAAACGATGTGGGTTAGCGCTGTTGACACCGTTGGTGAAAGGAAAACGTCAAAAATCTTGACAGATTAAAGGTTGAAAAACAAAATACGTACTGTGATCCCCAGTTATAACACTGGTGTATATAGGTGTGCCGCGTAATCGGACATAGTCGCGACTCGCGAGTCTTCTCCACTCCCAACACATCCAACACTACTTGAAAAGATATCCACTGCGCTGACTATATATTGATGTCGTTATTCATGTTGTACTTTTTATGTATATCAATAATAAAAGGTAAAATTAGAGGAAAAACGAAAATTTGTACATACTGTATTGGATCGAAGAGTCTGTCCTCGGTTATGCCTCGGGAGCTTAAATAACGCCGGTCTCCCGAAATCCGCGGTACATACAACCGAGAGCACCACACTATAAAACACGGTAACATAACGGCCCGCAAAGCTATGATGAACAAGTCGGTAAATTTTAAAATAGACAATGTTACCGTAAAATTACAGCCTCAAAATCTTTTATGGTGAAATTTTAACGCTATTAAATTATTTAGACTTGATTTTCAGTAATATGAGACCACAGAATCTCTAGGTAAATTATGATTAAGCGCTCATCCATTCGTTCGAAAACTTTCTGTGCAGATCTCCCTCACCGAATACACATCCAATGCACACAATGTCAGCCAATAGTGAAAATAAAGAAAATATGAAAGCGACCGGTGGTGAAACAAATGTCCGCCAATGGCGCAGCATTATGATGGAAAAAGCAAAGAAAAATGCTCAAAGAGAACATACATGAAGGTTACAAAAGAGATACAGGGAATGACAAGGAACGCTTGTTTTAGGATAATATCTTATTTATCATGGTCATTCCTTGTTTTTTTACCTGTCACTTGATTCTTCTATAGCGATAACCCACTGATTATCTATGGCTATAACGATAGCGCCTTTAAATGCCAAACTTCAGCAGCTGAAAACTTAATTTATTTCCTGGTATTCCTTATTTCCTTTCTGTAACCTTCACAGTATACATATGTTCCTCACTTCGGCACCAATATCGCTTATCCTCACCTTCGCCACGTTTATAACAATATTTTTAATCCGTCAAATATTATATTTCTGACCCTTTTTCAAAACCGTAACCAATACAAAATACCGGACGAATTTCGTAATGAACAAATTGAGCGTCTCAAATAGCTCTTTTCCCTCAAAAATCTTCCCTCTCGAACATTTTGGCATCGGATTGATCGAGAGACACCATCGGACGCACACCTGCCCTCGTCTGTTTCCCCTCCCACCACGTGAACACGAGGAAAATGCATGCGTCGCCGAACCTAAGCAATAATAGCGTCGATAGAGTACAAATACCTGTCATAGTCCGGTTAAGGAAACACGTAAGGAAGGAAGAGGAAGCGTAAAAATGTATGCGGAGAGAGGATGAGAGATGGAGGGGGGAAGATAGGGAGGGGGGAGGTGAAGAGAGAAGGAGAAAAAGAAAGGAGATGGTGAGAAGGGAACTAGAGAGAGAGAGAGGAGGGAGGGAAAGAAAGAGGTATGGGAGACGGAGAGAGGGAGGTAGGAAAGCTGGAGTGTAGACGGATAGGGAGGGAGGGAGGGAGAGGGTCCGAGGGGAGGGAAATGAAGGGAGGGTAAGGTGTAGAAATAGGCTCCGCTGTCAGCCAACAGGGAGGTCCATTGGAGTAGAGAAGCGGTGACAGACTGCGATAAAGGTGTCCGCAAGGAAAAGAGACGAGGGGGAGTTGGGGGAAGGGAGGGAGGGAAGGGGCTGGGTAGAGATGAGGAAAGAGACAGAAAAGGAGACAGAGAGAGAGAAAGTGAGTTAGGGAGATCGAATCTGACCGATTTTGTCCCTCGAGGCGTTTTTTTTTAATGCTCACTTACCCGCATACTAAATGATAGCAGATCCTGAAATGACAATTGCCCTCGAATTAAGTTTTAATTTAATCGGCGTTAACGTTTTAAAAAATGAAAATAAGAAAAAAAATTGTAAAATTAATTATCAATGCCGGCCGGGTTAGACTGGTAGGTAGTGTGCCTGCCTTCTGATCCAAAGGTCGCGGGTTCGAATCCCGCTTCGGGCATGGATGTTGCGATTCGTCTTGGGGTTTTTCCCCTACCTGCAGACAAGCCTAAAAAAATTGGCTTTGCGGGGAAGGCATCATTTAAAAAAAAACGTCACCTTATGGCTTGAAACTGATGGATGATCTAATTAACTCCTATAGCCATAAAACGATCTAGTGAGTCAGATGGGTATTTCGGCTACAAAAAAGCCGTCCTCAGGTGAAATTCACTGGCCGTTGGCAGGGCCGGCTTGGAAAATCGCGGGGCCCGGTGCAAAGCGTTTGCCCGGGGCCCACCAGGAATAAAAAGTATTCAATGACATGTTGTAAGAAATACCGCAGGTTTTTCTCTTACTTTGACTGTGTTCAGTGTTAAATTCGCCGCTTTTCATCACGCAAATATATCCGGCAGCATGACAAGCTTGATCAGTGCAGAAAGACAGACAGAGACCGACAGACTACTAAAATATAGTGATGGAGATTTGGAACGTAAGGTGAAAATCGATGATAATAAGAAACCTTGTACATTCTTCTCCAAAACAGTTCACGTACGGAGACTGTAGGTCAATTTTTTCTCATTTAAATTTGCGAAATAATGAAAGCCTACACGTCGAAAGATCACATTTTTACCTGTTATCTTACGGGAAACAGAAATTATCTCCTGGAGTCGAACCCGAGTCTTTTTTCAGGATGTTTTCTTCACTGCATTTTAATGCGTGATTCATGTATTCCTGTCAAATTTAAAACTCGTGCCTACCCGGAAATTATCTTAAATCCCGTCTAAAGAATGGTTGCAAAAGTGTGTAGACAAGAAATCAAACAAACAAGAAAGAAAGAAAGAATCCCACGCCTTTTATAATATAGATAAACGGCTTTAATGATATTTTCGTGTGGCGTAGAGTTCTCCAATGCAAACTGTTTTTAAAACTACATAAGTAAAATAATTAGAAGTAGATTTTCCACAAATTATGATTTCCACACCTTTGAAGTTATCGTCACGAAACTTCGCATAGGTATATAATTGTACCCTGCGGATAACATAGGCTATATGGCGATAAAAAATTGGGGGAGGGGTGTTTAACTCAATAATTATTTCCCAATAAGTTTACACGTAATTTTCGATTTTTCGGAGTGCAAAGTTTTTTTCCTTCATACATCAATATGCCTAAATATGGACGGACTTTCTTCGTTTTTTGCTTTATTCGATAACTAAAACTGTGTACTATCTTATTTTTGCAATGTTTACATGTTACACGGTCGACGTTTTACTAAATCCGTTGAAATTCAACTGGTATTGACGCTAGTTCGGTGTAATTTCTTATGATCGATTGGAATTTAAGCTCGTATCATCGTTTGTCCACATATTCAAGAATGTTACTCGGTGTTTTTTAAGTTTAAGCAATTCCTCGGGTACGATAAATAATACGACGAAAATAAAGAAATATTCAATCATTCGTAGATATTTGTTAATAAAGTCGCATAAAGAGACTAAAATTACTGAACTTTTTAAAGTTCTTTGAGAACAATTTTTGCGAAAGCTAAATTTTATACCTTTGACTAAAAGCAGAAAAATAAAATTTTATATAAGTTATTTTTGGTGAAATCGCTAATTTATGCACTTAAAAGTAAAAAGAAAAACAATCTAAAATTAACATAATTGAATGATCTAGAAAATAAAAATAGTTTTCGACATATAAAAGTTGCTAGGACTATACCAAACGTCCTCATTTTTTCGGACGTCCTAATTTTTGGCATTCTCACATAAGGAAGGAATTCGGAAAATTCCATAAATTAAGATAAAATTTAAATAAAGTCTCACCTGCTAGAAGACCGTCCACTATAGGAAAAGCTTCCGCCTCAAGTAGATGAAAAAGTCGTGAGCATTCGTGACTACACCACTTTAAAGGAATACTGGAAAACAGAACAAAATACAACTCGTTTAATTTTGTTAAGAAAATCTGGTATAGAATACACGAAAACATATCAATAAAAATATACTTACCTTTCTCCTTATGCATAGCGATTCAGTATCTTGGCAATGGGCTCCCATTTGCGGTGTGAAACGAAAAAAATACTGGATGAGAAATGGCGAACATAACAAGCACAAGTGTTAGTTATTAGTGTGTTAAAACTATCTAACTAACTAACTAACTAAATAACAAGAAAAAAATCAGAATTATGCGTTTAAGTTTCCATAAATATTATTTCCTAACGTGCCTAACATGAAAAGAATACGCACCTAGAAAACACGAAATACGAAAGTGACTGACGCATACAGATGTTCCGTTGCGCCGACATTACACTAATGTTACTCTAAGTTAGTTAAAGGTTAGTGGTACAGAAATTTTCTTCTACCCTTCGCTGGGGCCGGAGCATCGCCCGTCGTCCATCGGTGGGAGTTCCATCTGCGTCGATTAATTACTGACCTTAAGGAAAATTCATTCCATCGGCGAATCCTTTGGACCCTCGGCTGTCCTTGCGTCGGCGTACGACCTCCGATGCGACTTGCAGTCTCTCCGAAGGCTTGATTTGACACTGAAAAAAAAACACTACACTCGAACTGTTCGTTCTATGGTTCGTAGTTTCACTTCCACTTCCACTAAACAAAAAATACTGATTTCCTCAACACAACACTCCCGAATTACAAGTCGCACAATAGTCAGTTTTTTCCAAGGTTTCTTCCACTCTCGGAAATCCTCGATGCTTTCCATCTGTAAATACAAGAGGCCAAAAGTTATATAGTATTACAAAATTTTTGGGTTAACAGTTACTTACAGAGATCATAATGTTGCATTTTAAAATACGTAAGAAATTAATATGCGATTTCGGCAGGTAGGTACAATCAATAGAATTAATTTTCTTCTTTTTTGCGCGTTTAAAAAAATGCTCTTATAGTTTCACTTTGGCGTCTGCCTGTCTGTAATGTTTCGATGTGAAAGCAGATCGCGCAGGGCCAGTGGCGGATTTACCGATAAGCGGACTAAGCGGCCGCTTAGGGCCCCGACTCTTCTGGGGGCCTCAAAAATTTAGTTTCATTCATTACATTTTAACTAATATTATTTTAATGATTAAAATATCAGTAAAAATTGCGCTTGGGTCGCGGTTGCGTTTAAATTATGATTATTGGTTCTGTATCCGCTGTGGCTGCGTTCACTTCAAATTGACAGTAGGGCCCCAAAATTCCGTACCGCTTAGGACCCCTGAACTTCTAAATCCGCCACTGCGCAGGGCCCCTCGGAGCGTGGGGCCTTTCGCAGCCGCATCGATGGCACTTGCCTCAAGCCGGCCCTGACCGTTGGTTCTAAAAAGACCCTATTTTCCATGCAAACGGTCGGTGAACGACTACTGATTACCGTTACTTTGTAATCGAAATTCTCTCCAGAAGTTTTATTGATAATCGAATCTTTTGAATATGGTAAATCAATCATAAGAATATTCGTCCAATGCTGATAAATTATTATGAAATTAGACCACACCATTATATTTTTTAGACATTTAACCGCAAGTACCTGAAAAAACGGCTTCGGCATTTTTTCCCGTTATAGTTCCCATAATTTTTTCGAAAGTTAGAATTTTTACTAGATGTATAGTTTGTGCAATTACTAAGATACGAATTGAAGGGAAATCCACTGCATGGTTAAAATCGGTCCGTTGCCGCTGGCGACAGCTAATCTACATTTTAAATGCAGAAATAACTTAACTGATATTTTATATATTTATCAATTACCTAATCATTTATTAACATTTTTGGCTAAAAAGTAATCCACCCCCTAAAGAATAATATATATTGCTATAGTAAGTTATAATGAAGAAACCGGATTGTTCCAAGTGGCTAAATAATCCAAAGTTACAAGTAAGCAACATTTAGTAAAATACTTTTATTACTAATTTCGTGATGTAATTACTGCTACATCAGAAGGCGTCAGCTTACTGATCATATTATGCAAAATTTTCAAGTTTGATGAGCGAGACAAAAATGATTCCATTCTGAGAGTCCACAATTTCAAGGCATCTCATTCATTTTAATCTACAAAGACAAAAACTGTCCTCTTTTTTTCACGTTTCCGGCATTGAAAAAATGTCTTTCTGCCGATATGAATTCGTTAATCACAAATATTGCTTTGTTTTACATCTTTAAATGGAAGGTTAGCTCGGTAATACATTGATGCATGGATCAAAACGTCATTACAAACGCACTAAAGAGCGTTCACCTCCACTCGGTGAATTAAAATTAATTGAATTTCTTTTTGCTTTGGTGGGTTGTTAGCTTGTAGCAGAACGAAATATACGTCAGATTCATGTACTATACGTATAGTATTTATAGAATATTCTCATTACAATATTTTAAAACTTTGCTATTATTAATTATAATAAATGAATTGAGACTAATCATCATAATCCTCACAGGTAGTCTGTCCGTGGTTATTCTTGTATATCCACATATTCCTACTTTTCGCAGTCTTCTTAATGTCTTGATAGTTCTCTTTCCCTTTCAAGTCGTCTATCAGCTGAAACCTTTTCCTACCTCTTACGCTTTTTCCTTCCAATTTCCATTCTAACATGTCTTTAATCATGCTCTCTCTCCTCAGCTAATGCCCAATCCAGTTCACCTTCCTCTTTCTGATAGTTTGTATAATCATTCACTTCTCTACTATTCTTCTTAATACTTCCTCGTTTTTCATCCTATCCGTCAATTTTTCATTCAGAATTCTTCTCCATGCCCGTATTTCGAAGCTATTACTTTCCTTAGTGTTCATGTTTCTGCACCATACAAAACGATAATACATATAACATTTTATAAACTTCTTGCGGATATCTTCCTTTATATTTTCAGCTAGAAGGAGTTTCTTTCTTCTGAAAGCGGCTTTTGTTTTCGATATTCTGATTCTTATTTTCTCGATGTATCTATTGTTATATGATTGATATATCGTATTATTACCATATCTCATTTTTAGGAGGGAATTTCGCTTGTATAATTAACCCAGCTTTAACAAGATATAATAGACAATAAATGAAAAATAAGTCTTCCACAGCAAGTTCTTTATGGTAAATTTATACTAGTCTTAGTAATGCTGAAGCCACAATTTTCACGCAAGCGGTAAGTTATCTTCATACTTTCATCCTCCTTGTCTTAGAGTTAAGTATGAGCGAAAAGGAGGCAGTTATATGAATAAATGCGTTACGACTAATATCCCAATATGATAATTGTCGACATTAGCGGGATAGACTTGGCGATCCCTTTTCTTCCCCTGATACTTTGAAAGAAATTTAAGGATTTTGAGTATCTTTTATTGCCGTGACTGCTAAGTAAGAATCGTGTTGTCATTGAATGCCGATTTTACTATCAAACAGTACCACGAAGTCTATTAGGCTAAGGCAGTGTTTCTCAACCGGTGTGTCGTGGACGAGGTCCAGGTGTGTCGCGAAAATTTAGAAAAAAAGCTCAAATTTCACATTAATTTTTAAAAAATTGTTATTCGACAGATTTTTATTTCTTTTTGTTTATTTTGTTAAATAATGAATACATATATATATATATATATATAATAATGAATACATATATAGATTTCGTTGTACATACTCTGAAATGACCTCGGTCATATTTGTACTAATTTGATGTTAACAAACAAACATTTTCTTATATTTTTCGTTATATTTATGATGTTTTATTGTGAAATAATGAATTTTAAGTATTTTTGTTATGTTTTAACCAAAAAATTTGATTTTTTATATCATGGTGTGTCGCGATTATTTCATGATGTGTCGCGAGAGCTGGATCATTTAAAAAGTGTCTCGCTGAAGCAAAAAGGTTGAAAAACACTGGGCTAAGGTCTACATTAGGAATCTTTCACCTGGCTCGGATATTTTTACCGTTATTTCCCAACTAAACCGATCCGCATCAAATGGAAAACAGAGCAATTGTTATTCTTACTCCGGACGCTCTCTTCCGTTTGCCTTTCCCTTCTGCCGCTCGCTTCGACGTCTCCTATCCCATCTTCTTATCTCTCCATCTCCTACGCCACATCCCCTTCTCCTCTATTCGCATTCCTCCCTCCAGTCTCGCCCTCCAATATTCCGTTTCCGTTGCTCGCGACATATTCCGCCATATTTTTTTTTCGTGGGTCATGTTTCCGCTCTTCAATTATCGAGGGAAAAAGGTAACTCTCTCGACCGCTTCGGCGAAAAACTTTCCAGATGAAAGATGAGAACAGAGAAATATTAAGTATTATTTATCGCCACTATAGTCACACTGAACTGCTTATATCTTATACAAAATAAAAAATTCATATACATATCTAGTTTTCAGCGCGGAAATATGTCAGAAAAGACACGAGGACAAAAAATGAGGAGTGTGAGATCAAACGGCGATACCGCCCCTTCAAGGCGTGGATTCGGTTGGAAATAAGTCTTCGGATCCAAATTTTTAAATGCGAGAAATTGAAGAGCAAGTCGCCAAAGAGCCCCTTACATTTACTTCTGAAATGCATTCTTTCAAAAATTACCACTCTTATCGATAAATATATAAATTTGTATATTTTAAATTGAGTCGCTATTGCTGAAAAATTATCGTAAGCTTAAATAAACGTATACCTTCCAGTTAGTTACTTCAATAATAATAACTTAGGTATGATACAAATCAAACTTTTTTTTACTATTTACTAACAATATTCCCATCGTTTTGATCGTGTATTGCACTGAAAACTGTGATACAATCATTAAATTAAAAATCTCTTTGTAATAAAACTTTTCGTCAATATCATATGTTCATAAGTATTAATTTCCGTTTCCCCATAATTTACCTATTATTGTGTAAATTTTAGTACATATAGTCATAACTCTTTATTGCTTTATTTGAAAAAGTAAAACTGTGACTATTTCCTATCTAAATCCTGTCTATTATTCCGACGAATCTTCTGTAACTGAATTTCCGTGTTTAACTGTTAGCTTCTGACTGAAATTTTTAGAGAAAAATGCGAGTTTGAAAGCTTAAAATTTCACAATTATAATCGACGATATTTTAATAAAATGGCACGTGGAATGTTGAAGGAAACTTATGTAGGAGATGAGATAGAGAGTGCATAGAATACGAGAATGTTTATTCCTCATACCATATATATTTCGTTTGAAAAATCAAATTGATCCACGAGGAAGTGTCTTTATTTCCAGTGAAAACTGAATGAACAACTAAAATCCTGTCTCGGAGATCGAACCAAGTACCCTCTATGTGCGTTTCCTCAAGTTGCGGACTAGCAAAAGTTTGAGAGAAAACCGACTGATTGGTACAAAAAAATGTGTGTGACGCGACATGTGCCTTCCCAATCGAATGAGACCGATTCCCTCGCAGGCATGGCTGCACTCAGACTTAAGGGAACGGTTCTCGATAAAAGTCTTATTTTCCGTCACCTTATATCGATAAGCTGCTCAATAGTTTAATTTGAATGGACAGAACCGGTCCAGTATCAGAAAACATCCTGCCGCCTCGCGGCTCAAAGGAAATGAAACGTTAACTTTATTAGATAACGACAAAACGAGAAACGAGGTCGAATGTTGCTGGTTTTACATCTTTCACATTCAAATAATACTTTGAATAATTGATAAACACGCAAGATTTCCTTTCCTGTCGAATTACTTATTATAAGAGCAAGAATGATGAAAAGTGGATAAAATTCCGCGCAAAAAATTATAAGATGCAAAGTACGACTTAATTGAGGAAACGGGTATTCGTGATATTATTAAATAAAAACGTTTTGGTGGGCCTAAATGAAGTTCGATCAGATTACATGCAAATACGAGCACGTTATTAACGTTATCTCTTGAATGAAATAAGCATGAAACAGCCGTCGATGGAGGATTTTCGTGACTAAACTTATGTTTCTCAGTATTTATCAGACAGATGTGTCATGGAAGAGAATCTTTGCCCATTATTTACGATAATTTTGATGCTAAGGAAATATATAGAATTTATTTCAATTAAAGGATTTTTTCTCTTTGATCAGTGATAATTTAGGTATACCTAGGTGCTTGCAACCGAGTGACAAAGATCCGCTGTTTCTGCCATTAGTTATAGAACATTCATACGCAAAGAATTAGGTGAGAATTACAAGAACTGCACGAAATCTCCAGCAGAGATATTTGACAATCCGACCATCGCTTTTTACGTGCGCAAAAAAAAATATTTCATTCCCTTATACGCTAAAAATAATAATATAAAAATAAAAACTCTTTGAGGATCTCGGGAGCTCTCCAACGCGATATATATTTTTCTCCCCTTTGAAAAAAAAAAAGAAACATCAGGTCGGAGCCCATCCACCGACCAAAGCATCATATAACGACCTCCCAACGTTTTTAAGGCACGAAATTCACATCCACCTCCTCTCGAAACGTCCTTCTGTTTGTGTGCCTGCGAGTGTGAGCGAGAGAGAAAGAAAGAAGAGAGCGAAGGCATGTCTCAGCAGGTGGGCGTCGCTGCAAGCCAAGAAGCACCAAAAGAGATCGCCCGGAGGATAATGGAGGTGGAGTAAAGAAGGGAAAACGAGGATTTCATGAGACACACACACACACGCAGTCACTCCACAACAACGCGTCCGAATATCCTCCTTCCAAAACCCACCCGCCGGCTATCCCACCGCTGCTCATCCCCTCCCCAAAGACGGCATTTTCGCTGCCGACCACCACCACACCGACCGTCTCTGTATGCTTGTGAAGGAGGAAGAAAGAGGATGGGAGAAAGGGAAAGAGTCTTGCCGCCACTGGGATCTCGTGACGTGCGATCTAAAGAGCCGCCTCCTCTACTCCCACTCCGACTGACGCCCTTCTCCATACCCACTCTCTTGGACGAGGGAGAAAACCCCTTCCCTCCTTTCCGCCGTCTCTCTCTCTCGCTGCTTCAGAACTCCACGCGGCATGAGAGGAGCTCTGTGGAGGCCGTGGCCACCGATGTGGGAAGAGGCAGGCACCTCACATATACGCCAACTCGCGGCCTCCCGACTCTTCTCCGGCGGCCTTGCGAGTGGACGCGTGTGATCTCTTCCTCCAACCCTTCTTAAATGGTCCAACATGTAAGAACGGAAGGGCCACCCCACTAATCTCCTCCTTCCCCCTCCCTTTTATCTCCGATATGAAAAAGGCCGCCTACTCCAATGGAATTCCTTCCCTCCTCCCCCTTCCTCTGTTCTCGCTAGGTTTCACCGTTATGCGACGGAGATGATATTTCGTATATCCCTCCTAAAAACATCCTTTAAATTCGATCCAACTCTCCTAAAATCTCCAATGTGAGCAATCCTTGATATCCCGATAAATGAATTATCGACGCCACTTGAGAGAGAGAGAGAGAGAAAGTATGCCAAAAATTAATCGTTTAATTAAATTTCGAGCTTTTTTGGATTTGTATGCTCGCATGTTAAGACACGTAAATACGCAAGTACCGAAGTAAGTGAATTATACCTAGAATTCTCCTCTAACTTTTCCACCATTAATCAAACATCATTAAATAATAATGTTGAAATAAATCAATGGGAGTTTAGCAACATAGATGCGTTTTTATAAAAAATATGCAGTTTCTCAAATCGAGATAAAACGAATGAAAGTTCAACTCTGATCTCGTTATCGATTAACAGTCTAGAACGGTATCAGTCTCATTTGGCGCGACGGCTGAATTTCAAGATTTGCAGATTCTGATTTAATTTGCGTGCGAAGTTGGTTGGGGATATGGAAAGATTATTAAAACCATATGTAATAGATAAATCAAGTCTGTGTTGCAGAATTTCTTTCGCGCCAGGCTTGTTCTTAAAGAATAAGTAATTTAGAGAATGCGCTATAAGGTTCACTTACATAATTTATTATTTTGTATCTCATGTCACCATTCGATCACTATCCATTATTGACTTTTTATTTAGTTCAAGTCGATTGCGGCGACTGTATGCCGTATGATCTCGGCTGTTAACAAAAAAATTAAAAAGAGTGACTTAATTCATCTTATCTTAATTTGTTTACTAATTGTGTTACTTTTAAAGTTAGAACGTTTAATTAACATTTTTGAACTAATCTGTGTTATCAAAAATATTATAAATTATGTAATAATTAGAATAAACGGCAAACGCAACCACGACTTAACCGTGATTTTCCGATCTCAAATCCCAAAACCATCTCCGAACGCGATAAAAACATGTTAAAGTCATAGCACGATCTCGCTATTGTTGGAGAGCTATGTGAAGTTCATTAGGAATGCGGGCATGTGATTCTCACAAGCCGAGCGGAGGAATAGGAACAAGAACTTCGACGAGGCAACTAAACATCACTCAAATCACAAAAGGCCAGGTTGCTATGGAATCATATCGTGATCCATCATATTCTCCCTTCATCCTGCCAGACACACGGCAGCTCTCTTACACACTCACAACGCTGCCAACATAACCAATAAAAGCAAAGTTTCATCACGTAATTTACAACGCAATTTTGATTCCAATGTTAAAAATTACTTTTATACTTTTGGATTGTTTTGATAAAATAATCTATCTCTTTTACACAGAAAAGATTTTGCTATAAATTTAAACGAAGAAAAATATTTTACTCATTTGGACTCATACCATAATTCGTTGCTAAAATTAGTGTTGCTGCAATCAACTAAGAATCTGGTTGATTTTTGCACGTTACTTAAGATTAATAAAAAATTTTTTAACCTGGCAAAAAATTTCGGAAATGTATTGCACTGAAATTAATATTGCCATAACTTTCAATACGTTGGTAACAAATACTGTTTTAACGAAAGTTATACAGACCTCATAAATCAAATTGATTACATTTATCTAGTTTAACGTCATTTAATTTTTATTTATTTAACATGTTAACCTAATTTTAGTAGGTTTTAAAAACAATCCCTAATTTCTCCTTTAAGAATAATAATTATCAGAGAATGGTTTTAAAAAGGTATAAACTAATTGTATTTTGTTGATTAAAACACGTTAAACTGCATTGTAAAATATATTTAATTCCAAATAACGACCAAAATAATGTCAAGGCAGATTCGATACGAATAAATAGTGTAAAAAAAAGCACAGCTGCCAAAAGATGAATTGTAGGACGAGTTTTTCAAGATTCAAATTTCCCGAATAGGATGCGTTAAAAGTAAAGCGAAACTCGTTAAATTCATAGGTACATGCCACGAATCATCCCTACGAATCACGCAAGCCTTGGGAGGAAGTATCGTAGGCGGCAGTACCTTTTCTTCTTTTGCCTTCCGAAGCCGCCTCTAATCCTCCTCCCTCTCTTTCTCTCCCTCTCTTCATCTCTCACTCTCTTCCCTTTCACTGTGAAAGACGCCATTGCCTCCAACGGACTCAAAAGAAGCCGCTGCAACCGAAACCTTTGCTGTCGCACCCGACATGGCCACTTGATCACGTGGTAAGCACTCTTTCTCCCCCTTTTTAAAAAAAAACTTCCGGACGGCACCTATTGCACCCGCGACGGTAGTTAGATAATTCCGATTTGATTCGCCGTGATATCGAATGACGAGCGCGGAACTGCGATCGATTCCACCCTCCTCCCTTCCCCACTCACACCCCGATTCCATTTCTCCTTTCCTAAGAAGAGAGCTTGAAATCGAGAGGTGTATCCCATGTGACAAGATTTAAAACCATAAAGCCACGAAACGGTTAAATAAACCATGAGTGCATTCCTGCAGAAAACAGCCGTGGTTGTTCACCGTTTTATTTCGAAATGACCGCAAATGCGATCAAGTCTTCAAGAGACATGTTTTTCGTATTTACTCGTGTAATATCTCTCGTCGCTTATTTTAATTTTCCCGATTTTTGAGGTGGATACGAATGATTTTTTTTCTCGCCTCTTGTCGCGACATATTCGCATCGTTGTTTAGATATATGAAAACCGACTGTTGAAAATCGTTCCTTTCGACTACCTTTGACCAGCATTGGCCAATCGCTTTCAGTAGAGTCGAATTATTAATGTCGGAAGCTTCGCGCTTATGAAAAGCTCTATTAACATACATTAACTATAATTAAAATTCATTAATCTAGTATTAATACAGAAAAGTTTAATAGCTTAGGTGAAAGACTATAAATGTAAAATAATTTTCGAAATATTGGCGTGACATAAAATATAATTTTGCTTGCTGCAATTGCATTCGTGCGGCAGGTTGGACACCTATGATTAAGATGTAGGTTGTAAAACAATAACATTAATACTTTCAACTTGTTTGCTAATCTACACTAGCCTTAACAATACACTAGGGTGTACGATCGTCCTAATAATTTCTCCTCTCTGTTTTAGAAGCCAAAACATCGGCGAAAAATTAAGGAACTATACAGCCAAATAGACATATTAGGGCCGAAACCTTGCGTCAACACCATTAAGCTACAAAAGACCATAAATCCTTTAAACAAACATCACATCATCCACGCTTCTCTAAGTCAAATGTGCTTTAAGCAGCACGAGGAAAAATCAAATACCCGTTTTAATGAAGCGGGCATATTCTTGGATTGAGACGATTTAGAAGGGGTATACGCGAGCCTAGCGTGGCAGCAAAACAACGTCCGGAATCCCTCTTTGACGGACAGCGCAGTCGAGGCGCCGAGACACACACGGCTCTGACGAGGGAGAGCCCAAACCGCTCGTCCGACGCACGGTAGGGAAAACCCGGCGAGCACCTGTCTCGATGGGGACGACCGACTCCTTCGGTAGCCGAAATGGTGAAAGAGATGGAAAACCTTTGTCGGCCCTAAACAATTCTTACCACTCCGAGCAACAAACCACCCACACGACAAATTCTTCCGTCACTCCCCCTCCACCTTTTTTCCCTCCTATTCCCCAAACCTCCGACCCTTCACATAATGAATAACCTTCGGTCTTTACCGACCCATACGACTAGACATACTGACACAAAAATGAACTCTGAAGGACAACGGGGCAAACGACGACGTTGAAGATGATGTTACTCGTCCAAAGCCTGGCAGCTTGTTTTTTTTTTTGTACTATTATTAAAACGTGGCTCGTGAGAGTCAATTTTAGAGAGAAACTAATGGTATAAAGCAGTGGTCTCATGTATGTATTCCATTCATTCCCACTCACACTTTTCCATGTTCTTTGGACGTTCGCTCTCCCTTCCACAAGGGGGGTGAAATCGCCCAAACCAGCGGCGGATTTAGGCATTCTGGGGTCCCTGGCGCTGAAAAATTGGGGGTCCTGCCATCTAAACATATGCTGAAACCTCACCAAACGCCTACCACTTTATTTGACCTCTCTTAATAAATAAAGTATCACAGAGCAAAAAATGATTTTTTCTACGTCGTTTTTAAAATGACATATTTAACATGTCTGGGACTATATAGAAAAACATTTTTTCGGGGCACCTTATTTCAAAGTGCCCATGGCGAGCGCCAAGTGCGAGCCTTCTTAAATTCGTCACTGGCCCAAACCCTATGATGCTGCTGTCTTAAACTCATTCATTACAAAAATGCTAGATTCGTTCCCGCGATTTAAGATACGCATGAAACGCTGGCAGCGGGAAAAAGACTTCTATAGCGCAATTGTGAAGGGTTCTATAAATGGGAATGAGCAATAAACTGCGGATATTTTAAACGTGCTGATTTAATACAATTCTTAAACTCCTTAGTATATTTACAAAGATTTGCGTGAAATATTTTTTAAGAAATACGACCGAGTTTTGTCTGTGCAGTATGAAGTAACTTATTTAGCGGGCTGCATGCGAGACCTCTAGTATATAGTTAACATTCTCTCAACGAACATCCGTTATTGAACGGTTACCCCTCTCAATGGCCAACTTTTCTCAACAATGGTTTCTAAAACAAAAACGTAATTTTTCCCCCTATTCAGCGATCTACCTCTCTAAAGGACCATTTTTCTTAGGAACCGTCAGTTTTCCTTCGATAAAAATTACGCTATTTTATTCATAAAGAAAACACGGTTCCATAATTTCTATATTTACTTTCATCTATAGAAAAAAATTACAGTCGACCTTTTACACGATGACAATCATTCGTCGCAACCGGTAGGCTGTAATTTTCTTTAAGTAGAAGTGCAAATTCATTAAATGCGAGTTTTATTTTAATAAAATATACTTTTTCTTTATTCCTATTACGGAGTTCCATAAAGTAACAGCCTCTTCAGCGAAGTTAATTTTCGTAACTTCCAAATAACAATTTATTCGAATGTTTTCGATTCACTTTCCTTCACTAAATGCGACACCATGACAAATAGATAGCATTACGAAATTACGAGTATACAACTTTGGACTCTTTGCGGAAAATTTTTATTTTTAAGGTGTCCCAACATAAATATTTTTCTGGGCGCGTATTTCTGCATATGCAACTTTTTCGCATTTGCGTCAAAATAGCCTACTTTCTTCATTGCCCAAAAATCAAAATAAAAAGCATAACCGATTCCACGGTATATTGCCGATATATATATTCCATGGTATATTGCGGATAAATTCTATAGTTAAAACTAACCTATTTAGAGAAAACTAATTTTATCCAGTTTTTGATTGAATATGTGGTCCTAACAAAAACATTAAGAAGTTTACCCTTTTTTTCGAGAATACCACGGAACTACAAATGAAAAGATACTTTGTGTGTGACCTACCAGTTCGCAGTTTCCATTTTTATAGCAATGAATTTAATGGCAACTGAATTCCGAATTGGTTAATTTTAATATTTGTCTAACAAAAATTCTAACGTGAAATTCCTGTGAAACAACGGGACAATTTTAGCAGATCAACGCACACTTTTTTAAAGCGAATAGTATTTACATATAATTAAATAGCTTGTACATACACGGCTTGGAGGTAATCCGCCGCTTTCTCCTAGAACAGGGGTCGGCAACCCGCGGCTCGTGAGCCGCATGCGGCTCTTTAAGGAATCACCTGCGGCTCCTGACGCTCACTCTCCCGCTGAAAACACACCAAACGACAATGACTGAATTGATAATAATATAATAGTTTTCAATAGAAGGATCCAGTATGAGCTGTTGAGTAAAAAAATTCATTTTCAACTCACATTTTCATCTATAGTCCTAGATTCGTTTTCTCAAAGAATCTCTTTATTTGCTTCGTTTGAATACTTATTTATATTTTCATTGAATACTATAAACTTATGTAAAATATTCTTTTATTTCTCAAGTTCTTTTTACGAATTATCTCTAAAAACATCGTTGTATGGGTATATGTGTGCAGCTTTTAAATAAATAGAAGTCATTTAATGTGACTTAACGGTATTTAACACGTATTTTTTCATTATACTCGTATATGCTCTGCGGCTCATCTTATGTTGGATTCTACACAGATTTTAGAAAAAATGGCTCTTCTTGTCAAAAAGGTTGCCGAACCCTGTCCTAGAACAAACGGAATTCAATCTCCCATCCGAGTCCGCTCCAATAGTCGGGAAACCTGATGCGAAAATTATAATTTAATTTAATATGTAATGCTAGAGAAATCTTAGTATAATTAATGCAGTCGCTCTTTAATTGTCACGATTGGTTTCGTGACTGTCATGGAAAGTAGTTCATAAACATCGATCCGTTAGGATAAACCTGCTGCATATTTTTTTTCCATTCGTAAGTTTCAAAAGTTTTGTAGATTGAGTACCCCCCTTCCCCCCGTTTAGTTGGGGGCCCCCGACTTTTTTACGCCTGCGGCCTTCAGATACCTTAATCCGCCACTGTACATAATCATGTATCTGATTTTCTATGAACCCCCAAATCTTAATGACTTAATTAATTTACCTTATGCACTAACGATTTAGAATGTAGTGGTTGTGATAGGCGGCAGTTTTAAATCGATACCGACATTTTTAATCAAAGAACAGCACATAGACACCGATGAAATTTCCCCGTCTGAAATTTAGTTTTTCCTAATCATTGCCATAAAAAAGCATTTTTTCCACTGATATTACACGAAACTTATATGTAAACAAATATCCTATCACAAAAACTAGCTTACAATCCCTTATTCGCTGCTAAAATGTAGCTATACAGATAACTGACTGTTTTGAAGTAATATGATATCGACTAACAACTGCCGAAATTTTGAATTCTCTTCTGGAGGAATAAATTTACATTTTAATTGTTAACACAAAAGTTGAGTAAAAACAGTATTCGAGCTAATTTTAGTGAAAGATTATGACAATGTAACACCTTGTACACAGCATAAACATTTTACGGAGAAAATATACAAATAAATACTTCTGCTGGTATACGCCCGGTTTGTGGAAATCTAAATCTTTCCAGAGACCAATGTATATACGTGTGTGTGTGCTGCCATTACTTATTTATATATATTTTCTCTTAATTATATTGTGCATAACATGTTACATGTTGTTTAAATATTCTTCCGACTAACTTTGGTAATAAAGAGAAATACACTTTTACGAATTTTTTTTACATATATAACATTTGAGGCATATGTATCGAAAGAACTACTACTATTAAATCTATAAGTTACATTAAAAATAAAAAGTATTAAACTGGTTAAAAACTTTACAATATTTTTGGTTCAACTTATCGCTTTTATATAAATTTCTAAAAACTTATTTCGTTACCTTACCACATAAGTAATCATTTTGATGTTTAGACAGAATTTAAAGATGAAATTCGATGAGGCTTCTAAAATATTCATTTTCGTCATTCGAATTAAACCACCTGTTATGATAGATCAATTGCAATCATTTTCAAAATCCACCTACACGATAGTTGTTAGGATGAAAACTATTTTTGTAAAATAATTTATAATAAAAAAAACGCAAAATTCACGAAACCAATTTTTAATTTAATTTGCACCAGTCATCTCTCACCTTATAATAAGCTGACAGCATCTTGAACAAATGATTAGAGTACAAAAATTACGATTGACAAATTAGCTTTACGACTTCAAATATTTACAACTACTTTATTCGTCACACGAAGTGAAAACAAATGACAAGAACACAACTGTAAACAAATTGAAAAGAGACGATGTATTGCATTGTCATGTTATAAATGCTCGAAGTTGTAAAACCATATTGTAAATACCCTGTATAATGAAACTTTCAAAAGATAACGAGCATGATACTCAAATTGTATAATGACACTGTCCTTAGAATTAAATAGGGCTTTGATTGAAATACATACTTAAACGTGTTTAAGTTAATACTTTAATTGCCCGTGCGAGATTTCTAAAGGACAACATTTTGAATCTTTAACCATTCTCCAGTAGGCTTGTACAATAATTATAATTAAATCCATGACAAAGAAGTTAACCTTTATAAGTTATTCAAATTTCCTTAGTCTTATATTTCATATATGTATACATTATATTATATAAATATCTACAACATTCATTTTGTGGGACTCGTTTATCTCAATTATCAATCCAAAATTTTGTCGAAATGTATGCCATTACAGAAAGTAAATACAACAAAAATTTACCTTGGATAACTTTGAAGAAGTACCTCACATTTATCTTCAATGTTTTTTACCAAAACCAACGAATAGAATGTAAATGAACAATATAATGCAACTCATCTACCTGCAAATAATTCCACTCGCGCCAACACGTTCTAATCGTTTTAGCCTATCAACCGATCGAGTAATCGATTGAACTATGCGATTATCGGCGCTAGTTAGACAGGGAAAAATGATTATGTGGGACTGGTATCGTAAATTATGTAAATAACATGCATTAACAATCGAAGAGGAGAATAATTATCATAAACCTGGAATTATATTTGTTAATTTGAAGTATTCCCAAAACAATAATAAATATACTAAAAGCAGAGTAAATGACCAGTATAATGAAAATGCAGTTATAAAGTCAATGACCAAATTCTCAAGTAAAACTTTTAGCTGTAGCTTGTAACAGCAAATAGCGATGTGCTATAAGTAGTAGGTGTCGGCGAGTATAAAGGATGACGGCAGAGAGTGGAGGGGGCCACCCAACACGGAGTGAGAAAGGGAGGAAAGATCCCTCACGGAAAGATAGAGGGAGAGAGGCAGCGGCGCCGTTGTCAGAAAGAAAGAAAGAGGTTATCCCGATCGAGAAGATTCGCGGGTGAAGAGGTAAGGGCATCCATCTTGAGCTGTCAGGAGTAGTAGAGGGGAAGTCTGGAGGAGGGTCGTAACAGACTTGGGATGGAGTATTGTGAAGAGAGGAAGGATGAAAGAAAAGTAGAAGGCGGTTGTGAGGATCAGCGTAGGAGGGGGTAGAGATGAAGGAATAACAGCGTCCTATGCAGGCCAGGAAGATGGTATGACTTAATGTGAATTGATTCTGCAGTGACTATGTTAAAAGAAAGTGAATGAAATGCAATACTAGTCTCTCTGTTGGAAATACAGGATTTGATTGGAACATTGATGTATGTTTGAAGCCTAGACTATATAGTTTTGATCGCCGTCTTCAGAAGTCATGCAGATACAGATTAATAATAAAAACAATAAATTTCTTTAAGGTTCCATTATTCTACATCATAAAACTTTGGTAGATCCGTGTAAAGGAAGAGCAACAAAGAATGAGCGAACTCTGAATAAAACATCAGCTATTAATCATTTAGTTTTATTAACAGAATTACTTCTTTTCAATAAAATTTTTTGACTAGCATCAACAATGCATGAAACCAAACATTTTTAAATTATCAGGTAGTTTTCATTGAGAGAGCATAAACATTATAAAACTTCCAGGTGTTCTAACTTGCAAGACAAAAATTTTATGAACAAGCTTTAGTCAAGTTAAATATATTAAATAATTTTCATAATTTTACTAGAAATCCTGGAATAAATAAGAAAAGTAAAATTTATTAAATAATAAACATTCACAATGAGTTACAGTAGGAATTAATATTATTAGTTATCTCCAAATTAGAAAAACTAAAACATTAATATACTATGTAAAAATGACTTCCAGTGAACGAAATTGATTATTTTTAAATAAAAAATAGCAGTATTAGGCATAATTTTCCAATTTTTCATATAAAATAGCACAGGCTATAGGACAGCATTGATATATTTGAACATAGCAAGTTTTTTATTATGCTTACCACATCTTCAAAGGTATAACCCACAAAATGTCCCATTTCTACAATTATAAATTGGTTTCCCTACTGGTATACTTGAAATGGGATTCTTCCACTCTCAATACAAACACCCTCACCATTATAAAATTTATTTTACAAAAACAATCTTCTTTTACAAGAGCAACATCAAGTAAATGAATCATATTAATGAATAATAATACAGTAAACCCTTAGTTTAGCAGACTTCGAATTTAAGGGACAAAATCTGCTGGATCAGAGTTTTGTACAAATTTCAGGCAATAATGGACTTCGTCCCAAACAACGGAGCTATCTCAGCCTCTTTGTTTGAGTTCTGCGTGTAAAGCAACGTCTCACATCCTGGTGAATTGACCTTCACGAGTGTTAAATGTTTGGGATATTCTGTAACACAAAGTTTAAATATTTAATTTTAGACAGTAATTATCATTATGTACTATCAGTAAAGTATGTTTTCTCATGTATGAGCGTGTTTTTGGGCTCGAAAAATCCCATTCGTCATTTAACAGACATTTGGCTTCAACGGACACCCCTTCCCCCTATTAGTCTGTTAAATCAAGGGTTTACTGTAATGATATTATTATCTGTTAGACCATGCTAACAAATACAATGAAATTATTTATCAAATAACAGTAAAATTATAGAGCTTTGCATGTATCCATAAGTTTAGGACTTGCAGATTCCTTTTAATCAAGTTTTGACCACTAATAAAACAAAAATTCCTATGAAGCCACATAAGGGTCTACACATTCATTCTCATCAGCAAAACAAATTATAAAGTCACGCATTTTAATACGGTACAGGTACGACAGCAAATGATATATACTTATTTTTTTAAAGTTTCTGCTATTACTTATTTTGCAGATAAATCATAACAAATCATAGATAATGACTATATATTATAAAATAAAAAATGGAATGTTAGAAAGTATAATCACATAAAGGCTGCTAAACTTCATTGCTAATGAAAGATTTATGAGCACTCTTACTCAAAGAATATTCAATGTCATAAAGATGAATGGAATGTCTAGTAATATCAACATTTAAAAAATACCAGTAGTATATCTTAAATTGAACCTCTTTTGTATTTTGAATACATTATTTCAAATAGAAGCTGAAAGAAACACTAACAAAAAATAAAAGTTGACCTACCTATTTTACATAACATATGAGTAAAATTTACAATCATTTCCACATCAAAAGAGAATTTGACCACAGAATCAAAAGTTTCATGTATGTATTTGAAAAACCAACAGCTCAATCCCTTACGTCTTTATACTGATATGATTAATATAAATTTAGAATAGGGAAACTTTGATAATCACAATGTGCATATTAGTATTCTAGGAGAATCTTTATGATTCAACTTTTGGGATATAATAAACCACTACCAAAGAATTTTCATTCAGAATAAAATATACACAAGTATGTACAAGTGTGACCAATAAGAGAGCTGAAGAATCACAGTAAGAAAAAACTAATTTTTGTTTTAATCTTATACCTAACGGAATATCTCTTCCACAAACACAGTTACAAATCTTAAACTCTGGCATCTGATTTCTTCAAATAGATTATTCAGACAAATTAGGAAATAGTTCAACACTCAATTACAAATAATTACAATTTTTGAACTTTTTATCATATTATAATGGCAAATATGAAAATTATATGGAGATAATACAAATATGTATTTAGATCAAACAATTAAACAAAATATCATTTAAGGAAACCATTTTTGTAACTTTGGTTGCAACTTTGACTAAAAATAACTGGAATCATCATTAAGATGTCATATTGTCACACACAAAAACTACTTTCCTCTACAACAGCCAGCACCATTTTGAATTATTTTGAACATTGTTGAGTCATTGAGTTGATTTTCTAAGTGTGTTGCATCTATCTCTCTATTATTGCTTTACTCCAATACATTCCAATGCTTCTAGACCTGACACACAAATTATGTACAAACAAGTTGGTGGTAGCTTAAGTTCACCCATTTAATTGATTTTAACATTTTTATTATATATGTATATGAATTTGTATGTATATTCATTGAATAAAAATTATTACATACATTTGACTGTATACATTGATATGCTGATTATGAAATTTAGGTTTCATAAATAAGAAGAAATTAAGCACATTAGTGAATAATGATAAGAAAATTACAAAAATCCTAAATCAGGCTCTGAATGTTTTTCTACTGAACCACATAAAAAATCACCTCTATATCAGATATACAATATCCTAGACAATGTGGGGTAATAATTTCATCAAATTTCCATGTGCTCATTTAACAAAAAGGTAATAAGGGGCTTAACCTCCATTACGAAAACATAAGGTATGATCACACAAAATCCTGGTATACATCTAAGGAGAATTTTAAATTCTGACACTACATTTCCAAGTACACAAATGTAAAATGGCAATATTTTTAAAAGTAGATAAACCCTCACACAAGAACCCAGTTCCATAAAGTTATTGCTGATCACTGCCTAATATTAAATGAAACAAGAGATACTAAAAAAAGAATGACCTTTGGTTCATGCAATTCCTCTTTCTTGAAAAACATCCATAAAGCCATTTTTACTATTGGTTATCGAGTACAAAATAATTCACTAGTTTTGTCAGTAAAATAAAAATTCATGACTCTTAACATAGATGCCACAAAAGAAACCTTCAAAATTTTATGGTGATTTCTATTAAATTTATGGCTGCATTTCATCAATACAATTTTAATGGCTCATAAAAATACTATTCCCATGTGTATTATAATGACTCACTGAAATTAGTAAAAATAACATGCTGGAAATAATATTTGTCCAAGGAAAAACAAATATCAATTTTTTGGCAGGGAAATAAATAAAAACCATTAAAATCTATTTAAGAGGAGAATCAGTCTTTACTGTTTAAAATCAAGTTCGAAATTTATTTTGATTTCTCCAACTTCCTAGTTTATGGCAAGTATTATCACAGAAAAAAATAGTGGTTTGAAAATTGTTCGTTTCATAGCAACATGTACTTTTCAATGAATCATAAATGCAGCACTTTGATTAATATTGGCTGAAAGCACCTGAATTCCACTTGCAATTATGCTTCACCTGAATAACCTATTTAGAAATTAGATAATAACAACAGAACTTCAGCAATGACTACTGCAAAATGCATTTCTAAAATTAGTCTTAAAAATCAACTTTAAGCAAAAAATAAGTGAATTACCGAAAAGAAATAGAAAAATAGATAATATATTTTAAGCAACTCACCAATAGAAACACACTAGAATATAAACTGGATAATTTTATACAATTTATCAAAAGTTTTCTGATAATGTTAATAAGATGTAATTACTCATTAGCAATTCCCTCAAACATAATCACAGGGCTTTCTCATACGCAACAATTCATAAGCCATTCAAGCATAATCAACTGAATTGAGACAGTTAATGGATTCATTCCTACAACTTATTTTGACTTTTCCATGAACCATGAGGCAGCAAAGTGCCAATAAAACATTCACTAAATTGATAATGCAATTCAATCAAAAAGATAAACTGACCACAAACTTGACACTGCCAAAAACCATCACCCCAGTAAACCAATTTATTAGATAATGTCAACCTTCACATTCCTTTTTATTATTTTATCTCCAAAAATTTGTGGCAATCTGCTACCCTTAATCAAGCACAAGCTAAACATTCCAAGCAGTACAGTTTTTGCATTTCAAGTTTCAGTGATTGTACACACTAATCTACAGCGATTGTACATGCAGTGTCACCAAATCAATTAGAAGAAAGGACTTACACTCTTGCTGCTATAGTGAAAACCTTAAGGAACAAGAGGACATCTTAAACCACTGAAAAACTGTATGTAACAGATCATCAGAAAATTTCAATAGAAAAACGAATGCTACTGATATTTCCAACTAGCTTGATAATTTTCATTCTAAAACTGCTTCATCTTCAAAAGGATTAAATGACACTGTTGGACGGAAAGAATTCACACTAGGATATGAAACGCACAACAAGTGGGTAAAAAAATTGCAAATGCCAGAGTAGGAAAAAAACATGCTCTTTATCACAGAAATATTTTGATTTCAAAGATCCTGTTTAAAAAGTGGTGGTATTTTTCCTTTCGCATACAAAACTGATCACAATCACCCAAGCATTCCTAGTTCAGCACAGAGAATACATCATACAGAATTTCCATAATCAACTACCTAATTCAATTCCTTGAAATTACCTGCGAGCACAAAATACTTCGATCCATAATACTGGTGTCTTAGATTTGTGGACAACTGTTGATACCTCTCATTGAACATGTCAAATTTCAAGGTATGTTGTGCGTGGCATTCTATTGTTTTATAATAAGCATCCTTCTCCTGTACAAGTGGTGAACCATGAATTATATAAACTGATATTTTCAATCCAACTTGCAGGTCAGTAAGGCATATGATGTCAAACAACTTCTTGGTGTATATTCACATCCAAAATCTGATGAAATCGGCCATTTCACTTTAACTTGCTCCAATCTCCTATCAGAGGTATTCTTAAATGTAAGACATTCTGTTGCAGTAAAGTAATACTGAAAAGACATTCAAAGATCTATTATTTTCACTGACCAGTGACTGCATTACTCCAAATAAGTCATCAACCTGTAATTGAGAGGAAGAAAGAAAAAACTTGAAATTTGAGTTGAATCAAGCTTTATTACTCTATGGACCTACCATATTTACCTGAATATAAGACGATGTTTTGCTCCAATTTTATCATCTGAAAAATCTCGAGTCGTCTTATATTCGCATAGTATGGAATAACTTAACATAAATCAATCTTATGTTATAAAAGTGGATGACATTCGTTTTGATGCCTGCTTGACTTCCAAAACTGGATACTTCATGCATTACAATACACCTCATTATGGCTAAAGTTAATAAATACCTAGTTTTTGTTGAAAGCAAAAATGCTGTGGTTGAGTTAGTTTTACAGTTCGTGTGTAGACTTCATGTACATTCTACCTTTTGTTAAAGGAATTCCATTTCTTATGTTGAAATATGGATGATTATGTTGAGAGTAGAGTTTCTACATCATCACAAATATCAAAATGTAATAGTTACGACCAGAAATGTATTCTCTCTTTGTCGAAGAACATTGGCACAAAGACTTCTCTCAGATTATACTGAAAAAATAATTGATAATAAAAAAGAAACCAACTGATACACAACTAACACAATGGATAACAAGTTGGGAAAATGTACAACGTATCACAAATGGGTGCGTTTCGTGCAATGGAGTATTAGAAAGAAATTATATACCTGTACGTAAGGGAAATTGCATTTTAAAGTTCTTTTCTTCATCATAAATAATCCAATTTCTTCCTGTTTAACAATATTACATGCACACGTTAGGAAATTAAACGTTTGTTTATGTTAGCAACAATGAAGAAGTAACCATGGAAGAAATTTCTAAGTTCAACTCGATATAAGACATTCTTGTTTGATTTTCTCGATAACGGCTATTCCTATGATAAAAATGTACAGGAAAGAAAATACTTTACTTTACCAGTTCTACAACTTTTATTTGAAAAATATTTTGATATAAGCAATACTTTACGAGATATGACAAAAATTTACTTTTTAGTCAACAGTAAAGTGGTACCCCTGTTTGGAGTACGTGATTCATTTTTGCGATTTTCTTATTATATTTTATTGTAAGTCCTTAATATCAAATATCATGAAAATCCGTTCAGTAGAAGCTGAGAACGAACATACGGACGGACGGACAGCCCAAGACAATAGACACGCTGTAAGTGAAACGCGCCTAAAAATGGCATGGGACAACATTTCATCAGAATCAATTGTTCTTGGATTTAAAAAGTGTTGTTTTTCCAACAGTATGGATAGATCAGAAGATGACATTCTGTGGATTGAAGGAGATGAAGAAGCTGTTGAAGATTCTTCCAGTAATGAAAGTGAAGAAATTTATGAATAGTTGTGTGTGGATATGAGGAAGAATTTGCATACAAAATTTTAATAATTGTAATTACAACTTTAATGCAAAAATTGTAATAACTGAATAAAATCAGGCAGTAAATTTGGAAAAATTACTGGTTTAAATTATTTTTTCTTAAATACTGGGTTTAAAAAAGGTCAGTCGTCTTATATTCAGGTAAATGCTGTATACAGGATTTACATCTACAAAAGTCTATCTGATAAACTAGCTTCAAAGGCAGAAATACTTATACTGTTGCTTATAAATTTTATATTAAAGAAAAGCAAACAAGAAATTACATTCCTCTAACATAAATTTACATAGGCTAATGAGCCAGTACAATAAATAAACTTATTAAATTTCAAATAGATGAAAATTACCTGCTCCAGTAACTTTAATCATATATGAAAGAAATTATATAAATAATTTATTTTATCAAGATGTCCTATCACTGACATTTGATATCATTAGCAATAAATATATTGCAACAGAAATATTTCATAAGTTTTCTTTGATTCTAACAGCTATCTACATCAAGAGATGTAGGAAGTTCACATAAAATAACGATTCATATGTTCTATCACAAACAAATGAAGTTACATTAGTGTAAAGATAACTTAAACACTATCTTCATTGCCAATTACTTTACTTTGATACATAAATGTTTATTTAAAAAGACAAAAGTTTCAATAATATTCAGACAAAATATTACCTGAAATAGTTCATTTTGGGCCAAGGTCATTCCATTGTGCAAGAGCTTTAAGGTCCACATTTTCAAACAACCACTTTTGCGTTAGAGAGGAAGGATCACATTTTGTCACAAATATTTCTTTGTTGCCAGGGTTACAGTCAAGACAGCGAGGATTACCACCATGAATTAACCACTGCTTTTCCTGTAGAGGATAGACAAATTCATGCATAATGCTGAATTCAACAGGTTGAAGATATCATATCATCAAAAAGATTTTTTTCAAGTTATAGGGAGGATATACCATATTTACTTGTGTACTCTGCACACCCTTTTTCCTGAAACGCCTGCAAAAAAAGGGGTTGCACATCTTACACAAGGATTTCTGAACAAGTTATAAATTGTATCAATAGTAAATTCTCTGCAATATTCTTGCACCTACATTTATATTTGCAAAAGATGTTGAAGTCTATGAAGTATATGCCTATTTATGCGACCAAGCAAGTGTTTGGACTTGTTTGTTCCTAACCTACTCAGAGACGCTATGCAAAAAACTCTCCTTCTTTGTAGGGAAGTTCCTGTTCATAGATGACAGGAGTTAGAAGTCTTGGTGCGTGACTAGGGTTACCACCTCTGCAGGTATCACCTGAATTCTTCAGGTTTAGCATGCTCTGAATAGCACTAAGTAAATGTATGGGTTGAAATTAACCCTTCAAGTGCCAACATCACTCTGTGCGACATGCAGAAAATGTAATAAAATGCCAGCATCACTCACAATGACTCCTAGTTTTTTATAGCAAATACTTTACTATAAATGCAATTTATGGGTTTTGTTGTATGATTATCGGTTTGTATGGAGATCAAACTATGTTTTTCGGCTAAATATGACATTAATGCGATATATCAAACGTAAATATTGATGAAATGCTCCTTTAAATTTCCCCAGTCCTGATTTACATGTAGAAATGTACACACGTCTTTATAAATTCATATATCTCCTGAACTAATTGTGATAAATTATTGAAACAAAAAGCATTTTATGAAAAAAGACTAATAGATCATGCGGTTATGTCTATCGAGAAGTAAAACTCTATTACAAATGTAGCACTCTTTCAAAGCCATTTGGATGCGGTTACGGGAAAAAGGGGCGATTTTTTCGAGTAAGCATTCTTGTAAGGTTGGTATCTATTTAGCCACCTCCTGAATTTTCTGCCATCACCCTTGCTTCTCCCTCTTGAGCAGCATTGACAGCCTACGAGGGTGAGTCATTCTTCTGTGTCGAAGTTGAGGAAGCAGATTCAATAGCGTAGTTTACCTGTTCTTTGATTATTATCAAAATAATGGTCATAATTTTTATATTTTATCGTGTATAACACTTCAAAAACAATGTTTCAACCGAAAATTGTTTTTATAACAATTACTATTCCAATAAAAATATTTACTGTGGGTAAATGTTAATTAAATGTTTAATAGGAATATATGGCATAGTATTAAAGTATGTGTACTATATACTGTAAAAACTTCAGGTCCCTCTGATGAATATTAACAATATAACAGCTATCCTAAAAAACTGCATTTTTCATTAAAGCTGCTTGGCACTTTTCAGACCTATTTTGGCCATTTTACTTGGCACTCAAAGGATTAATGTTGAAAACCATCAAAATTAATTAATTTTAGCCATATTTCGCGATGAAATGCATTTGCTTTTAATTAAAAATTAATTTTATATAATTTTTTTATAAAGTAGATAGGGGCCCAAAAATCACGTGTACCTCTTATACAAACATGCGGAGATTGAAGTGCCTTTACCATTTTTAACAATCATTAATCCTAGAATATAATGCAAGAGCTACTTTTACAATGTTGTTTCAGAAAAAAAATCATGTTATATTTGGGCCAATATGGTAATTTTCTTTACGTAATAGCGCAGTAATATCATCTATTTAATGGGACTGCCATTTTTCCTTCAATGACTTGCAGAATTTAAATTAGTTCTTTTTTTGTAAACTTTAATGCACTACATGCAATAAACCTGTAATAGCTTCCATTTCCTCTGAGAGAGGGTCTTACTGTAGAGGCTATCGATGCTGAATGACACATCACATCAAAAGCAAGCACTACGTGAAGCTCCTCATCGGTGTGTAATATTAGTGTCAAAAACAGTAAATTGGAGATAAAGTTGCATAATATTACAACAAAAACAGTTACAGGGTTAACAAAAAAGGGCTATCGAGGAGATTTCTGCTAGTATCAGCATAAAGAGATCACCCATTAAATTGCATCATGTACAAGGGAGGAGATGCTTAACTTGAGCGGAAATTATTTCAGGGAGTGGGAATCGGTAAAAAAAAACATTTCTGCTCAAATTAATTTTTTCTCTACGAACCGGCCCAAAAATACGAGTAAATACGGTACTTGATTAAGCGACCAACAACAACTTTGATATATAAAGAGATGGCATTATAATATAGCCCTATGAATCCAATTAAAAGCTTACGTGGCAGAGTCAAAAATAAACCGAACTTTTAACAGAACTTTAATTAAATTTTTATTAGAAATTTTTACACTACACCACCTTCAAAATAAGCGCCTTCGGCAGCGACACACTTTTGCCAGCGTCCGTACCACTTCTCAAAACAGTCCTCCAAACCATTCTTGGTGACCTCTTTAAGTGCACCCGTCGTAGCACTCTTCACCTCTTCTGCTGATTCGAATCGGCGACCCTTCATCAAATGTTTCAATTTCAGAAACAGGTAAAAATTTGCCCGGGCCAGGTCCGGAGATTAAGGAGGCTGTGGAAGTAGAGGTATCTCGTGCTTTGCCAGATATTCATTGACCAGGAGCGACCAATGTGCAGGGGCATTATCATGACGGAGAACCCAGTTCTTTGCTTGCCACAGATAAGGCCGTTTTCATCTTATTGACTCACGAAGACGGATGAGTATGCCGACATAACACTCCTTACTAACAGTTTGACCTTTAGGAATGAATTCGTAGTGCACTAATCCCTGGATCTCAAAAAAAAAGACCACTAACATCGCCTTCCCTTTTGATCTGTCTGCACGAAACTTTTTTTGTCGTGGTGAAGAGGGTGATTTCCATGTCGATGATTGGCATTTTGTTCGTGGGTCAGACAGAAAACATGTTTCGTCGCCGGTAATCATTCTTTTCAACAGATCGTGATCACTATCCACCCTGTCAATCAAATCTCCACTAACTAGGGCTCGATCTTCCCGTTGATCGTTCATTAACATCCTCGGAACCATGTGCTGGCAGACGCGATGCAACTTCAAGTCATCATGAAGAATGGCATGAACAGAGCCATGAGAGATTCCCAAAATGTCAACCAGGTCGTCTATCATTTGCCTGCAGTCTCGTCTGATCTCTTCCCGTACTCGAGTGATCATCTGTTCATTTCTTGCTGTAGCAGGTCTGCCTGGACGGGGATCATCTTCCGTTGATACATGCCCTTCTTTGAAGCGCTTGTGCCATTCATAAACCTGTGTCCGCAAAACTGTTTCATCACCATATGCTTCATGAAGGATGTTAAAAGTCTAAGTAAATGTTTTTCCAAGTTTAACACAAAACTTAATGTTTATCCGCTGCTCGAGATGCGTCATCTCTGAAAACTGACAGCACACAATAACAGTGTTCTACTACATGCGGTCTTGCGTCTTACTCGAGACAGATACACTAGCTGCCGCTTGGTGAACTTGTCACGACATGTCAACAAACATCCCGTGCGCATGCGCATTTCATAGCTGTCGCCTTTACTGTGCAGTATGCAAAGTTCGGTTTATTTTTTACTCTACCACGTAAAAGCATTGAGCTCATTGCCATGGCAGTCGATTGTTGGGACCCAGAAAAATTCCCAATTTTTTCTGATAAAAACTAAAAATTTACACTAAATCTGCAGGGATTTGAATTCCATCTTCAAAAAATAAGAAACTACAATTTCTGTACTTTCCGATAGTTCAACTCCCGAGTTCAAATTTTGACAGGTAATCATTTTAAAAAGCAAATATAAAAACCTCTAGGGAAAATATACTTGATTAGATGACTGACAACGACTTTACCATATAGAGAATTTACATATTTTATGTATCTTGCAATATACAGTAAAACCTCTATCTAGTGAACCTCCGTTTATCGTAAACCTCCGTATTTCGTAATATCTTTTGGGTCCCGCCAAAACTGTATGTTACAGTATAGGCAAACCTCTTAATATCGTACCTCCGTAATTTCGTAATTCTCCGTATATCGTAATGGGAAAATGCACCCCTGATAAAAAACAACCTCCCTATAGTAAAATAATGTATTCCTGTTTACGGATAAAATAATTAGGCTAGTTTGCAATGAAAATTTGCATGTGAATAACCAAAAGAAATTAGTCGATGGTATATGCATACGTACGTACAAGGTTATCCCGTTGAGGCAACCACCGTAGTGGCCTCTCGAAAAAGTCGCCAAAATATTATCATAATGCAACAAATATGCACAATTTAAGTTGAAGTTAGGTTGCGTAGTTTATTACCTATGCCAGACCCTACGAGTTCAACTCGCTCAGATTTACGGTCCCCTTGTAAAAGGAAACAACGGCAAGCACCAATAGTCAATTCTTCCGTGATTCTCAAGTTACACATCACTGCTACTTATGTACGTATCAATTTTAATCACTCGTGAAAAGTGTCACGAGAATATTATTACAATGTTGCAAAGATATATCATTTAAACGTAAATTAATTCTCAATCCTCAGCTAACACACCATTGCTACGTATTTATTAATTTTCACGGCCTTTGAAAAGAGCCCTGAAAATATGACTACAGTGTTGCAAAGGCATTTAATTGTCAATTCTTTCGTGATTCTCATGTTACTTTTACTGCCTCTGAAAAACCCACGAATATATAACTGTAACATTGCAAAGACAATATTTAAGTCAATTCTTTCGCGGTCCTGAGGTTAACAACGCACCACTGCTACGACGTATCACTTTTTACCAAATCTGAAAATAACCGTGAATACATGACTATAATGTTACATAGACATAATATTTAAGATAGGTACTGCTTCTGCTGCGAAGATTTCTCGCCTGGTGAATCCCCTCACACGTCTCGGTTTATCCCTTCATGCAGGCGTCCAGCTATTCGCCGGTATGCGTCAAGTTTCTATGAGCGTGTAGTGCTTATGTTTGCCTAATACGATTAGCTTGTCAAAATTACTGGTTATACCACATTGATTTGTTTCATTAAGCTATAGTGGATACATAATCTACAAATACGTGTTTTTTAACGTTAATTTTGTCCTTAATCACGTATATTATTTATTATATCACAACTTTCATGTAATTATTAATGCATTAATTTTCCGATTATAATTAAAGTTTGTTAGGTGTATAACAATATACTTCATTATGCCTTGTATAATATTAAGTGCAATATTTACAAATAATACACAAGTAATTAATGAATATGTTTATGAATAAATTAATTTTAGACCCATAATGGACATGGTAAATCATAGAAAAAGACGGCTGCTGAAAATAGAAACGAAGTTAGCAATTTTCCAAGCCATTGATGAGGGGAAAAGAAAAATAGATGTGGCAGAAACCTTTGGCATACCACCATCGACTCTAACATCTATTTTAAATAAACGTAAAGAAACTGAAGTAGCAGCACATCAAGGTTTCATCAATAAAAGATCTCGGGCAGTGAAAAATGAAGAATTAGATAAATGTGTGTTTGATTGGTTGATGGAAGCTAGAGCCACAAGCATACCTATATCTGGGCCTATTCTACAACAGAAGGCTAGGGAAATGGCATTGAAAATGGGAATAGATGACTTTCAAGGGTCAAATGGATGGCTACAGAAGTTTAAAGTGCGCTAGAACCTAAGAACTTTAAAAATGTGTGGGAAAGAAGCTTCTGTAAGTACAATTGTGGTAGAAGAGTGGAAAAACACTCTGCAAACAATTTTAGTGAGTTATGATCCTAAAGACATTTTCAATGCAGATGAAGCTGGATTTTTTTATAACTTACTCCCAGATAGAACTATTGCAGTTAAAGGAGAACCCTGCCATGGAGGGAAAAAAGCAAGGAGAGATTTACAGTGCGTTTCTGTACCAATGCAGATGGCACTGAGAAATTAGAACCACTTGTGATTGGGAAATATAAAAAACCCAGATGTTTTAAGAATATAAAAAACTTCCCTGTTTATACAGAAATTCTAAAAAGTCATGGATAACTGCAGCTTTATTTAGTGAGTGGCTAAGCATGCTTGATGCAAAGATGGGCATAAAGAACAGAAAAATTGTTCTTTTTCTGGATCAGTGCACTGCTCATAAAGTTGAGGGGATCGTGTTGCGACATGTTAAAATAATGTATTTTCCTCCAAATACCACAAGTAAACTGCAACCATTAGATCAGGGCATAATTTCTAGTGTTAAGAGAAATTACAGACAGCAGTTGGTGCTCTATATTTTAAGAAATGTGGATGAAACAAATGATCTTACAAAATGTAAATGGAATATATTGCAGGCCATGCATAGGCTCTGCCTATCATGGAATTATGTTCAATCAGCCTCTATTAATAAATGCTTCATAAAGGCAGGATTTATGAGGACAACATATGAGGAAGATGAAGTATCAGATGATGAACCTTTGGAATGGGATGAAATCAATAAAATGATTCATCTTCAAACATCATTTAATGATTTTGTTAATGTTGACACTTCCTATTAACTTGTGCACCAACTGAGGGAGAAATGGTAGAAGTGGAGATAGAAGTTGAAAGGGAGACTATAACAGAGACTAATAAGGAAGAAAAAGAAAATGATGAAGAGGAAATAATTCCATCTCCAAAAAAGAGTGAAGTGCAAGAGGCTTTGTGTGTGCTAGAAAGATTTTTTATGAATATGGAGGATTGCAGTGATGATAATCTCTTGCTACTAAATAAAATAGAAAATGTTGTATCCAATGAATTTAAGAAAAAGATGACACAGACTGAAATTACCAGCTTTTTTTCCAGTAAACAATAGGTAGAGTACATATTTTTTGTTCAGTTAGGTTGGTATTTATATTATAAATATATTAAATTTGTTGTGTATATATAAATATACTAATATAATAATTAAAAAGACAATAGTACTTTTAATTACCAGTTTGTGCATTTATGAATAATAATATGAAGGTCTTACGGTAAACCTCTTTATAGTGAACCTCCATTCATCAAAATGCCTAAAAATCTGGTCCCTTCCATTTCGATATATAGAGGTTTTACTGTAGTTTGCAGGTGAAGCTCATGTTTTCTGCTGTAAATAAGAGAAGAAAGAACAAACCAGGTCTCCCTCTGTCTATCACAGAACCTCATTTAGCTTCTGTGGAACCCTTGAGTTCCAATGAAAACAGTTTGGGAAACCTTGGATTAGATGTTTGTTTGTGCATGTCTTGGATTTGTCTGGACCTTAAATGGAATAACTTGAAAATGGTTTGTATGATTTCGACGAATTTTTCACCATATATTGGGATATACCTCTTGTAGCTTTTAGGCAAGCCATCCTTTATCATAAAAGCAAGGGTTTTATTCCAGAAGCATATTTCTCCATTTGATTAACACAGGTATGATCATAGCACATTCATCATTTGCATATTAAAATTATCTAGAACTATCATAGGAATTCGGAACTTGAAACAAACAGATGCCTGAAAGAATAAAGATTCATTTTCCTCCCACAGATTTGTAATATGCATTGAATCAGTGAACAAATTAGTTTTAACGTGAAAATTTGACTTTTTTATATAAAAATCCTTCATCATCAAAAAAAAGAGAACATTTAAATTTATATAAATTTATTTTAATTAAATCACTAAAAAGTAAAAAATTCTAAAATCCACGTATTTCATAAAGTAAAAATAGTTTTGGGTATATAAAAGTTATGTAGCTTAAGGTTTAATGAATAAATCTCCATTGATACTTCTTTGCCACACAACTTTTATTTGCTCAAATGTGACAATTAAATCTGCTGTTTCAAGGTTAAACAATAAGATTTTAAGTAAAATCTAAACATCTGAAAAACTTGTGAATTGTGTACCAACTGCATCTAGAAAAACATTTTAAATATCGCAATAAAAATTATGAAAATATTATCAAAAATTTATGAACCCAAAGAAAAAAGCTGAAACAAATATATCATGACTTACATTGTCATATCTCCACAACTGATTGCCTTGCATCCCATGACATGACCATAGAAGAACAGGAGCCTTTGTCTCTAAACTAGATACATCCCAACACATAGCTCTCTTGTTGGGACGAATATCCTTGTGCCACGTTAAGACGAAATTCTAAAATAAGAAAAATTAATGAAACTATTCCAATAAATGTCTATGAAATAAAATACACATTAAAATGAAAAACTACAACAAATTTATGGTGACCATTGACTTCATTTCAACAGCCAGTATCAATATGAATTATAATGGAAAACACAATTTTGAATGTTAAAATCAATCAGTCTTATTATTAAATTTTAACTACAATGCTGTTCAGTCAATTATTATGAAGATTTGACAAGTTGACAGACACTGTTATAAACAGGTGCAAATTCAAGAATGTATAAATGGCATATTATATTTTTTAAATCAATCAACTTATGTCTGAATTGTACAATATATACTAAAATTGTAATACAATTATGCCTGTAAATGACAAAATAAAGAACACTATGTTAATATTTCTATGTCAGAATTGAGGCATTAGTTCAAAAACCAGTCTTAGAGATAAGAAAAATGAAAAATATAATTTTTCTTGTAGAGATAAGCAAAATATATCTTGAAAAAACTTTTTTGGAAACTAAAAAGTTCATCGTACAGAAAATTTATTTAAAATATATTTATCACTTATGAGAAACAGGATGAAAATATGAACTAGTATATTTTTTTATAAACTGTTTAATCAAAAGCAATGCAAAAGAAAATACTGATTCACCTGTTCTCCACTCTGGCCTGGATGATCCTTCATGCACGGCTCCAATCCAAACCGTTCGTCTTTGTTTTTCAGGCGAGTGTCCACACACATATCTGGGGCAGCCATACTACGAACCTGGCAGAGGTACAATTTCACATATCAATGTTATGCAGAATTCCACATTCTCAGTGTGGCCTCCATCACAAAAAAATTAATACCTCTCCTTTAGCAAAGTCTGGAGGTTCCACCGGAGGATACTTCTTTGGCAAATCGAAAGCGATCTCTTCCATGAACCACTTGAATGGTTTACAGTTCAGTTTCTCCCGCAAAGCTTTCTGAGCAGTCAAATCACCTGGATCTATCTTTCGATAATGAGGTCTCCGTTCATATAAATATTCTTTGTATTCGTCCATCCATACTTCAGCTACACGGCGATAATTCTAGAGGCAAATACTATGTAAATAACCTTGCAGATAAATACAATGCCTTCAACTTACAAAAAACCATACAATATATACAATATATATTTGCCGACATTAACAAAAATCTCTGGCATTTATAAATAAACATTTAAATAATAGCTGAATATCACAAAGAATAAAAACTAACCTTTCCTACAAAATCCCCTCTACCTGGATTTGGAAAAGGAGCAAATTTCCTATAAATGTGGCCAACACGAGAGCAAGGGGCATCCACCATTTGTCCCCCACACTGCCATATCTGAAATTATAAATATTATATAATATACAGCTCACATTTCCATTTTAAATCAATAATATGATAACAAAAAGACATGTAATCATCTATCTTAAGACCATAAGTTCGATTCCAGTTTATTTTCACTATTTTATTTACAAGGGATTGAGCAAAGCACATTAATCATTTTAAAATTACTTAAATGTATGATACAAACTCTAAATTTGAATGGTTCTATGCTTGAAAGAACATCACTTGTTATTTTGCTGAGAGAGAGAAAACTACATAAGTGAGAGTGAGGTGGAGAGAGCATGAGAGAATGGGAGATGTGAAGAAAGAGGAAAGGAGAATGCAAAGTGTTAATTTTAATTTAATACATTATTCTTGTATACCTGCTATTTTTGACACACAACTACTCTAGTTATAATACATACCCAACTATACCCTCATTTTATTTTAGAAATTGACCAGCAATGGGTAAAATTATATGGTAACTTTACACTGGCATAAATGATAGGAAATATGGAAGGTAAAGGACTTTTTAATAGAAGCTGGTTTTCAGGATGCTGGACTTTAAGAGGTAATACAGTATATACAAACAATACAAAAATAGATAGCAAATAAATTTTAAAATAGCCCAAGCATTTCTTCACATTATTAATCTTTAAAACCTACACAAATTGCACATTTCTTATGAGACTAATTATAAACTGTTATGAGTTGTATCAGTGTACAAGTTTTAGTTAGAAGTATACATAAATATTATGGACATTTATTTATTAGTACAGTAAACTCCAAGTTATCCGACACTCATGCAACCGGAATTCTCAAGCAACTGGCATCTCCTGCCTCTCAAATTTTTTTATTACATCTAGTTCAGAAATGTTATCACTATAATTGGCACTTTTGGCAATTTTTTTGTTTACATCTAATTCGGAATGTTACTGCTAAAATTGGCAGTTTTGGCAGTCGCAAATGTGGATGTTTCTTCGACTCAGTGATTGTGTTTAATAAAATATTTCGCACACCCTTTTTAAATGCCTCCTAAAACACCAATATGCACTACGGTGATAAAAGGAAAGAGTTTGTGCTAACCTTAACCCAGAAACTTGATATAATAAAACATTCAGAGAAAGTTGAGAACCGCAATGTTTTAATGAAAAAGTTCAATGCCAGTTCTTCAACTATTTATGACATCGAGGCCCATAAATCACAGTTAATGAAATTCGTTACATCTTCTGAGACAACTCGTCTTCGAATTGCTTATTTTACTCAAAATTACTGTCAAATTTTCCTCGAACTTCAAAGACATAATAAAACTCAAATATATAACTATCCAACACATTTAATTGCATTATTTTAATATTTACTAACTAAACTGTATGTAATGGTATCATGACTGCGTGTCACTATTCGCTTCTCTTTTATTTAATATCAATTTGCCTCAAGAATTTCTGCTAATACACTGTGTTGGGTGTGGATAATTTCTCTCCTTTTCTCAGACAAGGAAACAATTTTTTTTGTCTGAAAATCCTAAAGTTTGGACTAAGTTAACCCATACCTCCAGTTGTTATTAGAATAAAAGAGACGCTAATAGCGATAGGGATACCATAAACTCTGTAGGATGTAATGTAGTTAGTAAATATTAAATACTGCAATTAAACGTGTTGAATACTTTTACATTTGAGTTTCCTTACTTAATTGAATGTCAAGGAATTATTTAAGAACAACTGTGAGTAGAATACCTAGTCTACAGGTTAGAAATTCCAAGGTGAATGTACAATTCTGCACCTGTTCCTTATTTTGGTATCCAAATGCTTTATTGAAGCCTATCCAATAAAACTCTCAAGCAACTGGAATATCCACTTAACCAGAAAACCCAATTCCCCAGGCATTCCGGATAACTGGGAGTTTACTGTAGTTAAGTGATAGAGCTTAACAAAGACATAGCTCAAACCAAAATCAGAGGAGTTTTCATTTCTACAACTGCCCTCACTTTTATTTTGTATTTCTGATACTGAGTACAGCATGTCTCAATATTTGCAAATTACATAAAATAAACACTATCATTAAAGGAATGCATAACAATTTTATCCAGCATTGTTTCCTGTAATATTAATTCTCTGATATGAACTACCTAATAAATAAGACATCCACAAATTAACAATGAAATATATCACACCTTAAAGGATAGCTCATATTGCTCTCCACCCCAAATGTCAAGTCCTTCATCATACCCACCAAGCTCCCAGAAAAAATTGGCACTGATGGCAAACAAACCACCTGCCATGACAGGGCTCCTGCATGAAATGCAAAAAAATTTATTGGCCGATTAAATCATCACCAAAAGCACCAGAAATGACTATGTCTTTATGAGAAATAAGCAACTCATCATTTTTAATTCTAGTATTCTACTATTCAAAATGTTATTTAACAAAAACATAGCAGGATTTTATAATTCAAGTAATTGTGATCCTCCACCCATATCAACATAGAGGGTGAACATTTATACCTATGGAAAATCCCATTTACATTCAATAAAAATTTACACGACTCATTTAAAATAACTACACTTATTCAAGAACTATTATATGGCATCTAAACTTATATGACACTTGAACAAAACTGCTTAAACTGATTTTAGCAAGAAAATTTTCATTTTTGTACACTATACAATTTTCACTTACCATAAAAAATTGTGTAAGGTCAATAAATAACTCTAGTAATTTATTTGAAATGTCAAAGTAAATTATAAGTGTTAACCTCTTTACACAATTTACAATAGTTCAGCTTCTTATTTTTAGTTGCTAGTACTATAGTTAAACAAAATTTTCTTTATAGTCAAAAATATAGAATTATATACACTAATTAAGCATTGCAAATGTCAAAAACAATTTAAGGTGAATAAATGTTACTGATGTAGATTTACAGAGATTGTGGATTATTTGATAATCAAAGAATAAATACAAAGGCTTTTCAAGGCTTATGCATGTTATGATGTAACCTTATGTTCACATATTCACACTGTAGCAAAACATTTTTTCTATCAACAATATGCAAAAATAAAAGTAATTTGAATAATATTTCTTTTTTGTGGACAACGAAAAATAAAAACATAACCTATACACACTTTCAAGGAAAATTAACACCTCTATTGCAAGCTGATTATAAAAAAACTGGTATGATGTGATTTAATCAAACACAGTAATAATGCATTAAAAGAAATAACATTCATACTTCCAAATCACATGGGATCCAAAATAACACAAAGAGGTATAAAGATAAGAAAAAATTCATTGGATCAACTCCAGCAAAATAATGACAAGCTCAAGAAGAATTGCTATTTTGTCTTACTGTACTTCACATCTTATAAGTTGATCTTTAAAGTTTTATAAAATCTTTCAAAGAGTCAGTCAAATTTTACCCAAACTATAAAAATACGGATTACAGGCCAATGACTGTTTCCCATTCCCATGAGACATCATCATTATGACAAATTCATGCTTTCTCTAATCTCACACAAGTTTTTCACCAATACTGAATTCCCCCACAGCAGCAGTTAATTGATGATACAGCAAAATCCACATTCAACTTGAAACTAGATTTGTATTTCATTTTTATCAAGTGACAATGATGAGGGGAATTAGTTGTCAGCATAAATAAATGCCAGTGCAAATTATATCAGATATCACAGAATGATACAAAATCCCATCATACGTCATGTGACATAGGAAAATTTATCACACATTTCCAAATATGAATTCCCCATGTATTTCCTGATTATCAAATTAATTAATCTTAGAAATATCTTTAAGAAAAAATCAAAAACAGCATTAAAAAGCTCTTACTTGAATTGAGAAATATTTACTGAGATCACAATTCAACGTTATATAGCTTAACAGATTTTGATATACAGAAAATAATATTTGGTAGCTAATTAAAATACAGTAAAAGCCCATTCTAACGGCACCCACAGGACCAAAGTCGTGCTGCTAGAATGAATATGCCGCTATAACGAATGGTGCTGCATAATCATAGTCCAATTACTTTGGGAGAATATTAGGTATCTTTTAACGTTCTTCTTCCCTATAAGATATTGTGTATGTTGTTCTTCGTTACCTAATACACTATTTTTTGTCTAAATTATTATGGTGTAACTTATAATTTTATTAATTTTTGTAAGGCTCATTCTGGGAACTGAAAGGATCATCGAAAATAACATTACTAATACATACAACCATCATTCATTATTCACAATTAACAGATTATTTCGCTTAATTCGTTGAAAGTAAATATCAACAATTCATATATTCACAAATGTGCAGCTGATTTCAGTTCAGCTGAAACATCCAGTTTTTGTATCCCGTGACGATGTTTAAAACGAGATAGCCACCCATCAGAAAAAATACATCGTTCACTCAATTGCATTTACTGATAAAAGTATTTTGCCTTTTCAATTAATAGTGGACCTGTGATTGGGAAACCTTCAGAACGTTTCACTTTAAACCACTCATATAATACTGCATCCAACAGTTCTAGCTTTGGCTTCCTTAAATTTTTACATTTTTGGATATCTTTATTTGTCTCAGATTCAGCAAAAAATTTTAAAGCTGCTGTTTTCTTGCTTTCATACCATATATCGTAGATGAGCTTATATTATACTCATTCATTAATATATGTCTATTTAGCTCATTATCCAGACGTTGGCAAATGTCAATTTTCTGTCGTAAAGTAAGCACCGTTTGCTTCTCTTGTTTTCTACTACTGCTTCCACTGCTCATGTTCTTCAGGGAATCTTTAAATGTGTATAAAATAAGTTTAATAACAAATAAAATTATTATGCCGTACATCACGACTATTGACACCTTGAAACAGAAGAGGAACTACTTGCAATATACGGAAGATCAGTCATGACTGTGGCGACATCTATTAGACAATTGGAAAATGTAAGTTCACTGAAGATGCCGTTAGAGCGAGTTTGCCGCTAAAATGGATGCTGTTAAAATGAGCTTTTACTGTAAATGAAAAAAGTTATGAAAACTATGAAACACTGGCGGTGCGCCACATAAAATTGCTTAGTGGGCTGCAGATTGGGCACCCCTGATCTATCAAAACTGTGTGCTGTGGCTGTTCTTGGAAAACATTAGTCGATCAAGTCAGAGTGAAAAAATTTCATATAAATTGAAACATGGTTAAACAAAGAATATTAGTATTTAGAATTTTGCCTTCAAATATAAGAATCAAACAGCAAAACATTCCTTCATGGATTGCTGCAGTACAACTGTCAACTCATTTGTCAACAGTTAACATATTTCTTAAATATTTTATAGCTTATTAAACCTCAAGTGATAAAAATGGTCCTAAAGCACACACAGTGTTAGTGACAATGGTGCTAAAAGGTTCATAAATGTGACATCCCTTCAAATAAAGCTAGAAGTGAATGAATGAAAATGACGGTCTAAAATTTCCAGCAAACTGAGGCCTAAAAATTCAGTTTTATATGATGCATGTAAGCTCTTTTTGACTGAATTATTGACCTATGTCATTCTTCCTATGGGAAAATTGGTTCTAACTATCGTCGTTTTGCTAATCATCAAGAATTCCAGGAACCAATTAATGACGGTTATCGAGGTCCTACTGTATGCCTAAATATGCATTTTCATGCCAAAAAATCAAGCATGACTTATGCTAGGCTACTAATAAACCACGATATGCTGTAATTTATTTTATTCAAAATAATAAATTATAAATAAGGATAGACAAAGTGTAAAGTATGAAAATAGATAAAACATAAGCATAGCAAACCTGAAAGGTTCTGTGGGATGTTTAAGATCTTCAGGTAGCAGAGGTAGTCGTTTGTAGAAGAATTCCCAATCAAAGGCTCCACGAGCTCCTTCATCTTGGGCACGATACATGAAGGTCTCATAATCTATCACGTCAATGAAGGGACAAACACAAGTGCGAGGATCCTGGGCAATTGGTTCTGTTTGTAAAAAAAAACAGATATACTCAATAACACTTAAAGAACTTTTGAGAAAAAATTTTCAAAAACTTCACAGAAAATGTTTTAAAGAGAGATATCTCCCTTAACTGTTTCCTAATTTTTATATTTACAATAATTGCTTTTATTTGTAATTAGCTTTTACTGGTAAAACTAAAATCACACAGGAAATGTTTACATTAGACTACAGAAACAAACTTGGGCATCCCAAATCCGGCAACCTTGAATGGACTGTAGCTGAATTTTAAAATTTTCTGAATTTTGGTACATGATGGGGATGCCAACAGTGTAATTGCACTGAGCACTGAGCTATCTAAAATATATTTGTCATGTTTACAATGTACATACAAAAAAACTGGAAAAAATACGGAACACTTTCATAGTGAGAGAGATTGTTTTATTTATTAAAATTTATTATAAAATATTTTTGATGCATATAAATGTCCCTGCAATTTTCATAGCCAGCTTTGCTGTACATAAATAAATTTAAAATAAAATCTACAAATTTAAATGGAAAAGAAAACAAACATTTTACTAACATCTCTTATAATAATAGAGAAGTGTTGGTTGATTGGTGATCATTTACAAATGCAAATAACTCAATAAAGATGTGAGATAGAAACTCTAAATTTGGCGGGAATGCTTGATTTACATATTTTAAGGTGATGGTATAAAATTTCGAAAAAAGTCCTGGGTTCGACTCCAAGGAAGACATTTCCATTTTCTGTAAGGTAACACATAAAATTGGCTTTACGACGTGCAGGATTTCATTCTTTTTTAGATTAAAATTAGAAGGAATTAACCTACGATCTTTGGATATGAACCATTTTGAAGAAAAAATTACGTTCCTTATTCTGTTGATCTTTTTCCACCTACAGTTCGAAATCGCTCATGTTAAATGTTTAATTCATATAATTTGGGGAAATCTTGCCATTTTAACGGGATGTTGCCTTGCCTACCAATTACAATGTTAGACCTTGACATCCTATTGTTATTGCAATCCTTATGGGTGTAAGCATGCTTTGACTGCTTTTAATACGAGAGAGAGAGAGAAGGAAGGGGAGGGAAATGATTTTCAAAACAATTGATGTTTCTGATGTCCATTTGATATCCATAAATAGCTTGAACGATTGAATCTTTACACTAATCATTTTTGGCAGGCTATACACTAGTATTAATATAATTAGAGAATCATAAGGAGCACAAAAATGTTAAATTGATGAATTTGTTGGTAAGAGCAGAAGTTGATGGCATGGGCTAGATAGAAGTTCATCTCCAACTTATCGGGCACTGGAACAGGTGTGGAAAACTTACCAGATCATCCAATGCCAAATCAAGCAGAGAATCAATAGGTAATGCTTGATATACACAACATCTGGATACCTTAGCCCAGTGTTTCTGATCATTTTTGGAGCCATGGGCCCCTATGAAGTCCCACAATTTCTTTATACATTTTTCATTCATCGTCTCACTTTATCACTTTGAAATATGAATTAGAGCTGTGCACAGGATAAAACAAGTTATAGATAAAAATAAACATCATGTCCTACTCAACTTGAGCATCCCTGAGAAACAACACATGGACCCATATGGATCTGGAGATGGTGATTAGCTTCATGTAATCTGGGCTTTCTTTCATTAGGTTTCTCTTATTGTTAGATCCAGTATACATTCATTAATTCTCACTGGCTGATGAAAGATTTTTGTTTCAAGATTCTTATAAATTGATCAAGTTTTATTGCAAGCAGCCACGCTGATTCTTTCTTGGCTTTCCACACTTTCATCATTTCTTTCACTACCATCGGTACCACGGTCTTATATAGGATTCATAATCATGTTAACTATTTCAGCGTCAGACATCTCACACCAAACAGGAGTATCATTGTGACAACCCAGTTTACAATACTCCCTTCATTTAAGTTATTTTTTATTGCTCAGCATCTTTTCAGAGCAAAGGGAAGTATTTTTTAAAAAATTAAATCCCAGTAGATTACCAGTAGGGAGGAAAAATTCTGAGATCAAAGGATGGAAAAATACCATTTTTTGAGTTGCTGGAATTCGAGTGCTCTAAATTGGCACCTTCAGGCTATTTCAGCAGTTTACATGATTATTTTTCCTTAATCTTTAAGCAAAAATTATGCTGAAAGTGGTAAAAACTATAAAGAAAATATTTTAATAATAACGAATTTAAAAAATGCCTTTCTTCAAGGAATGCATAAATCAATTTCACGCATTCTTTATATGTTACACAGGAAACATAGTTGGTACTGACAGATAAAATTTCAACTAATAATATTAATGAAATTGCATGTAAACAGATGCAATTAAGTTAAATAATGTTAATATTTTCCTTATAAAAGATCCCATTAACATGCCCAACCACAGTTCATCGAAAGTAAAAGTAGAAACAATAGTAATCAATTTAGGAAATAAAATTTAATATGCCACTGAATTCAAATACGGAGAGATTGCCCACAAATGTATAATATTTCAACTTACTCACCCAATAAAGGAGGTAGCCAGTTAACATTTGCTTCAGTATGAGAGTCAAGGAAGACGAGTACTGCTCCTGTTGCCTTCTTTGCACCAGCAAGCCTTGCTCTAATAAGCCCCATGCGCTCAGGGAGATGAATTACCTTTGCTTTAGGTAAGTTAGCAGCCAAGTAGTCATCCAAAGGTTTCTTCGTATGTACTAAAATTAGGAAAATAGCTCATATGATAAAAGAATCTATAAAAAAACAAAAAGACAAAATGGTACTACAGTGACCGCATCTTCTGGAACTAGTAGTATAAACAAATACTAAAATTGGGCTGCACGGTAAAGACCAAATTAAAAAAATCATCTCCGGCCTCACGGGAGAACATTTGAAGTGTGCATAAAAACGCTGTCTTACAAAAAGAAAGTCATAAGACCCAGCTCATGAGGAAATTCTCCTCTCTTTGTGTCAAGCACTTCTAGATGTGTCACCCGCTACCCTTTACCCCTTCCAACCAGGGCTATAAACCACGCCCTCTGCCACCCCTGCAAAGTAAAACCCCAACCAAGGTGAGGCAACCCTAAACTAAAACATTGTTCATAAATGCCTCTCCACTCTTGACACAACCCAGACCAAGATGACATAGTAAACCTATCAGCGTATGACCTCAGCCCCACAGAACGTAAAATGCTCTCCCTGACTCTCTTTTTCTCCTACCCCGAAGTCCGACAATTTCCGCCTCCTAGCAGAGACACAGTCATATGCTCGTTCCCTCAGACTGAAGTTAACAGTCAACACACCTACAGCCTCCTCCATGAACCCATCCACACCCATCAACTAAGCCAAGCTCCTTTCCCACTTCAAACTGCCATCCCAACACATACCCCCTACACTCCCTCCCCCCACATACCCCCTACACTTCCCCCCCTCCCACATCCCCTAGAACAATACATCTCTTATATTTCCAATGCTATCTCTCACCCAGACTTCCCAAATTCCATTGACCACCAAGACAACCTTTCCAGAGATGAAAGACATGCTATAGCCCAACTCAGGTCCAATAAAAATATTATCATTTTACCTGCAGACAAGAGCTCCACCTTGGCCATCCTTGATAGGAAGAAATACAACCAAGAAGCCCTCCACCAACTTTCAGATCAAACATACTACCACTCCCTTGACTCTAATCCCACAAAACTCTATGCCTCCAACATTTCCTCTTTCCCCCACACAGAGGGGTCACGGGAAGGACTATTGAAGAATTTTATCACCCTACTGGTGCCTCCCAATTCCCGCACCCCTAACTTCTACCTCCTTCCCAAAATTCTCAAAACCAGAAACCCAGGTGGCCCAATAGTCGCAAGTTTCGACTCACCGACTGAGCAAATCTCCACTCTCTTTCCTTTCCCTATGCCAACACCCCCACCTCAAATACCCTAGCCACCTTTCCTCTTCCCATCTCCCTATCCCCAGTGAGACACTTGTGTTAGTTATACTCTTTTGCCAAAGAAGGGCAGATGCCCAAAAGCTCCAAGTAAAAGCCTTCCTTTGTCGCCACGGATGTCCACAACACCAAGTAAGCAAGTGTCCACTGCCTCCATCCTATCCCTCTCAACCACTAGTTGCATATTTCTATGTGGATGAGTTCCCACTGGTGGAATTGTGGCACGCGAGTCTTTTGGGAAAGCACAGATTGTTTTTATTCATTCAAGTTCAAGTCCCAAGTTTGAATCTTGATGGAAAATAATTTTAAAAAGCAAATATAAAAATCTGTAGACCGATTTACGTGATTTTCTTATGAGGAAAAATTAGCCCATGAAAATTGGAATTTTAACAATTTTGGATTGTCATGTACCTCTCATATGTAGTAACTTATCCTGAAAATTTGAATTCTCTAGGTTGAACCAATTCAGAGATATCATCTGCACAGTCGGACAGATGGATGGACAGACAGACAAAGTTAATACATAATCGAATTGTAAAAAAAACCGCTAATAAAAACCAAACACAATATGACTCATTTTGATTGCAAACTTATTAAGCAGTACAATATGCACTGCAGAATAACTTCCTTGTATTATTGTTCTTTCTACTACATATTCATGTAAGAAAAAATCTTTTTACATTTTTAAAAGATGTGAATGGCATATTTATATTGTTCTTGGGAGCCAGATAGGGTATGTCTTTTAAAGCTCAACTGAAAAATCATGAAGGAGAAACGTACATCAGAAACGCATTCTAGACCAAAGGTTAATGTACATACCTGCCAAATGACATATTTAATTTCTTTCAAAAATTAGGTTTTAGACCACGACAGAGGAGCACTGAAACATTCAACTATGCAAAGATTTTATCAGAATACAGACTAAAAATTAAACTGGTTAATTATACCACTCTCCCTGGGCTAACTTCTTCAAGAAGAAACAAAATTCACAACAGAAATGCACAATATGGGGGTGAAGAGTATGACAAACCTTTTGAGCTATAGTCATCAACCAGTATGACTTCCTTGATCAGATGCTTTGGTGACCTAATCAGCACACTATAGACTGTACGTAGGAGCGTGCTTAGATGTTCATTGTGGAAAGGTACTATCACACTAACAGTTGGTAGGTTTCTTAGATATTTCTTTTTCTTGCACCTTGAAAGGAGAGTAATACAACCTTCTAAATTTTAAAAATTAAACACAAAGTAATAAACAAATTCGATTTCAATTTTAAAATATATACAATTTATTATGGAGATAGGATATCCTCTTAAATATTTTAATTTGATTTGAATAGTTAAAATAAATAATTATTGCAATGCATCCATTAAACATTCGTAAAACAATCATATGATTAATTACGTAGGTTTCATGTAATTATTTACATTAGTCTTGGAAAATTATATATAAATCTCACCCAACATGTCGTATATCCGGAAGAGACCGGTTGAGGGCTATTTTATCACTTAGGTACGCGTTAAAGCCATTCACTTTGTATAGCTCTGATTTCTTATCTTCTTCGTTACGCGAGAGATAGAACGCTACTCCATGCTCTCCTGGACCTGAAAAACAAAGTTTAGTTTAATTAAGCATTCAATTTTCATTCATTTTTGTACACTAATTTCATAGTTTCTCACCCTTTCTCTTTGATTCTTCTTCGATCAATTTGAAGTCATGCCAATCAATCTTGTTCACACTGTCAACGTCAATCGTCTTCAATATGAATAAAAATAAAAGATTATTCACTCCATGTTTCATCATAAGTGTTCATATTTTACCTATCCAATACGTACATTACTTGAGCCTTGATCTGCTACATTTACTTCTCCTAAATGAGGAAGGGGATTTATTTTCTCCAATGGTTTATCTAGTGAGAAATGTCTTCCTTTCCGTATCACTCGAAAGAGAGTAGCAGTCACTAGCATAGTGACACCGGCCAATAATATAAACTTGCACAAATGTCTTACGTTGCGTCGGAACATTTTGCAGATCGAATATAACTGCCGAAGCATTTGTCTACAATTTCAAGCAAGAATGAAACGATACCTCTCTTAGAAGTTAATAGCATTATTTTCTATAATAAAAGCTACTTGAACCCATATTCGCGCACCTGGTACAAAAAATACAATTTAATGGATAAAAAGTTCAAATGACATCACGAGTAGAGAAATTTACACTCAAGTAATGCCATCGAGTTTTTCGTCAAGAGACTTTATCATTCGGAATACGTGAGAGATAACCGCGATGTTGACAGGCGCATAAAATTTAGTGTCTATTTTGTCATCATGTGACTTAAGAATACGTTTTCGAAAACTTGGAGGGAGGCAAGTTACAAAATCGATGTTCGCCTCTAGATGGCAGTAACTACAGCATCCAAAGTTTTATGGGTTTTCTTTCGGCAAATAAAGTACCAGTTTAGACTGGCCCATTTGGAAGTATATATTTTAGTTCATTTATATATTTAATCCTTGTATGCGTATATCAAATAGCGCATCGCTTTACTTACGAAATTGAAGGAAACGTTTAGGTCTTGAGCATTACCTTTCCTCGATATACCAAAGCGATCAACGTTAGTAACCAATTACTAAATGCCCGTCGTGAACACTTGATTTTCACCGAATTCCTATAGCTTGTAATAACTATGTGCATTAAAAACTAAACAGCTCACCATTGCAACCCTGTATTCATTAGCTATATATATAATTAGCCTCATACCGTTGTCACAATTAATTCTATTCCAAATACCTTTATTAACAATATAATGTTGATCTCGGGCTTAACTTCTGCCAAACACACACCCTCTTTAAGTGTGGTGGATTCCATAAACATAGATGCTAAGTAAATACTGCCCATCCACAATGTAAACTGTTCCAACCAAATTAGAGCTTTATCGGGAATTCTACTGGACACTGAAGATACAGCAAACTAAAAAGGTTTTGGCATACAAATGAATACAAGGCTTACCAAAAAGTCAGGCCAGAATCAATGGCTTTTCCAAACAAAAATAACCAATTCTTAGCATCCTTTTTTCCTTCATTTCACTAATTTTCTTAACATCTACTTTCAATTGAAAAAGTTTACAATCTTATCCTACCCTCCAAGCACATTCCTTCGTCTTCACTTTTATCACCTCTTAAAAACACTAACCTGCTTGTTACATAGCGTGCTCATTAGTTCCAATTTTTCCACTGGGTGCTACTTAAATTATTCAGAAATCCACCTAAACCATGGAAGAATAATTATTATTCTTCCATGCCTAAACCTTGTTTGCCCACTTTGCTCAAAAAATATTACATCTATAATTGTGTAATGCAGTAAAAATTTCAGCTTAAGCATTTTACCCATACAGATTATCCTTCAAAGCTAAATGCAGGCTTTATTTCTGAAGACAAAATGCACCTTCATCTCAAAGTCGCCAAGTAACACTTATTGTTAGTAATTTATAAATCCTCACAAAACAAACCATGTCACTAAATGGATGTACATACTAACAATGTTTCCTTTTTTTAATATTCACTATAAAAATATATTTATCCTAACCTAAAATCAGTTCCTCATCTAGGCCAAGGTAGTAAATGCAAATACCAAGATCAAAAAATTCAACTGAAGCCAACTTGAGTACCGAGGATTAACCATGAATTTTGTGCAAGGTTATGTGCAACTGTCACAACTGCAAGTTGAAAGGTTTCGTCAAGTCCATGGCAGAATATTGGCCATTCTACTGATGGAAAATTTCAATGCCACAATCCTTCAGCCCACAACAGTCCCTCAAGAGCACTTCATAAGACCTGAGAATCTTTGGCAAAAAAGTAATCAAAAAAATTAAACAATATGTCAATTTAAATAATAGCAAGACGCTGGATATTGAAACTTCAATGTTAAAAATGTTTATACCTGATTTTTGCTAAAATACCACAATCTAATCTGTGGCCCACCAAATCATTTTTAATTTCCAATGTAGCCTGCCCAGTCATTCGCAACTGTGGCCTACTAGTTATTGACAATAATGACAAAGAAAAATCAATTTTTAAATTGGTTTACTTTTAAGTTTAAAACTATGAAGAAAAACATCTCTCTCCTGAAGATATTAAATGTGCAGTTTTAGACTTTTGGGCACTTACCATTTAGACACTGCCATTACCCAAAAATGGACAAAATCTGAATTGATTAAACCACAATGAAGCATAACTTCAAACTTAAGTAATAAAATCTGGTTTATGGAAATATACAATGATCAAAATTTACAAAAGATGCATTTAAAATGCATAACCAATTATCTTACATAGTTTTAGAAGACATAAAATGTTAGAACTAATGTGATACAGTTTCTGTACAAACAATTTAAAGGAATGTATTTTTACTTTACATAACTTACATTTTATGAGACCAAATGAACCATGCTAGAAGATTTCCAGATTGATTCTATTTTCTTTCACAACTTTTGAATGGATAAGTAAAATTTAGATAAAATGATTATAGCAAAAAGTATTGTACCAGACATATACCAAGTGAAAATCTATACGAATAATCCCTTATTTCCAAAGAAATTCCTCTTGCACAGACCGTGCAAAATAGTTTTGGTATGATAAAACAAAATTTTGGAATTAAACAGGGCCTTAAATTTAGAAATTTAAGCAATAATAATTTTCAAAGTTGACTCAGAAGAGTATAGCAATCAAATGGCAAAATTTAAGTATTTGAAGGACAAGTCAACCCCAATCTTTAAATTTATTGATAAAATTTTTAAGAGAAGCTGAGAAACAGGTAATATATTAGGATCCATTCATTTAAAATTTGTCTAAAGCTTACATATTATCTTCCCATAAATTTCTCAAAAAAATTCATACTCTAATATTGAGCAACATTGAAAAAACCCGAAAGATGCAAAATGTTCCTAAATTATATAGGCTGTTAAACATTCTCATTATGCATCTTTTAATCGATTTCTCTTTATTTATAAAAATGCCAAGTACAACCATCCTTCCATGTCAAAGTTCAAAATCAATAAATAACAGGAACTATAAATAATGTTGATGAGCAGCCTAAAATGTGAAAGTTCATGAAATCCCAAATGATAATTTAATTTAGGGTTGCACAAAATTCACACTTCCTTGGATTTACAATTTTAACATGTAGCCTAAATGAAGAAAATTGCACAATTTTGTCACCTCACTATTTCAAGGCTTGGTCAAAACGCAACAATTACAGTCTAAGCCATTTAAATTGTTTTGGATATTACAAAAAGGCAACAAAGATAAATAAAAATTATATACATTATGACAAAGTAAAACGAGTATACAATTCTAATTTGTTTCTATTTGGCCAAAACAAAATAAATCAACAATTTTGAGTTCAAAAATGAGATATTGTTAAATTTCAAACATTTAAAAAATAAGAAAATAGGCCATGCTCAATGTTAACAAATCAACAGCATCAGTCATGAGAATATCAGTGGGCTGCAAGTACCAAGAGGTAAAAATACCAAAAAGTTGAAGATACACTGGAAAACTATTAACTATTGCTTTTAGTGCTGAAAAATCAATAGAAAAACCTTTGAAAATTTACACGAATATTTAAAAAGGACACATAACAATGATTTTAAAATCTTTCACATTCCTAGCTTGTTTAACTGTGATAAAAATAATAAAAATGTTGATTCAACAAATGAAGTATAAAAGAAGGTAGGGTTCTTAACCAGAATTCAATATTGGAAAGAAACATCACCAAAAATACAACTTGGTAAAAAGATATTGGCAATAAACTATTGCAAATAATGTGGTGAGCTTATCAAAAATTAAAAAAAGAAAAGGTTCTGGACCACTTGGGAAAAGTTTCTTATAAAACTGCTTAAATTACTTATCACAGTTGTAGAACATTAGATGAAGAGGGACTGGATCCCAAATGACTACGTTGTATGTAAAAATGTACAAAAACAAATTCTATTTAGAGTTTGTTGTATGTGATGAACTTAGCGGAGACGATGGAATCAGAAGAGAGACACTGTGCCACCTAGAAGATAGAAGTTGTTGATGAACCAAATAAAAATATGAAACATCTCAAATCTTCCAAATTGCATTAACTTAATACTCACTTAGATGCCTTGTACTTGTCATACACTGCTTTTTGTGGATAGCTGGAGGCCTTGGAAAATGTATCATCAAGATGCATTAAACAACCTTTGAACTCTTCCAAACTATACCCAGTGATTAATTCTAGTTCATCGTTCCAAAGCTCCTCACCAAATGTGTGCCTTGCCAATGAAACAGAAGAACATGCTACCTCTGACGGAAGATATTTAAGGTACGGATCCCCTTCCAACAGTGTGAGTTCACACAAGTACTGAAAGAAAAGGTAGTTTACCAAGCACAATTATTGAACAACAAGCCAAAATTATTTAAGTAATGCAGCCAATAAGTAGAATTTCAACCAACCATTGCTAACGACGTAACGCTGTCAAGTGCTTGAGTTTCTACACAATATTTTTTTACAAAGCATAATGGTGTTGGCACAGATAAGTCAAATGAAAGAACTTTAAGAATTAAATTCTCCATTTTCAACACCTGAGCTTTGGTATAAGTGTCATCAGTCAGGTATACGAATTCCCCTAGTTCCGGGGGATAGATTTCTTCATACTTCCTGTAATATGATACCAGCAATGTAAAACATACCAATATAAATAATTATAAAGAAATAATTAGTTTTACTGACGCTGCAATAAACATCGCCGCAGTTCCAACCAACTGAAGATTAGCCTTCACTACCGACATATAGCTCAAGAATCTATCAATATAAGATACTGCTAAATAAAGTGTTTCGGGATCCATTTTGTACTCTTCGGTAACTTCAACAAGCCAGTCTACTAAAATAGACCTCATTGAAAACGTTATATCAGGCTGCTTCTTCATATATCCTGCTTTAGGTCGTCGATGAACCTGAAAATAAAAACTATTTAGTAACATGCGCAGGATTTCTTGTTGGTACCACATGATGCATACCTCAAGTTGTCGAAGATGTGAATATATTTCATGCTTATATTCTTCCATACCAAACACGGAGTCATTGTATTTCTTTCTTTGAACTGCATTATCAATAGACTTAACAGATTTATCGATACGCATTGGAGATTCTGAGCCTCCTTCTGACATAGATTGGTCAAGTTTTGATTGCACTGCATCGGCATCATCACTTTTCCGAATAACACAAGCAACTGGAATAGCACTTTTTACACTTAATCTAGGAGCTACCGTGTCTACTTTGGACGCCGGTTTCAACCCTGGTAAGAGGCTTGACACCGAATCTGATGCAGTCTTGACAGGTGCTTTACGCGCAGCATTGCTAGGCTTTGATTTGACACCACCATATTCATCGCCATAACTCTTAACCTGCATACGGAATTAGTAATATTACTACAAATTCAATCAACATGTTGCAAATAAAACCACATATGGCGTATATTTAGTTTAATTAAATCGTTAACATTCTAAAGCCTATGAAATCGAACTGACTTTTCTTACACACCTGTTTTACCTTTGGTAGAAGAATATTATCCTTTTGGATCGGGATATTTCCTAAAGCAGTCCTTTTAGATTCCTGAAATACATTTACAGTTTCCTTTTTGTGTCGACGGACCCCTCTGTTTTCTTGGTCTTCATGTATTTGAAATGAAGCCATTACTTCAGGTCGTTTAAAAACTAAATAATTACTTGGTTGATGCACTAAATCGAGACCAAGATTAAAACTGAGAGCAGTTAATGATGCTAAAAGTCGACCATTTGTTACTTAAACCTCTAAAATACTCGTGCGCTGTCTAAATAACGGCTAACGAGATCCTCGCCTACAACATCTATAGAAACGTTACAACGAGTTGAACCTCCGCTCCATTACAAATGAACCAATCATATTTCAAACGGGTATCACGTGATCAAATTCATGAGGAGCTTTTCAAAAAATATCATTACCTTTTTATGCTCATTATGTAACTTAATTAAATGATTAGTTTTCAATTAAATTTAAAAATAAAACTCTTAAACTATATTTTATTATTAAAAAGCTGCTACTATGTTGAATTTCTAAAACTCGCATTATGATCATTGACAAGGATTCCCGGTTTATTGGAAAAATTGAGTGAAGGATATTTAGATTTTTACCTAGAAATAATGACAGTTAATATAATATGAACATTCCTTTTCTTTAAATTGTTTTATATGCAAATAAGAATTATAAGAAATATTTCGTTGAATTAAGGTGTTCCACAATATAAATATTCACATTGGATGCGAAAGATATAAAATCATAAATCTTAATATTAGGGTTTTCATCTCTCATATTTAATGATAGTTTAATCGTGAATTCAAAAAAGTAATGGCTTTGTCGTACAAGTAAGATTTTTGTGTTGGAATTTTCAATTGTCATATTGGAAAATGCAATCATTAACCCTAACGTAATCCTTTGAAATTTCTTTTGTAGAACAATACACCCTGTGAAGTATTTACGTGATTTTCTGGTTAGTTACAAAATAATTTTATATTTGCAACTGTAATCATCTAACAATATACTACAGTTATGTCTGGCTTATTACTTAGGCTCACAATGTTCGTCCAGACGGAAGAGGTTTGCTGAAATTTCGACCGATGGCCCTAAATATTAATTCTATAAGTTCTTCAGATGGTTCTGCTCTAATAAAAATTGGAAACACGTCGGTTGTTTGTGGTATTAAAGCGGTAAGTTGCGAAGATCACGTTGCACTTGGTTACAATATATTAAGTATTTGCCGTGTTTGTATAGAACTATCTCTTTATTCATTTGTATTTTATGTCCAAAGGAACTGACTACTCCAAAGGCAGAAGAACCAGATCGTGGTTTTATTGTCCCTAATGTTGAACTTTCTCCGTTGAGTTCATCGAAATTTCGACCAGGACCACCTAGTGAGGAGGCACAAGTTGCTAGTCAATTTGTGTTTGATATAATATCGAATTCAAATTGTATAGATACGAGGTAAAATGTAATTATGTATGACATAGTCTCCGATGTAAAAGATATGCGAATGTAGTGAATCTTGTCCTTGAGCTTAACTTTCGTGATTTTCAATAAATTTTAATTAACTCAAAATATCTATGTAAATATTTAGAGTTTTTGTAGGTCATACATATATTTATTCTTTCAGGACTTTGTGCATTGTGCCTGACAAGCTTGCCTGGGTATTGTATTGCGATCTTGTCTGTGTCAACTATGATGGCAGTGTTCTGGATGCATGTGTTATAGCTCTGATGGCAGCATTAAAAACAGGTATAATGGTTATTTTATGAATATGTGTTTTCATTAAAATTTAAGAAGTGGACATTAATGGAATTATATTCCCTCAGTACATACATACATCATAAGTCTGACTTCTGGTAGGTTTTAGTCACTCCCCCCCAATCTGCGCTTTCCCGCAGTATCTCTCTGCATTGCTTTACTTTTCATTCGTTTGGTAACCTTCAGCAAATAATTATGCAAGAAATATATTCACATCTAAATCGTAATCCTATAAAATTTTTAAATCTTAAGGGATAAAATTCGCAATGCTGTAACCAGGATCACGAAAGTACTGCAAATACAAAGTACTTAATTTAACACATGCATAGACCCATCTTTAATAATAGAATGCCGTATTAAAGTTACCATTATTTCTACTTTCCAACTAGTTAGTTTTATAGTTTTATACAAGAGGATAGACAACATAAAATAATAACGTCACATCAGCAATTTAAAATAAATGTCATTTCAATTAAATACTTTTCTTATTTGTTGTAAATATTTTCTAAAGTTGTGAATAATCTTTGAATAATTTGATTCTTGGTTTTGTCACCCTATGTTTTTATATCCAGGAAGAAGGATAGATATAATATATACAAATGTGTGTATGTGACAAAATTCGCGTAAGTTTTCCACGCTTCGATAGATTCAAAGTTCAGTCTTAGTCGTCTACTTTATCCAAGGATCATCGCATAATCTTGTCATAACCATCCCCTTCTTTTAAACCATCCTAAGTCTGTATTCTCTTCCTTTCTCTTTTTTAGCATCCTCCAATCTATGACTCTACTTCTTTCTGTCAATGCATAACTTGTCTCATTCCTTTTTTTGCAGCTTTAATTCCTCCCAAATTTTTTCTTTGTCATTCAAATTTTGAATAAATTTTTATAAATTTTTCAAAACTTAAACTCTTCAAGAATAAGTGCCATCAATGTAGAAATGTATGCCCAAAATTTCAGGTTTCCACCTTTGGAGATATAAAAAAAAAAATTTAATGAACCCTTATCTAACCTGTATATTTGTCAAAACTCAGATCTAAAGAAAAACAAATGGCAGCAGTACATAAATCTACATTTCAACTTTCAGCTCTCTATTGTTCACGGTTTTGTCACAATTTCAACTTAAGCAATGCACACATGGGTAAACACCATAGTGAAAGTATAAGTGCATTTTTAAAAAACATGCTAAAATGTTCAACCTGTTGAAATATTCATCGTCCACTTTAAAATTCAACTTTGATTTTATTCTCTTAGGAAAATTTGTTTTGCTTTTCCTATTTACAGTAGACTCTCGATTATCTGGGATGAATTGGAAAAAATAATCCTGGTTAATCCACCTTCCATATAAAATGTACAAAAACTTTCGAAATTTTAGAAAAAATCGTGGTATGAACTTACTTTATTCGTTTAAAATAAGATAGCAAAGAAGTTTGCTTTTTCCCTTCATTCACCTTTCGGGGAATAGTGCTGCACAGATTTCTCAGCATGGCTGCTGTCTTGCTGTTGCTCCAAGTAATCAAGCCTAGTTTCAGCATGAGTTAAAGCAATGCTATGACTGATCCTTTGCTCTAGTTCAAGGATGGGGACCCTTTTCCACATGGCAGTCTGCATAAGTGATGGCAAATCCTTCGGGAGACCGTGTTGGAAGTTTAGTTTAGTTTAGTCCGCATTTATATATAGTTAAGGGCAGCTGAGGGAAAATGAAGTACTTATTTATATATATATATATAAGTACGAGGGGCATTCATAAAGTAATGCCTCCGCGCACTCGTCTCACGCAGGAGAAGTGGGGGAGAAACACAACCTGTCCCAGCTTGTTCGTTGTTCCTTTAGCTTCGGTTTGCCATTTGGCACATCTCTATATACACAGTGATTTGTGTTTTATTCTGTTCGAAATGGATACTTCTTTTTTAAGTGTGTCGAAGCGTATTAAACAGTGATCAGTTATCGAGTTTTTAACGCACGAAAATGAGACACCTATCCAAATTCACCGTCGATTATTGGCTGTTTATGGTGTAGACACTGGACACAAGCACTGTGCATCGTTGGATCAGAAAATCGAGGGAGAGTGGCAGAGATTTGGATGTGAACAACCAGCTGCGGAGTGGAAAGCCTGTAACCGCAACTCAAGATCCGAACAGGCAAAAAGTCGATGAGTTTATTCGAGAAAATCGACGAATTACTCAGAGAACCATAGCGGTAAATTTAAACATTAGTTTAGGAAGTGTTAGTGCCATTGTTATGGGTTTGGGGTACAACAAAGTGTGTGCTCGCTGGGTACCACGTCAGCTTACGTCCGAAATGAAGAAAGCGAGACTGCAAGCATGTCAACGGTTGCTTGCTCGCTACGAAAGGGAGGGTAATGACTTTCTGTTCAACATCGTGATGGGTGATGAGAGTTGGGTGCATCACTATGACCCGGAAATGAAAAACCAGTCACTCGAATATCGCCACCCCACTTCTCCCAGAGTTAGAAAATTCAAGACTCAAATCTTCTGCAGGAAAGTGCATGCTCACTGTTTTCTGGGATTGCAGAGGCATCATTCACCAGGAGTATATGGTCAAAGGTACGACAATCAATTCTGAGACTTACGTACAGACATTAAAAAAGTTGAAACAACGAATCAATCGCGTTCGTGGGGACAAAAAACCGATGATTCTGCAACACGACAACGCTAGACCCCACACCAGAGCTTTCACTTCATCATCGATACAGAGCATTGGTTTTGAAGTTCTCGAACACCCTGCCTACAGCCCTGATTTGGTGCCGTCGGACTTCTGGCTGTTTGCAGCTCTCAAGAGACATCTCAAGGGAATTCATTTCACCTGTGATGAAGAAGTTCACGCCTCTACGAGGAAATGGTTCCGAGAACAACATCAAGAGTTCTACAGCGATGCGTTCAAAAAACTTGTTCAGCGCTGGCGGCGTTGTATCGAGTTTGGGGGAGACTATGTAGAAAAATAATATATAGAATTAAAGTAGACACTCTGAGCTATCTTTTGGTTTTTGTTTCATTTCAATACCTTGTCAGGGAGCAGAGATTCAGACATGGAGGCATTACTTTCTGAACGCCCCTCGTACTTGCGGAAGAGGAAAGGTATATAACTAGGTGTTTCATTTCAATACCTTGTCTGGGAGCAGAGATTCAGACATGGAGGCATTACTTTCTGAACGCCCCTCGTACTTGAGGGAGAGGAAAGGTAAATGAGGATATTTAAGGCAACTAGGTGTTGAAGGAAACCCAGTGGGCACTTACCGGAAGGAGAGCCGCTAGGGTGTTGGATAGACACTTTTGTAGATGTTGTTGCTTTCAGGATGATCCCTTCATCAGCACAAGAGAGACAACTCAATATATATATATATACACACACACACACATATATACACACACACACACACACACACACACATATATATATATACACACACAACACACCTGAGGTTAAAAAGGAGGGCATAGAAGGCGAAAATGCGGGACAAATCCAGACAAGTACTGCGGGTCACATGCAACCAATAAATTTTTCCCTTCCTTTAATTGATATCATGGCATTTCACGACTATTGTAAACAGTTGATTAACGCAGGATTAACACAATAGCCAACTGTAAAATTATTTTTTTACAATTATTTGGCTTTTAACCTATCTCCAGTTAATTGTAAGTTGGGCTTTAGTACAGACATGTCAAACTGGCACTCATAGTTTTGCATTACTTTATTTTATTTTTATGAAAAGAAGACGATATTTTGGCATTCTTAGTAAGGCCCAACACAACGCGTTTTCTAAAGTGTTACTTTTAATGACATAAAATGACGTCCAATCTTCTAGATAAAATTAGATTTTACCAAATCTAGCCATCGTTAAACAATTGTAAGTACTATGCGGCCCTTCTATAACATCCATCGCTTTAATGTGACCCTGACGCCTCTTCGAGTTTGGCATGCCTGGTTTTGTATAACAAAACCTTCAGAATACGAAGTAATTCTGTACTAAATCCGTAATTTTTTTCGGGAAAAGCAAAGCGAAGGATAAAAACCTATACATGGTGTCGTAGAACAAATTAAAACAAAAATTCAATTTATATTAATTTTTATTAGAAATTAAGAAAAATATACAATTAAATTTTGCTTTATGGTTGTTATTTTTTAACATTTTGTCCTTTTCCCTGTCATCATCGGCACTTTTTTCTCTAAATATGGCAATTTTGATGTTGAAGGTACAAGTACCTTATATTCTACATATTTTTCTGATGAACTTATTTTTTCAGTAGGCCTTCGTTTTTAAGAAGATAGTAAATAAATTCTTTGCAAGAAATCTCCTTCATATTGTATTGGGTAGGAATTATACCCTTCACTGATTGCACAGGCATTCATTCCTCTCCATTGTCCACTGAGCACTTACGAAAGAGAAGAATTTCCGAATTTGAGTTGTGCCCTTGGATGCTGAAGAAAAGCTCACATATTTTGAGTAGCTCTGAAAAATAGTTTGTACTCTTACAGCTCCTAAAGAATAAGCTCCACTGTTGATAAATGGGTTCATAAAAGAAACTTTCTTCTTGCTTTTCATTGAATAACTTAAGAATGAAATACCAGTCTGTTAATTTATTATCACCAATTATTACATATTTTTCCTTACGTCAGAAAAGGCAATAATTCGTCAAAATTTTTATTTGGTGCCCTTCTTAAAAATCATCCAGCAAAAACACTGAAATTCCTCAAATGGTTTTATCCACTTCCAAATAATGAATGCATTCTTGTTACACTAGTAGCGTTTCCTCGAGGAAACGCATTTTTTGTCCAAACCCTCGCTTGTATATTTTTCATGAGTTCTCTTACACATAACGGCACAAAATTTTCTCTTTGTCGCGCTTCCAAAGACGTAAGCGAGGCTTGCAGAAAGTTCCCAATTTCTAATACAGAGTTATTTTATCTTTCCATGGCCTCAATTTTGTTCTGGAAGACAAAAGATGGTGAGAGTATAAACCAGAGATACATTTATGAAAATTCGTTTTCAAAAAAGTTTTTTATAATAGTTGGGGCCTATTAACAGATTGAAAATATTCCTTCAATGCAGGAAATAACCTCAAAAGTTTTTGTAGTGCTGGTAATAAACTAAGCCACCTGGTTTTAGTTGAGGATAACAACTTTTGATAATTGATATCTACATATTCACAAATATCTTTCAAAGCCTCCGTCCGAACGGTGTAAACAGAGAAATAATTGAATATTTTCAGAACGAGATTCTTCGTCAACTTTCAACACATCTGCACCATGCTGAATGCAGATGTGTAGAATATGTGCAGGGAATCCTATGTCCACGATGTTCCTTTTTAGTTTTCCATTTCAAGAATTAGAAAACAATTCTGATCCCACTTCCATACACGCCTCCAAAATTAACATTGGCATTGTCACCTGTAAATGCAACACGTTTTGAAGAGAGATAATATTTTTCTAGTGTTTCCAATAAATAAGATGAAATGGTATCGGCAGTTTCATATGGAGTGGTTTCTAGTTCAAGAACTTTTGTTTTGATTCCATCCGCTTTCCAATCAAAATACTTTACAAGTATTTTGATTTTGAGTAAGACACGGAAGGGAACCATAAACGCACTTTCCGGAAAGAAAACCCGGACAAATTACCAAATTTTAAAATGCCGGCCAGACAGAGGACGGAAGGAGAAAAAGCCAGACATTTCCGGCTTTATATATATATATATATATATATATAGTTGAAATTGATTCTATGTTTACCAAAGCAATTACCATATTATTTTCAGTGGCTTTACCAGTAGTGGAGTATGATATAGAAAATGGCACAACTACAGTAAAAAATGTAAGGATACCATTAAAATTAAACTCAACCCCAATATCAACAACTCATGCAATTTTTGACGAGTGAGTATTTAAATCTTTGCATTTTTGTTAAACTTATCAATTTTATTCTTTAAAGAATATATAACTTCCTTTATTTTTAATAAAGTAATTTAAAAATTTTTATTTGTAAACTACCTCTCTTCCCATTAAACCTACCCATTGGTTCTCCTCCTGTTTCCTTATCTAATCATCAGTTGTTTAATAAAACGTTATCAAACTTAATGCTGCTGTAGTTATCTTGCGTTTTGAATAGAAACATAAACAGATATTCTCTCAATTGTGGAAACTGTGAATGAAATTTGTTAACTTTACAGTGACATCCTCTTAGCTGATCCAACTGGTGAAGAGGAAGACTTGGCATCAGGTTCCATTACAGTTGTAGTTGTGGATGGGAAATTATGTTCCATTTATAAACCAGGTATTGTAAATTTAAAGTCATAAATTGATTGCTCTTCAAGGTCAATTCCATGAATTTTCAATGTTTACCAAGAAATAAAAAAATAATGTGTGTGAAACATTGGCAACTTCGTCTCTTGAAGATATGTGAGACTGGAATGAGAGTAAGGACAAGTGGGGAAATGAGGGGTTATTTTTCATTATTTGCAAATATCAACATATATTTTTTTAAACATATCTCAAATTTTCCTGCGGTAGAACTGTGGGCTTTATACTAGTTGCAATAAAAACTAATTCACTTCAGTTATTATCATTTAAGATATCTCTGAGTGATATCCATGCACATTTTTTCACGGAGAAATTTTGCAAAATCTCAAAAAACTACCAATGATAAAAGTGGTTCCTGCATTTTTAGCTTAAAAATTCAGTCCTTTTTTTCACAGCTTTGTTTAATTTCTTTCAATGTGCATGAGTAGGGGATCGATTAAGCTTCATCAGGCAGAAGGATTGCACAGTGTCCAAAATGTTAACTTTCTTTTGTGAAGATGTGGTTCTCTCAGAGCTAGTTGATCACAAATTTTCCATGCTGCAAAATCATTGATTTAACTGAAACAAAATCAAGATAAAGATTTAACAAGCTGATTGTAAGATTTTTTCCAAGATGAAAAAAAAAACCTTTCAAGTCAATGCAGTCATTAAAAAAAATGTTTTTAAGGGCAAATACCGTATATACTCGTGTATATGCCGACTCCATGTATAGTACGACCCCTGATTTTTTGCTGAACAAACCTGATTTTTTCATATATCTCGTTTATAGTACGACCCCAGCTTTCCACCAGGGTCGATATATTTTGTTTCGATAGCTCGATGGTTACGAGCGAGATATATCGAACGACCTTGATTTTCCACACCACCATACAATAAACCATAAATGTCGTAAATAGTATTTCTTGCGAGTACACTAAAATTCGGATAAGTTAAGTATCTTACTTCTAAAACATTTAATAAAAAGTGATATGAATCATGATTGCACAAGATGAAATAAAATCGTTTTCAATTCTAGTGCTTCTGGATTACGTTCCGCGTACGTAATCCATCTACTTAATAGGTAGGGATAACAGATAAAAAGAAATTACTTTGTAATATTCCACAGTCTTTATTGTTTCTTCAATCACACACCGACCGGTTTCCACTACAAAATCATTCTAATGGTGTTACTAACTGACGTAACACCTTTAGAATGACTTTGTGGTGGAAACCGATCGGTGTGTAATTGAAGAAACAATAAAGACTTGAATATTACAAAGTAATTTCTTTTTTCCAAGATGTCGAAATTCCATAAAGTTACGCCGTCTACGATACTTTTAGTCCAACTCGTTCCAATCCATCCCTTGTAAAAAGACACAAACAAAGATGTACATACATAAAATTCAAGAAAGGAAGTGCCCGTAAATCTTCACTTATATCAAGTATTTGTGAATTTGAAGCTGTAAAAAGATTCTACTCTTCACGAAGCAACATAACAATGATAAAGGACCTCACTGTTAAGGTTATCCTACCATTAGAATGCGTGCGGGTGGCATAACTTCACCGAAAATGCCCGTGAAGATACATGAATTTTAATTCCTCAAATGCATTACTCGTGTATAGTACGATCCCCAATTTTTGCAATAAAAATTTGGTCGTAAAAACTCGTACTATACACGAGTATATACGGTAATTCTTTTTTGTTGTTCATCAGATTAGATTGCATTAATACAGCAATTCTCAAACTTTATGCACCTGCAACCCCCTCTCATGGCGGCCGAACTTGTCTATAGCAGTGACCTTATCACGACTCCTTCAATCCCATTCATCTACCAATAAATATAAAATGTGATTGAAATATTTACAGAAAATCAGGATTTTTAAACATTAATAATGCAATAAAATTATACAATGAAAAGAACGAGAAGTAAAACATTGAAACTTTTTACATATAAACGTTCCACCTTCGCAACGCCCCTGAAATTTTTTCACAACCCACAGTTTGAGAACCGCTGCATTAATGGATAGTAAAGGCAAAAATTTTATAATTGACTCTGAACGATGATTAAATATTGATCGTCAGCTTAAAAACAAAGACTTTTGCATCTCAATAAAACATTCTCGAGAGACTAAATCAATTAAGAAGACTAAGATAGGAATCCTATACATGTCAGGGAACTACAGTCATAGTAAAAAAATTAAACAGGAAGCAAAAATGAAGCATTAAAAAAACGGATTAACCTTCGAAAATTAAGAATCAATGAATTTTGTAGATGCTGCAGTTTCATAATATTTTCATTATAATTATACATATAATAAGACTGCAAAGTATTAATAAATTTGATGTCTTATTGTGAATTTTTTAATCAAGATATCTCTGCCTTGTTTTTTTTCCTTAACACAATCTTTTCTTTTCTATAAATCTAATAATTACTCTGGGCAGTTATCACTTTTGAAAAAGGCATTATCAATATTAAGGTATTCAGGCGTATGAATGTATTTGATTTTTTATTTGGTAAAATCATTTGAGTATTTTTTTATCTTTCATGATTAAAATTTTATTAAATAATTTATTCCCTATTCATCCAAAAGAGGTGGTTATGGAGAAAAATTGAATATCATTCTCTTAGAAAACAAAAGGGCCACAATTATGTTGCTGGCCATTAATGATATTTGATTGTTATTAAAAATTAGCTTTATGGTACATATTACTATGTTTTTACTTGTTATTTTAAAACAGCAATTGAGGAATTATTATATCATTGTCAAATCTGGTTTTCATAACATTTGTGCAATTTTTTTATAGGTGGGAGTCCACTTACAGAAAGCCACCTTGATGGGTGTGTGGACAGAGCAAAAAAGCGAGTTCCTCTGATCCTTGATTTGATCAAAACTTCACTGCAATCCCCATCATGATATGGGCACCTTTTTGTATCAAAAAAATCTTTTTACCTTGTAAATAAATGCCATCAGAGAATTGTTTTTAATAAATGTGCATTTTTACTTGAATAAAATTTTGACTCATTTTGCAACTCTTCTATAGAAATTTATTGAATCTCCATAAATAAATTTTTGTGGTTCAAATCAACGTTTAGCCATTCAGACACCAGCTGTTGTAAACCTTGGCCTTATATGTATCAAATGACGGCATATGCAGAAAATCAAAAGTAAAAATACTTCCCATATTTTGTCTACAGTAGTAATGTTTTTCAGCTCTGCATATCTTTTGAAAGAAATACATATCATGGTATGCGACGAATGGTACATCCCAAAATGGGTTTACAAAATATGCTTACATTATTGGCATATCTTTGTTTCCAGGCCAAAAAAGCAGCTGATATATGGATAGCACTGTATTAAAAAAATGACAGTCATTATCTTGTTTGACTAAACATCAACAAGGTGAGGAGCACTTTGGCAGTGGTAGTAGTAGGTTTTGGCAATCTTGATGAGAGAGAGAGCAAACATGTTGAAATTCATATGTATTATGAAAATGAGTTATAAGAAATAAAAGGCATCCTACAATGGTGCTGCCTTTCCTTTTCAAGTTCTCGAAAACCATTCACATCTAAAAAAAATTACGCAGCCAACAACTTTGTACAAAACCAATGGTGCAAAAATTCTCTCATCAGAAGACTTGTGATTTTTTATTTTTTACTGACATTTTGATATTTATTATTACTGTTCGAGTCTCCCGTATCCCATCCCCCATACACCTGATTAAATCAAATTTTTATACAAGTGAAAAACAATTCAACACTTGATGACAGTACATTCACTGGGAGTATAATATGGGACTAAGGATTCAATGGTTTCCAAATGGTTAAAATAAATTTCAAATCACTGTGTTTTATTTCAAGTTAATTGTCCCATAACTTGACCAACCAAATAAAGCATAAGCTGGAAACATTTAACCATCTCCACCCCATGCCTCGAATTTTTAAAAATCTATGTCCATCTTTTACCAAGATATGGGAGGTACCACATCATCAGTGTATGAAAAAAACAATATCTGCACACAGCCTACCAAGGTTTGAAATGCACGGTTATTAAGCCTCTTGTCGAAGGCCAATCGACCGGCATGCTTTTTAAGTCTCCTGTTCAAGCTAATTGGAGCATCAAATCACCGCTCCTTTAATGCACTTGGTGAGCACTGACAATGAAATGGCAATTAGGCACGTCCTTTTGCACCATTCAACAACAACTCTAAAAAAAAGAGCAAACAATTCACAAAATGGAGGCAAAATCCGCATGCCTCCACCATTTCTGTGCCACCATTAAGAGACCCACAGCCTGCTCCACGAGCTGCCGTAATGCCTCAGAACTCAGCAAGAGGTCACTGTTAACTGAAGACTATCTGGCACAAGCTTCATTGTTTAGGGTCTACTGAGGTCACAGCAGTCACTGTTGATGGAGTGTTGCTCGGCCGTCTTCGGTGTTTGGCAGCTGCCACAGCTGGTTTCCCTGTACCGACCTGCTGATGCTGCTGGGCTCTGCATTGCAGTTGCTCAGACTGTTTTAGCAGAGCCATCTGCAGTTGATGCTGAGGATTTATAGGTAGCGCCACAGAAGGACTTATCGCACCACTAGGAGATCCTCCTGGCACACCACCAGACGAAGGCCCTGCTGAAATATCAAACCGTTATTTATTTACCAATTCTTACTAAAATCTAAGACATACAGAGAAATACAGCTGCAATCTATTTGGTTATTTTTTAATAACAGTACATAAAGAAACTGCTAAAATAAATAAGAACTGATGCTATAAGAACAATAAAAAGTCACAAAAACTTATGCATCACATGAATAAAAAAATCTGATGTGGCCAACACATGACTTTCTCCATATTTGGGGTATACATATCTAAATTAATATAAATAGCATTATAAGGCAAAATTATTATTTCATATCGTAAAAGAATAGTCGTCCTTATTGCCGTAAATTATACTTTGAATATGTTTACAGAATTCACCGTTACATGGTGGTGGCACTGTATACTGGAAATTATGAAAAAGTTAAATATCTCCGAAATGGATGGTTCTATGAAAATTTGTTTCAAACAGAACTTGGAAGAAATATTATTCTCTACAGTTTTGATCCTCACGAAGATGACCAATTACGACGTTTTTAAGGAGATATTTGATGAAAACCGATTATTTATAAATAATTCCTAAACAATAACTGCTATGGAAAATTGTTTCAAATGAAAGTTGTAGGAAATTACATTCTCTATAACCTTTATATAGAATTGTATATACAATAATGATGTTTCAATGGAGAAATACTGCAAAAACCGAATCGGGTTTCAAATAAACCTCAATTTCCGGTTAACCGGTATTAACCAAAACTAATCAGTTCCTTGTGCTCATGCTAAAGTGTTATATATAAAATTTGGTATTAATATGACAAGTACTTTTTGAGTTACAGCGATTTTTTTCGTGATCACAATACTTTCCCTAAACTACGTTTGGAGAAAGTAATTAGCAGCTCCAAATTTGTTAGACATAGTTAACATACTTTTTATATCAAATGCTTTCTTATTCAGATGTTATAATGAACCTCTTGGAAAAATTTCTACAAAAGAGTATTGACTATCCAAACAAAATAGGGGCAGATCTAATTTGCATTACCGTATTTTATGGCATATAAGACACACAGCACAAACAACAGCCCATTGAGAAAATACCTTGATTTTTAAATTTTACTAAATTCATCCCTCAATTATCTTGGTTAAACAAAGATTTAAAAATTTTAATAAATATATAGGTACATACCACAGTTCAGCTCTAATTCAAAATAGCAATATAAACAAAAAATGCAATGCTTTATGTAACTAATAGCAAATATTACAAATTAAATAGCAATTATATCCTTATTATTATATGCACCACTCCTGAGGTTTATGTCACTTCAGTTTATGTGATTCCATATTATGACAACGGATAGAGTTTGCACGACTCGTTTTGATTTATGTGAAGCCCTAAGACTCGTCCAGATCCTTCAAAATATTAGTGATCCCTTGCACGATGGCATCAAAAAGGTCAAAATTAAATTCAGGTGATAATAGTGAATTGAAAACAAGGGAAGTGATTACTTGAAAAGTTAAATTAGATGTAATTCAAAGATCGGAAAGTGGTGAAGGTCCTAGCTACATCGGTCATGCATTGGGGCTTAGGAAATCCACAATAAGGACAATTTTAAAGAACAAAGTTGAACTGAAGAAGGTGTCTAAGTCTGAAGCATTTGGTGCTTCAGTAAGTGGCCCTCAAATTTTTAGTAGCAGTCATAGAAGTGAGCATATGATTCATATATAACATTTTTTATCTCTTGGTGCAATGAACATACACGAGGTAGAGATCAGACTGGTGTTACTGCTGCAGTTATTACAGAAAAGGCCTTGATGATTTAAGAAAAATTGAAAATGAAGTATCCTGTCAGCTCATCAGATAAGGGTTTCTATGCAAGCAAAGGTTGGTTTTACAAGTTCCTAGAAAGAAATAGGTTGCGAGACTGGGTTATTTTGGAAGAGGAAGAAAAATCTGCTCCAGGATTCAAGGCTTCTAAGGACAAACTTACTCTGTTGATTGGGGCTAATGCTACTGGAAATCACAGGTTGAAGCCCTTATTAGTTTATCATGCAGAAAATCCAAGGGCATTAACGCTAGAACGGCAGACGCGGTCATTTTGACCGCTGGGCTTTGCATTTTATCTCGATGTGTTCTTGTTTTTTCTCCGATCTCTTTCCCTTTTGCTGACTTTTATTAAATTAATGTCAAGCACAATTCAGCTGTATTTTACGCTGATCCCTGTAATATTTTTTTATTTACAAGCCAATCTACCTTACCTGGCAGCAGCGGACATTTTGACCGCTGCGTGTTTTTCCTCACCCACCTTTAGATTATTACAGCGGATCTTCATTTGTCTCTCATTTTGTGTCATCGGCAGTTATGTTCGTCGTACCTACATTGTATATGACTTATTATCTGATTCCACACTAATGATGCTGACGAATAGGGTTGCCCAGAAGCACTGACTTTTGTTACAATGTATGATGGTTTACTCTTCGACCCAAATGATATCCCTGCTAACACATCATTGTTGATTCCAACGTGCTTAGGTCTTAGTTTTTCTTTGACATTCAATGGTGAAGCATGTCACACTCAGCTCTCTCACATAAAGAAATTATAAGATATCTCCAGGATGTACCCGAGGATGAATCTAAGGGAGAATCGGTGGAACTAGAAAGTGACGAAGAATGTCAAAAACTGATCAAAGACAGCAGTAGCGAGAGTGAAACATCCCTGGATAATGATGACATCGATTTGTCCCCCGTACATTTGCGCAAGAAAGATCTTTTGGATAAAGGTAAGATATAAATTCGTTTATTTATAGTTATCATTGACTATTTCTGCAATTTTGTTGCTCAATATTCGTGGATAAATGTAGTGTAGGATAGTGTGGATAGTAATTGTAGTGTTGAATAATCTGAAACATGATTCACAGGTAGAAAGCATTCATATACCAATGAAGACTAAGGACAGTGCATCAGCAACCGACATGCAGAGAGTAAAAATGCTTCCGTCCACGGTGAATACTTCACTATGTCATCGGGTAATAAAACTAGAATTATTATCGAGAAACACAATTTTGTATATGAATCCTTTTATTACTCTAAAGGTCCGAAGAGTGTCAACCATCGATGCCAGAAGAGGGAAACAAAAACTTCAAAAGATGCCAGACGGTGACGGATACTACTGCTACCAGGGGTGAAGAAGATACCTCCATGTCTGGAAGGAATTTATTTTCGCAAGATGGAACATCCTGGAAAATTGCTGAAGCGTGCAATAAAAACACTGGGCGAGCAGAGAAAAAGCAATATTCTTCGAGAAATTATGGACCAACTCCTCACACGAAATGAAATATATTAGTATACTCACCGGTTAGTGCTCTGCGACTCCTTATTGATAATTCCATGATCGCGCACATAAAGAAATGTACTGAAGCTGAGGCAAAAAGGCAAACAAATAACCAATCGTGGTCAGTTTCTTTGGAAGAAACTGATGCATTTATCGCACTATTGATTGCTCGAAGGGTTTTGGGTGGTAAGAAACAATCAGTCGATAGCCTATGGTTGAAGACATGGGGCCTGCATTTCTTTCAAAACACTATGTCTTGTGATAAATTCAAAGAAATCCTAAGATTTATTAGATTTGACTTGAAATCTTCAACACTGGAAAGATTAAAAACCAATAAATTCACTTTGGTATCTGAAATTTGAAATAAATTTATTGAAAATAGTATTTCATGCTACAGACCTGGGCAGAATATAACATGCGATGAACAGTTGTTCCCAACTAAGTGCCGGTGTCCCTTCATTCAATTCATGGCTAATAAGCCAGATAAATTTGGCATAAAATTTTGGCTGGCAGTGGATGTAAGATCTAAATACATGCTCAATGGATTTCCATACCTTGGAAAAGACAAAAATCGTACTCCTGGTGAGAGGCTACCTGAGAACATTGTCATGCGTCTACTAGGACCATTCTTGGACAAAGGAAGAAATGTGACGACAACTTCTTTACTTCCTTGAAGCTTGGAGAAAGGCTGAAAGCAAGAAATACGACTCTCCTTGGAACAGTAAATAGAATAAGGAAAGAATTGCCTAATATTGCTAGAAACTCAAAGGATACTTTGTACAGCACCATGGTACTCCAATGTCATTTGGGAACGCTGACAATTTACGAAGGAAAGTGAAATAAAAACGTGCTAATATTTAGTACTATGCACCCAACTGTAAATGTAAATGAAACAAAAAAAAGACTACCAGAAACTGTCGAATACTACAACTCTACAAAGTATGGCGTTGATGTTGTCGATCAGATGGACCGATTTTATTCAACAAAGGTTTCCTCCCGTCGCTGGCCCATGCAAGTATTTTACAATATTCTTGATCTGGCATTGATAAATTCATGGATTTTATTCAAAGAAGTGACAGGGAATAAAATTAGTCAAAGGAAATTTATCCTCCAAGTTGCAGAAGACCTTCGGAAAGAATACGTGAATTCACGTCAAGTGAAAGTCCTATTAACCAAGAAATCGCTGAAGATGTGCAACTTACAATAAGACGTCAGTGCCAAATATGAGTTTCTTGCAAAAGAAATAAAACTACAAATGTGTGTTTAATTTGCAAAAAGGTTGTTTGCAGAAAATTGTAAAGAAGTGCATATGTAAAAATTGCATGAAGTAAATTAATTCTTTTTCAAAGGAGCAAAATAAGATATCTTATAATACAGTTCATAAAATACATGTTTAGAATATTAATTAAGTTGGCTTGAATCATTGTGTAAATTTTCCCGCTTAAAAACTACGGAGAAATAACAAGTGGTCAAAATGACCGCCTCCGCCGTACACAGGGCATTGTCCGGTCCCGCCGTTCTAGTGTTAAAGGGGCGTTTAAAGTGTCTCTTACCTGTAATTTGGAAGGTAAATCAGAAGGCATGGGCCACCCTAAGTCTCTTTAACAATTGGTTCTGCCAACATTTTATACCAGCTGTTAAAGAATTAAACGGCTAATAATCTCGACAATAAGGCTTTACTAATTGTATATAATGCTCCTGGTCATCCTGAGCAGATTGCAGAGTTATATGATAACATCCAGGACATATTTTTGCCCAAAAACACAGCGGCCTTGTTGCAACCTATGGACCAAGGGATCATAGCTTCTTTCAAAGCTTACTATCTGAGAAGCACATTCTGGAAGCTCATCAAAGCCAGAGGTGGAGAAGACAAACCAACTGTTAAGGAATTTTGGAAGGCCTATAACATCAAGAATGAAATAATAACAACTATTTATGAAAATAGTTCTAAAGGAGGTATTTGAAGAAATAATCTGATGTGTCCAACACATGACTTTCTCCATATTTGGGGAATAAATATTTAAGTTATTATGGATAGCATTATGAGGCAAAATTATTATTTCGTATCGTAAAAGAATACAGTGGTTCTTATTGTCGTAAATTATGTATATTTTGAATATGTTTACAGAATTCACCTTTACATGGTTGTGGCACTGTATACTGGTATTAAGATAAAGCAAAATATCTCCGAAATGGATGGTTCTACAAAAATTTGTTTCGAACAAAACTTGGAAGAAATATTATTCTCTACAACTTTGGTCCTCACGAAGATGACCAATTACAACGTTTTTAAGGAGATATTTGACGAAAACCGAAAAAATCGATTATTTAAAAATAATTCCTAAACAATAACTGCTATGGAAAATTGTTTCAAATGAAAGTTGTAGGAAATTACATTCTCTATAACCTTCGTATAGAATTGTATATACAATAATGATGTTTTAACGGAGAAATATCGCAAAAACCGAATCGGGTTTCGAATAAACCTCGACTTCTGGTTAACCATTATTGTCCAAAAACTAATAAATTCTTTGTGCTCAGCTAAAGTCTTATATTTGAAATTTGGTATTAATATGGCAAGTACTTTCTGAGTTAGAACGCCCACAAACACACACACACACAGACATCATTCCCAAAATAGTCTAAACGTGTTCTAGGGACCTCAAAACGTGTATTTCCGTTGAAATCTCGAAATCGATTTTTTTCATGATCACAATACTTTCCCATTACTTCGTCTGGATAAAGTAAAAACAGAAAAACGACTAGAATAAACATCCACTTCCGGTGGACCAGTTTCAGCCAAAACCTTTTCAAATCTTTATTTGCTAATAAAAGTCTTAAATATAAAGTTTTGTGCTGAATTAATATTTAATTTTAGAGTTAGAGCGACCACAAAATTTCTATCGCATATACACAGACATCAAGAAAATAGTCAAAATGTGTTCTAGGAACCTCAAAATGTGTATTTCCATTGAAATCCCTAAATCAATTTTTACTTTCTCCATATATGTAGTAGGTATAGAGAAAGTATTGTTTTCATGAAAAAATCGACTTCGAGATTTCAACAGAAATACATGTTTTGAGGTTCCTAGAACACGTTTAGACTATTTTCGGAATGATATACCGTATTCACCCGAATCCAAGACGACCCTGAATCTAAGACGACCCCCCATTTTTATGATTCCAAAAGAGAAAAAAGCTCAAATTGACCTTCATGACTACAAAAATTATAAATCTTGTGAAATATTTATTTTCTCTTATACTTTTCTTGAATGTCATTGTCTTTTAACATTTTAAAATCATAAGATCACATCAAAAATAGAACCATTCAGGTTTTCAAACAAATTAAATGGTAGCATTCATTTTAAGATAACATTAAAAATAAAGTAAATTAGTCATCATCACTGTCTATGCAACCTTCACTATTTTCCTCATGCTCACTATCTTTATCACTCTCAACTTCATCATCAGTCTCCCACAAAACATCATCCTCACTCCCATCCATGGCATTAGATAAGCAGCATTTCTTAAATCCTTTCACTATTACTTTTGCATTTATTTGTTGCCACGATGCCTTGATCCATTGGCAGAGCATTGCAACTTCAGGTTTCTTAAGATTTCCTTTTGGTGTTAAAGTGTGAGTTCCACTCTGTAACCACTCAGAATACAAAACCTTTAAATTATTTTTAAAACACTTATTGACAGCAACATCTAAAACTTGAAGTTGCGATGTCATTCCTCCAGGTATTACAATAAGATCAATATTCATCGCACTCATTATGTTTTTAATTTCAGGAGATAAGTGTCCTTGAATGCATCCAGTGAAAGCATTGCTCTTTGTTTTAGTAAAGCTCCTGGCCGTCTATTCCACACCACATGTAACCAATCTCTCATTAGTTCTTTAGTCATCCACCCCTTTTCTTGACACCTATTATTCCACTTGGCAAATGTTTCTTAGGCATTGTTTTCCGCTTCAGAATCACATATGGTGGTAATTTAGTCCCATCTGCTAAAACCGCCAACATTACCGTGACTCGCATTTTTTCGTTGCCTGTAGTTTTAATTAGGTCGGATTTCGCACCTTTTTCATTCACAGTATAATTAGATGGCATGTAGAAGAAAACCGGAGTTTCATCGGCATTTCCTATTTGGCTCAAAAGGTAATTATTGGTTTTTCTAAGTCCAATTACGTATTTCTGGTAAGCGAGAAGTTTTTCAACATAGTCTTCTGACAATTTCTGACACAGCGAAGTTCGTCGCCGTAAAGAAAAATTATTTCGTCGCATCATTCTCACGCACCAACTTCTGCTGGCCTTGAATTCTTGTAATGATATATTAAGTCCTCTAGTAATTTCATTAGCTTTTAGTATAATACTTTCAGTCGAAACAGGCATACCGTTCTTCCTCATGGTGCGCACAAACTTGACTACTTCTTCAATGCCATGAAATCGGCCTAATTTTGGACCACTGAGCGACTTCCTTGTGGCTTTGGCTTTTTCTAGTTCCTGTTTTGAGAGTTTCCATCGACGCACATTTGCCTCAGATACACCGAACTTTCTACTCGCATCACAGTTATTAGTTTTTTCGGCGTAATTTATCACGATCAGCTTAAAATTTGTATCTTAGCTCCGGATAATTCCTTTGTTAACTTTCCCTTTGCACCCGTGCCACGTACTTCAACATGATCTGTCATTTTAACTTAAGGGTTGTGCATTTAAATCAAGAATGCACAACTCAAATTACTGTCACACTTAGTGAATCGCGGTGCGTCGTTTGAAAGAGGAATCCCAATGATTTCTGCTCTCATTTGCTTTGCCATTACGTGCAAGATGAAAGTACGTCGTCTGTGTTATGATCGTCGACGATGATTATTAGTCTAAATAATTATTATTCCCGTCATGTTTTTCTTATTGTTATTACTATTTGTTTATTTCACTTCTTTTGTACGTACTTGAATTTGCTGTTGTGAATTGTTTACTCTAATATACCATTTGTTGTAAAAACCATTGATTAAATGCTTAAATATACTTCGTATTCGAATGTAAGACGACTCTTGATATTTACAGCTGAAAATTTGGAAAAAAAGGTCGTCTTAGATTCAGGTGAATACGGTATATGTTTGTGTGTGTGTATATGATTGTGGGTGCTCTAACTCAAAAAGTACTCGCCATATCATTACCAAATTTCACATCTAACATTTTGGTATGAGCACGATGGGCTGATTACTTTTTGGACAATACCGGTTAACCGGAAGTCTAGGTTTATTCGAAACCCAATTCGGTTTTTGCGATATTTCTCCGTTAAAAGATCATTATTGTATATACAATTCTATAGAAAGATTATAGAGAATGTAATTTCCTACAACTTCTAATTGAAAGAATTTTCCATAGCAGTTATTGTTTAGGAATTATTTATAAATAATCGGTTTTTCGATTTCCGTCAAATATCTCCTTAAAAACATCGTTATTGGTAATCTTCATGAGGACCAAAGTTGTAGAGAATAATATTTCTTCCAAGTTTTGTTTGAAAAAATTTTTTGTAGAACCACCCATTTCGGAGATATTTTATTTTTTCTTAATTTCCAGTATACAGCGCCGCCACCATGTAGCGGTGAATTCTGTAAACATATTCAAAATATAACTAATTTACGGCAATAAGGACAACTGGATTCTTTTACGATACAAAATAATAATTTTGCTTTATAATGCTATTCATAATACTTTAAATATCTATAACCCAAATATGGAGAAAGTCATATGTTGGCCACATCAGATTTTTTTCATGAAAATACTTTCTCTATACTACGTATATGGAAGTAAAAAACAATAAGTAAAGAAAATTGTTAGCTGTTTCTATGGGCAACAAAATATCGATATGCAATTTAAATTACCCTTGGTAGTGTAAGCAACACTATCAACAATTAGAAAATTTTAACATAGCAACTGAAACAATGCTATCACTTAGCAATGTATTTAACATAAATTTAGATGAAAAATCAAAATATATCCTAAACTACTGGTTTTATGAAAAAATGTTTAAAACAAACAGTAGAAAATTACATTTTCTACAACTTTTATAATAACAAACATTTACATAAATTAAGTTTTAAAGGTGATATATGAAAAAAATGAAAAACGACAGGAATAAACCTCCACTTCCAATTGACCTATACAGTCGAGCATCCATAGTCCGGACATCCGTATTCCAGGAACACCCGTGGTCCGTCAGTATTCGTGAAAATGACTAATTTAGGAAATCTAAAAAAATTGTGTATGTCATTGGTTCATAAACCTCTTGGTACTGCATACCACTCCTGGCCTCTCCGGCCAGAAATCGGTACAATTTTGACGTATTTAATGAAAATAATTGAAAGTACTAAATGAATTGATACATATTATCCAATTTTAACAAATTATCTGCTTAATACAGCCTCAAGATCAAGGCATATTAAGATCGCTGAAGTGTCGGTATTGGTCTAATTACATGATGCAATTTCTCATTGGTTTTCAGGGAAATCAGTCACGGAAATAATGAAAGAATACAATCTAAAAGATGTAATTTGGGCACTTTCCAAAATCCGTTTTAAGAAATGCATGGTTTAAGTTATGGCCTGCTTTAAGGTTTCATGACGACGAAATCACAACTGCGGATTTCAAAGGGTTCCAAATTTCAGAAGAAAAACGGATGATGATAGAGTTGCTTCTCTATGCAAAAGATATGAATAACCCTGAGTTTAAGAAAATGGAAATTGAAAATTTAGAAGAATGGATAGATATTGACCAAGATACTCTAATTGTGCATCATTTTACAGACCAGGAGATAGTAGAAATGGAGCAAAACAACAACAAAAGTGAAAGTGAAGCCGAAGATGATGAAACTGAAGTTATTCGAGAAAGAATATCCATTGACAATTACATTTATCACGTGACTCAGCTCATAGTAGGATTGGGACAGCATAGTTTTATCAGTACAACAAATGATGAATGTTTACATGCTGCAAAGTCAATTCGTCCAAAACAAAAAACATGAAGCAAGCACGTGTAACAGATATGTTTAAAAAGTTATCAAAGGCTACTGACAGGGAAAATCTAAAAGCTTCTACTTCAGTTTCCCGTGACGTAATGCCTGATGACACGCCTAGAAGTAACCAAGATCAGCTGTTCACAAACCGAATGCTACAATTTAATGTACATAATTCCAAGCTCTGTTTTCGTTTTCATTAAAATAGGATTATTTTTATTTTCACTTGCCACAAATGTATTTAACTATCTATTTTATATATGCGCAGCATCATATAACAGAGAAATTCATTGTTTTTCTAAGTTTATTTCATGTTCACTTCATGTGCAGTTTGCAATACATACGTTAAATTTTTATATGTATTTGCCAATTCCTAAACATAATATCCTTCATTATTTCTGATACCCATGTGTAATAACTGGATAACTTAATAAAATTTGTTATTAATACATCGGCTACTTGATTGAAAATACCAATGAATCTAAAAAAACAAAAGTTACCGCATAGCGCCCAAGGTCCAGAAAAATCCGTGATCTGGCTTAGCCCATATCCTGATGGTGTCAGATTAAAGGTGCTCAATTGTATTGTCCAAAAACTAATCAGCTTTTGTCCATATTATGAAAATATTATAAGTGAAATGGCAAGTACTTTTCGAGTTAAGAGCACTCACAAAATTCCCACCACACACAGACATCATCGATAAAAATAGTCAAAATAACCAAGAGACTTCAAAGCATGTATTTCTGCTGAAATCATGAAATCAATTATTTTTATGAAAATAATCCTTTCCCTATATTACGTATGAAGAAAGTAAAAAAACAAAAGGCATTTGTACGAACAACATGTTGTTCAGTGAATTGGTGAAGCAAACACACCTGAAGCCACAGCCATCCTGAGTGAAGCAGCAGTGAGTGGAATACCTGGTTCAAGGACTCCCCTAGAACCCAGTTTGGTAGGAGAACCAACAGCCCCACCAATAATACCTGCCCGTGGTTTATGAAGAGTCCCAACCACCTGGATGGATTGAGGAGCTCCCTGCAGTGTCAAGCATAAAAATAATGAGATTTCACGTAAAATATCTTTTACACTGCAAGATATAGGCTTTTCCTTACAGTTAATCATAGAATAAGTTCTAATTGAACTGAGGGAAGTATTATGAAAAATCTTTTATTTAACACTCCATGCATTTACTTATATAATACAGTCAGATGTGTAAAATAAGCATCACTTTAAAGCTAATTTTTCACCATGCATTAACATTTTGAAATAAAAAACTTGTAAAATACGACTAACATGGGTAAATTCATTAATACAACATAATACCCATAAATTACATTCAAATGCAACATTATGGTCTTAAATGTATGATTTTCTGAAATAACAAACATTTTCAAACCAAAATACTGTATTGGTAAATAATTTTATGACATTAAGACATCTGAAAAACTAAAAATCTTATAAAAATTTACCAGAGCTGATTATTTAACGCTGTTCGATAAATACAGTTATCATGAAAACTGCCAAGGGTGTAATAAATTCAAGTACAATATCATTAAATACAGGAATATGTTTTGCTATGACAATTTGAAAGTAAGTTTTAACAAGTTGCTGCTACATCTAATTTATCTGAAAGCTTAACTGATTATTATTTTACATCACAACTGTCAAAACTTTATAAAATGGTTTAGATTGCTAGTAGCAGAATCGACCAAATTTAAATACAAATTTTACATGACCTTAAGGGAAATTATTGAAAATAAACTGACATTTCTAATAAAATTTTTGAGAGATGAAATATGAGAGAAAGCTAAGTGACATCAAATCAAGTAGTCATAGCCAGTTTGGGAACTTTCTTACTGTACCACATACAATAATATGAGTTTAAATGTTTTATTAATTTGGACAGACTCCAGGTATAATTAAGCAGTGTAGAAATGACAAACGTCCAATACATAGAATTTTGATTATTTCAATTAAAAAATTACACATTAAAGATTGATTTCCCAGCAATTTGCAGCTATTCTTGATTATGAAACTTGGTATTTGGAATTTTACAACATGACCTAGAAATTAGAAAACAATTCAAGTTATAATGTGTTAAATTTGCATGTATGCAACCGTGAATGTCTAAACAACACTTTTTGTGGAGAAAACTTAAATGCTAATTCCCACCTCTGTCCTAGCATGGGTTTCAAACTGTGCCATTTTGGTTTTGCAAATTTTTCAGGTGAAAGTGACTGAAAAAGTATAGCAAAAGATCACACTCTGATAATCATGGAAATAAAATTACGTGTGGCAGTGTGAAAGTACGGAGTAATAAAAAGTCACGCTGACCAAAATAGACAAAAAACAGCTTCAATGAAAATTCCAAATCAGCTAAGCACTGAATATACAGTGAAGATTCTTTACCTGAGGAAGAGATACTGTAGATGTGGCAGTGCGAATACCCTGCTGCGCAAGCCCCTTTACTCCAGATGTAACAATCTGGGCTGCAATAAATAATTCAATGCTGTGATTAAAACAAATTAATAATAACTAATGCTAACCCTAAAGATAAACAGTATTGAGAATGTAAGCAGATGAAAGTATTGCTCTAAGTGATAAATTTTCCAAAACGCTTGCACTATAGAAATAACAATAACACATGTAAAAGCATTACTTTCAGACACTTATTTCAAACAAATTTTACATCAGTCAAAATTAAAGTTAAGAATCTGAAGACAAGTAAAGGCTAAAATAACAGAGTTAGAAAGTGATGGAATTATTAGCTTAAGATAAAATTAAAAGAAACCACCGAGTACCGCCACTTTCCAAATAAGGCAGGGCAATCATACCACTTAGTTGCTTTGTAGCTACATGTTCTGCTCGCATCAGAGTTTTATTAGCTACAGATAACTATATCACCATGCCTAACTTCTAATGCAGTTCAAATGCTTGTCATTGCTCTCAGAACTGGAAATTTCCCATTATTTTAACATACTGGATAAGACCTCTCTGCTCTAAACATAGAATTTTTGAGTTGAGTGGATGTCCTACCTTACAGTGACCACATAAAGACATCTCTAGCCAGAGCTGGGACAACGGCTAGGTGAGTGAGGTACCCTCCTAGGGCAGTGGTCACCAAACTTTTTATTGAAACGGCCACATGAGGCTTTACGTACGACAGCACGGGTCACTTAAGACTTTCAAATGACTGATTGGACTGTGTGAAAACCCAAAAGAGCAAGTTTTGACTGCCCAACTTCACTGTTACGCGGAAAGTTTATGTTAGCAGTTTACGTAAGCAAGCGGGAACTACTTAAGTGCATGGAGGAAGAATGCAAGGTGTGGGTTGTAATGCTGTGTTCCCAGTGTGTTCTACGACGTTTGCTTGATCTCGTATGATATGCAGAAATTAACATAAGTGTTGCCCTTGCATTCATGGCTGATAAGCATTGCAGTGAGAGGAGAAGTGCTAGTGCTACTAAGAAGTGACACACGTGGAAGAAAAAATGGATATTGTGAAGAAATATGAAAATGGCCAGTCGTTTTCATACATATCACAGGCTCTTGGTAAGGTGGTATCAACCACAAACAAGCAGACCAACTCATAAAAAGACAGTGTTCACTTTTGTAAGAGAGAGATGAAGAGGCAAATTCAGACAACACTTTGAGTGTTATAACAGAATAAGAGTAAATGCTAGTAAAAAAAAATCGTTATGGATGATAGACTGAAGTTATAACAGTTTTCTTATATTAAATTAGCAAAGTAATGTAATGGTTAAGAAATGCAAGCGAAAATCGATGTCAAATTGTGTTATGGAACCTCAGCGCCCTATACTGTACTGTACTCTATCCATAGTAATTTTTGACTTACGCAAATTTCAAGTTATGGAATGTATTCCTTAAGTAACTCGGGAAATATCTGTATACTTTGTTAGAAAAATAATTCTGTTACAATGGTGTTGCTAGGAGGTGCAAAATGAAGCAATTTTTACTGTTACACTTACACTAAAATTTTTTGGCATTTTTTCCTTATAAATTTAATATGTATCTAATGTGTCACAAATTTCTTTTTCGATAGATATAAGAGCTAGACCATTCAATCTTTCTTGCAGCATAGTTGACCTTAAGTAAGATTTAATTAATTTTAATTTTGAAAATGATCGTTCTGCTGTTGCAACGGTTATGGATAATGTCAAATATATCCTCAAGTTAGGATAAATTTCTTCCAGCCCCAATTCTACAATCTTTTCTGAATATCACAAGTGTTTAGTGTAATATTTTTCATGACATGCTGGAGTGATTTAATTTCAAATGCTAAATCTACTCCATCAATATCACTTACTCCATTTTCTTCAGTTAAAACTTCTTCTAGCTTCTTCAAGTTATTATTGATGCTTGCTTCATCTAAATTAATAAAATTTTTAGTAGTCGTGTTTGAATCTCTCTTTGAACTTAATTAAAGCTTTGTCCACCAAAATATTAAGATATTCAACCTAAAGCTTCTTTTTAGATTCTGCTATTGCTTCATCTTTACATTCCTACCCAAAAAATTGTTTTGTTCATCAAATATGAGGTTCTGATATACCGTATCTGCCCGAATAGAAGTCGACCCTGGATTTAAGCCGACCCCCCAAAAATTTCCATAATTTTTGGCAAAAACGTAAATTTCGTAGATTCTATGCTGAAGTGTGCCGGGCATTCATGCACAGCTTAGAATACATTATTCGAGATCGAAGAAATGTGTGGGAAATGGTTTAGTTGTTGACATTTTGAAATATTACTCCAATTAATAATTTTGAGTTGCTGAATAATGTTCCACATTCAGTGACAATAATTTCATTCATCTTCATTTTCACAAAAGGTCAAATATAGTAACAGCGATCTCGCCAAGATATTTTTTCGTCCAAGTCTATTTACAATGAAATTAGCATATACATTGCCTTAAGAAATTGCATTTTTTATAATTATATATGCTCCATGTAAAGTTTTACTGAAATTCAAACAGTTGAGCATTCAAAGCCGTCAACGCATTTTGCGTAATCGTCAATTTACGCAAGCGATCTCTCCAAGATATTTTTTCATCCAAGTCTATTTCCAATGAAATTAGCATTTACATTGCCTTAAGAAATTTCATTTTTATAATTGTACATGTTCCATATAAAGTTTTACCGAAATTCAAAGAGTTAAGCATTCAAAGCCGTCAACGCATTTTGTGTAATCCTCAATTTACGCAAGCGATCTCGCCAAGATATTTTTATATATATTCATCGTAGGTCAAATATTAACTTTACGAAAAATATAGTATTATCATTTGAACACAAAGGCAATGAGAGACTTCGAGATTTAACCATAACCCAAATTTTCCTCGGACTTGCATTTAAGCCGAGGGGTGATTTTTTCATGATAGATTTTGACAAAAAACATCGGCTTGTATTCGGGCAGATACATGACGGGAATAATAATTATTTAGGCTAATAATCATCGTCGACGATCAAACACAGACGACGTTCTTTCATCTTGCACGTAATGCCAACCGCAATGTCAAAACAAATGAGAGCGGAAATCATTGGGATTCCCCTTTCCAACGACGCACCGCGATTCACCAAGTGTGACAGTAATTTTGAGTTGTGCATTCTTGATTTAAATGCACAACTCTTAAGTTAAAATGACAGATCATGTTGAAGTACGTGGCACGAGTGCAAAGGGAAAGTTAACAAAGGAATTAGACGGAGCTAAGATACAAATTTTAAGCTGATCGTGATAAATTACGCAGAAAAAACTAATAACTGTGATGCGAGTAGAAAGTTCGGTGTATCTGAGGCAAATGTGCGTCGATGGAAACTCTCAAAACAGGAACTAGAAAAAGCCAAAGCCACAAGGAAGTCGCTCAGTGGTCCAAAATTAGGCCGATTTCATGGCATTGAAGAAGTAGTCAAGTTTGTGCGCACCATGAGGAAGAACGGTATGCCTGTTTCGACTGAAAGTATTATACTAAAAGCTAATGAAATTACTAGAGGACTTAATATATCATTACAAGAATTCAAGGCCAGCAGAAGTTGGTGCGTGAGAATGATGCGACGAAATAATTTTTCTTTACGGCGACGAACTTCGCTGTGTCAGAAATTGTCAGAAGACTATGTTGAAAAACTTCTCGCTTACCAGAAATACGTAATTGGACTTAGAAAAACCAATAATTACCTTTTGAGCCAAATAGGAAATGCCGATGAAACTCCGGTTTTCTTCTACATGCCATCTAATTATACTGTGAACGAAAAAGGTGCGAAGTCCGTCCTAATTAAAACTACAGGCAACGAAAAAATGCGAGTCACGGTAATGTTGGCGGTTTTAGCAGATGGGACTAAATTACCACCATATGTGATTCTAAAGCGGAAAACAATGCCTAAGGAACATTTGCCAAGTGGAATAATAGGTGTCAAGAAAAGGGGTGGATGACTAAAGAACTAATGAGAGATTGGTTACATGTGGTGTGGAATAGACGGCCAGGAGCATTGCTTTCCCTGGATGCATTCAAGGACACTTATCTCCTGAAATTAAAAACATAATGAGTGCGATGAATATTGATCTTATTGTAATACCTGGAGGAATGACATCGCAACTTCAAGTTTTAGATGTTGCTGTCAATAAGTGTTTTAAAAATAATTTAAAGGTTTTGTATTCTGAGTGGTTACAGAGTGAAACTCACACTTTAACACCAAAAGGAAATCTTAAGAAACCTGAAGTTGCAATGCTCTGCCAATGGATCAAGGCATCGTGGCAACAAATAAATGCAAAAGTAATAGTGAAAGGATTTAAGAAATGCTGCTTATCTAATGCCATGGATGGGAGTGAGGATGATGTTTTGTGGGAGACTGATGATGAAGTTGAGAGTGATGAAGATAGTGAGCATGAGGAAAATAGTGAAGGTTGCATAGACAGTGATGATGACTAACACAATAAAATGATTTTATGCAGCACTTGGATTAAAATGTTTTTTTGTTGTCCTGAAATGAGTATATTCTTTCAATGTATTTACTTTATTTTTAATGTTATCTTAAAATGAATGCTACCATTTAATTTGTTTAAAAACCTGAATGGTTCTATTTGTGATGTGATCTTATGATTTTAAAATGTTAAAAGACAATGACATTCAAGAAAATATAAGAGAAAATAAATATTTCACAAGATTTATAATTTTTGTAGTCATGAAGGTCAATTTGAGCTTTTTTCTCTTTTGGAATCATCAAAATGGGGAGTCGTCTTAGATTCAGGGTCGTCTTGGATTCGGGTGAATACGGTATTTTCAATTAAAACTGAAGGTTTTCAAAAGAATTCCATCTAAACATATGGGTATGAAACTCATTAGAAGTGAAGCCTGAAACAAGTTACTTTGTATAACAGGTAAATTCAGACTCAATTTTATGGTTAGTGATAACCATATTCAAAGGAAAATATTAAACTTTGTATTTTCTGCAGCTTTTATTGACCTGTGACTGGTTTCACCTCAATATTAGCATCTTAATTTCTTTTGATGCTAATATTGCAGCAAAGCCGGTTGCACATCAATAAAAGCTGCAGTAATTCAAAAATTTAATCTTCTCCTCAGCCAATGAATCTTGCACATGTGCAAGTCAGTGAGTGTTGGACACTTGCTCAGTCTAGATCAACTTCAGCTCAGTGCATCGACGTCGCATAGCTGGTGCAGCCCTCCACTGTCATTTAGTTTTCTACATCATGTGCTTAGTGTCAGGGCAAATTTATCAATTACTTTGACCACTATTATTATTCCAGAATAGTTAAAAGCATGAAAACACATTAAATAAGGGAATCAATACAAAAATTGTAGTATCCAGTTTGCTGCTCTGAGTTGACATGTGCAAGTATTTTTGATATTTTAAGTACATACTTTTTCGATTTTTTATACTCAAATGCTTATTCTTGAATATGAATTATTATTTTTCATCAACAAATACTGGGTTTAGTGAAATACATAAAACTATTTAAATTCAATAATGATAAAATGCTGCATATAATGGAATTTTCTATGTTATATTTTGTGTAGTTAACATAGTCTTCTAACTACAATAACAGGAATGGATACTAAGTGGAACTCTCCTTACCAACTGGAAGAGAGAGCACCGAACCCTGGGAACCAATGCCACCAGTAGCATTAGTGAGCACCATGGTGGTAGGAGCAGCACTACCTGCTATCACTTGAGATGAGGTTACAGCCACTGCCGGAGCAGCTGTTATAGAGGTTCCCATCTGTGCAGAAAGAAAAAAGCACATGAAAAATCAAACAAAAACATTACTGCATCTCCTGAAAAGTAGCATGATTCATGGATGATATAACTGTGGTTATGGCTGAATATACATACATACATATGGTGAATTATTACCAGCTCCAAAACAAGAATTTTGAATGTTCTCAAAATTTTGCAGGACAGAGCAAATGTAAATGTAAGTGTAACGAAATACAATTTATGTTTCAGTTTCTCAAGAAATAGATATGGCTACCTTTTTCTGATGTAAACAATTTAAAATTGATACACTACTTGGCTCTCAATGAGCAAAAATGATTAGTGATTACACTAAAGTTTCAACTTTCCCTTCAGATAAAAAATTAATATCAATTAAACACCATGATATAAACAGTTCTCTCAGTTCAGTTATATTTTATTTAACCTTTGCTGGTAACCAAGAAGCAAGTTGTTCATTAATAACATAAGGGAACGACATATGAATCCTATTATATTAAAAGTCAATTCCATCCTCTCCTTCTAAATTTTTTAAGAGCTAATGTGAATAACTAAAGAACAGTAATTTTCACTTTGATGAATCTTTTGCCAGATACTCATCACATTCCCTTCCAGGTTTTATACAGATCATTGTCCATGATTAATGCCATGGGTCCAATTCCAGAAGAGCTCACTTGCTCTATTTGAATAACATGGGAACAGGTATAACATATTTTTATTTGCATTTTAAAATTTCTTATAATCATCTTACAAATTCTTGACTTGAACCAAAATAAAAGAATGAAAGTTCATTTTCCTGCCATTAACTTTCAAATATGCATACAAATGGAAAACAAATTTGTTATAAACACAATGCATCATTGAAGAAGTAATATCAGGAATGGAGAAAGGGAGGAGGGAAAGGGGGAAAGGGAGGGAGGAGGATAAAGGAGGCAGAGAAGGAAATTTTGCATTAACAAAATAATATATAGTTATCTGTTTAAACTTATTTTTCGTTTTAATAAACCCAATTGTTTTACAAATAATTTTTTTCTATTTAAAAACCAAACAAAAAATAGACAAATACAGTAGAAAACCAATTATCTAAACTAATTGGGACCAAGGGTCCTCAGAACCAGAAACCCATTAAGCTGGAAATCCAATAAGCTGGAAATCCCTATTTTCATATAAAATGAACTCCAATAAGCTGGAAATCCTGATACCCAGACGGAATTTTTCCTCCCAATATAGCTTTGCTAGAATATAGCTCCTGAGAGCCAGAATTTGTATGATAAAAATTTTACGTTTTATCTTAAATCAATTTAATTTAAATCAAAACATTTCAAAAATTATATTGAACTTCAATGCACCATTAATTTTCATTCAAAACAAAAAAACGAAGTTATCAAATTAAAGGAGATGCAAAATTTGAAAGTCAAACAAATTGCTGATCACTTTAAATGTGGAACAACACAGGTTTATGAATGTGTGAAAAACAAAGGAGCCATTAAGAGGAAATACTTTAAAGCAAATTCTACCAAACTCCAATGAAGAAACCACAGGAACCATCAAGTGATGAGCTTAATGACATAGTATTGAACATAAAAAACGATTTTTTAAGTGTGAAAAATTAACTCCTCAAAGACAGAAAACTCCTAAAAGCAGGAAAATTTTCGGAATTCCACATTTGAGGAATTCAACTGTAACACAAATATCTGTAACACAAAAAAACTATGGAAGAACCCATGTCTAAAATACAAGAAAGATGTTAAAAAATTTCCAGACAAATTTCTCCATAATGCCTTTCAAACCATCACCAGGGCCATAAAAATTTTACCAATCCCTCCATAAAGTAGTGAAAGATCATGAAAAATAGCATTCAATTACATGTGATGCCAAAGGGGGTATGCACATTGTGTCAGTATTTACACGAAAGAGAGCATCCAGGTGTTAGGTATTTATAAGGCAAAGAGGGCATTTTAAACGTATGAGTATCTAAAGAAAGTTTTTTCAAGCTGTGGAGTAAATCTCAAAGTCAGAAATATGTCTGGATACATCAGAATGTCACAGGGTTAAGAAACATGCAACAGTGCAGCAATTTAAAATTTGGTTGAAATAATTGGACATTCAGATAATAGGAGTAGTACTGTATGTTGATGTTCCGTCATTTTTGTTAGGCATTTAAACTAGTACTATACTGCGTTCACGTCCCTATGTCGCATGACCTCGAACAGTAGGTGAAAGTCACTTTATAGCAGCCAATCGTAGACGACTGTGTTGGCAACGGAGTGGGGAGAAAGTTAGTCTTCCTCCAGCTATCGCTGTGTGCATGTAGGTGTGAGCTTGACAGTGGTGCAAAATCTACCTTCGTTCTTTGTGGTTGCCGTTGAATTATCCTGTTGTTGTTTTCAGTTTTTTTTGCTGTGAATTCTATTATTGCGTTTCCTGTGTTATTAACAGTGCAATGATACGTTTCGTTATGGCCAGCAGAAAGGAAGTAATCCACACACAAGCACGAAAAATAATACACAACGTGTTTGAGTATTTTAAGTGAGAGGCAGCAAACAAAGGGCTGATAATCAGCGTGGCCAAGGTGCAGGAGAGAGTGGCGGAGGCATGCTTGGCCAGTAGAAGGACTGTTCAACGAATAATTAAAGAAGGACGTGATAGCCTTGAACTTTTGGAATCCACTCAATTTCAATCTCCTCGAAAACGAATAAGGAAGAGGAATATTGTCGGAAAAGTCGACAATTTTGATGGGGATATTATACATAGAAAGGTGTTAAGTTTCTACGGGAAGGGTGAATATCCAACTTTAGGAAAGCTCTTGCTGGAAGTGATGAAGGACATAAACTTTCCTTGGGGAAAGACGTCCTTGCGGAAGATCGTTAAATTCTTACAATTTGAATATAAAAAAGGAAATGACGGGAGGAAATTCCTGACGGAAAGGGTGGATATTGTAACGGCTCACGTGACTTTTCTACGGATAATGAATGAACTGAGAGGCCAGGATGTCTAAACGAATTACATTTTATTTGGATGAGACATGGGCAAACCAAAACCATGCGCTTAACAAGATATGGCAGAATAAAAAAACAAAACATGTGGGCTTAAAGTGCTGACAGAAAAGGGTGGGAGAGTGACAGTTTGTCATGTAGGATCTTCGGAGACTGGATTTTTAAAAGAATGTAAACTTGTGTTTAGACCGAAAACCAAGTGCAGTGACAACTATCATAGCAACACTAACGCTACAGTTTTTAAAAAGTGGTTTATGAAATTTCTAGACGTTCTCGATGAGAGAGAAATAAGGAATTCTGTAATAGTGATGGACAATGCCAATTACCATTCGGTAGTAGTTGATAAGGCACCTTCGTCTAATACAAGAAAGGCTGATATTCAGTCATGGCTATCGGCATGCCGTGTTCCCTATGATGTAAGTTTTACCAGGGTAGAGTTACTTGTCTTGGTCAATTTAGTGAAACCAAGAGTGAAAACGTACGAGCTGGATAGGATTGCGCTAGCCAGAGGACATACCGTTGTACGTCTTCCACCATATCATTGTCAATATAATCCTATAGAAATGATATGGTCGCAGGTGAAAGACCATGTAGCTAAGAGGAATAACACTTTGACTGAGATTGAGAAGATAATGAATGAGGAATTAGATGCAGTGACAATTGACGATTGGAGGAAGACAGTGGAGCATGTAGAAAAGCTACAAGAGAATGATTCTTGTACGGATGTGGCTATAGACAATGTATTGGAACCAGTTATTATCTCCCATCAAGATAGTGACATTGCTTCATCTGAAGAATCTGACTCATTGTCAGATGAAAGCGATTGTTATTACAATGTCTAAATAACGAAAACTTTGTATATTTTTCTTTAGTATTTAAGATAGGATTAGGTCATTGCTCATAGAACTTAAATAACAAACTACCTTTAACTGCGCCAGTGCTGGTCCAAAGCCCGGGTCAAAAAGAAGGATGGGAAGTATTTTATTACGCAAAAATTCTTCTGCACTTCAGCTGCGTGCAAAAATTCGAAAGAGCTGGCAGCGCTGCCCGATATTTGTCTTCCAGCGAAAAGGAGCGAGGGACGATGGAGGGGGAAAGTGCTTCCAATGGGCAAAGGCTAAGAGAAAGCCAAGCGCCATAAGGACGTGAACACAGTATAAAATAAATCTCGCTTGTAAACCAAACCCAAAAGGAATGAAAATTTTCCCATATCCATCAAACTAAATGAAGACTAGATACGATAACCTGGTAAAGATACAATCACTTTGATTTTTCTTACTTCTATTATCCCTCAATTTTCACAGGCTTGCTTGAAAATTTCTCATTGTAATTGCATAAAAATTGCAACATTAAGCAAAAACAATGTCAATATTTAAAAAAAACTTAAACAAATGATCATATCGAATACCAATTTAACAAATTTGTTCAAAGCTAGAATACTGCTGGAATGACAGCATCAAATCAGATCCTAACAAGCAATTCTTAAAATATAAGCAACTTTGATGACTCACCGAAGTGATAGAATTGTGAGTGAGGGGTGGAGGTGCCCGGGTCAAGGCACCAGCTCCAGTAGTGGCCACAAGCACTCCAGTTGGAGCAGCAGTGACACCAGCACTACCTCCTGCGGCAGACACATTGAGGGAGAGGGATATGGGCACAGCCAGCCCAGGGATGGACACCTGCAATTTGAAATAATTGAGTAATTACTCCATGGAAAGGATGATATTACAAGATACCACCTATTTGTGGGATTATTAGGGGAAAACATGAAACTGCACTTATGTTCATACACTAAAAGGAAGTAACAAAGAAGGATTCCCATCTCTAAATACATTTTAGGCTCTCCCAACCCAAGTCATCCTGTTGAAGGCCATTCTCTTCATCTTCTCATAATTATCCTCTTCCGTAAAATATTTGTTATTCCGTTTCTCTTCTTGCATTTTTCTATCATCATCCCTTCTATGATTTATTTCAATGAATCATTGCCTTTCAAAATTTGTCCCATCCATTCTTCCATCTGTCCATTATCACTCCAATTAAACTAATTTCTTCTACTAGTCTATTTTGGACTTTCTCATTAGTTTTCATCTCAATTCAATCAATTTTCTCTAGCTTATGTCATATACATCTCCGAAGTCTTCAATCTCATAACATTATTATTCCTTTTAGTCCATGTTTCACACCTATACACTGTGACACTCCATATGAAAAATTTTTGTAACCTCATTTTAATATATTTACCAGCCACTAACTCCTGTTGTTTCATAAATGCATTTGTTTTCATATTTTTACCCTGATCTCTTCTGTACTCCTACCTACCTAAAATACTACCTAAATATATTCTCTGTTCCAGGCTGTCTCCATACATTTTAATTTTTATCTAAACCACTTCTCAAAAGCCTTGTCACACTGATATAATGCTACACTCCATATCAAGATTTTTACTAACCTCTTTTTAATATCTTATTCAAAATCCCTCAGAATGCTACCTGAATATATTTCACCTATTAAGGACCTTCCCCATCCATTTACACATTTACCTGTTACTTTCCACTTTCTCTCTCAATCCTCAATGTTCTATCACAGAATTTAAATACCCAACTCTATGAGTCATAATGTTCAACTTTTTAGAGCATTACGGCAGCTAAAGTTGTTATAAAAGTAGAGGGACTCAACAATGCCGTACAAAACTTTTTGTTTTGTATGGCATTGTTGAGTCCCTCTATTTTTGTAATAACTCTCTGGGGATTTGAAATATTTATTAGCAGTTTTAAAAAATCCACTTATGCATTCGTTTGTCTATCTGATGTGCTAACTTCTCCTAAACAAAAGTAGATATACTTCATTTTTTCCACTATCAATTTAGTATCTGTCTTGCTGTGTACATTTTCTTGGTTTGTCCATCTGTCTGTCTAAAATTAAAAAGCCATTTACGTTCTGCTTCAGCAGCTCTTTCCTTAGTTGTTTTTCAAGAATATTTCTATGGTGAACTAGGTATGATTAAATTTTCCTCTTTTTCTACACATTAAATTTTTCTGAATTTTTGCTATTGGCTCATAAAATTATATTATTATTGAGAGTAATATTACGTTTGTCTAATTACATATGGGATCTGCCAATAAAGTAATGGGACTCTCCTTATAAATAGCTGTTCATGAAAACTTACCTCTAATGGGAGTGATCCCCTTCGAAGTAGTCCCCTCCCACAGTGATACACAAATTCCAGTGCCTTTTCCAGCTTTCAAAACAATTGTGGAAATCATTTTGTGCCATACTGTTCAGAACAGCTGTTGCATTTGTCTGGATATTTTTTACAGGCTATATGTGAACTCTTGCACTAACATTCCATTTTAGGAATAGGAAAAAGTCACAAAGAGTTCAGTGAACTCACGGTGGGTGATTCCCTATTTATCAAAAAATAGAAATCCAAGCTTTCTTGGTGACAATGTAGTCTTCTCCTGAAGGCTTTGCCTTTTTGTATGTGTGTCGCACTGAAACACCTGAGCTTCATCACCACTGATTATGCTACTCATCAAGTCATCATCTTTCTGAATCCTTCACGCAAAATCAGCACAAATTTCTCTTCTTCTCAGTCTTTGCTCATGAGTCAGATTTTTGGGAATAATTTTTGCACAAACTTTCTGCATCCCCAATTTTTCAATCAGAATCAATCTTAATATTCAGTTACTCTGCTATCGCTCTGTCAACCGTCAATCATTTCATACCAAACAATCAAATTTTCCACATTTTCATCCATTCTTGATGTTACTGGAAAACCAGATTGGTTGACATCTCTAAAATCATCTCTGCTTTCCGAAAAGCACTCGATTCATAAAAAAAAACAAGAGTTCTGGGTATGGTGTGATCTCCATAAACTTGGCATAGCATTTCAAGAATCTAACTTTTCTCAGTTTCAACAAGAATTTGATGATGACCCTTTGCTACAAAAATCGGTCAGTAATTTTTCCAATGGATGCTTGAAATGCTACTTCAGTGAAGGTAATGCTGCTCTCTTGAAGTGAACACTACCACAACCAGTTTACTACTGAGCACCTGTCACTCATGTCAGAGCACATTGCTGTTGCCACTCCAGTGTTACAATATATTCCATAATAAAATCAGTCCCATTACTTGTCAGACCTCCTACAGCAAATTGGGGTTAGAGATAAGAATCTAACAGGGAAGTGCTAGAAGTTCATATAATATATATAAATAAATGTCTCAAAGGATTTTATCATTTCCTCACTTGTTTCCTCTCATTCACTGATCTTCTTCTCATTCTTACACTTACAACCCATTGATACAAATCATTTAATTTTCTCTTATTCTTCTTAGCCTTTCCTCATCTTTTCATCTTATCTATTTAATTCCACATGTTCTACCTGTTATTATCAATCTATTCATCATTTTATGGGGTTCCTCTTCCTTTTTTAATGGAAGCACTTGTTCATCAGCATAATTCGCTGTTCTTATAATATATCCTCTTATCTTCAATGCCTTCTAATGAAGTTTCTCAACCGTAAGGACGTGAAGTTTTATAAATGACTATTATAAAACCTTTTCTAAGCAAAATTATTGCAGCATTTAATGCCCTTAAAAATCACCATTAATGATTTATATAATGCTAAAATGCAGTTAGCATAAAAATCCACTTCTTGTAAGAGGGGTTTTATTTTTATCATGGTGGGACCTGGTTTTTTTTTGACAAAATGGTTTGTGGGACATAAGATAGAAAAAACATTAACCTTTCTTTACATATAACGAACAGAGCCAGCAATAGGCTAAAACCTTGCCATACCACTCTCTAACCTGATTGTCATAACTTGATTCAAGTATAGGTTCCTGATGTTTCATTCTTTCCAATCTATACCTATATCTCCTAATGGCTTCATCAACATTACACAATTACACTATCAAAGCCCTTCTGCCAGTCAACAAAACATACGCGGTAATTAAAATACTTTGCCCCAAACTCTCATCTTCAATTGCAGCCTCTTCTTTCAATTCTGTGTTGATTTTGTCTGTTTGTTGTATGGTACCTTAATATATTCTTCCCATACCATATGTACTATATCTTTCGGTTCTATAGCTATCCTCCCTTTTGACTTCATAATTTCTTTTTCACAGATAGCATTAGGCTTTTTGTCTTTTAATTCTAGAACCCTAGCACACATCATGTCATAACCCCATATATTTTCTATCCATTGTATTTCTTCACATTTTTCCTTTATCCAGTTTTCTCTAGCTATTTCTATAGCTGTTCTAAACTTGTTGTCCATTTGTCTATAGTTATACAGTACAGTCATACTTCGCTTTGTGCGACCCCGTTTTGTGCAGATTTGTTATAGTGTGAATTTATAACGGAATACAGGTGATGCCTGAGATTCAATCGAAATGCGTTCTTGAAAAGGCAGTTGAATCTCGATCAGTCGAATGTCGAGCGGTGTTTACCCATTAAAGTACATTTTATTATTGGGGGATGCATATCAGCATCTCGGGAGAGAATTATTAAGCTCCATCTCATATTACATAAAGTTAAAATAACATTACTAAAGTGCTAAGAAAACAATATTAAATCATTAAAATTCATAAAATAACAAGACTAAAGAAAAAATTTAAATAAAAACATTTTCATACCTGAAATCTTTTTCAACTGTTTACTGGACTTGGTTTTTAATTTAGAATATGGAAAATTTTAGTTAAAAGAAGAGAGGCTGTTGTCTAGGGGTATGGATAAAATACTTCCAACCCTTCAGCGCCAATAATATTTAATTTTTCCTAGAAAAAGTAATTATGCAAAACCAAATTTCCTGTACCACAGCAAATCCTGCTGCAATGGTTGACACATGCACAAACGATAGTTCCTACGTCTTTGCTGTCATTGTCACTGAATTTATGAATTATCATTAATTTTTCTTTTCTTCAAAATTACTTTTTGAAATAACTTTCTTTCCATAAATTTTCTTTCAATTTCTATTGATCACAAATTTGAAAAATCTGATGTGGCCAACACATGACTTTCTCCATATTTGGGGTATAGATATTTAAATTATTATGAGTAGCATTATAAGGCAAAATTATTATTTCGTATCGTAAAAGAATACCATTGTCCTTGTTGCCGTAAATTACGTATATTTTGAATGTTTACAGAATTCTCCGCTACATGGTGTTGGCGCTGTTTTCTGGTATTAAGATAAAGCGAAATATATCCGAAATGGATGGTTCTACGAAAATTTGTTTCAAACAAAACTTGGAAGAAATATTATTCTCTACAACTTTGGTCCTTACGAAGATTACCAATAACGATGTTGTTAAGGAGATATTTAACGGAAACCGAAAAACCGGTTATTTATAAATAACTCCTAAACAATAACTCCTATAGAAAATTGTTTCAAATGAAAGTTGTAGGAAATTACATTCTCTATAACTTTTGTATAGAATTGTAAATACAAAAATGATATTTTAACCAAGAAATATTGCAAAAACCGAATCGGGTTTCGAATAAACCTCGACTTCCGTTTAACCGTTATTGTCCAAAAACTAATCAGTTCTTTGTTCTCATGTAAGAGTGTTAGATATGAAGTTTGGTAACGATATAGCACGTACTTTTTGAGTTAGAGCGCCCACACTAACATACACACACACACAGACATCATTCTGAAAATAGTCTAAACGTGTTCTAGGGACCTCAAAACGTATATCCGTTGAAATCTGGAAGTCGATTTTTTTCATGAATACAATACTTTCCCATTACTACGTATGAGAAAGTAAAAAAGAAAACAAAAGTTCTTTGAAAAAATAGGCTTCGAGAGAGTATGCAGAATTCTAACAAAGTGACTCCAAACCCAGGGCCCTATTAAGGAGGGGGACTGAGGGAGCTGAAGCTCCAGGCCCAATGCCAAAATAGGCCCATAAAAATTCAGACAAAAATTTTTTCTGAGATATTTTGAAGTATCTCAAAATAAAAATATAAATGTAATGCTGAAATAAATTGTACTAGTTAACTGACACAGTGGCACTGTCACTGTCAAGCCATTTACTTATTAGAAGTGGATGGTGCACACACAAACAGATGCTCATTTTACAAGACAATCACTGATTCACAGTAAGAAGGACCAAGCTAGCCGTCAGCTGTTAATACACCCAGGCAAGCAGTGTCTCATAATACTGCCTGCATTCATGGTTGCTACAGAGTTCTAGGTTAGTACTCCTCAGTATCACACATCATCTCTGTCATTTCAGGGGTTTACCGACATTCCACATAACACATTGGGTGATAGAAATCAGAAGGAATAATAGAGTTACAAGTTATTTATTGGAAAGCTGTAGAGGTTGTCTGTTCACTGACTCTGAGCACAGTGGAACTAAAAGAGAAAGTCAATGCCTTAGCGAAAATTTATGCACAAGACTTAGATAAAGAGTTTGCAGATGAAGTTATCCAGTTTAAATCATTGTATACAAACATACTATGTACTAGTAATAACAAAGACCATACTGATGGCAAAGAGTCACCTGAATTGCTTATGTTTCGATTCATTATTAAACATTCCCTGATAGAGGTATTCCCAAATCTCTCCATAGCATTGCAAATTTATCTGTGCTTGGTCACTAACTGCTCTAGTGAGCAATCATTCTCTACGCTAAAGCACATAAAAAATGAACTACAATCAAGTATGAGTAAAGAACGCATAAATGCTCTGTCTCTTCTCTGTATAGAAAATGAACTATTGAGCAAATTGGATCTACATACTGTAAATGCAGATTTTGAAAGTTGTAAATCAAGAAAGTAACATTATAGACATCCTGCTCTTTAAGTGTTTTATTATATTAAAACTAGTGTACAGCACGTCAAAAATGACATGAGTAAAGATTCATTCATTCAAGCTATTTATGGAGATCAAACTGACATCAGAAACATCGTCTTGAAAATCATTTCCCTTTCCTTCCTTCTCTCATATTAAAATCATTCAAAGTACATTTACAACCATAAGGATTGAAATAACAATGTGATATCGAGGTCTATCAAGGGAATTGGTAGGCAAGGCAACATCCTGTTAAAATGACAAGATTTCCTCAAACGTTAACATGAGTGATTTCAAACTGTAGGCAGAAAAAGACAAACAGAATACGAAACTTTGTAATGTTTTCTTCAAAATGGTTTTAATCCGAAGTCTGTAGGTTAATTCTTTCCAATTTTAATCTCAAAATGAATGAAAGCCTTCACGTCAAAAAGTCGATTTTTAAGTGTTACCTTATGGGATATGGAAAGGTCTTCCTCGTAGTCAAACCCGGAATTCTTTTCGCCATCAACTTAAAATATGTGAATTGAACATTCCTGCTAAATTTAGAGTTTCTACATCTTTTCTTTATCGAGTTATTCACATTTTTATATGATCGTCAACCAACCAGCACTTGTCTATTATTATAAGAGATAAAAAATTATGAATTCATAAAAATTATTATTTTGAATTCTAGTGTGTAGTGTAAGCCCATTAAAAATTCTCAGCTCCAGGCCCTGTAGGCCCTTAATCCAGCCCTGTCCAAACCACAACGCTCCAGGCCATACAAAAAACCCTTGACATACTCCAAAATGACCTATCAGTTGAGGATGTGTTTCTACCAACAAACACAACTTCAAAACTACGGCCCATGGATGCTTAAAATTATTAATATTAGTAAACATTATTATCAATATTTAGTGTTTTGTATTCATTTAATGTTTTTTTTCCTGTTAAGTATTTATATTAATGTTTCACTTTAATTTTTGCATCTGTGGTGCCTATGTCAGCCTTGGTAGATGGATGGTTCGAGTATCTGCCGACGGTTACGAAGGTTGCAGGTTCAAATCCCGCCTAGGACATGGATGTTTTCAGGTTTACATGTAAGAATGGACATTAATGTCTAAATATTGACCTAAAAATAAAAGATGTATTATTATTATTATCCTCATTGATGTAATGCAGTGATTCCCAACGTGGGCAGTACCGCCCCCCAGGGGGCGTTAAGGAATTTTTTGGGAGGGTTGCTGGTGAGAATTTAAGAAACTGGCATTATGCATTTTAATAGCATCGTATACATAGACAATGAGAGATCAAAACTGTTAACTGAAGACTAATTCAGTGAAACCTCTTTAATCTGTGTTCCTCTAATCCAGGAACTCCCATGCTTTGGAACAAATCATGATCATGATTATGATGGCTAAAAATGTCCTCCCAGAGATTAATCATTGCTGGAGTACTGATGAAACTACGACAATGACATAACCTGAAGGATTATGCCCATGAATGTGTATAAGACAATACTTAAGTACCAACACTTGAATGTCTGACAAACAGCCAGACAAAAAGTGGAAACTTTGACAAGCTCTACAAAATACACTGTCTGCTAGATCACCTATCAGAAAAATTTTTGCACAATATTTTCCCCAAAAATCAACCAACATTGAGGAGACCATGGTAAAATTTAGTGTCAGACTCAGTATGTGCCACTGAAGCCCATAAAAAGAGGGATAAAAATCTGGATGTCCCAAAATGAGTTATGCTTTCACTTTCAATGTATATACATGTAAATCTAAGGGAAAAACCAAATAAGACCAGAGATATGGTGTTCTAATGACACCGACTGAGATGATGAGGGGTTCTTTTCAACATATTTTTTGACAATGTTTTTCATAGAGTAAAGCTTCAAATTGATCTTTTGAATGAAAACCCAAGGGCGAGGAACAGAGATGCCATCAGTGTTGTAAGAATCATACAAGGAAGGGCAATAGAGTTCAACCAAGATTGCTGTGTATATTTCGTCGACTGGCAAAAGGCCTTTGATAGTGTAAATTGGTCAATTCTGATAAGAATATTAAAGGATATAGGTTGGCGTGGTTCAATCAATCGAATACAAATCACAGGTTCAAATCTTTTTAAAAAATCCACTTGAATTCCTTTTTTTCTTTCACATTGATCTATCCCAAATTCTCACATACAACAATATCAACATCCTTCCCAGCAACCAAACACATTTAACAACAAATAAACAAACCAACCAAAGAGACTGTGAAATTATCCTGCAAAGAACAGGAACGATGGTGGTAGGTACTAGGGATTGCAATCCCGGGATCCCGAATCCCAGGATACCAGGGTCCCGCTAAATATCGGAGTCCCGAAATCCCGGGATTCTTATCAAGGAAATCCCAGGATTTCGGGATTTACAAATATTTAATATTAGTCATTTTTGTGCTGAGATTCGCTGTTTTAACATATCAATGATTCAATTCTATAGCGAGACTAATCTGAAAATATTATTATAGTATTTATATTATTGCTGATAAAGAATTATCTGGCATTGTTCGGCTTCAAGCTTATGTATAAATGAACCAAAAAATTTTTGTTAACGAATGAGCATTCACAATCCTTTGCTTCATCATTCAGATCTTTCTCTGCTTCTATACACCAAATTAGTTGGTCCTACAAATTCCGTCAAACATTGTTTTTTAGGTCAGTGGTTTCCAAACTAGGGCATGTAAGATTTGGCTGATACAATATCACTTTTGTCCTAGTTGTGAGACCTATGTTGCACCGCTCTCAAATTCCATTCTAAAGGGGACAGATCTTTTGCTTCTTTGCTTATCTTTAGGCATTAATCACATTCATACTTGAGTACCCTCAACGAATCTTAATTTCAGTTTAGTCTGACTACATTAAGATGTTTTTGTTTACGTTAAGATATATTCTAATTTTACCCTGGAGTTCCCATAGTACCACTTTGGGGCAGTTTAATATTTCTTTCAGCTCTTGAGTTCAAGTGTTTTATCTCTCATATACCCTTAATGAATTTGTATCTTCTTTATTGGTTATGTGGCTCCGAGATGTCTGTGAATATAACGTAGTGTTTTTTCATTTTTCTATCTCACTGGGTTCCCATAGCATCGCAATTCATAGTCGAAAATCTGCTCCAGCTCTAGTGAGTTGAAAATATTTTCAAGGAAATGATAAAACGATTGGTAATAACAGGTAGAAAATATTGAATAGAAATAAATACAGAAAAATCCAAGGTCATGTAAATATCAGGGAAAGAAGGAAACTTGAACATAAATATTACCAGGAAGCCATTAGAAGAAGTTTCAGACTATAAATACTTTGAAAGCATCATGACAGAAGCAAAATGTACTGACAAGGACTATAACAGCGAAAGAAAAATCTACCACTTTCAGAAAAAAGAAACTCCTACTAATGGAGAATATAAAGGAGGATATCTGCAAGAAGTTGATAAAATTCTATTTATGAAGTATAACTTTGTATGGGGCAGAAACATGGACGCTAAGAAAAAATTATGTTCAACTAGGGGGCTCCGCTTCGCTTGCCAACCCCCGGCTACGCTCACTCTGCCACTCGATGATATGTCAGTTACATTTTGGATGAACTGGGACAGGAAATAACACAATTGTTAAAGTGAAGACCAAATACCATTTATTGTAGCACTTCCTTGTATACAATGTTGCAGATCGTCTTTGTATATGGTCAGTGAGTCCTTGGAACGTTTCCAGTCGACACAGATCCTGATCTGTATGAAAGTAGTCTATTCCACTCTACTGCGATGTACCTATTGATGATGTAAGTCAACTGCATAGCAGCAGTGAGTTGAATACATTTGAGCAAATAGTCAATCTGTAGCCAAAGTACTGAATGGCTGTGATTCGCCAGTTTGTTATGTCAGATTTGAAGTTGAAGGAATAGCCCTGCTCACCATGGGGAAAAAGAATAGGAAAGGTCATAGGTTCTACGTGAGGGGAACATTTTTACATTATAGTGGATTCATATTTATATTTAGGATACACAGTGAAATAGATGGTATGGGGGATATTGCCTTCTTTTCCCATAACGATTAATGCCGCTACATCAGCAACAGTGGGGGCATTGTACCTGCGGCTATCATCCGATTGAACTCTAACAAACTCCAATCATACCTTAGGCTTTCCCATCTCTTGTTATACCTGATGTAGAGTTTTGTATTTCTGTGCATACGGGTTCTCATTCATGATATCTTACAATATAGCCACAACAGACAGTCTACATTTATCAGACGTTTGAAACTAAATATATATTTGGGCAAAATGCATCTAGTCTCTTCATTCGGAGTGATACTGGTAGTTGCTTTGGTAGTTACTTCACCGTGGATCCACGACTGAATGCTTCTTTGCGAGAAGAGAATGATGCCACAGCAAACTCACTGTTATAATTTTGTATGTTCTGATGAAAATGGCAAGCATCGTCGTCAGTTCCTAGGAGAAGATTTTTCAACAACTCTGGATAAGGTTGAAGTGGTGGCAGCTTAACCTTACCTTGATGTAAGCAGTTATGAACAGAGTGACCATGTTTTATCTCAAAGGAAACTGTGCCACAGTGCTCACATACTACAGATGAATTAATTGCCAATGAGAATGAATGCCTGTACATCATCGGTTCTGAGCTCTCTGGTGTATTTACATAACATTTCATCATGCCCATGCCGTCTAATATTATGTACATTTTCTTGACAGCATTCAGCTTGTTCTGGCGTGAGATTTTCTACACACTGCGATTCATGAACCATTTCTACTTGAACCAGCATCATATTTTCAACACATCGTTCATTTAGAAGCCTTTCTCAATTTCTTTGACACCACTAACGTGTATATTCAAGTCTTCTTTCTCGTTTTGCTTCTAAGACTCTTCCATTACGTATTATTTTCATGGTTAGCAACAGAAATATACACATAATGAAGAATGCAAAAAGACTACTTGAAGGGAATGCACTTCAATAAAACATTAACAATGTACGGATTGCTTCAGTGAGTCGAGCAAGCTTTTATATGTGAAGTTTCCTATATATGCAGTCATTGTGTTAGTTCTGTTTTCGGCCATGGACACTCTCCACTAACACCACTGTCGCAGCATCAAGGTCAAGTTACACATGATACACTACAATTTTGTAATATAGAGAAATACTTCGAAAAGTTTTAAATGTGGGCATGGAGAAGAATACTTAAGATAAAATGGGCAGATAGGATTAACAAGTTAGGAAAGTATATAGCGTATCACAAATGCATTTTGTGCAATGGAGTATTAGAAAGAAACAGGGATGGAAAATGTAACATAACAATACCCGGTAACATTATAATAATGATTAAATTGCCTTTTTTACTTTCTCATACGAAGTATCGAGAAAGTATTGTTATCGCGAAAAAATTCGACCTCAAGATTTTTACGGAAATATACGTTTTAGGTGTCGCTGAATCCGAAAAAGTGGTTTTTGCAATGCCGTCTGTCTGTTACTGGCTCTGTAGCCTAAATGGTAAAGCAAAAATGAATGAAATCTCGTACTTAGGTGTTTTATCATATTGAGCAGAGTATATGTAGAAATGGTTGTCATTTCTCAATAATTAAGGGTAGTTTATTCTATGCATTTTTAACAACAATTCGATTTTCTCAAAAACGGCTGTAATGATTTTGTTCAAATTTCATACAGTTACTTGAGTCTAAGTCTTCAATAATACTGTATAGTTCATATTTCTCAAAAATTAATATAAAGGCTAGTTTATTCTAGGCAACTTTAACAATACAGGTATCCCTCGCCGTTCACGGGGGTTACGTTCCCGAAGACTCTGAGAACCGCAAAACCACGAACGGCAAATGCATAAACTAATGGAAGAATGGGATTCCGTTCCTACATCTGCGAAAGTGGTCCTAAGTGTCTATTTAATTTACCTTACTGACGACTGTAGGCCAGAGAAACAAATAGTAAGCTTAAAATATGAAAGGAAAACCAAACCAACGAACGTTTAAATTTAGGAAAACTAAGAAAACAGAAGTTTATTAACTCACCATGAATTATGTTGACAATGGAGGTGTTTCAGAAGAGCATTATTTGGAGATTGAAGAAGAAGATGAGGGACTTGGCTTCAGGAATTCTGTGATTTGGAGCTGTTTCCCTTTTGTTTTGATTTTTTTTATAAATTTCGTCATAGGGAGATATTGCAGAGTCAATTATTCTCTTAAAATTGATGCTCCTTTCCATAGATGGATCAGCCTGCATTACTTTCTCTTTCAACTCGTTAGCCATATTTAAAATTTCTGCTAAGGTCTTCGCTGAAAACTGTTTTATCTTAGGCTTTACATCTTCATCTTTGTTTTCGCTCTCACTTGATTGTGCAAATTCTTCAAGTTCCTCATTTGCTAATTCTTCTTGTTGAAAGTTGAGCAATTCCTCCACTTCTTCCTCTTTTAGATCTTCAAAGCCCTCTCCACCTACATTTCTAGCCATTTTGATGATCTCTTCAACTTCTCCGCGAATGCTGGGATAAACTTCGGAATGAACAGCTTCGGGCAAAAGTTTCTGCCGACATGCATTTATTGTTGATTGTTTTACTTCATCCCATGATTCTTATATCACATAAATGGCTGTTCGAATGTTGAATGAACTCCAACATTCACTAACAGAAATCAAAGAATTGGTGTCCATTTGCTGTAAAATATGTTTGAAAGTTCGGCGAATATAATAAGATTTGAAGGTCGCAATGATCCCTTGGTCCATCGGCTGTAAGAGTGGTGTTGTGTTTGGTGGTAGGAATACAACTACTACATCAGAATATCCTTCTGCAAGAGAAACTGGATGAACTGGAGCGTTATCCAATACGAGAAGTACTTTAAATGGCAAATTCGTCTGCCTCAGATAGATTTTCACCTGCTGGATGAAGCAGTTGGCAAACCAATCTTTGAACAATTTACAAGTAACCCATGCCTTCTTATTAGACCTCCAAAAGACAGGTAGATCTGATTTAATCTTCCCTTTTAGAGCATGAGGATTTTCTGAATGGTAAATTACCATTGGTTTGCATTTAAAATCTCCCGAAGCGTTTCCACATAATATTACAGTGAATCGATCTTTTGCAGCCTTAAAACCTGGAGCAGTACATTCCTCTTCGGAAATAAAGGTTCTATTTGGCATTCTCTTCCAATATAAACTGGTTTCATCGACACTGAAAATCTGTTCTGGCTTATAACCTTTCTCCTCGATAAGCTTCAAAAATTCACCGGGGAATTCTCTCGCTGCCTCTTGATCAGCTGATGCAGCTTCTCCTCATAGCTTAATGTTATGCAAATTTAAACGCTTCTTTAAATTATCAAACCAGCCCTTACTCGCTAAAAAACAGGTAGAAGAATTCTCATCATAATCGTCTTCAGTTCCACTCTCTAAATGTTCATATAGGTTAAGTGCTTTATTTCTTATTAACTCCGTGCTAAGGGGAGCATTTTTCTGTTTTATCCTCCATCCACACACTTAAGAGTTTTTCCATTTTTTCTAACACAAGGTCACGTATACTTACAAAAGAAACTTTAGCACTAAACGGAGTAGAAGCCATTACACTACTTCGTATTTTGTCTTCGACCCTTTTTATAGAACATATGGTTGATTCATTTACTCCATATTCTCTACCAATGGAAGCGTAACTTGCTCCACATTGTAACTTATCTAATATCATGATCTTTTCCCTCAAAGTCATGACTTTACACTGTCTCTTAGCTAATGCGTCCCTTCCACTATTATTAACACGTTTAGATGCCATAATAATGTACAAGAATGGATTAATTAAAAAAATTAAAATGTTTATAAAAGCACTCTACTATAATACAATGCCAATATCACTAAGCGTAGTCCTGTCTAATTTAAAATGAGAGAATAAAATGAAACATCACATTAATACCACAAACACACCAAGGATATCAGGTCATGTTGCTTGCAGCACTATAGAACAGAAACTGAAATAAATGTGGAAAACGGAAGCTTGCGAAGGTGCCCCCATATTCCCCTAAAAGACCCTTTCTCAACAAGCCACGTGTCTTTTAGTCCGATGGCCATATTTATTCTGCGTCAAAACAAGCAGACTTCACATAGGCAGCAAGAAAAATAAATAGAACATAGAGTGGAGCAAACTGGGAGATTTCTCCATTCAGTATTCTATGGATCCTTCAGGAAACAGGAAGATTTCCCCGTTCGGTACAACAAAAAAATGATCAATGGGTATTGCTGAAAAACCATGAATAAGCAAAACCGCGAACGGCAAACCCGCGAATGGCGAGGGATACCTGTAATTTGATTTTCTCAAAAACGGCTCTAACGATTTTGATCAAATTTCGTACAATTACTTGAGTATACACTACAATAATACTACATATTTCATTTTTCTCAATGAATGAATATAAGGCTAGATTATTCTTGGGCAACTTAAACAAAAATTGGATTTTCTAAAAACAGGCTCATATGATTTTCATTTTCTAAAGATAACTAAACGACGCATTAGTATATGAGAAAGTTTGTACAATGTATGTTGTACTGATTTTTTTATAATAACGTAACAATAAATACATATCGTTATAATAATATTATAATAACAATAACGTTTAATGTAACGTTACCAAAGCTTTAATTGCAATAAAGCCATTATAATGTTACCAAAATAAAATTTATTAGGCAGATAACATTGAACTGGGAGTTATCACCATAATAAATATAACATAGGCTGTTTTGCTTCATGAAAAAGCTTCTCAATGTTCTCAACAGACTAATATTGAGAGCGAGTCTAGGATTTAGAGAGAGAGAGCGAAGTTGAACAAAGTGCAGCTAACTTCAGTGCGTTTTGTTACATGCTCAATGTCAGCTGCCATGTTGTGAATAATGGATGGTATAACGTTAAAAGGATTAGTTTTCGCTACATAACATTAAAACGTGTATTGTTAAGTCTGCAATGCAATTTTTAGAGATATATTTCTTGTTCTGAAGTAGGTATGTATTATTTTGAGATTTACATATATTTTCTTTCCTTTCTTGCCCAAGACATATAACAGTATCATCTTGACAGATTTTTATTATATAAATGAATTAAACTGATTGTAGATAATCATTTTGTTGTAATATTTAAAAATAAATATTGAGTTATTGACTAAAGTAAGCAAAAAAACTTTGTTTAAACATTTTATAATGGTTTCATAAAATAATGTTACATATTTAATAATATTGCATGCACACTTAAGTAAATTAAGCATTTGTTTGTGAGATTGTTTATGTTAGCAACAACAAAGAAGTAACCATGCAAGAAAATTTCTAAGTTCAACTCAAATTAAGACATTCCGGTTTGATTTTCTCGATAATGGCTACTCCTATGATAAAAATGTATATTTGCTAGTTCTACAAGTTTTATTTGAAAAATATCTTCATATGAGCAATACTTTACGAGGTATGACCAAAAGTTCATTTTTCGTCATCAGTAAAGCGGTACCCCTGATTGGTTTAGGTGATTCATTTTTGCGATTTTCTTATTACCTTTGATATTAAGTCCTTAATATCAAATTTCATGAAAATCCGTTTGGTAGAAGCCGAGACCAAACATGCGGATGGACGGACGGACTGACAACAATAGGTGCTCACGCTGGAGGCAAAACACACCTAAAAATGTGTACTAAGAAGAATGTGAGAGAAGCAAATGACTATAAGAAAGAGGTAGGTGAACTGGATTTGACATTAACCTAACAGCATTTCCCAAATTCGGGTCCGCCGAGGTTTTCCTGGGAGTCTGCGAATTTTTTTGGGAGTTTACAATGTTTTTCTAAAATACAGGGTGTCCATATAATCTCTCTGGTATTGTAAGAAGCTATATTTTTTTAACAATTAGAAATATTGAAAAAAGCCAAACTGTGAAATGAAGCCTATCTCAAACAGTTTTAGGTAGGGAGTTGGCAACATGGTTGTGCGCATAGTTGTCTGCGCAGCACATCACTGTCTGACTTACGTGTCATTGTGCCTGAGTGCAATGGAGACTCCACACGTGAAAGCACAGTGCGTTCTGTGGTTTGCTGAATTTAAATCAGTGATTCGTGTGCAAAGAGAATTCAGACATACGCACAACAAAGATCCTTCCACGGTTAAAACGATCAGGCTATGGTATCAAAAGTTTAAAGAAACGGGTAGTGTCTTGCCAACAAAGCAGCCTGGCCAAAATTCATTATCGACTAGAAATCTGCCATGCGACAAAAGAGCACACATAGAAGTTTATTAGCCTCAGGTTTTAAACTTTTTTAGTTATACATTTTTACTGTTTTTCTTTTCTATGATATCTGCATTGGTTTAAAAAATATAGCTTCTTAAAATACCGGAGAGATTAAATGGACACCCTGTATATAAAAATGTCACTTCTATCTAATCCTAGCTGTGAGGGCCCTTGAAAATATGGAATATAGAATGGGGGTCCGCAAACCAGAAAAGTTTGGGAACCGCTGCCTTAAGTAAGAGAGCATGGTTAGAGACATATTAGAAGGGAAACTGGAAGGAAAAAGCAAACAAGGTAGGAAAAGATTTCGGACGATAGACAACAAAAGTGAAACAGAGTTATCAGAACATGAAGAAGATTGTAGAAAATATGAGTATGTGGAGAGTCAAGTTTAACCATAAATAATTATGGACCTGTCTACAATCAGACTACCTATGATAATGACACCCTAAGTCATGACTTTTATAAGAAATGAACAATGATGTGAACAATGATTTGAACAGTCCCATGTAGATTTATGTCAAACTTCTGGATGCCGTGCTGCAGCTACACTTTAAAAAATTTAGGGTCAGCCAACAGGTGGCTTCTTTGGTCTTGAAAGGGTTCATTAATAGATATGAAAACAATCACACATATTTAATTAGGAAATTTGCTTACTTTTACCTTTTCCCCATTTTAATTAATTAGTCAATGGTATCGTTTTAATGACAAAAATATTAAGTTACAACAAGTATATAAAGAGAGAATTTGGAACTGGTCACAGGTAATGTTTGGATTAATGTTCATTTCAAATATGGCTTCAGAATCTTAACAAAATATTCATAGACTATCAGGAGGCTTTGTCCGCCTTTGGCCTTCAGCCCTCCAACTTTGTTCACTTTTCTTGTTCCAGCAACCAACAGGTGTATATAAGAAAGACCTTAAAACATTACCCAAGAGGTAATAGTGTCTTCTTTCGAACACATCCTGCAACCCTTATTTTTTTAAAATTACTCAGAGAGATTGGGTTCAAAGAAAAATTCTTGTTTGATTATTTGCATATAGTTTATGAAAGTCAAATTTTCTAAGAAAAGAAAAGGTTAGAAGAATACGTGCGCAAGTTCTAGATTCTACCTAATAAAGCATTTCAATGATTTTAACTAATTTAGAAAGAAAACCAGACATCTTCCATACCTGAACGTTCTGCAGACCAGGAATACCAGTCAGGCCAAGACTCTGTAAGTTGAGATTGGCCAGGGTAACACCTCCTGGGCCAGGACCTGGAGGAGGTGGGGGAGGGGCAGGGATTGGGATCGCAGGGGGAGGTACTTGAACCCTGGTCCCTCTCGCTACTTGGGGAAGAGTATTTTGGGCAACGGGGAGAGAGTTCTGAGCAGGAGGGCACGTGCCTCCGGAAGAGGCTGTCAGTCTTTCCAACAGGGATGAGCCTGAGTTGATACCTGGGATTGGATTATCTGCAGAGGGTGTGCCTGGAAAAAATCATGAGGTAAATTGTTTATTCATACAGTTAAACCATTTTTATATTTTACAGGCAATTTTTTATAAAATTTAACCACAATGTGATTATGCTACCCTCCTGGGCAGTTTACTGCTTTAACATTTGCTAACATAAACTAAATCTTATATTTAGAGATTATTTTCAGATCACTCTATAAATTTCCATGGAAAATATATGATTTGCAATAATTTTTTATAAACTAATACTGATTTTTCAGGAGAGGGAGGCCTCAATTTGAGAATATGCTGATTAATGCTGACACAAAATGAAAATATGACCATATAAACTAAAGTTTTTTTAAAGCATAATCTATAAATGTGTCAAAATAGCCTTAATTTACAAGTCAGGCTAAAGAAGGGCTCTACTGTAAATAATCATACTTAAATAGCAAACACCTAATGCTCCAGTCATCAATTTACCACATTTTTTGTTTAAAAAATAATACAAATTGAAAAATACATAAATATGCCAAAAATAAATTAAAGATTGATGTATCATATTTCAAACTCTACAATAATTTTCTACTCAATCTGTAATCACACTTTTCTGCATTGTCTTGAAGAGTAATAATCTAATATAAACCTCAAAATAGTGGAATGAAGTAAACATTAAAAGCATCAACAATGCATACAAATATTAGTTAAAATTAAACAAAAATAATCCATAATAAGTTGTCTCTTGAACAGGATATTACATCTTTGTAAATGACATAAATATAATGATAAACTTAACTCAAAGAGAAACCATAATCATACTATAAAATTTATACAGAAAAAAATGGTCACAAAAATAATTTGGAAAGATGAAAAGATTGTTGCTTTAGTGCTACAAAATATTCATCAATATAATATAACTACATTGTGTTATTAATTTAGTAAGGAATATATATTATTGTTCTGCTTATTACAATTCAATTATGAAATTTAAAGTATAAATGTATACAATTTTACTGTCATTGAAGATATTCAAAACTGAGCAAAGCATACTACTGTGATTTCATGCCTGAGGAGGAAATAGTTTGCATAATGTAACATTTTAATGAAAATAGAAAGTTAGTTTAGAAATACATTTACCCTTAATTTTTCAAATAATATACATTAATCACATGACATAATCAGCTTTGAAAATGTTATTATGCCATCTCTGGTATGAATTTTAACCAGACAAAAACTGCTTGTGATGTTTGTTTTGCATAAAACCTCTTCAATCATGTCACAGCAAATGCATAATATATGTTAACTACAATAGCCATTTTAAACATAACATATTATATTTTTTCATGATACTCAAGAACAGGGCCGTGCCCAGACATTTTGCTGCCTGAGGCGAGATATAATATGGCGCCCCCTGGCCTCGCTGGCCTTATGAATTTATTTTGATAGGTTTTCATTTTTGTCAAATTTTGGCACCTCCCATCGAGAGGCACCTGAGGCGTTTGCCTCGCCGCCTCACCCATCGGCACGGCCCTGCTCAAGAATTCTATACTACAAAGATACAAATTATTTATTACTTCAAAACCAGCAACATTATGAAATGTTATATAACCTTCACCTCAATTATAGAACGCCTAGATACATGACTTACCTAACTAAAACTTCACACTATCAACATGGGATACGTAACAAAAACAAACACAAATCTCTGATGGTTAAATCACAACACCAGCAAAGGGACACAGTTGTACCATAAAGGCAGCACATTGAAAAAAAAACACTCAACAAATAAGACTCACCAGCTAACAGAGCTGATAGTCCTGGGACAGAAAGTCCTGCACTAGAGGATGCTGAAGTCGACGAACCCTCAGCTATCGCAGGCGAGGGATCAGGTGCAGGACGAGATGGGCACGGTGGTGTGACGCGTTCTGGGGCATTGAAAGGCGATGTAGGGGTGGCGGATGGAGTGATCGGAGATGCTAAGAGGTGAGGGGGAGAGGAAAGGACAGGGGGCGAACAGAGCTGAGAGGCAAGCAAGGGAGACGAGGCTTGTACGCTGGAGACACCAGGTGGTGGCTGTTGTCGAGGTCGGTGGGGTTGAGATGCATTGACGTGCGTGGCATTTTGAGAGCGAGAGTTGTGGGGAACAATGTTAGTTTTGCGTCCGGGTGTCTTCTGCACTGGTACTGCCACTGGCTGGCTTGTTATCGTTCGTGCAGGGGCAGGTCGTGGTGGGCTGCAGGTCGAGGAATTATTCGAGGCTTCTGCAGCTGAAGAAAATTTAGGAGATTAAAATCTACGTTAAAAAGTTAGCTTGCACATTAGTATAGAAAAGTAGTGTAGAGAGATAAAATTATATTGGCGATAGAGACTGTGACTGTTACAGGGTAATATTGGCAAGAAAATTCATGAGGACAATATTTTCCTAACTTAAATGCCTCATAAACATGTATTGGACACAACTACACAGGAAAGGGCAAGAATTTAAAATAGAAACTTTGATAGTAAATAGTCATCCATACAATGTAGTCCAAATATATATTTTTGAATGAAATAATGGACAAATTAGAAATATTTTATTGGTGGTATCAGAAGAGTAGTATTAAAAGGAAAACACACAGAAGAATGACAAAAACATTTAGAAATAGATAGCCATAAAAAAGTTACTAAGTAAAGACTAGAAATAACATTTTAAAACATACACAACACATATTTTAGTGCATAAAGTTTCAATATTACCTATCAAACCATATTTAAAATGTAATATTAAAACTAGGGGCATAATTAATACCAATAAAATTTTTAACTAGAATTTTAATAATTACCTACCTTGGCCTTATCCCTTGAACTACCAACTGGGGATTATTTTCAATGCAATACATTTAAAAGGTGATATTGGAGACTTTAAATGTTTTGTAGGAATTCAGTTATTATAAAAATGAATGGATAGACTGGGTTTGCGGTGAACAAGGCATTTGTTTATCCAAACTGTTGGCTTAGAGAAAGTGACTTGGGCAGAGATGTGTTACACTTGAACATGAGTGGTTCACATAAATTTGGTAGATTTTTGTGTGATCTTGTCAATATTGTTAAGATGCAGGGAAACTAAAAGACTTCAAGGTGGATACAGAAGGGGAAGGCATTGATAGAATTGGTGGACACAAAAGCATGCTGTTTAATGGAAATGAAGGATGTTGAAAAGAAAGGTAAGGTTCTAAAATTACTTCAGCTAAATTATCAAAGCATCCACATTAAAATTAACGAGTTTTACACTACAAAAGAATCCTATGAACCAGATATTAATACAGGGATCTAATAATGGCTTAAGGAGGACAGAGTGAAACCATGATTTAAGATCCCTGCATTTAATGCTTAGTTTTTAGTCCTGTCAACACACCCTATTTAAGGAAAGTAGTATCTTTTCTAAATTAATGTTTCTTAATTTAGAGTAATGAATTTTTGACCACTTCATGAATTCTTACCTCAATTTAATTAAACTTGGCAAATACTTCAGAAATCTTTAGGCTATGAGCATTTTTTTAATAACCAAGTTCAGAAATGAAAAAATGCTGGGAATGGACAAAACGGAAACAACATTAGGTGGCCATTTGGAAAAGAATTTGCTGTCTAAGTAAACAGAAGAGTATCTACGTCTAAAGAGAAAAAACACACACACGTGCACAATCAGGACCAAATGCACAAACTTCTCTGGAAAACTACTGCTATATACGTATTTTGAGAGCTATGCTCTCATCTTCAGTACCTGAAGTTGTCATCTGTGTCTTGTCTTGTGTATTTATACATTCCGGGTAAAAGTGAAAGGATGATGGGGTGAAAGGACTAACCGTTAACATATAGAGGGGTGAGTAGGGAATGGGTCCTCGGTCGTTATTCATAACCCTGTCTCTGTATTTACTTATGAAAATGCTCTCATCTAGTTTCCAGTCAGTTTGTGTTGATTTTAAGTGTGTCTTGTTTTCGATTTTAATAGAGTGATTGTTTATTGCGATGCTAGACCTGTTAAACCTATTGTGACTGTAGAGTGCAAGGTGTTCTTTGAACCTGATTTCTAACTTTTGTTTTGTTTGACATATGTATATTTTCTCACAGTTTGTGCAATCGATTTTTTGTCAGATTTTTGCAGGATCGGGATCGTGTCTTTTGGATTGTATAGTAATTTGGACAGTTTGTTTTCATTCTCAAGTACTGCTTTAAGGTTCTGCTTTGAGAATATTTTTGATAAGCCATTTGTGATGGCGGGGACGAAGGGGATTTTTACGTATTTATGTATTTTGGCGTGTTTGTAAGGGTATTGTGTTTTTTAATGTGGAGACTGCGCTTATGTTTGCGTGAAATGTTTTCTATAGTCTGAGGGTTGTAACCATTGATTTTAGCAGTTTTTGATATGTTTTAGTTCTTTAACAGGTTGTCTGCTGAGGCTAAATTTCAATTTTTTGTTCTCAGGCCAGCTTGTGTTATGGACGAGTTTTTACTCATAGAGTAAGGGAAAAGCTTTTAAATTTACAAATGTTTATTTATATTAACAACAATTAAGATGTAGTGGGCACCGGTGTCTGCCACGGCCTTGGGGTGGGCGGTCATTCGGGGACAAATATTTTTTGTGTATGAAATAGTTTTTTTCTTCTTTAGCTTATAATCATGTATGTTATTGATAACCAACTTTTAATTCTTTAAAATTTATTATTTTCTGTATGATAATAATGTAATTTGATGCATCAGAAACCTACCAGTTTTGCAGGAGAAAGATCAGGAGTTCACTGATGTCTCGCTATACCCATGCCATAAAATTATAGCTTTTGGTCCCTGTTCAGGCCAATGGCTTGTTTTTAGCAGCTGGTCTCAAAGTACAAAGAATCCCACTCTCGGCTTAATGTAGAAAACTTTGCTTTTTGAAGCCGCCTATTTATTGTATGGTCAGTAGGGCCATAGCAGACACAAGGAAAATGCTTGAATAGAGGGAGAGTGGTTACCCGGCCTCTGAGGAAAGGAAAACTTGAACAGACACTGGTGTCTGCCAGGGCACCACAGGAAAGTATATTGGCAGACACCAGTGTCTGCCATGGCAGTCAACCTGTTAAGGAAATCAACTTTAGAACGAGGAACTTGTAAGAGTGGAATGGTGCTAATGTGAGTTCTTTTTTTCTTTAGACGTACAAACTATTGACAACAGGTCCCTGTAAGGCCATTGTCCTGCAAACTTATAAGTACAGTACAGTCCCGATAGTTCGAGTCCCGTTCATTCAAGGTTCCATTTAGTCCGAGGAAATAACTGCCTCGACTTCCCAAAAAACCATGAAGAAAGCTGAATATGAAAAAACCAATAAAGCTTTGTTCCTGTGGTTTTCACAGCAGAGATTGTAAGGAAGCCCAATCACAGGACCAATGCTCCAAGAAAAAGCACTTAATTTCCAGAAACAACTTCAAGATGGTGACTGACTTTACTGCTAGCGTAGGCTGGTTAGACAGATGGAAGAAAAGGTATGGGGTGCGGTAACCGAGTATTTGTGAGAAAAAACTTTCGTCGGACTTAGAAGCAGTAGAAACGTTCCAAAATAAATTACTAAATCTCATAGAAAATGAGAATCTTACAACTGACCAACTGTACAATTGTGATGAGACAGGATTAAACTGTAAAATGCTTCCATCTAAAACTCTAGCTTCTCTTCAAGAAACAGCAGTTCTGAGTCACAAAAAAAGCAAAGAAAGGGTGACCATACTTGCTTTCTGTAACGCTTCCGGATATCACAAATTGCCTCTTGTATGCGTTGGCAAATCAGCTAAACCCCAAGCCTTAAAACACATTTCTTTGACGGCCTTGTCAGTATCATATAAAGCCAAGAAAAGCTCTTAGATGGACCATGAGCTGTTCAAGCAGTGGTTTTTTTGAAGAATTCGTTCCAACAACAGAGAGAGAGAAATCTTCCTCGTAAGGATCTATTGATACTAGACAATGCGCCTTTCCATCCAAATGAAGAAGAATTGACTAGTGACGGTATTCATGCTATGTTCTTATCACCTAATGTCACCAGTTTGGTACAACCAATGGACCAGGGTGTTTTGGAGTGTTTAAAAAGAAAATATTGACGAAAGTTGTTGCAATCATTACGTGAAGCAGGAGCGAATGAAGACAGTATTGTTGGCTACTTGAAGAAAATTAATGTGAAGGATGTTCTATATTGGATAGCTGAATCATCGTTCTAATTGTTGTCTGAAACTCTAGTAAAGTCATCGAAAAAGCTGCTGACGAACACCGGAGTCCAGAACGACATGGCAGAAGACAATGAGTGTGGGAACTTGACCAGCCTGATAAAACAACTGCCAGGATGTAAACATTCTGATAAGAATGTCTTAAGAGAAGGGTTTGACCAAGATGAACAGTACAAAAACACAGACAATTCCATAATTGAGATGGTGAACAAAGAAGCAGACAGTGAAAACATTGATGAAGGTGAGCTAGGTGACATAAAAGAAGACAGGGTGCTTCATACTGAAGGGCTAGCTGCCCTTGAGATAGCACTACACTATATAGAACAGCAGGAAGAAGCAACACCAACTGATGTTCTGCTTCTGAAAAGATGGCGTGATTTTGCAGCAGGGAAGCAATCTCAATTTCAAATGCAAACAAGCCTTAAAAAAATTTCTGCATGTTAAATTAGAAGGAAACTTTTTGATTGTTTTATAACATAAGTAAATTTATATAATATACTATTATCAATAAAATCCTACAAATTGTAAATTGTCTTATTTTTTTTAAAGATATATTCCGTATAGTCTGAGTTTTTCAATAGTTCAAGGCGACCTTGGTCACGTTCACCTCAAACTATAGAGACTGTACTGTATTTAATTACTAATTTTTTCTATCGTTTTCTCTTCTATTTGCTGAGTGAGTGTTTCTCTGGTTGATATTATGGTTCAGGTGTTCTCTTTATTTTATTCCATCCACCGTAGTCTCCTCATTCTATCTTCTATATTTTTAGAGACAAAATATATTGTATTGTTAATGCGCACCCATAATGTAGAAATTTACTGTAAAATATATTCTATAATAACATCAAAATGAAAAAATCTGATTTGGAATGTACCCCCAGGGGTATGAGTACCCCACTTTGATAAACCCTGGGCTAGCTCATTGAGCTTATTTCTTTTGGTAACACACAAAGGAGTAACTTTAAATTTATCACATTCATAAACTCACCATTAGCCCTTTGGAACTGAAGAGCAGAATTCATTAAGCTGGTGACAAGGGCACTGATGGCTGGATGGGTTACAGGCCATGGAGAAGACACCTGCTTGTTTTGGCTAGGTTGGGCTGCGGGTTGGACCACCTCTTGCCGTATAGGTCTTTGCTACAATAACAAATGTTATTTATTTTATGTAAATAAAGCATATATTCTGACAAAACCTGGTAGAAATTAATGGTAATAAAATAAAGTGGTTCCAAAAGCAAAGTTATTATTGCTTATTTTCATAATATTGTGAATTTGGAACAGCACAAAGTTGTCTCATACAATTCATTATATGAAAATGTCACTTAACTTAAGAAATACTCTTCCTAATAATTAAAATCTAATGGAACTACATATTAATTTTGTTGAATTTTTATTGCAGAAATGGTTCATAAAATAGAAATAAAAAAGTTCTATGATGACACCAATTTGGTAGGTGATTTGAATATTAAAAATGAAGGAACGGTAAAAGACTGACATTAATTCAAGATTGTTTAAGAAATAATAATTTTTTTCAATAATTCCTGATGATGATTCAGCTTAATTGATGTTATGAACTGTAACATAGTGTTAAACAAATCATTAATCCACTACAAAAGAAAACAACTTCCTTAAACAGATTTAGAAATGAAACCATATTGATTAAGATAATAGCTTACACGCACATTGATGTTGAGAAAAAACTAACCACAACCACTGTATTTGGTGTCCCATTAGGGATTATCAAGTTGGTACTAGGGGTGCCAGTAGCTGCATTAGGTGCTATGGGAGCCACTGGGGTGGTGGCAGCTGTTCCTGGAACCATCACATTCGGCAATACTGGAGTAGCCACGGCAACAGCCGCCGTTGCAGACGCAGATGCGGCCGCTGCAGCAGCGGCAGCAGCAGCTGCGGCTGCAGCCTTTGCTTCCCTTTCCCGCATACCCGAAGTGCAAGTGACACGTGGGCGTTGCCCTGGTACCGTGTGTGAAATGCGCACTGACTTTCGCCCCTCTTCCGTAAATATTTCCGTGAACTGCTGGATATAACGATTTGCATGTGCACGGGTTCCTAAGGAGAACCTAAACAAGAAGACAAATCATGTAAATTACATGAAATGTTTGTTTCCTGGATGATCAGCAGTTATTTTACTATGGTTATTAAATACTTACTTCTTTGAACAGAAATAAAACGGTGACAAAGTTATATTGGAGATAAAAATTGTACTTTACTATAGTGCATTTCTGGAGGCCGTGCGGCTGAGGCGTGGCCATAGCTCAGGTCATTGGAAGGGGGAAGAAAATGACAAGCAATCAGATGTAGTGAATTTCCCTCTACTTGCAAAATTCCTTGAAGGGTGCTGTTGACACGTTTCTCTCGAATTTACTATCAGAGTGTCTCCAGCACTCGTGTTGTACGTTTCTCTAGCGGTCTTTTCGTGATTATTTTTGATTCGAGCATTTATTTTTTCCTTTTTATTTTATATAGTTTCAGTATTTTTAAGATTGATAGTTATTTTTTCATTTATTATTATTTTTCATCATTGGTTGTTTTTTAGATTATTTTTCGTCATTTTAAATTATATTTTTCATATTTTTAATATTTACCTATATTTTCTTTTCATAACTTTTTAAATTACTTAGTTATAAATTATCTCCTTTTTCATCTTTTTCAATTTTTATATGGTAAACATTTCCTTTTGATAATAACTTTTAAATTAGTTGTTTTATAGTTTTTTCTTTAGAATTTTGATATTTATACTGAAATATCTTTTCATTGGCGTTGTATTGCAATATTTCTCCGTTAAAACATCATTATTGTATATACAATTCTATATAAAGGTTATAGAGAATGTAATTTCCTACAACTTTCATTTGAAACAATTTTCCATAGCAGTTATTGTTTAGGAATTATTTATAAATAATCGGTTTTCATCAAATATCTCCTTAAAAACGTCGTAATTGGTCATCTTCATGAGGATCAAAATTGTAGAGAATAATATTTCTTCCAAGTTCTGTTTGAAACAAATTTTCATAGAACCATCCATTTCGGAGATATTTAACTTTTTCATAATTTCCAGTATACAGTGCCACCACCATGTAGCGGTGAATTCTGTAAACATAATCAAAATATAACTAATTTATGGCAATAAAGACGACTGTATTCTTTTACGATACGAAATAATAATTTTGCCTTATAATGCTATTCATAATAATTTAAATATCTATACCCCAAATATGGAGAAAATCGTGTTGGCCACATCAGATTTTTTGTTTAAATTAATTCGTTCACAATGAGTAATGGAGGAAAAAAATTTCAAATTGCGTAGGGAATCAAAATGTATAATACACAGAGTTTTGGAATATTTTAAAGAGAAGCAATATCTGGTAAGCCATGCATACTGCTGCAACAAGTTCAGAAAAGGACTGCTGAATAGTTGTACTGAAGTTCAAAATAAATGGTAATCTGAGTTTAAGTGTAAGTGAAGCAACAGAGGAGATTTTTTGCAGTATAACAGCCTTTCCCTCATGGAATTCCCATTTCTCTAAACAGTTGCCCCTCATTCCCATTTCCGACAATTTAGAGAAATCCTTCCTTCCCCTTTCTCTCCTGGGGAAAAACCTCATGCCCCACCTGCTCCTCACCAACTATCTTCCTGCCACACCGCTTCCCCACCAAATTGCCCAATTGTTTCTCTTTGTACCCTTCCTTTCAGCACCTATGAGCCATACATTTCTTACCCCATATTGTTATCCCCATCCCTGCATTGGAAAACACCATTCACAGCAGGACACTCGTATGAACACTTTCCTCTCCAGCCTCCTCCCTCCAATAATGCCTCAGCCGCTTGACCTCCGGATATGCATTTGCAAGTTTACGAAATTTGAAAATATTGCAATGCTGCATCGCATTGATATAACTTATACACTCTTGATTGTGGAATGTCAAGAGATTGTTTCATTAGGTTCAAAATGCTCTTCACTGAACTGAACCTTGTTGAATCTTCCAACTTGATTTGAAATCAAATCAGTTTGAAGCTTTGCAGGACCCTACTTCAATTCAAAACAAGTTAGGAAAGTGTACAACGTATCACAAATGGGCACGTTTCGTGGAATGGAGTATTACAAGGGTGAGTCAGAAAGTATCCGCAATGTATTTTTTTTAAATTAATACAAAAACAATAGAGAACTTACAAGAGTATCATTTTTCAATATAGTTCCCCTGCTTTTCAACATACTTAGTTCAACGTTGCACAAGCTTCTGTATGCCCTCAGAAAAAAATGTTTTTGGCTGAGTGACAAGCCACGCATGCACCGCTTCCTTCACTGTGTGCATCACTTTTCCCGCTGTTGGTTGAGTTCTGAACTTATTTTGACTGTCGATTTCGGATGTTTCCATTCCAAACTCTGGTGTTTACTCTCTGACTCGTAGTGGTGGACCAATGTTTCGTTCCCAGTGATGATGTACCTCAAAAAGGCATCTCCTTCTTTATGATAGCGGTTCAAAAGGCGTAGGCAGATGCCCAAATGGTTGTGCTTGTGCTCTTCTGTGAGTTGTTTGGGAACCCATCTCGCACAGACTTTATGAAAGTCAAGTCTGTTGTGGATTTTCATGGGCAGAACCATGACTGATTTGTAGGTGATCTGCCACTTCATCAATAGTCACCGGTCTGTTATTCGGAATCATGGCGTGGGTCGTTCAATGTTCTCATCAGTAGCGGACATGGAGGCACCCTATCGTTCTTCATCAGTGACACTTGTACAACCGTTTTTGAACATTTTAATCCAATCGTACACACTCTGCTGCGGCATAGCACTGTTCCCATACTGTGCTGAAAGTCTTCGATGGATTTCTGGCCCTGGTACACCTTCAGCCCACAAAAATCAAATCACTGCACGCTGCTCTTCTTTGTGAAAAATGGCCCATTCAAGCCTGGAGGTTTCATCAGATGGTTCCTTTATTTTTCTGTTCATAGCAAATACATGAGTGAATTAGCATATCCTTCAGTGTTTGTGATAGAGAACGGAAAAAACTGAATGACAAAAATAGATCGTAATTATAAACAAATTCGAGACGAGAGATGCAAACTCCGCCTTATGAATTCATTGAAACCCACAAGTAATGTTTTTATCTGTAATAAACAATTGTCTTCAACATAATGATAAAATGGTTGTCAAAAATAGCTTGCATCTCTGAAAATATACATGATGAAAGCATCCTACACTGTCGGCAGCACTCGGCCGGCATAACTCACTCGACCGGCGAAATAAACTCGTTGCTTTTAGAGGGATATTATTAATTTATAATTGAATCAATGTTGCATTATTATAGTTTTATATGTGCTCATTTAGTCACTGATACTAACAAAAAGTTATTGAAAAAAAACGTGGGCGAAAAACCGCCTCTCATCACGATGAAATGCGTGCTGAGTGATGCTCGACATACAAGCTGCTACCAATGTCGAGCCACTCTCAACACCCGAGTGCAAAGGGTTAAAAGATATTTTTGATTCTATCTATTTCATTTAATTTTGTTTTAGTTCTTTCTCATCATAGTAAGTGTTCATTCAATTTTACTGTTAACATAATTCTTTATTTGAAGGGCGATCAAAAATTATGTAAAACAACAACAGAGTCATAAATTCTAGCAATAAGTTCGCAATAAAACATGAATAATGTCCAAATGAAGGAAAAAACAATGATATTCGCAATGCAAACCGGTGTACCATCACAGAAAAAAGTCTGAACTCAAGGAATAAAAGTAAGAAACTAACAATTGTTACTGAAGAAGTCTAAAAACACACGCCAATCCAGCTACTGATAAGGAGGGGCCATAAAGGACAATAGGATAGGAACTCTGCCATAAAACGAAGGCTAGGATGGCCACAGCATCTCGCGCGAGTACCGCTGGGTTAAAAGTGAGAATACTTTGAAAAAATGACTGATATATATATATATATATATATATCCCTTTGGTGTTTAGAGGGTGGAGTCAGTCTTTAGCCGATGGTAGCTTTTCTTTAATTTTGGTAACAGTGCTGAAATGCACGCCGATGTTCTCCATGTGTAGGATCCATGCAATCTTCTCCGATGTTCCTGTAACGTAGGAAATTTTGGTGTACGATACGGGTTTGGGTCGCTCTTCAGGTGTTAGTTTCATCTTAGAAACCAGATTTCTTCTTATGAGGGATTTGGTGTATCCGTTGACAACGGATACACCAAATCATCTGAGGGATATATATTTCTGAGGGAGTAGTAAGTCTTCACTTCCGATGCACAAGGCAGATGAAATGTTCATTTCTGGATATGGGATGTTTGCAAGCTTTAGTTGAAGTGTAGGTTTTTATGATCCTAACTTTCAAAAATAAACTTGGAGTATTACCTTGGGGGAATTTTCAAGAGGATACAGAAAAGGGAAAGCCAACCACCCTAAGCTAGAGGCTGAGAAGAAGGCCATTCTTTTATGACTTCAATCCGTGGGTTGTGGAGGATAAGACAAAAGAATGCATCAATCTCAGAAAGTTCACCCAGTTTTTTCAAACCAGTTCCATTTCTGGTGTGTTGTAGTTACCTTTGTTGTGTCAATGAAAACATTTGGGAAATATTTCATTTCACAGAAGATATTTCTGTATGTGAAATATCTTTGTTTTCCTACATATGCATTTCAGGTTAGTGCAATACTTATATCTATGAAATGCTCTTTGTGTTATCAATCAATATTACACATTTCCAGTTACCATTGAGATTGATCATTAATAAATTTTAATATTTTATTTTTACATCAAGCCTATAACCATGGCAGGGACCAGTAGTGTTTTGTGAGATGATTGCAGATAAAATTTGAATTAATATGTGTAGTGATGTTTTGTCATATGTACCATGCGAAAGTGAAACAGGCTATATATGTAACCTTTAATTGTACACAACGGAAGGTAAAAAATTGAAGGAAACTATCTTGTCCTTTTTGGAGCTAAATTTAAATCTCTGGTACCATATATATCAGGACAATTTATTATTATAATAGTATACAAATAGCAGAAAACTTTCTCAAGAAGAAAACTAGAGTTTGTGAAACCACTAGGACTAATAATTGCATTTAAAAATGAAATAAAATGATTGAAAAAAGTGAACATATAATGTGGCAGAGGTGAAGTATTACTCGTTGTATGGAAAGACAAAAGGTAGGTAAAAATGATTACAATTATATATGGGTGAAATGAGTGAATATATGGACTGGAGAGACAGAAATGAAGCCCATATGCATTATAAAATATAATAAGTACATCACTTCCTGGTTATAGTGCCATCGGTTATACTGCGGAATCTGATATACCGCAGGTCTTCCTCCCTATTTCTTGGAAAGAAAGTCCTGTAGTTTTAAAGTAAAAACAACACAATATACTGACGTTTTAAGGAATCAAATAAATTTCTTCTACTCACTGTATATTGTTTTTTATTTGAATTTTGTCATTTGTAGCAAGTATAGAAATTTAAAAAATGAAAAGTCATGTCCTCGGTTATACCGCGGTTGTCTTATAATGCGGGTCACAGCTCCTCCCCCAATATCCCGCATTATAACCGGGGAGCAGTGTACCTGAAAGTAGTTGTAAGGACAGATATGTACCTGTCATACTACTCAATTTTGAGATTCAATATAATGGACAAAAAAATTCGTGATATGGCTGAAAAACTGTGTCCTTCCAAATTCATTTCAAGTCCACAAAGATTTAAATCCATCCAGAAAACTTAAATACAAAAATATATCATTGAGGTTGTGAAAGCTTGAGCTGAAAGATTGGCAGAAAAAAAACAAGTCCTTGAGTGATGACGCATCGGAGGAAGAAGAAAAGTCGACTCAATGAGCCCCTTGAAAGGATCATCCATTCAGGATATCTGGTCATCTGAGAAAGCATAATCTGGAGAAGATAGTGGGCAAAGGGAAAATGAAATATCCTTCAAGAAAGTGTGTGTGTGCGATTAAAAAACTGAGGAAAGAAACGAGGTACGTCTGCTCTTTTTGCAAGGTTCCGCTGCATAAAGGGGAATTTTCAGGTGCTATCACACAACAGAAAAATACTAGTATTGTTTGTGAGTAAAACGCTTCAATTTTTTTCAAATATGATAAAAATAAACGAAGTTATGAATTTTTAAATGAAATTGTGTTAATTTGGAAAGAAGTCGTTTAAATGCACGATCCTATGTGGAGAGGTTGGATTTAAATGCCCAGTCGTCAACGTGTTAAGCAAATGTTACTTATTTTTATTTTTCCCAATGTACAATTTAAAATATGGTATGTTAATCACAGGTTGGGAACTGATGTTTATATTAATTTATTTAAAATCCCATAAACACTCAAATAATCTATGATAGTATGCTTTGATTTACATGTGTTCAGTTTATGCATTATGCATACCATATGCAATTATATTTTTATGATCATTTTTCAATATATGCATTGCATATTTGTATTAACACGATGCATTATGTGCACAGTATGTACTCTTAATAGTTTTATTGTTTATTAAATATATCATCGATTCTTGGCCTATTTACCTTTATCATCAGTGTATAAATTTATGTCTTCACTATGTTTCAAGATCACTTATATGGATTGAGAGGCATCTGTGATTTCTGGCAGAAATTCAATGCACAAAAAATTAAGGAATTGTAAAATTTGATGCTGCACAGGACAACATATGCTGTTGTACACACTTGAGGGATTCAAATGCTCACTAAATCAAATTTACAGACCTTTCTAAGTAGGACACATCTACTCAGGAAAGTACATAATGCCTATTACATTATTTTCAATAAGGAAAATATTTTCAATTTACAAGTTTTGCTACACACGACAATTTCCAGGAATGCAACTCTTGCATAAATTAGGAGATACCTGTACACCACCAAATAAATAAGTTAGAGATAATAAATGAAAGCAATTTGGGAGTTTACCTGCAAGAGGCTCCATTTTGCACTCCTTCCCTGTAATCTCTATCGACGTAAAGCTCCCCGAGGTATTCCCCATTGGAGGGTCTTTGGAGAATAGTGAGTCTTATGTGGTACACCCGACCCGACTGGGCTGACCCACCACTCGAACCTCCCTTCTCCGCCTCCAATACATACTCCTCCACCAACTGAGGGCTACAGTCATTTGTCTCCCGAGGGCGCTCATATGCTCTGGCAAAGCGGAGGACGTCGACAGAAGGAGGAGGACTTGGCACAGCCAGAGGCACTTCCACAGGTTCTTCCACCAACTAAACAGAAAAATAGAAAAAGAACATGGCATTGAACAATACCAGCATTTTATTCAACAAAAAAAAGTAGATTATAAATATGTATTTCTCTTAGTTTGAAATGTTTCCTTTGGTTAAAAACTGCTGAAACTTGCAGATAAGGTCTTGTGAGATGCTTCAGTTTGTGAACCATTTTCTGGCTAAATAAATGTTAGCCCTTAAACTCTCATGAAGGTTTGTCCATAGCCAATACACTGGCCCTGACTTGAATCTCAATTGTCAAGCAAAATATAATGCTTACTTCCTAGGGAAAGTTATTATAAGGTTTCATAATAAATTTTGCATTATTTTCTTGGTATTTTGTATGATAATTGAGTTAACAATCAACTATGTTGAACTATTAATCGCATAGATAGAGAATAGATCAGTCATACAGCAATATAGTGTGTACTAAATCTCAATTCCTAGCAAATACGAACAATGAAAAATTTAATTCAGCAACATCATCCCCTCCATGAGAAGAAAGCAAAAGTCTGAAGAATTAACATAAGTGAAAACAGAAATAATGAGCCAAACAGCATGGCATCCCTTCATACTTTCACCAAGCATTAGACATCATCAGGAAATCAAACAAATCATCACATGCCTTGATTCTGTGTTCTTTAGAGCCATCATTTAAAAAATTCACCATATCTCCTTTCTAATAATTATATATGGCTTATTAAAGGAAAGACCTGATATCAATGTATTTTTATCCCCAAATAATAAGTATAATTATGCATATAATACTGAAGTAGATGCCACTCAGTATTGTTATCAGTTTTCTATTAAAATCAAATGTAATAAAAAAACAAATTTTTAAATCCAAATCTACCTTTATTATCAGCTGCTTAATAATACCAACTCATCAGAGCCACATGTAATCTAATTCAGTGGTATTTACTGTGCTGGATTGGCAAAAGAATATTTTAAGTTCAGTAACATAAAAATGTGATATACCATAATTATCCTAAAATAACATGACCATGAAGCCAAGAAAATCTCATACAGCATTAACCAACTCAAAACATTTATCCTAGGACTAATCTATTTTACTTCATACGTGAACCCTCTCCTGCCCAATTAATATATATACATATAATAGCTAAAAGTACCCAGCAATGCCCAGGTTATGCCTGACATATATTTTAATGTGAACAGACACCAATAAACTTGATTCAACTTACGTATTCCGATTTATCTGACAGGTACTGGGTTTCATTAAAATACATTCCTTACAGTAGCTTATTGATAAACATGTGAAAGAAACAAACATGTCATTTACCATGGCAACGTGACATAAAATCGTGTGTATTTCCGTTGAAATCTCGATTTCGAATTTCTTCATGAAAACAATACTTTCTCTATACTATGTATGTTGGAGAAAGTAAAAACTAATTCTGAGATAACTCTGATACCTATGAATTGGGCCGGGAGGGTCCATGGAGGTCCGGAGAGAACGTGAGCATACGTGAGAGTGATAGGATTTTGAGTTTAGCTATGTAATTGGTTGGCAGGGCAACTTCACGTTAAAAATGCTAAATTTTGTCAATATTTTATATTAAAACATTAAATTCGAAAGATTTAGATTCAAAAGTGATAAAAGATGATAAGAATAAGAAACTGCATTTATTTTTCTTTAATACAGTCCAAGTCTGAAAATCGTAGGTCAAATATGTGAATTTTAATAAGCAAAATAAAATAAGGTTGCAGGTTGAAATATCAATTTCTCCATGTTATCGTATGAGGAATGGAAATCAATCTCGGGAATCGAACCCGGGTCGATTTTGGAAATTTTTTCTTCATAAATGGCTTCTACTTTAAGAACCAAACATTCCTACCAAATGTCAATCTTCTAGCTATTCAGAAAGTTTGTTAAAAATAGCATTACATAGTTCTGATTTTCCACCGACGACGAAGTCAATTTTATATATTAGATATGTAAATGCAACATTCACAAATTTGAAATAAATGTATATACAAAGTATAAGGAGGTTTGAAAAAGTAAACAATTAAAAATCATAAGAGATAATGAAAATAATAATAAATTTATACATGCTTTTTTAAGCAACTGATAGTATAAGTCCAAATTTCATGTTAGACAGGAAAGATGAGATATGACTTTTTTTGTTTTAACATACTAAAATTAGAACCTTATTAACCTTTAGAATAAATACACCTATTTATCACTCTATAAGGTACTGTAATAGTTAATAATTACAGCAATTACTAAGCTAATGATTTAATAAGCAGTATACCTCATCTGAATAACACAGATTCCATTGGATAAACAAATTATAAACATTAATAATAACATAGTTAAGCCACTAAAGGTAAATTTAAGTTTCCTTTAACTCTTAAACAAAAGACATGGCAATGACCTCTTACCTGATAAACTTAATAAATACAACAGATAAGGAAAATATAGTATCTTAAACATGTTGGGACAGATGATTCACTAGGATGGACATTTTAGCATTAAAGAAGAGAATAAAATCATTAAGAAAGACAATATGACAATTAGTTTAATATCATTTAAATAAAATTTAAAATTAGTGGTCATAAACTATAGGAGATGTTTACAGTCATATCTCATTTAGTGGATGTTTGTTTGGTGCAATTTCAATATAGCGCAACTAGTATCTTGCAACACTTATTTTTGAAAAAAAATTTTTAATAAATACTGTAGAGTAAAATTAAAATACTATGTACTGCCCACATTTTTGCATGTTGCGTTTTATGTTTTTATTTATTATTACACTGACCAATCACCGTCTGAGGTCTTCAGTTCCAATATATTGTAGTTCAACTTTCATGCTCCATAGTTATTTTGCTTTGTTTCTAGCCAAAAGTAAATATTTAACAGTAATTAGGGGAAATATAACATAAATAAATCAAGGCAGGTTAGAGAAAATTGAGTGAAGGCAATAAAAGTGCAGGAAATGATCCTAAATTAATAAGGAAAAGCATAACTCTTGATGAAAAACTTAAAGTGATACAGTGTTTTGAAATATCAGAGCTATGTTGCACAACTTCTACAATTTGTACAATTCTGTTAAATAAAGACAAAATAAAGTTCCATTGAATCTACCTTTGCAATAACTGCAAAGACACTCATACGATCTTGTTGTTATTTCTTAGAAAAATGGAAAAACTACTGGTGTTGGGGATTGATTTTAATGACAGGTGACCCTAAGTCAAGCAGTCATTTTCAATAAAGTCCTGTCTCTATTTGCATGTTTAAAGCAAGAAGAGGGTAGCATTTCTTCTGAAACATTTAACACCAGTCCAGGTTGATTTTAAAATTTTAAATCAAAATTGTTTTACTTTTATTAGTAATAATAATTATTATCAAGTAAATACCAATCAGCCAAAATTATTTTCAATAATATTCGTATGTATTTATACATTTTTTGTTTAATTTAAAACTAAAGCAAACTGTGTGCTATTGCGAGCCAATCCTATAAAGTGCTGTTATAAGCTGTTTGTTTAGCACAAATGCCTTTCAGAATGAATCCTATGCACTAATCAAGGCTTGACTGTATTTTATGTAATTTTTTAAACCAAGCTCAGTGCCAAGTACAAGAAGAGCTTGTCCAAATTCTATTCTACAGTAAAAACATTAAAGGCGACTGCTGAGATTCGACGGGGATGCGATCCTGAAAACGTGGTCGAATCTCGAATCAGCACAAATTCAAACAATTACAGCAGAAATAACAATGTCTAGACTGAACTAAACCTCTCGTGGGCAGGCGGGCCGAAAATTACTTCGCGTAAACTAGTTTCTAATTCGACCAATCAATCAGCTGGGTCGATTTGATTGGTCGAATTCTCGAGTTGGTCAAATCTCGAACAGTTGAATCTCGGGAGCCACCTGTAATTGGTGACACAACAAATGTTACAGTTTCCCACTCACTAACTACTATATTATCACCAAAAATATACAAAATAACACATTATAACCATTTCCAAGGAAAATTTTTAAATGATGTAGCCACAGCATATTTTTTATACCTGCTTGTATGAATTTCTCCTGAAGGTTCAAGTAACACAATGCAGTGTTTTAAATGATGTGATTTACACTGCTTTCAACACTGCACATCATTATCATCATCTACTGTTGTTCAACTCTTTATACAAAATATCTATTATGTAAGAACTTAATATATCCTTCACTCTTCTTTCTCAGATTTCTATTCCAAACTTTCCTGCTTATGGGACTCCAAAACATACCTTATTACTAGTTTTCTGGTCTTAATCTTGGTTATCTTGCAAATCATTTTATTATATGCACTTAAATTGAAATATATTTTTTTGCACTCTCACCACATTCCATCCACCACATTCTCCCATTTTCCATAAAACTATTCATATACACTTTTATAACATGCCATGCCTCACCTTTTTAATTTTTTAAAATAATATAAATAGTATGTTTTAAAAATTTTCCAGCTGTTATCCTTTCCCAATAATGAGTTATAATTTCCGGTAATACAAAATCTTGGCCATCAGTTGTTTAAATGTATTTTTTTTAATTCCAGCTTGAAACAGACATGAATATTACTTAAAACATACTATTTCACTCAATTGCTCATCCACAAACCTCACTTCCACAACATTCCTTTAGATCCAAACACTAGGATGACTCAATTAAGGTTCTTCTTGAAAACATAATAATTTCTCCTTTTTTTCTCACACAGGCCCAAAATGCAACCTGTTTTCTGTCTTGCAATCTACTTCCCTGAAGACCTCTTGTTTATGACATTCTCAATTCAACATGTGACAAATCAGTCACAGACATGGCAAATGGATATTCTTTATCAGTTGTACTTCTTCCTCCAATTTTTAAATTAACTTCTTATTTTGAGAATGGAAAATATTTTGTATAGTAAAAAATGTGAAGGTTCACAATCAAAAAGTCATTTTCAAATTGCTGCATATTTTCGTTGATGATACGTATTTTTCACAACATATTATAAGTATGGCGACTTGACTGCAATAAGCTTGGAGCCCATCAAAATATTAACTAATGTCATAGATCTAACGCATAGCATTCAATACTCCACATAAAATTTCACTTTTTCATCAACTTGCTACACAGGCTCATTTCTCTACAATGACATAACCAATTCATTGCAAGCTGTAAAGCAGCTCCAGATTCCTGTTAGCCAGAAATAAGATATCTTAAAACTATATTGACACTGCCAGGAACCTGACATGCAATGCTCAACTTCTCTGATATTTCCTTTCTTAACTAGTAAGTTTACTTTGAAAATTCAACGTTGTTAACAACAAAAAACACTTGAAACATGCCAAATGTAACAACTCTCTAACCTGTTTCACCAACTTGGCACTTGGAGCAGGCACATTGTGGGATTTTGATTTTCTTTGAGCGAGGAATTCCTGCAAAGGTAGACTTGGGGGAACAGGGGCTTGGTCCAATTTCCTCTTCCTATTCATAGATGCCTGCGACAAAGATATACAACACATTTGTACTCACACAAAAACATCATAAAGTTGTAAATAATTTGATGTCAGTGGCATAAAATTAAGCTAAGCCTGCATAAGCCAAAAATATCACTTTCTTTCCCAGCACCTTTAACCTAAAACAATTTTTAACACACACATAACATGTACAAGTTTGAAACTAAACCTAATATTACAACAAAATGAAATTAAAAGGAGTAGATAACACTCAAACGATATCTTTCACAGAAGGGAAGATATCTTTTGAGTAAGGCAGGTAGACCAACAGGTGGGCCAGCTGTTGCTTCCAAAATCCCTTTTGAGTGAAATGAACAAGCAATTTCAAAAACTACACAATTATTTCTATGAGAATAAAGTTGAACTAACAAAATAAAAGTTAAAATGTCTAATCATACGAACTCATGAATGGTATCACATAAGTAACATGACCCATGTAATTATTCAATGTAAAAATTATAATAAAGTAATTTGAAAATAATTACCACAATAACTGAACTGCATTTAAAAATTATTAATATTAATTTTAGATTTTTAAGAAGTAATAATAATAATAATTATTATTATTATTATTATTATTAACCCAATTAATAGCTATTTAAGACAATTTCATCATTAAAGCTCATCCACAGCATTTGAATCAATATTTTGCAATGTTGAGCTGAAACTTGTCAAAATGTTCAAGGAAAACTTCGAGTAATACATAGCTGATGAAAAGGAAAAATACATCCAAAAAATTATAATTCAATTAATGTAAAACAGGGATTACAAATATGAATCAATCCATTTACCAACTTACAAAACATATGCAAAAAGTAGGAAAAAAATTCTACCCTAACTAGAAATTGAACCTAGGTCTTCCACTTGTCAGGCAGATGTTCTACCCCTGAACTACAAAGGCAGACTAATCCTCCTGTTTCAGAATAGTTTATTTCTTAAACTTTCATACATATTTATCTGGCCATCACACTTTAGGGATGTAATTGGGATTTCTTTTGGCATTCCTCATGGAGGAAGTTGATAGCAGCATAAAAAATAAGAAATATAACAGGAAGATTAATTTGTCACAGTAATTCATTGGTGGAATATGCAACAGCAAGTGGACAACGTGTTTGATTTCCAGTCAAAGCTCAATTTTTCTCCTGCTTTTCCAGAATTTCTTCTTGTCCAACATATGCCTGCCCGTATAGAATTTAAGACCACACTTTTATTTGAGCTACATATGTCACAGTTACGCTAACTTACCAAGTTTAGCCACTGAAACTAACAGACACATTAAAGAAATACAGAAGTGAGACAAAGACAAAGGAGCATTCCAAAATTGTCTTGTTTTAGCAATCCTTCTCAATTTGAATATCAAGGGTACAATGCATCCATGGAAACATAAAGGGAAATAACATTTACAGGTAATGCCATTTAATCTCTATAATATTAGTCCCAGGAATAACTCACTTATTTTCTAAACTGAGTTTCCTTAGATGAAATTTAACCAGCAAAGGTTTTATGTTTATTCAGATAAAATTTATAGATATTCTTTATATGAAAACTTCATACAATGAACTGTTGATTATCCACCTGTTGACAATGCTGTTTTTAGAAAATATTTTTATCCATTAACTTTTGCAAAAAAGATTTTGTAATGGAATTACTCTATCGTGACATGTTGGCCATTGACAAGGACTTTATTCCATGTCATTCTGGGTGTTTTCTGCATGCTTTTCTGAATCTGTTAAGGTATAATCAATAAAGAAACTTTTAACAAAATTTTAAATGTAAATTTTGCCTTATAAAATGTAAAGAAGTGAATTTTCACCATAATCGCCAAAATATTGGCAAGTTAGGTTTAGCAACTATTTTAAACTGATAATCCAGTAGGATAAAGATGAAGTTCTGACACTTTCTGTGGTAAATAGGTACTCAAATAAAATAACAAATAAAAATAACAGAAAAGGCAGTAACCAAACAGCTTTTTCTGTAATGTAAATAAAAGATAAAAGAGGAATTCCAATTGATAGAAATTCTAATGCTGTATGCAGTTGATTACACAACTTTTCAAACTGGAGTTTTCACATTCAAGTACCTGTGTTGTTTCTAATAATTGTTATCATAACAGAAGCACCTTAATGTAAAAAGATCAATCCAAGTTGAATCATTTCATATTATGCAAATATATGACGGCTTAGTTTTTCATTTTGTAATATGAGGAAAAACCCATATTCAGGAAAATACTATGCATCTTCTGTCATATTTGGGGCGCTATACTATATTTTTCGTGTGCGAGAAATGGGGAACAAAAACATGATATGATGGTATGCGTGTGAATCTTCCGCTTACACAGGATCGAGATTTCGAATTAAACGAACTTTTCGTGAGTCACCAGAACAGATCATGACTTCGAATTTCATTATAGACATATTTTGAATAATCCATACCAAAAAGTACACAAAATCCTATGGTGTTGGCCAGGGACAGATCTTAGCTTTGAATTAAACCATACTTTGAAATATCCGGGATCAAAATACCGGGATTTTACTGTATATTGAATAGGATCGGTGATAGACAACAGCCCTATCTTACTCCTCTACCAATATTTACTCCGCTGGTGTCCGCATTCTTTAACCTGACCTTTACCACTTGATTCTCGTATAGATTCCTCATCAGTCTCCTGTCTATATCCTTTAATATCCTCATCAGTAGTACCCAATTTACTCTATCAAAGGCCTTCTGCCAGTCGATGAAACATATGCAGCAATCTTGGCTGTACTCTATTGCCCTTTCTGATATGATTCTCACCACACCAATAGCATCTCTGGTTCCTTGTCCTTTTCTGAAGACAAATTGATCTTCCCCTAGCATTTCTTCTGCCTTTTTCTCTAGCCTTTTATTAAGAATCCTTGTGATGATCTTCGAAGTGTGACAGTAAGCTTATCATTCTGTAGTCTTTACACTTTGGCTTCTTCTTTAGAGGGATCATTGTTACTTCTAGGAAATCCTGAGGCCACTCTCCCGAGTCATAAATCTTGTTAATTAATTATGCAATCACTTTTAGTCCTTCCGATCCCATGACTTTAAGTACCTCTGACAGTATTCCATCACTGCCTGTAGCTTTTCCTTTCTTCAGTTCCAGTATCACCTTTTCTACTTTGCTTTTTATAATACTTGGTCCCAAGTTGTCTTCTTCAATGTTATCCTCTTCTTCCAGTTCTATTTGTGCCAATCCTGCCTGCTTGTTGTATAGCTCCTTAATGTATTCTTCCCATACTTGTGCTACATCTTTTGGTTATGCGATTATTTTTCCATCTGTATTCATAATTCCTTTACCATGAATTCCATTAGGCTTCTTATCTTCTTACTCCAGTGCAGTACATCATATCATACCGTCCTAATTTCTCCATCTGTTGTATTTCCTCACATTTTTTAAACCAATTTTCCCTTCTCAACTCATTGTTTACGCATTTATAGTTGGCTCTACCTTCTTCACTGTTAATGTTTTTCCATTTTCTTCTCTCATCCATTTTCTCCAGCATTTCCTTAGTGATCCATGATTTTCTGATTTTCTTCTCTTGTTTTCCAATCTCTTTATTCAAGGTATCTTTGATACTATTTTTAATTTCCTCCCATTCTGTATCCACAGTCTTCAATTTGTTTTCCAATTTTCTAAGGCGATCTTCCAACTTTGTGCTGAATGCATCATTCTTTTCTTTCAGTTTTTCTAGGTTCCAAGTCCGTCTTTCTCTTCTCATTTTCCATATTTGTTTAAGTTTTGTAGTTATATCAACTATTAGAAGGATGTGATCTGACTCAATGTCTACTCCCGGTAATGTCTTAGCATTTTTTATGCTGTTCCTGAAACTTTGTTTTCCTAGGATGTAATCTATTTGGCATCTCATTCTATCTCCTGGGCTTTTCCATGTGTACATCCTTCATTTATGGTTTTTGAAATCACTACTAGGTCGTTATTAACACAGAATTCTACCAGTTTTTCTCCTCCTCAGTTTCTTTTCCCAAGTCCGTATTGACCGACAATATTTTTTTCTCATCCTTCTCCAACTATATTGTTCCAATCTCCCATTATTATGCAGTTTACCTTTCCACTTCTGTCTTCTTTATAAATCTCGTTAATTTGTTCATACATCTCCTCGATTTCTTCTTCTTCATGAGCGGACGTTGGAATATATTCCTTGATTATCAACAGGTCCACTGGGACTGCATTTAGCTTTATTGCCATCAACCTATCGCTTGTTGCTGTTATTTTTGTCACGCTCTTCATGATATCTTTCCTAAGTACCAGAGCGACTCTCCTTGCCCCACCATTTCCCCCAAAGTAAACTACAGTAAATTCTTCCGAGTCGAACTCCCAATTACGAAATAAAAATCACACCCATTCCACTAAAAACAAACCTTCATATAGTGAAATTTAAAAAAACGAATATTGTACGCACCGTTGTAAAGCAGAAATCTATGCCATCTATGTGGGTGTTATTACGACCTCACCTGAATGATTCGAAATATAGTATTTGTTGTAATTTCAAGCATTTCGAATGATAAGGTAGACCTCGTCTTTTGCCTATTTCGATCTTTCACAGTTCCGCATTTGTGACCAGTTTTGTCTTTCGCTGTCTCATGTTTCACTCTTTCGCGGAGAAAAATCACGGAAAAGGCTACGCAAAATTTTTTATAAGTGGAATGAATCGCCTTTTCTTCACATTTTCTCTCATAGTCAGGCCTGAAAAAATATTATTGCATTATCCTAATATGCAAAAATATTTACGCGAGTGCATTAATGTAATATATATTTGTAATTAAAAAAATTAGATACATGTCTTATATATACTTTTAAATATTTTTAGGATGCAATCCTCCATCAATTTTGTTCCCCTTCACATGTGAAAGTTGCAAAATATAAACTGGTATCACCATTCAGGAGCTTTCTTTCTTTTTGACGAAAGGGAAGTCCTGAGGAGAAAAACTTAACCCTCAACTCTTGATCCTTCCTATTCAGGATAATTGGGATATTTGCTCTGGTTTGACGTAGTTCAAATGCTTAAGCTTTGCATTTTATGCATCATTTATTATTGGTGGAGTTTCACGGAGTTTTTCAGGAATGCAACACCCCGAGAAAGATGTCTGCCGTATTTGGGAAATTAGATCCTGCAAGTTAGGCAACCTCCGTTCATTCTTCTCGATTCTACTATGGAACTTAAATAAGATTTTATTTTCTTATACTTTTTTCATCTTCTTTTATCTTGTTTAAGTCTCTCCTTCATTGAAATTCATTTTTCCTTATCTTTCTCTATTTTTCTGCGGTCACCAATATAGAGGACAAATGATCCGTTCTTGCTGGGATGGGAACTAAAGCCTGTATTTCCCTTTGCCTTAATTACTTCTCTTTTGCAATTTCATCTTCTGCTGTGTTTTCAGAAATGTAACCCCGCGAAAGACGAGGTCTGCCTTTATGTATAATTAAGTATGAAAATTTATTAAAAACACATAATAAAATACAAATTCTTTTTTATAAATAAATTTTCTATAGATAATTTATTGTTAGTAGCTCTTTGTGGTAAACACTGAAGACCAACTGAATACGTAACTTTTATTTAAATAAAGGACTTAAAAATATTTTTTCATTAATATTTTTTGTGCTATATTTTCATTTACTTTTATTTGGCTATTTATTGATATACTATCATCTCTAATGTACATAATGTTAAAAATAGCAAAATTTGCCATTTAAATATTTTGAATCCTGAAAAAGTAAATTCAGTATAAATTAATCCAAGTTCTGATAAATAATAATGATAAAGCTCAGTAGCCAAAGGATGCCTTACATCATAAATTGTCACATCACATACCGTATCTGACTGAATACAAGCTGATGTTTTTTGTCAAAATCTGTCATGAAAAAATCACCCCTCGGCTAAAATGCGAGTCCGAGGAAAATTTGGGTTACGGTTAAATCTTGAAGTCTCTCATTGCCTTTGTGTTCAAATGATAGTACTATATTTTTCGTAAAGTAAATATTTGACCTACGACGAACAAATATAAAAATATTTTAGCGAGATCGCTTGCGTAAATTGATGATTACGCAAAATGCGTTGACGGCTTTGAATGCTCAACTGTTTGAATTTCGGTAAAACTTTACATGGAACGTGTATAATTATAAAAATGCAATTTCTTAAGGCAATGTAAATGCTAATTTCATTGGAAATAGACTTGGATGAAAAATATCTTGGCGGATCGCTTGTGTAAATTGACGATTACACAAAATGCGTTGACAGCTTTGAATGCTCAACTGTTTGAATTTCGGTAAAACTTTACATGGAACGTGTATAATTATAAAAATGCAATTTCTTAAGGTAATGTAAATGCTAATTTCATTGGAAATAGACTTGGATGAAAAATATCTTGGCGGATCGCTTGTGTAAATTGACGATTACACAAAATGCGTTGACGGCTTTGAATGCTCAACTGTTTGAATTTCGGTAAAACTTTACATGGAAAATGTATAATTATAAAAATGCAATTTTTTAAGGCAATGTAAATGCTAATTTCATTGGAAATAGACTTGGATGAAAAATATCTTGGCGGATCGCTTGTGTAAATTGACGATTACACAAAATGCGTTGACGGCTTTGAATGCTCAACTGTTTGAATTTCGGTAAAACTTTACATGGAACGTGTATAATTATAAAAATGCAATTTCTTAAGGCAATGTAAATGCTAATTTCATTGGAAATAGACTTGGATGAAAAATTATCTTGACGAGATCGCTATTACTATATTTGACCTTTTGTGTAAATGAAGATGAATGAAATTACTGTCACTGAATGTGGAACATTATTCAGCAACGCACAATTATTAATTGGAGTAATATTTCAAAATGTCAACAACTAAACCATTTCCCACTCATTTCTTCGATTTCGAATAATGTATTCTAAGCCGTGCATGAATGCCCGGCACACTTCAGCATAAAATCTACGAAATTTACATTTTTGCCAAAAAATTGTGGAAATTTTTGGGGGGGTCTGCTTAAATCTGGGGTCGGCTTCTATTCGGGCAGATATGGTAGATTGTTTTTACTATGAAAATTGATCAATGTTACAGGAATGAAAAAATAATATATTGTTTTTCATCATAAGTGAATTTTTTGGAAACATTCTTTAACTAAAATGTTAGTGTTGAAATGAATTATAACCAACAATAATATGTTAATATGCATATATGATGAATCTGAAAAAACCTTCATACAAAGAACCTCCTTACAACAAAGTGTCTAAAATTGGATCCCTTCAAATTCATTATAAAGAGGTTTTACTCTAAAACATTCCAACCTTTAAAGGACAACTGGCACCACTGTGGTGCAGTGCCAATCAGCATCAGGCTGTCATAGCCTTCTCAATTATTTTATTGTTTCCTTTCTTTTTTCATGCTGATTTTTTCCCCTTACATCTTAGAAGTGAGATTTGCAAAGATATTTACACTTTAACCCGGCATGACTCGCGCTCGATTTAGTAACGTGAGAACTCGCGTGGGGTGTTCCTGACACCCCACTGGTTTTTCAGATTAGACAATTTTTCCATAAAATTTTACCGCAATTTCTATTTAAAATGATTCTTAGAATTATTTCACGCTATTATTTGTTAATTTAATAAGGATAATATATACACACGCACGCACGCACACACACACATATATACAACTAGATTATAATCTGTTGAAATTCGACGAGGAAAAGATAAAGGAGAAAACAAATTTTGATGCGTTAATCCATTTAATTATCATAAATGTAAAGGACAAATAGTTATGTAGGGTGATTATAGAATCACCCTACATAAATATTTTGTCCTTTTAGCATGACTTAATGCTAGCTTGAAGCTGTTTAACCATTTGTTCATGAGCAATATATCTGTGAAGCTTTAATGAAAGAACCAAGAATTTCAATTGAATTTGAAAGAATAAATAATGAAAATAAATTCCTTTAATTTAGTTTTTAATATTTTGAAAACATTCTTTATAAATTTTCATCATGTGTTGCACACATATATCTTTCACACATTTCACAGTATATTTTAGTTTTTACATCTTTACTTCTTGGAAAAACTATGCATCTCCCACTATTTCCTTTCCTTTGTTTTTCCTGTGGTTCTGGTGTCGATGGCCCTCCTTATTTCTCGACCTTTCTCTTAAATTCTTTGGGCAAATTTGTTATCGAACTTCTCTTTGTTATAAATGGCTTTGTCAATCCTTTTGCAATTTCTCTGAGGAACGTCTGCCTATTTGTCTTTATTTAAGGATAGATGCTCCTATAAATAATGAACGCATTGATGCCTAATGTGTTCAATAAATGGTAAAAAACAGCAACTGGCCATCTTCTCGTTTTACGAACTCCCTAGGGCTGTTGTCTACTTTATACAGTCCCTCAGGCTGAACCCCAACATGGACCTCCAAATTTTAGGTGTAATAGACGCTAGCAGCCACAAGAGCGAAAATTTTTAACACATACTTGGCGGGTTTGCTCGGTAAAAACTGGCGGAAGGAACATCTACCTCGAAAAGGGACCAGCTGCTCATCCACTGTAGCTGCTTGAGAGAGGATGTTATGCATGGGTGTTCTAACACTTCATCGTGGCTCAATAGTACTCCACTTTGTTATATGATCTTTACCCATCAAGAAATGCTCTTGAGTACTAGTTAGATCTTCAGTATCTGAATCACTGATATCTTGCTCACTGGCTGTGTCGTGCTCCGATTCATGTACAGAATCTTCCGAAAATTCATCGTCGGAAATGCTTCTTCATCAGACAATCCACTCAAAAGCAGAGCAATCATTTCTATATCCCCCTCAGAATGTAAATCACTCATCTAAGGGTGAAAATAAATCGATGAAAATTATTTAAGTATTATTCAAGTTACCTAAAAATTTAATTGCAAATTTAAAATTTATTAGAGAGTGAAAAATAAGTATTTACAAAGCTTATCGTATTCAAGTTGGTGTAATAATTTGTAAACCACCACGTACACTAGTTCTAAGTAGAAAATATGTGTCCGATCTAAATGATGAAAAGTCGACCTAAAATACTGCCATTTCATATTTTAGGATATAGTTTATGTTAAAGCAAAGAGAAAATTGTTATATGAACGTAATGAAGTATCGGTAAACTAAATATTGAAATATATTATAAAAGCAGGATATATAGAAATATAGAAAATGTAAATGGACTTACCAAATATAAAAGAAAATATAACAATTGATAATTGTTCTTAGGATACACAATACACCAAATAAAAGAGGAAACTTCAAGAAATTTGGCGTACGATAATCATGAAAACGGAAATTTCGCAAGATTCGCTCTAGAAAGAATAACACTGCTTTGAAAAAAGCATCTGAACTCAGTGAAAAAAGGCAAGAAACTAAAGATTTTTACAGAAAAGGTCAGAAACATCTGTAACTCCAGCTACTGAAAAGGAGGGGTCATAAAGCTTACCCGGAAAAGTACGCTGCCATAAAAAAGGGGCTGGGGTGTTTACAGCACCCTGCACGAGTCACGGGTTAAATGTAAATAATCTAACACATGTAACAATATGAAAGGCCATTGGGACATGTATTTTAGAAAGGGATTTCTGGGTATTAATCATCATAAAACATGCAGCAAACATTGTGGGAATACATCTATGAACAAAGGATACCTTCTTACAAAGTACCTGTATAAAAAAGTTTTTATGTTAATAGAAAAAGTGGGTGAAGTAAACAGACCAAATGGGAAAGTAAGGACAGGGAGTAAGAGAGAATAACGTCTTAAATTTTTCTCAGAGTTTTAGATGTATTTCTCATACTGGGATTACACTCCTACAAGTGGCAATGGTTAAGTGGAGTTTTGTAATGAGTAAGGTAGAGGGAAGGGAGGATAGGAGTGAAGAGGAGTTAGGCAAAAAACATTTCAGCTCAGTGCTTTGGGATATCTCATGCAAATAGTTATTGGTTTTTGTCCTTTTTTTTACTGTACCTTTTAAAATTAAGAGATAACTAATAGACAAAGTAATTTATGATATATATATATAGAGTGAAAGTGGGATTTGGAATTTGTGGTACTGCTTTGTATATGGGACATTTTCTTGTATTTATCACACTAAACTCAACTCACACCTGTGATGTACAGACAAGAACAAGGACCTGATACATCACACAGAATTTCAATCATTTTTAATCATGAATATTTTACTTAAAAAATATTTTTCATTTCATCTACCTTAATTTTAGGGAAAGTTATAAAGAAATGACAATAGTAACCCATATTTGGTTATTTAAATCCCAAAAATAGCCCAGTAAAAAACATTTTAATTTTTATTCTTTAAAGGTTAAAGTTTGAATGTAACTACTGCACCAAAATGTTCTCATTTTCATGCTTAAGATTCACATTTATCATCACACGATGAGCAGAACAATAAAGCAATACATGTAGAGGAAGAGTTGCATAATAAAATATACAATTACTACAAGTGAAGAATTCCTCATTTTGTAATGCACAAATTATCATAACTCATTATATTTTTACAGCACAACAAATTCCTATTAATGGGGCAATTTTATTGCTTTATTGATCACTGAATTCATCTAAATGTGATAAAATCTACTACCAAATTTCAGGCTAGAACATTCCAGTAGGTTGTCCAGAAATATACAGGGTGATTACAAAGTACAGGTGACTCCCGAGATTCGACAGGGATGCATTCCTGAAAACGTGGTCGAATCTCGAATTATCGAATGTCGAACGCCATTTTTCCATAGACTTGCATGTTATAACTGGGGGATACGTTCCCGCATCTCGGCTTACGCGAGCCGGACCGGGCTGTCTATATCTATCTATACATACAACTATATATCGCAGTGAAATTAATATAAAAGTTATTAAAAAGCACAAAATAACTTGCAGCCTCACCAATTAATTTAAGGTTATGCAAACCTGCCCTTCTCTTAAATCTGTCAAACCAGCCATCAAATTACATGAATTTATCACGTTCTAGAATTTTCTCCTTCTGTTTCACATAAGTGCTAATAGTTGAACGACACTCTTTTATTTGATTCACTTGCATTATCACTATTACATTTCATTTTAGATATCACGTCATGATAAATTTATAAATAAATCAATAAAATAAATAAATTTAAATAACAGATTAACAGAAAAAAGAGTGAAATCAGCACAAATTCAAACAATTAGAGCAGAAATAACTATGTCTACACTAAAACTAAACCTCGCATGGTTGGTCGAGATGAAAATTACTTCACGTAAACTAGTTCTCAAATCGATTGGCTGGGTCGAAATCTCGAATTTGTCGAATCTCGGGAGTCACCTGTATCTGAGTAGTTTCCAAAATTTACAAAAAACTAAAAGGCATAAAGAAATGAAACTTACACTATTGGAAAGAGCAACTCAAAAAGTTTTGTTTTAAATATGAGGAAGAAGTTACTCCAACTTTTACAGCTAGAGCACACCACAATTGACGTGGTAGTAAAATGCCTACTCAACCCACCGTGTTCCCCAGATCTAACCCCCCTCGACTTCTGTGCAGAGGAACAAACAGAGCACACATTGAACTTCAATAGGGAGCCAATAAAACTTTTTGAGTTGCTCTTTCCAATGGGTAAAAATAATTTATAGCAGGAGTAGACTATAACATGAAGGAACATTTTTACTTTATTGAAAGGCTATGCAGTTTTGTGTCAGAAAAAAGAAAGGTGAGTGATACCTGCCTCACTACATAACACCTCAATAACGTTTGCTGCTTGACTTCCTGTACTTCGAGCAAATTTGTGCAGATATTATATGAGCATAGATGTTAAATTCCTATCATACAATATGCTTTTAGGTAAAAATTATCATATTTTCAGGTGAATTTTAATATGGCATTCTTCATTTGTTTAAGAGCCTTTCTGCCTCACCAGTAAGGCAAAAAGCATCAGGTGATCTGTCGCCTGTATGAATGCTTAATTGCATTGCCATAGAGAGAGAGCTTTTTCTCTATTGAGTATATTTCTAACTTGGAGTCTCTTCTTTTCTTCTTTGTCACAAATCTGCTGAACATAAAGCATGTTTCCAAGTCTCACATTGCAAGAATTGATCGTATGCAAGTGGTTCAATATATTTTTCCTCTTCTTATTATCATTCCTGATATTCTTCTACCTCACTACCCCCAATATATGTCATAATCACCCTCTCAATATTATTAGCTTCATAGGTGAGTAGAATGTTTTATTACAAGTTAATATTTGACTGATCCTTCAGAGGTGGCATGTTAACATAATAGTTCATATTTTTTTATTGATAACATGTGAATTGCACTTGTTCTACAGTTACTCATCAGACATGGACCTTTGCCTGGGTCAACTTAATCTCAATTTTCCCAAAACCTTTAAGCGTTCACATTCACAATAATGTTTCAGGAGGGATTACATAAATTCTTTCAAAATCCTTCATTTTTTGGAAAAAATTTTTAATATATATTTGGCTCTCTTGCTCCATTATTATATCAACATTTACAGTGCTTCCTTAATATATGGAACACTGTTAACTTACTTCTGCTTTTACAGACATATTAGCATCCATACATTTCTGATGATTATAAACAAAAATTGTTTCATTGTGATGACTAATTTAAATTTACTAAGAGAATATAAATAATATCGCAATTACTGTATATGACCTTGTATTTCAAATCCTTCCTGATTAAATTTACTCCACTTTACCACTACAGGCAAGATCAAATGTTTTTCTTAAAACTAGCATTTATGCTGAACAATCAACAGCAACATACTGCTGCCAAATCTATTCAACAGCATAAAAGTTTACAACCTTCATTCTCATTTTTTTTTCTCTGAGTCCTTTTCATTTTCTACCTACCACAACACAAAGATTAAAGAAAACCACATAAGAATTCTTTTTTTCCTCAAGATACTTCTTCAGCATTTGCACTAACAAGAAGACACTATGAGATTGATGTCGCGGATCTGGTGGGGGATTTTTGTGGTGAAACTAGAACCAAAATAAGGAGACATCTGTCTTGGCTTTCTCTCCCATAGGCTCTCCTTCGCGAGAAAAAAAATAAAGAAGAATCTGTCATTTTGCATACAATATTTATTCCGATCGCATTTATATGTCACATTCAGATACAATTATTCATCGCTGTCTGATGTCACACCACTGCAGACCTTGGGATGGTATTCATCGTAAAAGCAAGGGAAGTATAGGTTTTGGCTGAACCAAGAGCATCTAAGAATGGTAACTTGCCCACACTTGCACTTACGCTTGCGTTGATCAGAAGGAAAACGTACTTCACGTACACTCCTGAACACAATTCTATTTTCCACCAATTTCACAGTGTACCACGCGTATTGAAGCATGTCTTGGAAGGCAGATGCAGACAGCTGGTTATGTACCAAGGAATGTATTTTAATCTCTCGCGAGGTAATCTCTCTTTTTTGTTGCAGTAGATATGTGCAGTTCTGAAGTTGTGCAATGAACTGCTTCAACTTCCTATAACCATAGACGTCACACGGTTGGCACAACAGTGTACATTTTGGTGGAATGACTTTTAATGCGCACGTTGGTACACCATGTTTGTCGATGAATTTCTCATTCATTTGCACGTCCCAAGAATGGAGTAACAACAAAAATTTTTCTCTTTCCACATACGATTTCAGAACATTCTCCCAGATTTTGAGTACATGATGAAAATATTTGTAACCTTGCGTTCAAGTTTCCGGACAGTTTCACTTATTCTGGGACCGAATTTAACTGCAGGTTCCTGCATGCACAAAAATATCTGCAATGAATACCATTCCAGGGTCTGCAGTGGTGTGACATCAGACAGCGACGAATAATTGTATATGACCGTGACATATAAATGTAATCGGAATAAATATTGTATACAAAATAACATATTCTTCTTTATTTTTTTTCTCGTGAACCAGGGCCTATGGGATAGAAAGCCGAGATGTGTCTCCTTATTTTGGCTCTAGTTTCACCACAAAATTCCCCCAACACCAATCTTGTAGTGTCTCCTGTAAGCCAAATCAAATTACGTAAAAAGATGATCTCAATTTATGAACCATTTTACAACTTTCCATGCCTCACTTTTAAAAAAATTACTGCAATAGTTGATTCAGTATGGCTAGAGCAGGGCATTCTATTATGCAGTTTCAAAGTCTGCTTTCTTCCACGTAAACTGCTTTAATTTTTTTCATTTTCCATTTTTACAGGTTGATATGTTAAATGATAACTGTAAAAAAAATAGCTATATTTCAAGACATAAATCAGAGAGAGAATTTAAAATTTTCTTAATCATCTGATTCCTCAAACAATCTTTATTTAAAAAGATCTCAAAATGCTGAAAGTGACCATCACCATCCTGGACACATAAACGCGTTTTCCAAAAGAATGTTTCCTGGAACAGACTGCAGCATTTCATGAGAGATATTCTCAATGGCATCCCTAATTCTCATCTTTAGTTCATTAGGAGTATTGGGGCTTTGCAGTACCTACTTTTTAATGTATCCCCATATGATATAATCAGAGGTCAGATCCAGGGCCGTAGATACGGTTTAGTAACGGGGGGGGGGGGGGGTTTTAACGAAAAAAAATATTTTTCAAATTTTTAATATTTTAGTACATTCCTATGTTATGACATTAAATTTTATTTAAATGAAAAAACACCTTTTTTTCTCTAAATTACAAATTGTTTTTTTTCTGTTTTTTAAAGCAAATTAGGATATAATATCATCTACATTCAAGGGCACACTGTGATGCACACTCATCAGTGCCAAATCTGTTAAACATTCATCTCCCGCTGAATTCCTAAGCCAGGTTTTAAGACGTCTTAAAGACGAAAAATATCTTTCGGGGGTTGCCGTAGAACAGGGCAAGGTAGCAAGAATCTTTAATAGTCTTTTTATACTAGGAAAAAGCATATTATCGCAAACTGTGAATGCCTCTATCGCCGTTTTTGGCACATCATCTTCTGACAACAAATTCCATTTACACTGCCATATTTCAAATTCCGCTTTAAGTCTTCTAAAGTCTTTACCATAAATTTCACAAGTTTGTTGGAATATTTCTGGCTTTACGTTTTTACATTTATTAGGAAGCAGTAGCTGCAGTTTAGCTATTAGTTTATTATGTGCTGAGAAACGATCCTTTAATTCAGTTAAAAAGTGATCAAGAAAAGGTATAAATAAATTATGTCGGTAATATTCATTAGCATCGCTTGATAGGGCATTTTCATGTTTTGATTGTCTTCCAACTACTCTAGCTTTGATCATTTCACTTGCAACATTGTGCAACATACTTTCTGCTGACAGATATATTTCATTGAACGAGTCTTCACTGTTCCTACGCATTGATTCTCGAGAAACGGGAATCTGAAATAACAACAATTTCTCAAGAATTCTCGAGCACAATCTTTAAGGTGAGGGTTGAACTCCTTAAACCCTCCCCCCGTATATACGGCCCTGGTCAGATCTAAGGATAAAGGCTTCGAAACAACAAGATCCCAAAGAATTTTCATGATAACACAGTAGCAATTCTACAGATATTACATCTAAGCCAGAGAGAGAAGGGACATGAGGATATCAAGTGACGAAAAAGACGGGATATGGGAGGTGAAGGGAAGACAAAGTAATGAAAAGATAAAAAGTAAAAGATAGGAAGGAGAAGACAGGAGAAGATAAAGACAGGGAGGTAAAGAGGAAGAGAGTACAAGATGATGGCAGAAAATCTCCAAACTTTTTAATGAATGAACTAAAGCCAAGAATAATGGATTTCATTGAGAATATCTCTCAAGAAATTCTGCAGTGTCAGAAAACATGCTGGTGGAAAGCATGCTTATATATCCAGCATGGTGGTGGTCACTTACAGCATTTTATTTGGGATTTTTTCAAGTAAGAATTTTTTAGCATCATCAAACTCAAATCTGAAAAAAAACTTTCTATTTTCTATCAGATTCATATCTTGAAATACAGCCATTTTTCGTGGTTCTCAAATAAAAAATCATCCTCCAACTCCGGTTAATTGAGAAAAGCTTCATTTACTTCATCTTTTCAAATTCAGATTTAACACTGCACACATCCTGCATTACTTTAGCCTTTCATCTTAATAATGCTTGATTTGCAATTTTAAATGTCATCTGTTTGGATTATTATGGCCCAAATCTATTTATAATCTTTATCATTGAAGGGTAACTTGAAATTAAAAATGAACAGCAGTTATCTTTTAAACCCGTTTACTATAAGCTGTTTGTAAAAAAAAAGATATACCTATTCATTTCTTCTGCTTGGCAATGTGATTTAATCAAATGGTACTTTGTGTATATGACATTTCTCCCATTTTGGTCTCTTACAGCTAAAAAATATTTCTGTGCATTCAAAGATACATAATGAAATGCATGAAAATTAAGCTCGAGTTCATGATTGTGAGAGCAAATTATAGGTGAAACTTTATCCATAAGTTTGGCTGGGTTACTTATGATTTAAGAGGGAATTTGTGAGATACACTTAATCTACCTTTAATTAAACCAACTAGATGAATGCGCTCATAAGGAAATAGTGTAATGGATGTTGTTTGGTAAATGTTATCAAATAGTAGAAATGTTTAATATAAATTGGTGATGTCAGGAGATAAACAGGTAATGTCGACCTCTAAACTATGGAATCTGTAGTTTATATGTAAGTTGATAGTAAAAATCTATTATCACCACTTCTTTATCTTAATTTGCAATTCATATAATGCTGAAAAGGATGTTAAGACTTGCAAAAAATCCATTTGGATTGAATGAGTTTTAATGAAGTAGCACACTATGATATAACTGCACAAAAATTAATGTTAACTAATTAATCTTCATCTACCATTAAAATGACAAGTATAATTTCTGCACTGCAATTCATTTAAGAGGCTTCTGCAATTCATCAATATTTTAATTAATTAAGATGATGAAAACATTACAAGAAACTGGATCAACCTTTTTGGCATTCGTTAAACTGAGGTTAATAATGCAATAAGCTTTCCCGTGAAACTTATATTTCTTAACATATCTTTCTCAACATCCTTTAAGTGCCATCTCATGCAAATTAGGACATACACAGATGATAATGACAAGAAAACATTTTATAATGCAGACAGTAATAACTATGTATACTGTGATGTAGGAATTGGGAAATGTACAGGAGAAAGAAATTTTCTCAATGTCACCATACAGAAGCTACTTGGTATTGGACCAAGCATAGTAACCAACTACCAAGTGTTTCCATGAGTTAGAAAACTAATACATAATCAGTTATACCTTGATAAATATAAAAATTAAAATGCATCATGAAAACCCATTACAAAATGAATTAAAGATTAAAAACTGTAGATCAAATTCTTGACATGCAAACACACGATCTGAAAAAAAAAGGTTCTTGAAGATACATTCATCATAATTACCTTAATTTTTAAAAAGAAAACAAATTAGATAAATTAAGCGTTGGACCAAGATCAGGAAAAACCATGCCATAATCTAAAATTTGTTCATCTTTTCATATTTTAGTATGAGTGGAACCCGTTTAAGATTGCTTCATGGCGCACACAAAATGCCATCAAGAAATAAAGAACAAAACATACCCAAGAGAATTTCCTAGCTCGTCTAACCAGGGATTCGGAACTGAGGAGTGTATGATGCCGATGTAGACGGTTTGCTACTACAGACACGGATGGTGATGGATCAAGACAAAGGGGACCTTGTGTTGCAAGCACAAGCTGACTCTCCAACGCCAAACGTTCTTCTGCACTCCATCCTCCCCCACTGGTCAAGGTGCCAACATCTCCAAGTATACTCTGCCAAGTTAGTTATAGCAGGAATGAACAGAAGCACAAGCTCTGATAAAATACAAAAAATCTCATGACTATGGTAAATATTATCTCCATATCTACACATAATTACATTATAGAGAAACCTAAGTCAGTTGATTAGAAGAATTGATCTTCTATGATACATATTTGTTTGTAATTAAAATGAGCACATTATGCAAAACTTTCTGTTTTAATAAAGAATTTTGACAATAATAAAAAATTGAAATAGCATTGATGAATAAAGTATCTTTAACACTGAAAAATAATTTATTAAAAGGAGATAAAATGATCATGATACAGAATACAACATAGTCATCTTAATTTTATTTTAGCATGCACATTATTCATTTAAATTCCTTTAATTTTTGCCATTACAGAGATGATACAAACTGCTTACAAAGGTAATTCAAAATATTAATTTTACAATTTGCTTTCTCATTTTAAATATTGGTTGTAAAATTAGATTAAGATTAAACTGGATTTTTCTGGTTAATGCAAGATAAATTATATACAGATTAGTGTAAGCAAAAAATTTCCAGAATAGAACATGAACTGCAGTATTTCATTAATGGGGAAGTGATAGTATTATACATTTCAAATTTATGAATAGACTTATTTTTATTAAATCAATGAACCAAATAGAATTTCATTTGCAAGCATCTCATGACAAAATGCATGTAGGCCTGGAAATGAAGAATAAAACACTTTATGTTTCAAGTATTTTTCATCAAATAAGTACCTATTATCAAATTTTGATGCTTTAATTTTCAAAAATGGACTGGCAAAAGCAAAATAGAATGTTGGAAGGATTAGGAACTGAAAATGTTAAATATTAACCTAAAAATTAATTTTAGTAACATTGTAAAGTTCATATCACTGATTTTCTCCATTGAACTTTTCAAATTAAGGCCAAATGAACCTTCATATTTTCACAAATCAAGCAATTACTTGTCTTTCACAAAATAAAATTACTGAAAATAATGTAATTGATGAAAGAGCCACTGGAATTCCACCAGTAACATTTTCAAAAGACAAAATCATAACTCAGACATCATTCCACCAACCTCAAGATAAGAAAATGTGTATATTTTTATGCATAACACAATTTCTTACTTTATGCTGATGAATGAAACTCCATATTTTTAAAAACCAGACACCAAAGAAAACCAAATCTCTAACAACAGTCACGCCTGAAGCATCTACCACAACAACTGAACCAGACAGCACACTTCCCATCCAGCAATCACCTGGGTCGAGGGCTTCAGTAAAACGTGATGCGTCCGGCAGATGCTCGGCTGTGAGAATGCGGGTGATGAAGGGCAGTCAGTTTCACTAGGCTGTCCGGGATGGCCCGGTGGGAGGCGATAGTCTCGTACCTCTGCCACCACGCACCCGCTATAGAAGTAGCTGTTACTCCCCTTTTTCCCACAACCCTCAGTCTTCTCGAGTAACTCTGCAAGTGGTTGGGGAAGTTCCTCATTGTCCAAATACCGTAAAAGCTCGTCATCCTCGTACGGAAGAGATGCCGTTTCCACTTCCAGCACGCCATTATCCTCTGCTTCCGCAATTCCCTCACCCACACCTTTGGTAGTCGGTGTACTGCGTGATCGAACCATCAAGGAGTATCCACGGTTACCAGGATAGAGATTAATGACAAGTGTGTTTAGTTTCTCCCTTGCGACGAGTTTACTCAGAAGGAAGGATGCTGGGTTGAGATGCTGCGAAGAACAGAAACCGCGACATTTATAATGAAAAAAAAAGTATTGATGCAGCCATGGAAATATACAGCATGTATGGTTAGGATACTAAAACAAATTAAAAACCATAAATTCAACAAACTCAGGGGTCACTTTGTGGAAAGACATTATTATTTAAAGACATAAGTATGCACAATTTCAACGCAAACTTGTGTATATCTATTTCTTTTAATAAAATGAAACACCATCCTGGAAGAGAAATCCATGAAATGTTATGAGTTTTTTGTTGCTTATATATAGAAAAAGAACCGGCATAACTTTTGAATCAAATGAATATAATTTACTTACTAAAATTATAGTAATGGAGAAAATAATCAGTGTTACACAAAAGTAATTACTCTATTCAGAGGAAATGCAAATGTTAATTAAGTCTTCAATAAAAGTAAATGCAATTTTTATGGTATATACATTTGAGAAAGAAATAAGAGTTTGGTTATTAAAGTCAATCATACACAAAATTTGCTTGAAAAATTTCTTCATTAGGATTAACAATTACATAAAAATGTTATGTAGAGATCAATACAACCCATAAGCCTACTTTCTGAAAAAGCCTGTTAACTATTTCTATCCCATACTATTTATAAGTGCAACCAAATGAAAGCTTTTTCTAAAATGAGGATCAAATAGAAATATCTCTATATTGCATTCTCAAATAATATATAAATACATACACAACTAAAGAATTCTGATTTTATAATAGAAATATTATTTATGTAATGAACAAAAATAAGGAATGATTAATAAAACAATGAAATGCAAAATTAGATATGTAAAAAAACTGTATTTTAATATAAATAGTAAGCTTGCATAAATCCAATGCAAAAAAGATTGACCACAAGCCTACTATATCAGTAATACAAATTATGAAGAGAATCATAAAATGCCCGCAATAATTACATTATTAAAGAAGAATTTCAGCTATATAGCTTTACAAATTGATTTGGTCCTATTAGCTTTAATTACTGCCTTATCAAGCACCCCAAGTAAAAGCTGAACATGAAAAATTCTTAATTATTTGGTTAAAATATACAACGGTTTTATTACAATGTTTGTTGGTACAAAATGGATGAGCTAAATAAGTACCACAAATAAATCCTTAAATTAAGACCTTTAACAAATACTTCCTAAAAACCAACTGGTATTAAAATGAAAATAATTTCACAGTACTTAATTATTGATTACTTAAAAATATGTGACTGATATGAAATGTAGTTCATCAAATCTATTAGATTCCACATTCTACTTGAATAAAGCTCAAAGTGACGGAAAAAATTAATGTTTTAGTTATAGTTTAAAATATGATTGTTATGCTTTGTACAGAAACCACGAATAATAATGGCAAAAAATTATATAGAAAGAACTGTAATCAGCAACAGCGGCCCTTTAAATTATAATACCGAAAAAATGAAGATAATTAATGATTAATCCTATCATGTATATACTACAAATACAGAATGATGAATAAGGTCATGGAGAAAATGTAGTGCATGAGATTTGTCTATTAAATTGACGAATACCTAATGGTATTTCGTTACATACTAAACGAAGAGATTTCCAAATTATCTTTAAAATGTATACATCAATAAATAAAGATATTTAAAATAATTACGGTGTTTTAATAATAGAAAATACGAATGTAAAACTAACCTTTAATTCCGGAATTGAATTGAAAGCAGATTCTTCTTCGTATAATTCTCTCAATTTTTGATGAATGGATATAAATGTTGAACCATTCCTCTCCTGAATGTGCTGCACTGATGAAGGCTTTCTTGTTGCAATATGAATTATATGCTGAAACGTTGATTATCATTAAAAACAAAATGCTGGACGAGTGCACCTCCTACTATGATAACACAAAATTCTTCAAAAATACTCACTTCAGCCTTCTCACATGCAGCCTCCAGGCTTTGCATGGTTGTCTCTTGATATCCTCATTCAGCTAACCACAGGAGTAATTTAAAGAGCCAGAAAATATACGGATTAACAGCCGACATGGGTTCTGACTCTGAAAGCAAATTAGAAACACTCTTTCACTCCCCTACATATCACAACACAACAGTAAAAACTTGTCTTTGTTGAGTAACTTCTCAAGTCATCGTTGAGCAATGAAAATACCATTAAAGGCTAGGAGACTACTTCCGGGAAAATATTATTACCTACGATTTTCTTGCCGAATTTCAATAAGTTTAAAGAGAATCCTCACACCACTATGCTGTAGAAAACTCTCATCCTTAAAACGGGGACTGATTTATAAAGTAGGTTTCAAAGTTGCAAGAAGTCTTTTTGAAGGGGATCACACGAAATACGCAGAAATGTTTGACAACTAAATAAGAAATACAATTCGGTCATTGATTACTTCGGTATTAGTTTAACTGGACATAAACCTTTGATTTAGCCGGCTTTGTCCGAAGAGAAAGACGTCGTCTGCACCTTGACAACTGGGTAGTTTGACATTTCAAACTATATCTCCCGGCGTAAAATTGCAAGAAAAAACTCAATGCGTAGAAAATATAAAACATATACAACGATACTAAATATTTCATTTTCTCACAAAGTACTGTTTACGGAGGGCATAAGCGTTAAACAACGTTTGGGTACCCCACCTTGCGGATGCCTGTACTCGTAGCCGTACAGGCAGCCATCAGCTGCCGCAAGCGAGGTACGTATATTGTCGCTAATAGTTCATTATAAGTGAACATATAGATTGTCCCTTGCGAGCTCGAAGTCAGAACATATATTCCTTATAATAGCGGTAGTCACTGAAATGGTAACGATTTCGTGCAGCGGGTAACACGTGAAAAATTCTCCGATCGCCCAGTTTACAAACATACTTCTTGCATTTTACCGACTACTAACGGCAGCAACATGGAACTACTAAGTTATCTTTAGTTCTACTAGGTGGTGCTAGTTTAAAATTAGGCGGAATCATGTGAAGAGTGTTGTGTATATAGTTAATAATGAAAGTTTTCTTTATATTTAACCGTTTGATTTTGTTGCCACATTGAAAATGAAAGAAACAGTATTATCAGCATGTGAAAAGGAATTCATTCCGAAAGCGATATCGGAAGGGAGGGTGAGAATTGCTACAAACCACTTTTACAAGCCATGCTTTCACAAGCTCCAATGTTTTATACGTGATATGTGCTTATTTTATCAGAATTCAGTTCCTATTATATATTGATCAATTTTGTATTGGTTCATATCCAAATATAAGCTTTGGATTTATTTCATTGTTTTGTTTTAAATGCTATTTTTTATTGTTAAGTTTTTATGTAAAGTTTAAGGTACACATTTGTTTTACTCCTAATGGTACATAATTTTTATCGTGATAGTATTTCAATTTCACCAATTTGGAACTTTATTTACAAATATATTTAAATTGGTATGGAAAATTGACTGACCGATTAATTTTTTCTTGAACTTTCAATTAGCGTTTGGATGGTCGAAATCTTTTGGAGTACCGAAAATTGCAAATTGTATATGGAGGTGATTGGGGGTGCTGCATCGTATCGCTTGGAGACACTAAGTACTAACTTAATGTTTTTTTCGAAAATGATGAATTAAAAAATTATTATTATGATTTTAATTTTTACATTTTTCTCAAGAGTTTTAGCCCAAGTATCATGTGAAATTCAACAACCCAAGACGACGAGACCAAATGAAGGTGTCCTTTACATAAATGTTGAACTTTCGCCGATGGGAGCTCCTCATTTTGAAATAGGAAGACCATCAGATGCAGCAGTACAATGTAATAGACTTTTGGAGAAGTGTATAAAGGAATCAAGATGTGTTGATTTGGAATCTCTGTGCATTGTCTCCGATGAAAAGGTAATTTTGACTTAAAATAATACTTGAATATTATCTTATTAACCGATTTTAATTTACGTTTTTACTTTGAAAGCAGACATTTTATTAAGTTGACATTTTTTGCTTCTTCTACCAATAATTACTCATTATTTTATCCAATTATATGCAATCGGTATAGTAAAAATTATTATTGCAATATTGGTCATGAGGTACAGAACATTGGTGTGAAAACTTGCCATTATTCCAATTGCACATTCTGCTACTGTTTGCATTTTTAGTGGCAAAACAAGTTTAATTTTGGGTAGACAAATCTGCTCTGCAGTGGATATCCTGAAATACTTGGAGATAATGCATTGTATTTGATAAATTAAGGTTATTTAATGGAAATACCTCAGAAGTGTAATGGCACGTAATTGTTATGATTTAGTGTTATCTTTTTACTGTGGCATGCCTTCTTTTGAAATATTCAGATTTAACCTCTTCATATTTATTACCTACCATTAATTCTGTTATGGCATTCACCACCTCAAGTGGGATTTTAATTCCTATGTAGATAGAATTTTTCAGTGTGAGCCTAATTTTGTGTTGGATTGTTTCATTTTTCCATGATACTAAATGTTATTCATTTGATAATTTGCTTTGGATGATTATTGTGGATTCTGTGTAGACAATACTGCCACTAGGGAAATTTCAGCAAATTTGAGGTGAAACTGACTTAATGGTAACTATGAATTTCATATCTGTGCTAAGTCAATTTGAAAAATTAAAATTAGATGTCACAATTATGGGACTACCTAGGGAAGTGTTTCTCAGACTTTTTTGCTCCATGGCACACCTTCATGCATGCTTAAGAACATCACGGCGCACCGAACTATCCCTAATTTATTTCACTGCGTAAATACTCAGTTTTAAAGATAAAAACTAGCGTAACAAGTAAAAGTCGCAGTTATATTAGATTGTTACCATTGGGAGAGCAATAATTGTATAATTTTATTATGCTGAGAACCACTGACCTAGGGAACCACGGATGAAATACGGAAAGTTTTATGAACATAATCTTTACCCAAAAATATTAAATAGCTATTTATTAAAAACAAGAAGTTGTAGTCAGAGCTGGCTAGGAACATCATAAGGCACAGTGCAAAATGTGCCTGTAAAAATTTTTAATTGTTAATTTCAATAAATAAAGCAACCTATGACTATCACTTTGATATTTTTTTATTTTTTTTACTTTATAATGATGATGTACTTTATAAATACAACAAATATTTTGAGAGAGTGCAGGATCCTGTGCAGTAAATTTTTTGACATTACCATCAAGCCAACTTTTGTTGTAGTTAATTAATTGCAGGGCCAGTGCAACAACCCAGCAACCATGGCAGTCACCCAGGTATCTCTGGGTCCTTTTTCCTGCTCTGTGGCCTGAATGGTTGCATACTATATAATAAAATCTTGTATTTTTAATACTTTAATCTGAGATATATATAATGTTGATATGTAACATACCACAATTTTCCAATTATAATAAGCATTTTTTTACTTTCTCCATACATAGTAATGGGAAAGTATTGTGATAAAAAAATCGACTTTGAGATTTCAACGGAAATACACGTTTTGAGGTCCCTAGAACACGTTTAGACTATTTTTGGAATGATGTGTGTGTGTGTGCGTGCATGCTTGCATGTGTGTGTGTGCGTGTGTGGGTGTATGTGATTGTGGGCGCTCTAACTCAAAAAGTACTCACCATATCATTACCAAATTTCACATCTAACACTTTGGCATGAGCACGATGAGCTGATTAGTTTTTGGACAATACCGGTTAACCGGAAGTCGAGGTTTATTCGAAACCCAATTCGGTTTTTGCGATATTTCTCCGTTAAAAGATCATTATTGTATATACAATTCTATAGAAAGATTATAGAGAATGTAATTTCCTACAACTTATAATTGAAACAATTTTCCATAGCAGTTATTGTTTAGGAATTATTCATAAATAATCGGTTTTTTCGGTTTCCGTCATATCTCCTTAAAAACGTCGTAATTGGTCATCTTCGTGAGGACCAAAGTTGTAGAGAATAATATTTCTTCCAAGTTTTGTTGAAACAAATTTTCGTAGAACCATCCATTTCGGAGATATTTTGCTTTTTCTTAATACCAGTATACAGTGCCACCACCATGTAGCGGTGAATTCTGTAAACATAATCAAATTATACGTAATTCACAGCAATAAGGGGGACTGTATAGGAAATAATAATTTTGCCTTGTAATGCTATTCATAATAATTTAAATATCTATACCCCAAATATGGAGAAAGTCATGTGTTGGCCACATCAGATTTTTTCATGAAAAATTGACAAAAAGTTAGGGTGCGTATTATATATGGTAACAAGTGCATACAGCATTTTTAGTAAGGAAATAATTTATGTTTTCAGACATTTTTACCAATAAGAATACATTTTTATTTAATTTTAGCTGTCCGAACCTTAGCCTCTGAATTCATTATTGCTGTACTCAAATAGTTCCTCGGCGATTTTGTGTTCTTTCTCATCATCTACGTAAATGGCATTGCTGAGAACATCGTCATCATCCTCGCAATCCACTTCAGTGAAATCATCATCCCATATGATGTCGTCTTCAGAACTATCCATGGTATTTGTGAGGCAACACTTTTTAAGAAAAAATCAATGCAAGTTGCGAGCAATAAATATTATTTTACATACCTCGACCTGCTTATATGAAAACAGAGTCAGAACTAGACGTGATATTCACGTAAACTATCTCACTCGGCGGCAAGGTGAGAACTGTTATTCCAACTGACCAGATTTTTACACAATGCGACATGGAGATGTGATGTATCGATCTTTAAAGTGAGAGTCAAAACTATATGTAGACATAAAGTTTTCGTAAACACCTTTGCACGTATCTTGCTTGGCGGTAAGATGAGAACTGTTATTCCAGCTGACCAGATTATTACACAATGGAGACACATGGAGACGTTTTTACTTTCTCATATACGAAGCATATTGAGAAAGTATTGTTATCACGAAAATATTCGACCGAGATCTCGACGGAAATATTTGTTTTAGGTGTAACTGAGTATGATAAAGTGGTTTTTGCAATGCTGTCTATTTGTCTGTTATTGAATCTAGAGCTGAAACGGTACAGCGAAAATGAATGAAATCTCGTACATAGGTATTTTATCATACAGAGAAGAAGCTATGAAGAAATGGTTGACATTGCTCAATAATTAAGGGAAGTTTATTCTGCGCATTTTTAACAACAATTTGATTTTCTCAAAATTGGAATTTTTTTTAATGCAAACTAAATCTTCTGGTATTCTCAAAGGATTTCAGTTCTCTTATCAAAATAGTAAACTTCGTTCATAACTGATGATGGTGCTGTTTAACCTATATCATATGGATTTTAATGCCCAGTGTAGGAATCTTCCACATTCAAGGGTATATATGGTCCATAAAGGTTAAACTTTTTGAGTTCATTTATTTTGCCATTTAAATATATTTATAATTTGTTTTCCTCTATTACTTTTGGCCTTATTCATGATTTTCATATTCTGAGGCATTATATAATGCTACAAAATTATTTTTAATAACCTGGGCACAAATCTTGCTTTGTTGTCATGTAGCTCCGACTAATTAGACACCTTGAGACAGGCTAGGGAAAATCACAGAGCAACAGATGCCATATTATGAGCTTTATGGCATTTAATGCAAGTCACAACTATGTAAAAGTCTATTGACAGACTAGGGAAGTTGCAGGTCATGTGAGTTTGCCAGTAGAACAGGTTCCAGTGGAACAGGTTCCAGTAGAACAGATTCCAGTGGAACAGGTTTTTACTTCATATATTTTGTGATGGAAAAAGAGAAAGAGATAGGAAGTTTCAGCCGATAGAAGACTTGAAAGGGAAAGAGTGTTATCAAGATAGGAAGACTGCAGAAAATAGGAGTATGTGGAAAACCAGGTTTAACCATGAATAATCATGGACCTGTCTACGGACAGATTACCTGTGATGATGATGATTGTGTGAAGGTGTTGTTATGGGATTTACACATATAAAAGATGCATTCTGCTCTGATACTGGGTGGATTTTAGTCCCCTATTCATAATATCTTAACATATCAACATTTTGATTCTCCAATCAATATAAAATCCCTCTGGGGATTGATACTAGGTAAATTAATTTATGTATTAAGGCCATTTATTAGAAGAATTTGGAAGACTTACACTACTATTTCTATAATAATAAAAGATGTCTGTGTGTGTTTGTGCCAATCGTAACTCATCAGAAATAAAGGTAAGAGCTTCAATTTTTTAGAGCAACTTCAAGTTGATCATGAGAGTTGCCGTGCCAAATATAATTCAAATTGGCCCATGGGATGGAGGTTACGAAACAGTTGGTCAAAATATCGGTTTTTTGACGATATCTCAGCAACCAGTTGACCGATTTTGATGAATCCTCCACCAACATAACTGGTTTGATGAGACATTTTCTAGCCGAAAGTGGGCAAAAAAATCGGTCCACGGGGTCGAAGGGTCGTAATTTAAGGGCATCCAAATTTCAGTTTTTTAAATATATCTCAGAAACTAATTGACCAATTAAGATGAAACCTTCACTAATATCAGTGTTTTGATGAGATTATTTTTGTCAAATAAAATATACTAAAAATAGTTAACATTATGAGAGAAAATTCTGCTAAATATCACTTTCTGGCTTGGTGTGTGTAGGGGCAGACCCCGAGTTGTAAATAAAGCTCATTTTGTTTTTTCAGAACAGTGTGAAGTTAAATAATATCTATGAATGCTAATAAGACAGTTATGATTGTTCCAATTTGAATCAAACTATCAGGGTTTACTTCACCTATCACAATCTACATTAATTATGATGTGGGTTCACTTTTAGTTGTATTTCTTGTATTTCATCGACTAAGAACTGGTTAGCATATTTTTATGAACATTTTAAATTGGTTTGTATCGAAAAAATTATAAAAATGCAGTTTAGTCCTTTGTAATGAGCTGAACTTGTTTATCAATACAAAATTTATTTTTTATATTGTAGTATTAATTAAGGTGTAACCTTTTATAAAACATGACAGTTCATCAGTGCATCCTAAAACTAGTTAGGAAAACATGGAATTCCATTTTCAGTAGAAATTTTAGCATTAATTTCTTTTGTTGGAAATTAATAAATCCTCTTTAATGTTTTAATAAATTTTTTGGAGTTACATAATAAGTTAATGTTTTGCAGTTTTATCTTATGAAGTAAGAAGTATTCCAAAAGATAGGAATATTAAATTTAATTGTTTTATTAATATACTTCTTCATCGTTGTTGCTTTCAAAGGGGTTTTACTCACATTAGTGACAGTTAACAAAACCAACTTTTCAAAATTCTTTTGTTGAATCCTAATTATGTAATGCTTTACTTTATAGGAAATACCATTTAATGCATATACAGGTAGTCCCCTTTTAACACGAGAGATACATTCCTAAAAAGTGTTGTGTTGTGTGAATTTGTGTTAAGCTAATGCAAAAAAAAAACATTGTAAACCATATATTATTACAGATAGAGGGACTCCACAATGCCATAAAAAAGTAATTTAAATACACTCACCCAGTCCAAATGCAAGGCTTAGGGGTTTCCATGCCTCCTGTGATACACACAACCCCGGTACACACCCATCATCCCAGGGTTCACTGTCTTCGATGCCACTCCAGCGACCCATGCCAGCAGCACACAGGAGCCCATCGCACACCAGACACATGCAATGGATCACAGGTTTCTACACCGCTCCAGTGACTCTGGGCGCAAACACACTCAAAGGTGAGGGATGCGTGTTAGAGGGGGAGAGAGCATGTGAGAGACATTACGTATGTATTTAGTACGTCCCTCTAGGTTAGGGTGACCAAACGTCCTGTTTTTGCCAGGACGGTCCCATTTTTTAGCCATTTCCCGACTCCCGTCGTTTTGGTCAAAAAAGTCATTTTGTCCCATTTTGAAGCATTCATTGCAATTAAAAATCAGATTTTCTCATAGTATGTGTATCTGATACTGCTATTGAAAATGTAGAATTCGCGGAAATATGGAGCTTATCAAATGAACAACAAACGTTAATTGTAGGCATAATTGTCACTTAGAAATCTACAGGGTCATTGATAAATAGGTGTACAGTGTACTCATGTAGCACTTACTGGCATAGCACTTTTGAAACTCCTTAACAAGGACGTACTGGAAAATCTGGGACTCTCCCGAGCAAATAATGTGGGCCGCCTTATGGACGTCTTTGTCAGTATGGTTTGAATGACTGGGGGGGCCCCTAAATCATGGGGCCTCCCTGCATGGCGGGAGTTGCAGGACCTATCAGTATGCCCCTGCTCCTTAATCTTCTTTGCATTACAACAAATGGTACATATAGCAACCTCATGAATGCCCACTGCGCGTTGAATGCCAGCAGTGCGCTCTCCCTTTTCAAAATGTTCAATTACAGTAAACTCCCAGTTATCCAGCACTCATGCAACCAACATCTCCTGCCTCTCTATTTTTTATTACATCTAGTTTGGAATTTTACCGCTAAACTTGGTTCTTTCAGCAATTTTTTTGTTTACATCGGATTCGTAATGTTACCGCTAAAAATGGCAGTTTTTGCAGTAGCAATAGTGGATGTTTCTTTGACTCAGTGCTTGTGATTAATAAAATATTTTGCACATCTTTTTTGAATGCCTCCTAAAACTCCAATATGCACTAAAGCTGATAAAAGGAAACAGGTTGTATTAACCTTAACCCAGAAACTTGATATGTGTAATAAAACGTTAGAGAAAGGTGAGAACCGTGATGTTTTAATGAAAGAGTTCAATGTCGGTTCCTTCAGTATTTATGACATTAAGGCACAGAAATCACAGTTAATGAAATTTGTGACATCTTCTGAGACAACTAGAGGAACTGAATATCAGCGCATTCTTAGTAAGCCAAAATGTGAGCAATTGGGCGTTGCTATTGATGAATTCTTTCTATAAAGTGTGCCGAGGTATTCCCTATTTCTGGACTAATGTTGATTGAAAAGGCTAAAGATTTTTATAAACAAATGGAGATTAGTGAACTGTGTGCATTTTCAGATGGATGGCTAACGTGTTTTAAGGTTAGGCATGGGTTCACACGTCTAGATGTTTCAGGTGATAAAAAGTCGGTTGACTAAGATGCTGCCGATAAATGTTGTGATGTAACTAATTGCACTGTATGTAATGGTGTCATGATTGTGTGTCACTATTCGCTTCTCATTTGTTTAATATCAATTTGCTTCAAGAATTTCTGCTAATACATTGTGTTGGGTGTGGATAATTTCTCTCCTTTTCTCGGACAAGGAAACCATTTTTTTGTCAGAAAATCCTAAAGGTTGGGCTATGTTAACCCTCACTTCCAGTTGTTATTAGAACAAAAGATAAACTAATAGCGATAGGTATACGAGAAACTCCGTAGTTAGTAAATATTAAAACATTGCAGTTAATCATGTTGAATACTTGTCTATTTGAATTTCATTACTTCCTTGAATGTCAAGGAAATATTTAAGAATAATTGTGAGTAGATTACCTTGTCTGTAGGTTAACAATTCCATGGTGAATGTACAATTCTGCATCTGTTTCTTATTTTGATATCCAAATTCTTTATGGAGGACTACCCAATAAAACTTAAGTAACTGGAATATTCACTTAACCAGAAAACCTAATTCCCCGGGCATTCCGGATAACTGGGAGTTTACTGTACTTACATTTTCACCTATAACTAAATAGATTTTCTTTGTCTCTTGGTATCAGCGTTACTGTTTTTACTTTTTGGTCGCTTTGCATTCATGGTGTTGAGAGTTAATGCGGACAAATAAACAACTAGAGAATAGCCACTACAATATGTACGCAACACACAACATAGTCAAACATGTACTGAGGTAACAACATGGGTATTGTGTTGATCGCAACAGCGAAGTGGCAATTTGTTGTCATCTATTGGCAACTTTTGGAAACAAATTGTGTTAAACCAGGAAAATTTTTCATGCTATGTATGTAGTTTCCCCTTATGGTATCTCGTGTTAAGTGAACTCGTGTTTAACAGGGACTACCTGTACTGATACTTAGATGGTGTAAAGCACCTCTTCATGCGATCCTCACTGGTGGGTTACTCTTCTGTGACCTTTTTGAGTAGTTAACAATTCTTTATTATTACCTAAAATGTTTCAGCAGTAATTTATGAAATATATTTTTTCTTGATTGTTGTTCTTTTGAAACATAGCTGAGCCTCAAGCTTCTAAATTTTAAGCAGTAAGGTACATGGTCATCTATATTCTTATACAAGTAGCTTCACATTCATCTGTTATAGGTTTAATTGATAAATTATAGCAAATTTTATGAAAAAATATTAGTCTTAAAGTGATCCTTTGCATGACAAATTTTCACATAAAGACACTGTTGTTATGATACTATATCATTCTGACCATTTACAATGTGATAGTGACAAACTAGATTTGTTTAATAGTCATAAAAAAGGTTGGCTACAAAGAAACTGATTAGTTGAGGTTTATCAATATTAATTCCAAAAATTTAGAATCATTGGTGAGAACTTCTTTGTGGCCAAAATGTGAATCTGGTTTCCATTATGTTTTAATAGCTGTTTGAGAAACATCACTTTCTCTCCGATTTCTTTGTGAATTGGTGCCAATGTTTGGACAGCAGAGGAGGAGACAATTACATATTTGAATCTGTGGGTATTGGTTCTCAAAATTTTGCAAATTTCGATGAATTTAGAGCAGGCGTTCTCAAGTGCGGCCACCGTGGCCGCATGCAGCCACCAGACAATTTCGGCGCAGCCACAAGAAAATTTCATTAATTCGAATTATTTAAAGAAAAGCAATTGTTAATCATAAATAAGTAACCGTTGTCATTAAATAAGAAGGTATATGGAAGTTTTTATATGATTATCGTTACATTTTCTGTAATATTTCCTTGATGTGGCTATCAGGGTTTGCTTGTGGCCGCAGATGCAGCCACAAGAAAATATCTACTGAGAACCGCTGATCTAGAGAATTTAGAATAGAACATCCACTCATTGAAAGGGTGTTATTTCTAGCAATGAAGTCTTGTCTATCGTACAAAAATAAAGAGAAATTTATAGTATTAAGCAGTAGTATTTTGATATGTTTATGGTAACTGCTTCTTGTATGAATTGAAAAGTTTTGTCCAAGTACCAATTAACTTATTATAACATTATCAACATGAGATTTTAATATTCTTATTCCAGTGTTTTGCATGACAATGCATTTTCATGAATTGAATCAATGTACTTATGTTAGGGGTAGATAGAATTTAGATGCTTGAGAGTTGATTGGATATTTTGTTATGAGTAATCATATGATAGAATGAATATTTATGAACCATCTGTGTAAATTCTTACCCCTGGATATTGTAGGTGTGGCAAATCCGTGTGGATGTGTCTGTACTTAACCATGATGGTGCATTGGTGGATGCAGCCTCAGTTGCTGCACTTGCAGCACTGGCTCACTTCCGGCGTCCAGATGTGACCATTGATGGAGAGGAGGTGATAGTTCACAGGGATCCTGCAGAGCGAGACTTTCTGCCTCTCTCTCTCCATCATCATCCAGTTTGCATTTCATTTGCTCTTTTTAATGGAGGGTAAGTAATGAGAAATTCCAGTAAACAAATTGCCACTAGTAATGAAATTTGACTGTTACTTGTAATGTTTTATTTTTCTTTATTGTTGTACTAGCAAAAATGGCCAGCATTGCTGGGGTTGCTGTGGTATTAAGCATTTTCCATTTTCACAAACCTATAAAAATCTTTTTTAATGATTAAATGCTATATTTGACACAATATCGACTTTGATGCGAATTCTGTCTTTATAAATATAAAGTTGTTTCTTTCAGATTAATGAGTATTTTTGTCTCGAGTTCGTATCTTTATTTTAAGTAATTTAAATTTGTAAATCTTGTGCATCAAGCAATTGATTATACTCGGAACATGAGCAATTTTTTCATGTCGCATTTCCATGGAATCACACCATGCCTAATTTTTTTTTAACCTTAATATGTCATCTGTCAGTCAGTCTCAACTACCTGGTACCATTACTATGTCACAAATTTGACTTATTTTGTCTTAATGGCAATAGCAATAAAATAAAACAAACTTTAAAGTAATTGTGACTTTTTCTTTCAAACCATAAGAAGATCACATATATGTATGATCATTTTTCAGTTGAGTGCTCACTATGTGTAATAGATCAAAAAATTTCAGGGTGAGATTTGATTTCATTAAAATAATGTTAAAATTTTCCTTTCATTATCTTTCACTGATTATGGGATGAATCCATGACTTTTGTATTCTATGCCTCAGCTGCAAAACAGTTAAAGAAACTTCAATAAAATCTATTACTTTAGAATAAACAGAGTAGTGGTTGCTTGACTAACTTATAGTCAGGCTAGGTGTGACTCCACAGTCAGCTCGAGTGCAAAAAAATTGCTTGCGTGACCAGGTGCTCTGAGCATTTCATGTTTGAGTTTGGAAAATGAAATGGAAATATTTTATTGTTATTGTCATAAGGCTGGGCTGCCACCTATTTTTTTCTAAATTAGCGACATAAAAATATTCTGTAAAATCCTGTAATATGTAATATCTTAGTTTTTTAATGCAAAATTACCAATTTATGCTTTCAATATACAGTAAAACCTCATTGATTCGAAGTTCAAGGAACCAAAAAATTACGACTTCGAAATATCCGGGTTCGAAATGAACTTTCATAAAAATTGAACTTTTTTAAGATCAGCTACTTGGGCAGCAAAACGCAATACAGAATCTTATCTATCCATTCTACAGATGAATTAACCTTACAAGTAAGTATACACAGCGAATTCGAACAGAGCTGAAGTGAACACTTCGTTTGCGATTCACGAAGACCACCACGTGTGAAAAAAGGCTCCAGCGAATATGCCGAATTTCCCAGTACATGCCAAGTTAGTCCTTGGTGCTGTGAAGAAAACATGTTCAACCATGCCGAAAGATTATCATTCATATATACTCCACACTGCTGCATGTGTGCTCATTTACTTTCACCATACGTAGTAATGGGAAAGTATTGTGATCACAAAAAAAATTGACTTCAAGATTTCAATGGAAATACACGTTTTGAGGTCCCTAGAACACGTTTAGACTATTTTCGGAATGATGTCTGTGTGTGTGTGCGTGTGAATGTGGGCACTTTAACTCAAAAAGTAATTGCCATATCGTTACCAAACTTCATATATAACACTTTAGCATGAGCACAAAAAACTGATTAGTCTTTGTACAATAACGGTTAACCGGAAGTCGAGGTTTATCCAAAACCTGATTCTGTTTTTGCGATATTTCTCCGTTAAAACATCATTATTGTATATACAATTATATACAAAGGTGATAGAGAATGTAATTTCCTACAACTTTCATTTACAACAATTTTCCATAGCAGTTATTGTTTAGGAATTATTTATAAATAATCGGTTTTTTCGGTTTCCGTCAAATATCTCCCTAAAAACGTCGTTATTGGTAATCTTCGTGAGGACCAAAGTTGTAGAGAATATTTCTTCCAAGTTTTGTTTGAAACAAATTTTCGTAGAACCATCCATTTAGGATATATTTAACTTGTAATTTCCAGTATACAGTGCCACACCATGTAGCGGTGAATTCTGTAAACATTCAAAATATAATTTTTCTTTCACGTTACGAAATAATAATTTTGCATTGTAATGCTATTCATAATAATTTAAATATCTATACCCCAAATATGGAGAAAGTCATGTGTTGGTCACATCAGATTTTTGTATGACATTATGGTAGAACAAGTGATGAGCTGAAGCTGGCTCCCGCTGACTCGCACGAGCCAATTGTTAAATTTTTAGAAAATATGAAAATTTATTGATTTTGTCCTTTCAAGTACATTTTGCCCTGTCTAATAGTCAATTACCGACATTGTATGAAATGGAATATATTACGAACCGAACACTTCTTAAGCTAGCGGAACAGTATTACTAAAATAGAGCGATGTGGTGCCCCTGGAATGTAAGCATCCTGCCACCCTTGTCTAAGTTTCCTTACTGCCTTTTATTTAGAGAGCCTGTTCTTAATATTTTTTCCAGCTCATCACTGGGTAAAACCGCTAGATTTTAGTTTTAGGCTCATCACTTATTATTGGGTAAAACTAAGGCATCATCTTTTTAGAGACAACATTCGGTATAACTTCGTGCAACGTTATTTAAAGATTGGTTCAGTAACAGAAATCAATATTACGTGGTCTTTTCTGAAGCATATCACTTTCTCATGAGGAAAACTTTGTCCAGGTTTGGGAGAGCATGATGATTGAGATATTAGGGGTTCTTGCAACTTCTGTTCATTTCAGCATGGTTCAGCGGTTCTCGAATTTCTCTATCCAAAAATGTGAGCATTTACAGTGATGCAAGGATAAGCTGATTCATTTATTTGAACCATCTACGACTTTTATTTCACGTTGATTATTATAGGGTGACCTTATTCCAACTAGGTGAAAACGGGACATTTCCCGTCGTAAGAAAAAGCGGGACAAAATTTTTGCATGATTTTTTTAATGGTGGGACTGCCACTATCACGATCTATTGCAAAAAAGGCAAATACAAACTTTCTTTACAGTCTGGAGCATGCCAGACTAGGACAAAGTTCACAATCAAAAGAGAATCTGACTAGCGCCGTCGTCGTTGTCGAAACTCGAAGGGAATAAGTTAGGTTAAATCTGTGCAGATTATTATATGTTCAAAATAACGGGGTTTTACTGTATTCAGCGAAAAGCAGTAAAATTATTTCAACTGTTTATGCATAGCCATGTAACTTAAATTTAATCATGCCTTTTTATTAATTTTAAATTTATCCTGCATTATGAATCAACTGGCATAGAAAGTTTTTTAAATGTATTCAAGTTTTAAATATACAGTAAATAGCACAAATGCATTGAAAACAAAAATTAACCATAGGCCTAGTTAGCAGGATTAGGAAATCTGTTAAATAAAATAATTTTCACTTTTAATGCTAGCAATATAATGGCTCAACAAAATTAGACAAAATGAAAAAAGTTCTACTTTAATTTCCTCGCCTTCTTCATCATGGCATCTGTTGACTCAAAATCTGCAAGATATTTTCTAATTGAACACTTCATCAGAGCATTCAATGCAGACCTATGTGCACTTTTAATAAAATTCAAGTTGCTAAAAACTATCTCCACATCAGCATTGCTATGAGGAAGTATAAGCATTGATTTTGCAAGTTTGCAAAGTAATGGAAAGTATGGATTTCATAATCATCAGTAATATTTGGAAATCTTTTAGCCAGAATTTCAACATTTTCCCAATGTTCTGATGGTTTCTTTGTTGTGTCAAAAATACCTACATTCTTCAAAACTACATAATTCAAAGATAAGAGCTCTTTTGTTGCCATCTCATAAAAATCTCTTAATTGTTTAAAAAAGTTTTTTTGTCAACTAAGCTGATATCGATTTCTACTAAGAGTTTGTGTTGTATGACCTCTGAAAAGAGCAGAATCTTGAAGTTATTCTCGTTATGTCACATTTTTCAGTTATGAGGAAATGAACAAATTTGTCGAATAAAATCTGATTTGTCCAGCGCATGACTTTCTCCATTTGAGCAATGAATATGATTGCTCTCGACATCAGCATCCTCAGAAATAATTATCAGCAATTACACTTGTGCATAATTTTTTTTCAATTTCAATTCTTTATTTAAAAATTCTGATGTGCCCAACACATGACTTTCTCCATATTTGGAGTATAAATATTTAAATTATTATGAATAGCATTATAAGGCAAAATTATTATTTCATATCGTAGAAGAATAGTCGTCCTTATTGCCGTAAATTATATGTTGAATATGTTTACAGAATTCACCACTAGTTGGTGGCATTGTATACTGGAAATTTACGAATAAGTTAAATATCTCCGAAATGGATGGTTCTACGAAAACTGAAAAAACCTATTATTTATAAATAATTCCTAAACAATAACTGCTATGGAGAATTATTTCAAATGAAAGTTTTAGGAAATTACATTCTCTGTAACCTTTGTATCAGATTGTATATACAATAATGATGTTTTAACGGAGATATTTCACCAAAACAGAATCTGGTTTCAAATAAACCTCGACTTCCAGTTAACCAGTATTGTCCAAAAACTAATCAGTTCTTTGTGCTCATACCAAAGTGTTATATATGAAATTTGGTAATAATATGGCAAGTACTTTTCGAGTTGGAGCACCCACAATCACATACACACATAGACATCATTCCGAAAATAATCTAAATGTGTTCTAGGGACCTCAAAACATGTATTTCTGTTGAAATCTCAAAGTCGATTTTTTTCATGAATACAATACTTTCTCTATACTACATATATGGAGAAAGTAAAAACAATAAGTAAAGAAAATTGTTAGCTGTTTCCATGGATAACATAATGTCGATGCACAATTACAATGACCCTTGGCAGGGTACACAATGCTATCAACAATTATAAAATTTTAATATAGCAACTGAAACAATGCTATCACTTAGCGATGTATTTAACATAAATTTAGATGAAAAATCAAAATATGTCTTAAACTATTGGTTTTATGAAAAAATATCTCGAACAAAACTTGTAGAAAATTACATTGTCTAAAACTTTAATAATGACAAATATTTACATAAATTGAGTTTTAAAGGATGTGTTTGGAAAAAAAGAAAACGACAAGAATAAACCTCCACTTCTGGTTGAGCAGTTTCAGCCAAAACCTTTTCAGATACAGTAAAACTCGTTTATAACGATCACGCCTAAAACAAAATTGCAGCTATAACAAAGAAATGTCTTGGTCCCTTAGACTTCTCCATAAAGGCATTGGTTAAATTTCTCGGATGTAACAAACACACATTTTACGAATTCTCAGCTGTAACGGACAAGTGTTTGGTCCAGTGGCAAAAAATTCCCCACTATAACGAGTTTTGGCGAGCGGAGCGATAAGTAATGAATAGTTTCCACCCGTTTTCCACGCACTTGTTGGTAGAGGTCCCCTTCCTCCCTCTACCCCTTCCATACGAATTTCCACGCTCCCTTTGTTTTGAAATTGATATTAAAAATGTGAAATGTTTATGTAAATTAATGACCATAATAATAATATTAATTGACCATGTAAAAAATCGTATGTAATAGCAGTCGAACATTTTACATGCCGCGAAGTTGATAAGCATCTCTTTGCATATGTAAGTACAGCATTGAAGTCGACTCACTGCAAATACAGTAAAAGCTGTGTTATCCAGCTATCTTGGGGATTGTGGAAAGCCGATTAGGAGAAGTATCCGGTTAGGGGAGCGATTTTTGATTTTGACATCGCAAATTTAGCAATAACCAAACAAAATTGGGCTTAGGTTCACTATCGTACTCCCCAAACATAACTATTCATGTGGTTTCCATTTTAATTCTTCCACACGTAGTTAGATCTAGATACTATTTACCCATTCTTATTTCATACGTTGCTACGCTTACATGCAAAAGAATATTGAAAAGTTTAGGGCGTCCGGGAAGTTTGGGGAGTACGACAGTGAGCCTGTTCCCAAAATTGAATTTATTGGATTATATCTTTCTTATTTATCTTTATTTACTCTGTTAGAAAAGGACGAAATTATTTAATTCTTCTGAACATTTCTGTGAAAACCAGTCATATAATATGTTATCCAGTTCCTCCATTTTTGGGTTATGAAGCGTATGATGTTTATTAATTGATTTATTCGTCTCAGAAGATGACACAAATTTCATTAATTTAACCTTATGAGCCTTAATATCATAGAGCGTGGAAGATCCTATGTTAAATTCTTTTGCTATGGCTGCTCTACTTTCTCTTTTTTCCATTTGTTTGATCATCTCCAGCTTTTGTGTTAGTGTTAAAACAACTTTTTCTCTCCTGTCCCTTGCTTTTAGGTATTTATTTTGATGCCATATTCAATGGATGGGTAATGTTTTTAATAATAAAAAACGATAAAACTGGGACTTGTAGAAGTACACCAAAACATTTAGACAATGCAAATGGCTTACGTAAACAAAAATGCCATGCTTACTCGGGGCCCCAGAAGTATACGGAGTAAATACGCAATATATACATCTTATATTTTAAGAAATTTTAAAGTAGAAGTTGTGGTATTACACAAATACAATTCACACAAAAATTCATAAAAAAATAAAAAGAAATACAAAATGAATTGTATTTGTGTAATTGCCAGTATCTAAGGGTGACCGGTTCCAAATAGCCAGATAGCACAGCTTCTACTGTATTTGTATACGTGTTACTTGGGATATATAGGCCTAAAAACTATGTTTCACGTATATAACGAAATCACGCTTATATCGAAGCAATGAGTCAGTCCCCTCAAATACGTAATAAACGAGTTTTACTGTAATTATTTGCTAAGAAAAATCTTAAGTATAAAGTTTTGTGCTGATCTGATTATTAATTTTTAGTTAGAGTGACCACAAAATTTTATCATGCGGACGTCATTGCGAAAATAGTCAGAACGTATTCAGGGGACCTCAAAACATGTATTTCCGTTGAAATCTCGAATTCATTTTTTTTTTTCATGAAAACAATACTTTCTCGTATACTGCATTTGCAAAAAGTAAAAATATAAATATGCCGTAGGTTGTCGATCCAGTTCAACAGCTAGTTTTTGCATTCACTCTCACAATAAGTATTGAATTTTTGTGCTTCATCCAAAGTATATTAAGATACGTATGTACTTGAGGAACAATTTCATCATGACTGTAATGATATCTGGTAGTTATGTAAACATTTTGATGTTTAAAAAAGCTTAAAGTGCCTTCACCCTAACATATGTTTAACCCCTTCATTGCTGAATTTTTTCTTAGAATTAAAATTTTTTTCACATGTAGTAAGTTTATGGGTCATAAGGAAGTAGAAATAATTTTACAATAAAATCACCTCAATTTAAGGAAGTTACAGTTTGTACATTATAATGTACAAACAGTCTCAAGTCATGCAAAATTCCAAATATCCAAACTAGAGGCAAAATGATTTCATACAATTATTAATCAACAAGGGGCTTCGCTTGCCAGCCCCGCTCCACCTTCTCGCCCGCTTCGCGGGCTCGTTAGCAGACTCGTGTGAGTCGGGAGGAAGGTGCGAAGAGGAGAGATAGAATAAAAAAATGAAATAAATTTCCTTTTTACTGTAGCACTTCTTTGAACACGATATTGGAAATTCTTTTGTCTAACGGGCTTTGTGCTGGCCAGGTAGACCTTGACCCTGTCTCAATCAAGCTCAAGATAGGCCCATGTACAGTTGACTGACCGAACAGGGGCTTATTCTGGTTGATGTAGAGACCGACTCTCGAGAAGCTCTGACCCTGCATCTTATTGATGTTCATCGCGAACGCAAGCCTTACACAGACATTCTGACCTCTGTTATGATCTGGAGAACCTCCGACCTCAACACGGTGGATGCTCGCAGCGACAGAGCTTTGTCGCCGTCTTACATGTAGATCTGGCCATACCTCGCATGAGTCTCGCCCATCATGCTCATAGTCGCTCGCATGTCGACCTCGCCGACAGCCTGCATCGCTGAGATATCAGTTGGCGGATTCGTTCTGTGGGCATTGAACAATGCCATCGCGAATGCGGCATTGTAGTGGACGATCGACTGACAGACAGACGGTGTTGCCGGTGAATAGCTCCTTCAATCGCTCGGGAAACGGGAGTAGCGGTGGTAGAATTATCTTCCTGTTGGGGCAGCAGTTATGAACGGTTCAGCCCTTATCATTGCGAAACGATAGAGCTGAACAGTGCTTGCACGATGGCTCCAAGCTGCCGATGAGTAGCGGCTCCGTGTCATCGAGCACATGTTCGGCCACACAAGCAATGCTGCACAAGCTTTTGGTTGAGCGTGCACGTGAGCGGTGTTCGACCAGCTGTCCCGACTGCATGTTCTCAGTACATTCATGTGTACAATGACGTTCAATCTGCTCTGGCTGCATGTTCTCAACACGTCTCCTCTCTCATAATTCAGCGTGTTTTCTTGCCTGGTATTGGCAGTTTTGTTCACGATGTAAGGCTCTATGTCTCTCGATTAAATTCACTTCCTCCATTGTAAGCGTGTTAGTGCTCATCGATGACATAGCATACTGATGCAAAGGTGGTCCGACGTCCGAGGTTTGATGTCATCCAAGAATTGGTTGGGGGCGGAGTTTATTGGTATAGGCAGGAAAGGCGCGCGTGAATTGGGGATGCTCAGTGGTGGTACGATGACATAGGTCCGTCGTCAGAGGTCTGACGCCATCCAAGAATTGTTTGGGGGCGGAGTTTATTGGTATAGGTGGGAAAGGCATGCGCAGACTTCATACTTTGTAACATATTGTGACAGTAATCTTGCTAACCCTCTATTCTTACATTCAAAAAACAAAGTAAGCTTTGTTTATGAGTTCAGTAACCATCAAAATCCACATCGACTTAGTATTTAAGGTTCTAATGAAAATCAATTCCTAATTTCTAAATCGAGAAGAGTACTTTCTTTAATTTTTAATATTAAACAATTTTTTCTGTAATTTTACTGTGTTTTATGATATACAGACGCTCCCCGACTTATGCAATTTCAGAGTTACGCAATTTTCCAAAAGAAAATAATAAAATTTTTGAAAAGTATGCCATTACGGGAATGAAAACGCAGTGAGTTGGGGATGGCGGAGGAATACCTATATACTGCTGGGCGAGAGGGAGAGAGTGCGCACAAAGTCACTCACACTCAGTGTTGTGTTGTAGCTATTTCTGAGAGGACACTTGTTTAATCGGCTGCTTCATCGTGCTGTTTTAATTATTATTTTTACCAATTATTTGCCCATAATTATGAGTGGAAAGAGCCTTAGTGACAAACAAAGTGAAGGATCAACTCGTAAGAGAAAGACAATAGATTTAGAACTCAAAATGAAAATTATAAAGAAGTTTGAAAATGGCCAAACCTTAACTTCACTTTCTTGAGAATTCGATTTAGCTACTTCAACTGTGAAGACAATCTTGAAAGATCGTGAATGCATAAAAGATCATGTGAAAGGTTCAGCACCTTTAAAATCCACAAAAATTACGAAGAAGCGTGGAGGTGCTCTGTTTGAAATGGAAAAGTTATTAATATTGTGGATGGAGGATCAAATACAAAAAAATGTGCCACTTAGCCTAATGACAATTCAAACAAAAGCTAGAAGACGTAAAGGTGAAGTTCAATGATCCAGCAGTGAAGTTCCTTGCTAGTAATGGGTGGTTTCATAGATTTAAAGCTCGTGCAAATTTTCATAATGTAAAGGTTAGTGGTGAGGCTGCAAGTGCAGATATACAAGCAGCAGAATCATATCCTGAAATTTTAAGAAAAATTATAGAAGAAGAGGGTTATAAGGCACAGCAAATTTATAACGTGGATGAAACCAGGTTATTATGGAAAAAAATGCCCGATAGAACTTACATTTCCAAAGAAGAAAAGACAATGCCAGGATACAAAGCAGCGAAAGATAGGCTTACGCTTATGCTTGGGGGTAACTCAGACGGAAGTCATAAGTTGAAACCTTATCTTGTTTATCGTTCAGAAAATCCTCGTGCATTAAAAAACACAAGCAAGGCTACCCTTTCAGTTTATTACCGATCAAATTCCAAGGCTTGGATGACAATAGCCCTTTTTGAAGACTGGTTCATAAATTGTTTTATTCCCGAAGTGCAAAAATATTGCCGAGAAAACAGCATTCCATTCAAGGTTCTTCTTATCATTGATAATGCTCCTGGTCATCCTGCACATTTAGATGACTTTCATCAAAATGTGAAAGTCGTGTTTCTTCCCCCAAACACCACATCAATCCTCCAGCCTATGGATCAGGGGGTCATTGCAAATTTTAAAGCCTATTATCTGAGAAGAACATTTGCACAGGCAATTGAAAAAACCAACAAAGGCCAAACTTTACGCAAGTTTTGGAAATCCTATAACATTTACCAGTCTATCCTAAACATTGTTAAAGCATGGGAAGATGTTAGCCAAGTTTGTATGAATGCTGTATGGAATAAATTGTGTCCCCAATTCATACACAGTTTTAAAGGTTTCAAAAAAGATAAAAGTTATCAGGACGTGGCTAATGAAATTGTGAAGCTTGCCGATCAGCTTGAACTGGAGGTTGATGCTAACGATATTGAAGAACTTCTGGATGCCCACGGAGCTGAATTAACAAATGAAGAATTGATGGGATTAGAGGCAGCAAAAACTAAAGAACAGGAACAAGTTGAAGCTGAGCCCGTTGAAGAGCCACGATGCTTCATCACCAAGAAGATGGCAACTGCATTTCGTGAGATATTCTCAGCAATGGTAAGATTTGAGAATATGGACCCTAATTCATCATGATTTTTAAAAGTGCAGAGAGGGATTGATGAAAAATTGGCATGTTATAAGAGATTTACGAAGAAAAGAAAAAGGCCACTGTCCAGTCATCTCTTGACAAGTTCATAAGGAAGGTTGAAAGGCATGTACCTTTCACATCTCCTCAACCCTCCACCTCCTCCTCCCCCTTGATCGCCAATGTTGATTCAGATGATGGTGATCCCGATGACGTGATGCCTATCTCTTCTCCTTCCACATCTTCAGATTAAGTTGATGATTGATAACATCATGGGACCTTTGGAAACCTAACTATTGCGTAAGTAGGGAGGTGTCTATATAATTTTATGTATGTATATATAATTTTTCGACTTACACAAAATTCAAGTTATGCAATACCTTACAGAACGAAATGATTGTGTAAGTCGGGGAGCATCTGTATTCTTTAATGTAAATGCAATCTTTCAAAATTAGTATAAAAGGTTTTTAAAATATCATAAGTGGAGAAGTAACTGTAGAAATATTTTAAGGTTTATTAAAACTTGTATAGTGTTTAATAAGGCTATCATAAAATTCAATGAGATTTAGGCCATACTCTGGACCACTCGTATATCTCCGCTGCTAAGAAGTGGGGGTAGTGCCTCGTAGCAGAAAGCTCAAGTGAGACGTTGCCAACTCTACACCGTAACACACGTAATGGTTGGTAGGCATTTTAAGAGAATTCACAAATGGCAACACTGCACACTCAGACACGATGTTACCGCTATGGAGACCTGATGAAGAGTGAGCTCTCGACCACTTAGGCTCCTCCTCCATATAAGGAAATTAAACGTTTGTTTGTGAGATCGTTTATGTTAGCAGCAATGAAGAAGTGGCCATGCAAGAAATTTTCTAAGTTCAACTTGAATTAAGACATTTTTGTTTGATTTTCTCGATAATGGCCACTTCTACGATAAAAATGTATAGTAAAGGAAATACATACTCTTCTTTACTAGTTCTACAACTTTTATTTGAAAAATATTTTGATATGAGCAATACGAGATGTGACGAAAATTTAATTTTTGTCATCAGTAAAGTGGTATCCCTGATTGGCGTACATGATTCATTTTTGCGATTTTCTTATTATATTTGATTGTAAGTCCTTATTATCAAATTTCATGAAAATCCGTTTGGTAGAAGCCGAGAGCAAACATGCGGACAGACCGATGATAATAGGCACTCACGCTGGAAGCGAAACGTGCCTAAAAAAGGTATCAGCTAGAATTACGACAACATAAATTACATTATATTCAAGCATTCAATACAATTTTACTAAAATTGTAATTTGTCCCAGTTATGTCCCAGGGATGTCCCAGTTTCTCTCTTTGTTTTCTCCAACATCTCACATTCAACTCTTCAATTCTGTAGCATCGTTGTGCAGCAAGATTTGATGTTTCTTCCTCGTTTGCTATCACTTTTCTCTTAAAATCCGCAGAATAGTTGGTTCCTCCCATTATGGGATTATTAAAAAAAACTGAAAAACTCACCACAGTAAATAACAAAAATTTACGCCTGCAAAGGCACGAGAAAATGACGGTTGGCTCGGGGAATTGTAGGATTCCATGCACGTGCATCCCAAAATTACGCACATACTAGAGATGGCTCGGGAGTGAATTTATCAAAACATTTATTTCTTCCTATTCATTTATGGTGATTATTTCTATATATATTTAAAGTAGATTGTTTACTTATATATTAATAAACTTATATTCAGAGTTATAACAAATACAGGCACTAATGCATTGATTACTTTTTCTTTCATTGATTTTTTAAGACCTGACTCTAAGCCAAGTGGCAATTTTTAAGGCGGTAAAAAAGTAAAAAATGCTCGGCTTACAACTGATTAAATACAGTATTTGTTGGGGAATAAGGTAACAGGTGATAAAAATCTGCCATGACTGGGAATCGAACCTGGGTCTCCCCATGTGGATCCAGGCTTCATCGGGGGGGGATTAATAAAAAATGTTTTTTTTAAATAACTTTTGTATTACGCACTAAAAAGAATAAAATAAATTTTGATTTACTACAATTGTGAGTTCTGTTGGTAAGGAAGACCAAAATTTGCGACAGTTTCAGTAGAATAAGTTTCTTCTTATATAACAATGCTGATTTACTAAAGTTTATTAAGAACATTTGTAAAAGTTATATGGCGCTTCACATTACACTTTCAACTATCTTGCTTAATTATACATAAGTGTACTTATAGTGAGTTCGACTTTCCACTGAATTTTAAGTACCCCTTTGCGGGTATAAAAATTAAAAATTACTTTCGGCTATATATTATAGATATAAGATATCGAGTGAGGTTAATATAAAAGCTATTTAATACAGTATTTGAAACTATCTTATTTAATGCATATTTTAATGAGAAAAGGGAAATGTATAACTTAATAGCAAAAAGCGAATACATACAGTGAAACGGTAGTCTATTATAGTGAAGCGAGTGAAAGAACTTAAATTATGAACTGCTCAGCACGAAGGATGAGATTTAAAGGGTAATTTTTCGAGTGTTCAGAAATTTTAGGGATGGGTAATTACCCCCTTTACCCCCCCTTGAATCCACCCATGGGTCTTCCACTTGCTGGGCAGATATTCTACCACTGAACTACCGTGGCAGACTAATTCTCCTGTTTCAGAACGGGATTATTTTCTTAGGTTGGGACCAAGCTAGCTATGGTAGTATCAATCAGCCCCAACAGATGTCCTCAAGGAGATACATCAAAGAAAACCCCTACCCTCTCAAATGGTGAGAATGCCATGATATAAATTGATAGAAAGGATAATCTGAAGATCCTTATGCGACAGGCATGAGGTGTTATGATGGGAAATGAGGAAACAGGTGAAAAAATTAGCTAAGTATCATTTTGAAAATTTACAATACAAAATATCATATTTGATACAATTGTATCATAGTAACATCACTGAACTTTACGATTATTTTTGTAATAAGACCAATTTATTTCACAGAAATCTGTTTGAAGTTTTATTTATTTCAACAGATAGTGCAGCTAAGGTATTGTTATGTTCATTACATAAAGCCGTGGTTTCCAAGAACCACGCATCCGTGATTGCGCGATGCGTGATTCGCCGTTGCGTGATCACGCAGTAGTTGAATAATGGACGCTACATGTTGGCGGTTTTCAAGGCATCGCGCGCGCGAAGGCAGCGTCATCGCGCACTAGTATCACTGATCCGCATCGCGCAACGGTTGCCTGCCAGTCAACTTCTGCGTGCCACGCAAGGATAACGCTATTATTTTATAGGATGGAGTCAAAATCGTTTAGCGATGTTTAGGACGAGAAATTAGTAGAATTAGTGAAAAATAATCCTGTTCTGTACAAGCTCAGCCATAAGAATTACAAAGATAATGCGGTAAAGGAAAATATATGGAGAGAGATCGCTTTATCATTAGAAATTTTTAAAGAAAGAGAGTAAGTAGTTTTTGCTATATTTTTTCCGAATGAATTGTCTAAATTAAATTATGTCATCCATAAATTTATATAAAGAGTTTCAAATTTCATTTCAATACCTATTAGTGATGCGAAATAATTAACACTAAACAAAATAAAACAAACTTTGTAAATCCGGAAAAATATAGCCCGAATAGTTTTATGTTATATATTTTATATCCCTTAATACGAAGGTTAGAATATAGTTAATATCGGAAAAAGTAGAGGTGGTGGTGATAGAGGTGAAGGTTGGAGGGATGAATAGTTGGCTGAGCAAATTATTTAATTGAACAATGAATACAAAGTAACATACACAGCAATTAGGCAGTAATTAATAGAAAGATTATATAAGGTATGTGAAGAGGTGGGGGTGGTATAGGTGGTTGGAGGGATGAATAGTTGGCTGAGCAAATTATTTACTTGAACAATGTATACAAAGTAACATACATAGCAATTAGGCAGTAATTAATAGAAAGATTATATAAGGTATGTGAAGAGGTGAGGGTGGTGTAGGTGAAGGTTGGAGGGATGAATAGTTGGCTGAGCAAATTATTTAATTGAACAATGAATACAAAGTAACATACACAGCAATTAGGCAGTAATTAATAGAAAGATTATATAAGGTATGTGAAGAGGTGGGGGTGGTATAGGTGGTTGGAGGGATGAATAGTTGGCTGAGCAAATTATTTACTTGAACAATGTATACAAAGTAACATACATAGCAATTAGGCAGTAATTAATAGAAAGATTATATAAGGTATGTGAAGAGGTGGGGGTGGTATAGGTGAAGGTGGGGAAGAGAGGGTGGATGGTTGACAAAGCCAAATAAATTATTTTTTTAAAAGACATACAAAATAACGGAATCGTCAAGCCAAATTTAAACGGGATGGTTATAACAAACGAATTAATAACCGAAACATAAATCGAGAAGGAAGGTAAAAGATGGAGGAAAAAATGATGACGATGATAATAATAACGGTAACTTTTTTCTGTGGAAAACACAAAGTTTGTTTTATGTTATGTTTATAATTCCTTTCTACAATTTAGGACTGAAGAAGTTGACTAAATTAAAATGAAGTTTAATTACAGCCGTTTGATGTCATTGTATCATTATAAATAAATTCAATCTTTATTATTTAAATTTGTTAAAATGATTCATAATAATTGTAGAGTTTAGTTTAACAAGTATTTCATTTACTTAGAGTTATACAGAGTCTCTCCTCGAGTGATATTGGGTTCGGAACACGATTGCACTTCGCCTTGCTTATATCACCCCTTATGTGAGATAATATACTATGGAAGAGATCCCGAGAAACTCGGAAATACTCCCTGAATTTGGTGTCATTGTCCAACAGATGAGAACTAATCACAATTTTGAAAGCTCCTTCTTCTTCCCTTTTTTTCAAAATATCACTTCCATCGTCACGAAGCAAAGTCGTAAGTAAAAACACTTCCTCGTCTGCTTCTTCTTCTAATAACAATGCTATAGCGACATCGATTTTGCAGAGTGCCATCACGCAGACTGAACGGAAATTCACTTTTACGCATGCCTTGGAAAACACCCCTGCCATGTATCCCGGAAGTGCGATTACGCAATCACGCATCGCGCAATCACGGATACATGGTTCTTGGAAACCATGGCTTAAGCCTACAAAATGAACGTAAATGTCGGGAAAATGCGCCAACTTCAGTTAAAGATATATTTCACAAAGAGTTGTTGCAGATTTTCCCAATATGGGCAATGTTCCATATTATCCGAGTTTTTGATTATCCATGGTCGGTGCACTCCCGTCAAACTCACATAATCAGGACTCTACTGTATTTCCCTTGTATAATTTCTGATATATAGTTTTGCCCTATTGAGTCATACTAAAACTACTGTATCTGCCTGAATACAAGCCGATGTTTTTTGTCAAAATCTATCATGAAAAAATCACCCCTCAGCTTAAATGCGAGTCCAAGGAAAATTTGGGTTATGGTTAAATCTCGTAGTCACCCATAGATGGCAGCACTATATTTTTCATAAAGTAACTATTTGACTTACGATGAATATTAACCCTCTCACGACCAGCTGCCCGAAAAATACGCTTTCAAATTTACCTCCGAAAACTGCGACTTTCACTTTTCCTCATGGAAATGACATCGTATACCATAGAAACACGAGATGTAGCGTGTGTTTGGCATATATTTTCGAAGAGTGTACGAATTTGCCATCCGAACTTTCAAAGTTTTTTATTTTTTTCGGTATAAAAATTACCCCAAATGCCGATAGTAATTCTTCTACTTCCGACTGTGATGTAATTTATAGTTCGAGTAGTGAATTTTTCGGATTTGATGTAGAAGACAAAGTTTTCCCGAGAACGAATACTTCTGCAGAACCTCGCAGTGGTTTACAATACATATCAGATATTGATATTAGCAACATTTCGGATGACAAAGTTAGTATATCTGGGGTTGATGCTGAAAATGTTTTTGGATGAAGAAACAGAAGAAAATATCCAGTGAAATGATTCATTGGAGTCCGTAAAAACAACATTATTTCTCAATAAATATTTTTAAATTGTGAATGTATAATTATTTTATTTAATGTTTCCCAAAATTGGAGGCCATCTTGGATTATTTTGGACTTTAGGGGTCAGCAGCGCGCAGCATCTTTTGTCATGAGAGGGTTAATGAATAAATAATAAAGGCTAAAATATTGAATTTAGCACTGCCTGTGCTTTGTTACCGTTTAAGGCTGAGTTTTTCACATTATTTGAGTGGTCGCATTATTTGCATGGATTGACTATGCAGACAATTACACAAAATTCGTTGACGGCTTTGTATGCTCAACTGTTTGAATTTCGGTAAAACTTTACATGGAACGTGTATAATTATAAAAATGCAATTTCTTAAGGCAATGTAAATGCTAATTTTATTGGAAATAGACTTGGATGAAAAATTATCTTGACAAGATCGCTATTACTATATTTGACCTTTTGTGAAAATGAAGATAAATGAAATTATTGTCACTGAATGTGGAACATTATTCAACAATGTACAATTATTAATTGGAGTAATATTTCAAAATGTCAACAACTAAATTTCCATTTCCCACTCATTTCTTCGATTTCGAATAATGTATTCTAATCCGTGCATGAATGCCCGGCACACTTCAGCATAAAATCTACGAAATTTACATTTTTGCCAAAAAATTGTGAAAATTTTTGGGGGGCCAGCTTAAATCCGGGGTTGGGTACATAAATATGTATGTTAATGCACCAAGTAGGGTAAGGAAGAAAATTTTAGTAGACAGACCTGTTGTGCTATTTCAGTGTTTTTTGTGTGCGTTCATTCATAGTATATCATTTAGTTTCAAATACTACATCACGTAAAACGTCTATTTGTGATACATTGTACACTCTTCTAACTTGTTTTCCTTTACATTGATGATGGCTATTTTGTAACAAAGGCACTTACCATAAGCTAAGTAAACATATTGGCTTACAAGTATTGTATTTTTCAGGCTATATGATGCATTTTTTCCAGGAAACTTACTCCCAGAATCACTCATGTCTTATAGACTAATGATAAGACTATTACTGTATTCAGTATTGGCACTCCTAAGCCCACTCATTCCCAAAATAGAATAATTGATAACCATTCATAGCAGAAACATTAAAATATACATTATTAATAATTAATAGTGAAAAAATTGTTAATACATTCAGTAAAACCTTATGCAATGTGAATTCCAAGCTATGAAGATTTAACAAAAAAGTTGCAAAATAGATTTAAAGCGATGCACAATTTGTTCAGTCAGAATGCCTTTATATGTAGGCTCTGGCCATAAAGTTTGTGCTAGATAAAAATGAAAAACTAACACAAATCATGAGGAATTACAAGTTCCTCATGATTACTTACATTTTCACACAGATGTTTATTTTTCCAAAATGCAAATGAGATACATTCTGTAAATTTTGGAGCAAAAATTCCATGTTAAGTAGACAACATTTTAAGCAGTCTGACCAACGTCAGGTCAGTTCAAAAATGTTTTTATTTTCCTTTGCTTACATTCATACATATGTGTGTATGTATATATATATATATGTAAATAGAGATCATACATTTTTCTGGTCTATAGAAGCCTGATTAAGGAAAAACCCTGCTATAGGTTTAAGGCCTCTTAGTGGCTTATTCAGGTCTACAGTTATATATATTACTAGTAATAGGTGCTTGCATTCTGCAAGCATTTCATCTCACCTTAATATACAGAGCAAGAGCCAACAAATAATTTTTAAACACAAAAGTTTGCACCGATTTACCGGCTTTTCTCTTTGCATATTATTGGGGAAAAACAACCCTTAAAATTTATAATTATAAGAATTTTATATATTTTTCATCATTTATTACAAAAAACACTTCTGCCAAAGTTTATTGATGTAGCACCGTGGCGTAGCTAGGCATGTGCGGGCCCCCGGGCTAAATTTTTTCCGGGCCCCACTATAAGTGAACATATTCCGTAGTTTCAGGAGAGAAATTCGCCCAAATTTAAAATGTGTTCTTTGTTTTTTGGACCTGATTGACCCGCACAATAATGAAAATATTATGTAGATGAAATAATTATTATCGTTGATCGCTAACGAGAGAACTGACTTCCATCAGCACAAAGACAAAATCTCAAACTGAGTTAGCTATGGCAAAGCAGTATCATACTATGGGAAGTGGACCAGTCACCAGACGCAAATCCAGTATTCGGAGCAGGCTAGGAAAATTGCGGGGCCCAGTGCAAAGTGTGTGTGCGTGGAGCCTCTTACACGTAAAAAAATTTTAGTAGTAAATCTCTCACTATGAGACATCGATATTTTTCAGATTTTATTTAAATGCATGTACTTTTATAAATACGACAAACGTTTTTTATAGGAAGTGCGGGGCTTGGTGCAGTTGCACTGTTCGCACCACCATTAAGCCGGCTCTGCAAGTATTATTTTCCTTCGGTCCTAAGTGCCTGAAACCATCAATTATCTCATAACCGAAACAGCATCGTCTGCAAGAGTTATGAGATGCTTATTTGTAAGGAATCTGTTTATACTCTTTGTAAACAGTCGATTCATCCTAACCACATGGACCTATGCTGCTGAATTAAGGTTGCACAGAGGGGGTGTCTCATATCTTGGCCTATTCCTATTGTATTTCTTCACCGTTTTGTATTTATCCCATAAGTGAGGATTAAGCTATAGACTTCTTATGCCTATACTGCTTCCTTTGGGTCTACGGAATGTTTCTTCTTTTTCACGAGAAAGATGGTTCAAAATTGTCTCGGCAAAGTTAAAGAAATTCTTAACATTTTGGTCTCAATATTCAATCTCTTGTGGGCCCCACTTAAGCACAGGCCCCCAGGTGGTATCTATGCCACTGGTAGCACCCTTAGAAGTGCATCTATATATATTTAATTGTTTAAATTTTGTTAATTTTTAACATCCACAGAAATACACTTCATTGTAATTTTCAATGTTAATTGTTGCAGAACACCATTCTCTAACTTCCTACAAAATTTCAGTTCTCTAGCTCTACCGAAAGTACATAAACATTAGTCAATTTGTTTAACTTTTATGAACATTTAACTGCCAAATACATAAACATATTTAAATGTCTATAATCTCGTTTTGATTATTTAATGAATTCTACCGTTAGAAAAAATTTCAGTATTGTAGCACATTTATAAATACCTAAACAATGAGATATTTGTTTAAATTTTAGAATTTTTTAACTGCCAAAAAAATAAACATTTTGAAAATTTTCAATTTTTATTGGTCGGTTTTGCCACAAGACCTACACACATGCAAAATTTCAAGTCTGTAGCTCATCTGGAAGTGCCTCAATTTGTATCCTCCTATATCCTATGTAAGAACCGTCTATATATTATAGAGATACACATTTTTGAAAGTTTGTCTGTCATTATGCACGCCCGAACTATAAGACCTAGAACAACCAAATTTGATACGGTTCTTACATCTTAACTTATGTTTGTGAACAGTCAAGGGTTGGTCAACTGAGATTAGTCAGTGCTGCCAACATAGAGGAATAACATTTTTCCATAAGATAACATGTAAAACTTGATTGCTTGACATGCATGCTTTTATTCTTTTGCAAATTTAAATTACTTAAAATGAAGATACAAACTCAGAACAAAAGCAGGTATTAAGCTGAAAGAATCAGCTTTATATTTTTTAAAGAAAGAATTTGGATCTACGCAGATTTAGCATACATTTAGGTTTTAATCATGAAAAGGGGTATTTTTATAGGTTTATAACAATGGAAAATGCCATCATGTTAATCACGCAACCTTATTTCTTGATATGGAATTAAGAAAAAATATTAATACTAATATTAGCACACATTTGTCTGTCTGTTGGTCTCTTGATATGTTATGCATCTGGTGGCGAATTATGGTTTAACGCAATAACTCAAGAAAGAATCAAGATATAAACTAAATTTTGCAGAAATACTTGATTCATATATTTTAAAAACTCTAAAAATGTCCTGGGTTTGACTCAAAGGAAGAAATTTCCCATAAAATAACATGTAAAAATCGACATGCATGCTTTCATTCTTTTTTAGATGAAAATTAGAAAGAATTAACCTATGGTCTTCAGATCTGAATCGTTTTGAAGAAAAAATTATAAAGTTTCTTATTCTGTTCATCTTTTTCCACCTACAGTTTGAAGTTGCTCATGTTAAACGTTTAATTCCTATAGTTTGGAGTAAACCTGCCATTTTAACAGGATATTGCCTTGTCTACCAATTCCATTGTTAGACCTTGAAATCCTATTGTTATTTCAATACTTATAGTTGAAATGTGCTTTGAATGTTTTTAATAGGAGGGAGGAAAGAGAGTGGGGGAGGGAGGCCAACTATTTAAAGTTAAACTAAAGATAACCCATCAAATTGACAGGGTTTTTTACTAATTTTAATAATACCACACAATGTGATTCATAAAAAAATCCTGAATTTATCATAAACAGAGTAGAAAAACTGCAGAATTTTTCACATCGCAACATCACATTCACATACAAAACTGTGAAGATTGCATTACCCGAAACTGTTCTGTATGACTTAGTTTCTCCAGGAAATAACTGTTTCAGCTTCAAGTAACTGAAACAGTGTAACAAATTCGGTCATAAAGTATCGCTGTTTAATGAAAATGTATTTTCTATGGTCATAGCTGGAGGATAATAAAACTCCTTCCCTTGCTTATAACATAAAATATACCACAGCACACCACTTGCGGGGCTCTGCTGTATCAGAGCAATATGAGAAGCACACATACGAATCCCTCGATGCAACATTTTTATAAGGTAAAATAATTACATGAATCAATTTTTCAGTAGTTTTTCTTTTAAATGTTTTAATTTGGAATTTTTATCAATTATAGTTTATGATAATTTTAAAGGTTAACCTTGATTTGGACTTGTCAAACTGCGTCTTAGTGAGGTGAACCACCGTGTCTTCTGATATTTGATAGGGAAATGTATACTGCATCTTATGAATTTGCATTATTTGAGGTTTTACTGTACATTCAATTCACTGTAAATATGATTACCAATTATTCTATAATAAAACAAGTTAGGAAAGTACAGCGTATCACAAATGGGCATGTTTCATGCAATGGAGTATTAGAAAGAAATGATATACATACTTGTAAGGGAAATTGCATTTTAAAGTTCTTTTCTTCATCATAAATAATCCATTTTCTTCCTATTTAAAAATATTGCATGCACACGTAAGGATATTAAACGTCTGTATGTGAGATTATGTTAGCAACAATGAAGAAGTAACCATACAAGAAAATTTCTAAGTTCAACTCAATTTAAGACTTTCTTGTTCGATTTTCTTGATTACGGCTAATCCTACGATAAAAATGTATAGTGAACGAAGTACTCTTCTTTACTAGTTCTACAAGTTTTATTTGAAAAATATTTTGATATGACCAGTACTTTACGAGATATGATAGAAAGTTCATTTTTTGTTATCAGTAAAATGGTATCCCTGATTGGCTTATGTGATTCATTTTTTCGATTTTCTTATTATCTTCGATTGTAAGTCCTTAATATCAAATTTGATGAAAATCTGTTCTGTAGAAGCCGAGAATGCACATGCAGACAGACAGACCGACGACAATAGGTGCCCATGCTGGAGGCAACACGTGCCTAAAAAAGAATGAGAAACCATAAGGAATAGACATTAATAGCTAAAGTTTTTTATATTTTCCGATTTTAAACACAGGAAATATACATTTTGCTTTTATACAAAAGAAAGCATCAAAATGATAAAAAAATATCATAATTTTCCGATTATACAGTGGAACCTCCAATAACGGACACTCTCACTAGCGGGCACCTCTTGATAAAGGGCAGATTCTTTAGGTCCCGGAATTCCCTATATTCCATACAAGTAATTTTACCTCTCATTAACGGTCACTCTGAATAGCGGGCGCGGGCAGGGGATTTTTCCACTTTCCCTCCCTCGACCCTCTCAATAGCGGTCAGTCACGTAAGATGAGTCATGGTTCAGGTATAAATTACCCTGCTTTCAAATAGCCTTTTGCAGTTAGTTTATGGCCAAGTGAGTGTTAACATGGCAAAGAAACGTAAGTGGCTTACCCTCGAAGAAAAAGTGAAGGTTTTGAAAGATCACGAGAGAACGAATTCTAGTCATCGCCAGTTAAGTCAAAGGTAAGTCAAGTCTTTTTTTATTTTGTATTCATATGCACTTTTTAAAACTTGAATGCAGTTAGTAAAATTTTCACTTTGCACTAATTTAACTTTTCGCGATTCTTCCAGATATGCGATTGGGAAAACACAGGTAGCGAACATTTTAAAGGACAGGGAGGAGATTTTAAAACTCTGGCGTGAAAACGGAAATCACCATGCGAAAAAGAAGCTCAAAAGTAACACGGAAATAGATTCAATCGTTTTCCAGTGGTTTTGTGCCGCCAGAAACAAAAATCTTCCCCTATCAGGTCCTATAATTCAAGAGAAGGCGCTGGAAATCGGTAAAGAATTACAGTTAGAAAGCAGCTTCAGCTGGTTGGAGAAATTTAAAGTTCGGCACAATATTAGCTGTAAGGCAATCAGTGGAGAATCGGCTGATGTTTGCGAAGACACAGTCTCTGAGTGGCAAAGCAAGCTTAGAAAATTTTGTGAGGGATATAAGGAAAGAGACATTTACAATTGTGATGAGACAGGTCTCTTTTATAAAGCTTTACCAAGTAAAACTTTGTGTGATCGAAAAGATCCGTGCTGTGGAGGAAAAGCTGCAAAGCAGAGAGTAACCATTTTATTTTGCGTAAATATGATTGGAGAATTCGAGAACCCTGTAATCATAGGTAATGCTAAAAATCCGAGATGTTTTAAGGGAGTCCGATTTGAGCATTTAGACATGACCTGGAGGTCAAATTGTAAATCGTGGATGACGACTGAAATCATGACGGAATGGCTTCATGTGTTTGACCGGAAAATGAAAAGAGAGAACCGTAAAGTTATTCTATTCTTGGATAACGCTACTTGCCACCCGCAACTTGACTTGGAAAACGTTAAGTTAATTTTTTTGCCACCTAACACCAGTTCCAAATGTCAGCCTCTTGATCAAGGGGTAATAAAAACTTTTAAATGCTTGTACAGGAAAAAAGTGTTAAGACATCTGTTATCTAAAATGGACTCAGCTCTCACAGTTTCAGAGCTTACTAAAACCGTGACTGTCTTAGATGCTATAATATGGACAGTTCCAACCCTTAAGGAAATAAAGGCCGACACGGTGCGTAAGTGTTTCATAAAGGCAGGATTCGGCAGTGACTGTGGCACTCTTAACCAGCCGGAAGAACTTGAAACATACGAGGAACTGCAGCATCTTATTACAGAAACAATGTCTGAGGATGCGATTAGCGCTGAAGAGTTTATTTGTTTTGACAACGTAATGCTTACGACATGTAATGAAACCGACATCAAACAAATCATAGCTTTTAGCGCAAAAAATAAAGAAGACGAAGAATGCGACGAGGACGAGTTTGACAGCAGAACTATGGAGGAAGAAGGTGCTCCTAAAACTTATAAAGAAGCTATTCAATTAATTCGTAAACTAGAAACGTTTGTTCGAAACGAAGAAAATACTCATAGTTTGAAATTATTAAGTGAAGTGAAAATTGATTTTGAAAAACACAATGCTTCTAAATTAAATAAAATGGTGCAAAAAAATATCGATGAATTTTACAAAAAAAAACTGACGAGCCACGGATTGTGTTGCTTTTTTTAACAAATGTAATGATGATTGCTTTTATTATAACTAATTAAAATATGTAATATATATTAAAAATTACTAAGTATGTACAATGAACACGTTCACATATATGTATTCCTAAAATGTTTATGTATTTTTCATTGTTGTGGTAACAAAATTAAATAAATACGTTACTTCGTATGTGCACTTATCATTGTTACCAAAAATCATTTACTTAGCTTATTATTTAATAAGTACAAATAAGTAAATAAAATTATTCTTTTACGCAGAGCCCCTCAAAGTTTTTCTTGTTTGGGGGAGGTGGTCCTCTCCCAATAACGGGCACCTCCCAATAGCGGGCAGAAATTCAATTCCCCGCTGGTGCCCGTTATTGGGAGGTTCAGCTGTATTACGCATTTTTTTCTCGAAATAGTTGACAAAAAGTTAGGGTGTGTATTACATATGGTTATAAATGCGTACAACTTTTTTCAGTACAGAAATAATTTATATTTTCGAACATGTTTTTACAAGTAAATCGTACATTTCAATGCATTTCGATAACATTCCTTTAAATATTGTTTTTAAAAACAAAAATAAGAATATTTATTTATTTACTTTAGCTGTCAGAATTACTAAAGCCTAGGAATTCATTATCACTCCCCTCACTGTCCTCAAACAGTTCCTTGGCGATCTTGTGTTCTCTCTCATTGTCTACGTAAATTGCGTCGCCGAGAACATTTTACACACCTTGATCGACTTGTATGAACTGGACTTGATGTTCACGTAAATGATGTCGCTGGGCAGCATAGGATGAACTGTTATTCCAATCAACCAGGTTAATATAAAAGGCAACATTGAGACTGAGGTTTTTATACATTGTATCGATCTTTAACGGGAGTCAGAACATAACATGATATTTCCGTAAACTCTCTCACACATATCTAGTTTGGCAGCAAAGCGCGAACTCGTGTTCCAACCGACCAGATTAATACAAAAGGCGACATTGATACAAAATGTTTTTATACAACATAGCGATCTTTAATGGGAAAGTCAGAACATAATGTGTTATTCTTGTAAACTCTCTCACACGTATCTCATTTGGTGGCAAGGGGAGAACTGTCCCTATACTGCCGGCCAGGTTAGACTGGTAGGCAGTGCGCCTGCCTTCTAACCCAAAAGTCGCGGGTTCGAATCCCGCTTCGGACATGGATGTTGTGATGTATGTTGATTTTCTCTAACAGAATTTGACGGTGCAAAATAACCTTAGCTGTCGACGCACCTAAAAACCTAATTACTACTACTACTGTCCTGATACTGCGCATAGTCAAGTCAAATTACATTGATCTTTACAAAAAATAGGTGCGTATTATACATAGTGATAAGAGAATGTTCACATTTCACTCGTGAAGCCATGGGTGCATATTATATAGGTTGCGTATTATAATCGGAAAATTACAATAATCATCATTTGGCCTGTTAAATAACAATAATTTCAATTTTTTAATAAATAGTCTGATATTTTCCTGTTTGTAGTCCTGTTTGTGAACGTCATGAATTTGTTTCTCAAGTTTGTTCAAATCATCAAACGAGTTCTAGAAATGTAATTCCTAATTGTAGAAATGGTTGAAATAGCTTCCCTATAGAAGCCATGGGGATTCCATTATAACTTCATCATCAATAACTTCTGCATTTTCCGCAAGTAATTATCGACAACATCATCAATTGACTGAATTTTAGATGTTACTACCACTGAGTCAGTTTTAATAAATTCAGCAAATTTTGTCCTTGTCTGAAGCTGATCCCAATCAGCACCTTCTTCCACATTTTCTTCAGGTATAACATCAATATTATCTAACAAAATGCCAGCTTTCTTGAAACTGTTTCTAATAGTAGATTCCTTGACCTTCAACTGATTCAATTATTTGATCACCAGTTTTTATAAATGTAAATTGTCTTAATTGTAAAGCCAAATTGACTTATAGCATTCAAATTATTATAACTTGTTGGTAAATAGCAGTAGGAGAAAATTATCTCTTTGTTACCCAAAGGTTTAAGGAAATGACATCTAAATAATTCCCTTTCATATCAGTTAAATGTTTGTTTGCCTAAAATATAATTCAAGCATACACGTTTCTGATTCTCCCACTAAAAAGTAACTTTTTGCAATTTTAACTCAAAAAATTGTTTTAAAAACTAATCAATAATGTGTAGCTTTTTAGCACATTTTTAAATGCATATTATAGTTTCACTTTGGTGTTTATGTGCTTGCTTCAGTTGAAATTCTGAAAAAAAACATAAAAGATAAAGAGCTGAAACTTGGAGGTGTCTGTACTGCTGCCATTTCTTTTTTAGATTTGTTTTTTTTAATATACAAGTTCGGATTGGAGCCCATTTAAAATTTTGTTTTTTTTTAAATATCTTTGATGATGTCAATGTTGGAAAGCTGGAACTTTCACCACTTATTCTTGAAAAGTTTGAGGAAAATCCAACAAGAAAGTTGTCATTTATTTGGAACTTAGAACATTTATTATACGGATTTATCAATTGATTTTGACGAAAAAAATATTTGTAGTAACTGAATTAAACAACTAAAATACATGATTACATTTAATTTTCTTTCATGTGCATACAGAACCTAAAAAATGAAAGGAAATGTATTATCTATGACAAAGAAATGAACATAATTATGTTAATTTTTCTTTCGTGCACACAAAGCACATTGTAAGTGAAAAGGATGGATAATTTATGATAAATGAATAAAATTGAGCATGAAGATTACATTTATTACTCAGGTGAGGTGTTTTAAATAATTTTTTATTGTTTTGCTCCGATAGTATTAAAGAAGGAAAGCTGAAGCTTTGAGTGTACATTTCCATATTGATATCACTTATTCTGAAAATTTTGAGTTTTGAAAACTTTACAGAGGTGCATAGTAAAACATTGAAAATTATAGTATGTACAAAATATTTATTGCATTCTAAACATAAATGTCATTTTGGAAATATCAATTATCCAAAAAATTATAGTTTTTATAAAATATCTTTGTGGAATGATGATGAGCAATACAGGTAGTTCCCGACTTACAACTAATGCGCTCCTGAAAATCGCATCATAAGTCGAATTATCGTAATCAAATACCAATTTCCCATAGACTTACATTTTATAAATTGAGATACGTTTCAGGACCTTAGAAAAAATATGTACCAAGCCATATTTAGACTATAAATTAATAGTTTAAGAACCAATGAGTTATATATTGTATAATAAACATTTTTAAGACTTAAAACATAAAATTAATACCTACAATGCAGACGAGTCATATCGTCAAACTGAATATCAGTCGAAAAATACACACGAGAAAGTACTCTTATGGGATAAAATCACTTTCCTGAAAACCAATTTCATGAATGCCACTTTCCAGAATAGCCCATTTTCCCGAATGCCCACTTTCCAGAAAATGGAATAATTAGAGCAATGTTTTAATATTGCATAAAAGTTTGTTTCAATCAACAAAAACTATGATCCTTCATGTATATTATTAGAATACCAAGTATTGTGGGCAAAAGCAGTTAGCAAATTTTGCATTCTTGGCAAGGAATATTCTATGACTTTATCTCGGTCGGAAGAAATGTTTCAAAAAATGCTTGGCTTGGTTGGAAGAAGTTGTCGTGTTAGTTCCCGTCATTCAACTGGTTGGTGGGTGACGGGGAAAATTAGGAAGCTAGGGTTGGGAAGTGAAAGACTTCCCAAAACAATCCAAACAAAAAAAGCTGACAACAACATGGAAATTTTGGGAATATGAATTTTTCGGGAAAATGGGCAACCCAAAAAAATTAGATTCGGGAAAATGGCTTTTGGGAAAATGGGCTATTCTGGAAAGTGGGCATTCGGGAAAGTGGTTTCCGGGAAAGTCACCCCAATCGGACTCATAGTGCATCGAAGTTATAATAATAACGATACTGCCCAGCTTTGTGTTTGAGCACAGCATTTACAAAAATTTCGATATAACTGAAGAATTTTTAGATTTGTATATGCTCATCCTTGGGTTAATCAAATGGAGAAAATGAAATTAGGGAAAAATTTTATATTTATTTTATTATTGGGGTGTTTGGGATAAATGACATACCTAGAACACAATCCATGTCACACTGAATAAACAGTGAAAATTTGATCCAAATCAAATCAGCTGTTCTCTATATATTTGCCAGTTATCTTTCTTGGTTGGACACCAGGACAGATGCTCGATTATTTTTATAGTAAGAATATGGAGTTATTAGTTATGTTATATGAAGTATTTCAGGAAAAAAGAATAACTATGTAACTTCTACACACAGTTATTCTTATCTTCTTAAATATGATTATCACTTACCACAAGGTTGAGCCAAATTCCTTGGATTATACTGTGGAGTATTGTTGGTGTTGATGCAGTTTTGAAGTTAGCTTTGGTAGTGAGGGAGAAGTCATTGCAGCAACACAGTAAGTGCTATGAAGCAATCCAAAAGAAGCATTCTAGAATTACTAGTAGCAGCTTTACAATCAAGCAGAGGGAGAATATTTGAAGGCAGATATGCTTAATGTTATTAATTATCACCATAATAAATGAGCTAAGCACATGAGTCCAACTTGGAAATTGCATGAACACTCCACTCCACAGCCAATAACAAAGAAACTAGTAATACAATAAGAACTGATGGTGCCTCTCTGTATAGCTAAAGTTTAGTGCTTGATAATAATATACAAGTTATATGTCCTCAAGTCAAGGGTGGATCTAGAAACTACCCAAGGAGAGGGGGGGCGATTATTGACGATTTTTCCATGGGATGGGGAATATTTTTAATTTGTACACTAAATGCTGGTCAAAATTATTTTATATTAATAAAACATGGTACACGATAGAATAGTATGATAACTATCACAGTGAAGCCTATTGGGGAAAACCTGCAGTATGAAAGCCCTCTCGGCTTCCCCTTTTGCTACCCCTAAAGAATATTCAAGGGCCCCTCCCCCTTGGATCTGCCAGTGCCTCAAGTGCTTGTAGTGCACTTTGACAGACTTCCCAGGAACTTATTGATTGTACCCTGTATAGCATGTATTGATTCATCAATCTTATAGCATTAAAAATTTTGGTATTATGTTATAGTTTTAATAAAAATTGTTAATATCAAATAGTTTATATCTTGGGCTACCAGCAGAAATGGGTGATGTTTCAATCACACTGCAAACTTGTCATGGTTCTTTTCCACCTGTTGATAATAAATCAAGCCATATCAATAAGTCATCAGAAATTTTAGTTAACTGAAACTTTGAGCTGTTTTGGAGCTTGTATTATACAAATGTTTTCAAAGTTTTGCGATAGTATTTTTAATAGTTTTCCTTCATTGTTTGTTCAAGAGAAAAAATATGTATTACTGAATCTTTGAGGCATGGGAAAATCTTTTTTTATGGAATATCAACACTCCCATTACAGAACTAAATAACAGCCTTTAACCATCTCTTGCCTTAAATGATTGGTTTGAAATATGAACTTCTGGTCTAAGTTGTCCAAAAGTGCTCTTATACATTTTTCTGTAGGTTGCATCATAGGATTTTGAACTATTTAGTTAGTCAAACATCCTGTGCAATATTTGTTTTGTAGGCTGAAATCAAGGATGTTAGATATTTAAATTGATTTATTGCTGACTGTGATGTTTGGCAAATTTTAATGTAACAGTAGATGAATAGGATACAGGCTGTCGTCGACTTATGTTGACCCGCATTTACAGCAGTCGTCAATTGCCACCCATGTTAGCACTTGCAGTGGTTGGACCCGCACATGCATCTTTGTAGAGATAGCTGCCCAGCTGAAGCTAGAATTTAAAGAGGGTGATGTTCATTCCCATGAACTTACCAATGAATACCTTGTTAATCTTAAGGAGAAATTGAAGAGAGTCCTTTACAGTGGGCTAATACAACCAAGCTGTTAAGTGAAGCCTGTAACATTTGGAAGTTGCCATGGCAAATTTTGAGGAAATGAATCCCAGCATAGAGCGTAGTAGAGGTCTGCATGGGCCGGGCCTGGCCCATGGGCTTGAGCCCGGCCCGTGGACCAGGTAAGACTGAAAAGCAATGGGCTCGGGCCGGGCTTGGGCCTAGACGATTTATCCGACGCCTTTCCCGTGCAGGCCGCATCGGGCCAGTTGAGGACCCGATGGACCCCCCTCATGTTTGTGCCACTGTGCAAAGGGAGTATTTCATCTTCACTTTCTTTTAGGGGAAGTTCTTCATTCTCTCCTTTACAAGCGACACATCTTCCAGGCCGCCACCAGAGCACCCACGAATTCCTACCGACCCACCATCTCTTAAACAACTACTTATATCACCATCAAAAGGGTTCTGTTTGCCTTAGGAGATAGCAGGATCTTTGGGAGTCTTACATCCGAAACTTCATCCCCTACCCCTACACCTTATCCCATTACCCTCCCTTTTGTATCCGCCATTGGTCATCAGTTCACTCTGGGTAGAGGTGATATTGGTCTTCCGTACTGATAGAAATTGACATAATTTGTATTCTACATACATTTGTGGTTTGAAATTTATTTTGTGTTATTAAAACTTTTTATAAATCCCAAAAATACCAGAGTGGATTTAATCAAGGAATTTAAAAAAAGTGCGTTTACATTTGATATGCTTTGAAAATTTTAAAACATAAAAAGATACTTTATAAAGGGTATATGTTTACTGAAGAATGTACAAAATGTCCACATTTGGGCCAGTTAAAAATAATTCGGGCCGGGCTTGGGTGCAAAAATGGGGTGAAGTTTCGGGCCAGGCTTGGACTCAATTATGAACGGGCCTGGCTTGGGCCGAAGATTTCGGCCCGTGCAGACCTCTAGAGCGTAGCACCAAGACCAGCATTATGATATCCAACGCTTATGCTTGCATTAGAGAAATTTACAATGAGAAGAAAGAGGCAGCTAAACAAATTTCCCTTAATGTATTCTTGAAAAGGCCTTAAGCCATCCTGAATCTCTCCAAAAGTAATCCCTTATTTAGCACAAATATTATGAAGAAGAACTTTCTGAACTCTTAATTCTAACACTATTATTGTATATTATATGGCTATTAGTTGATTAAACTTGCTATCTATCTGTATCATATCTATAAAAAGTTTCATGGTGGATCATTGATCAGGAAGTTAATCCTGTGTTACATCATTATTTCTATGGTAAAATCAATCTCGACTTACAGCACCTTTTCTAGGAACATAACGTGACATAAGTATGAGGACCGCCTGTACTGACAAAAATGGACAGTTTGTCAATTTAATCAGGAAGCATAAGCATGAGTTAGAATGCAACAAGTATGGTATTTATCGTAATTTTTGCTACATATTCAAGAATTTAGTGGTTTTTAGCTTTCTACTACTGATATTTTTAGTTGCTGTTGCTGTTGCTGTGCTGATATTTTTAGCTCTTAATTAGTTGTCAAGTTGATGTGAATTTTTATTTTCAGCAAGAGTAGTAGATGAAACCATAAATTTTCAACTCTGTGAATGTATTGATTTTGGTAAAGAGGCTGGAATGCCACAACATTGCTAAAAAGAGCTCTGTGCAAAGAGTATTTTTAGCTATAGTATCTTTATTTCATGATGAACTTCTTTCTGTCAGCTTCAAGTATTAATCAATAATTTATAGTTTCTGTAATCATTGAGGAAAAGCTGACTGAAGTGTGTAATCCATATTTTTTAGTTTTATTGTACCGATTAGGGATTGAGCAGCTATATGTCGGTGCTAGGGTATCATCCCCTTTCACCCACTATTGTGACGGCATCCTATTTACTAAAGTGAAAGTGTGTTTTACCGAGATTGTAAGGATATACAAAGAATTCATGGGAGGATTGTATAGAAACAACCAATTATGTAGCTTCTACAGCTTGTATATTTCTTCAAAAAAGAGGTGGCATAAACTGATGTTTGGCTTACTAACTAGGACGAGAGTAAATTCTTATATCTACTAGAAACAAGCTACTAATAAGCCAGTTTTGCCTAAAAAATATTCTATTAGGATGTAATCAGATATTTCATTGGTGAACTAAAGTAGCAGAAAAGCGCGAAGACTCAGGGCAAATCTTTCGATTACGCATAATTTTAGAGTGCCATTATTCCGGATCAAGTGGAAAGAAATAAGAAAATAAGAACAATATAGTGATGCAAAAGGAATGTGTGGTATGTAGGGGAAAAGGAATAAGGAAGAGGACAAGGTTAGCATGTTCCATTTGCAAAATACTGCCGTGCATTGACTCTTACTTCAGAGAATACCATGTGAGTCTCCAGTAACGAACAAACCAGAAGTCTATCTAACTATCTCAGTTTTTAAATATTAATGTGGTCCCTCATCTTAATCAAGGAAAAATTTAGAGCAGATCAGAGTTAAAGTTTTTTCCAATCATCCTTTTCTCAAAAAGGTAAAAAATTGGCCATTTTCGCCATTTAATTCAGTTTCTAATTGGTTAACAAAACTATCAAATGACATAGTTTTACATGCCAACCAAATAAAATAAATTTGTTTAGATGAAAAAATTGAAAGGTTCACTTTATTTAGTTCATTCTATAGTACATTGAGAAAATACATTATAGTGCATTAGCTGCTTTTGAGTTAATATTTATGCAGATAAACTCACCTTCTCTGAGTTGCCCTAGTATTTATTTCAAAATGCCGTCCTTTTGTAGGAGGGGTGTGGTTGTGGACCCTGTTGTGATAGAAGAGCGTACTGCCGAAGCACAAGTTGTGGTTGGCATCAACGCCTACCGTGAGCTGACTGCCCTTCATCTTGGGGGTACTGGTTCTCCAGCCACCAATCAACTGGTGATGCATTGTTCTTCATTGGCTGCCTTGCGAGCTGTGGAAATAGTTCGTATGATAAAGGACACTCTGGCTAAAGACACAGAAGCCAGGTGAGTTTTGTAGCGATTAAATGTTTTCAAATCATAAATTTCCTCATTATTTGTTTTTGAAATATTTTTATTTGTTGAAAGTTGAATCATTTTATAAATTTTAACATTTATTTGGTGGTATATGTTAATTTGTGGATCAAAATTTTTGAGCAAAAAGGAAATAGATAAACCACAATCAAAGCAGTATAGGGAGTCAGATCTAGGTGCCCATAGTAGGTCACTGATAGGTCTGTAGTATATGTTATGAGAGTTTCTCTCATTCATCTAAGAAGCAGTTGACATAGGAAGGTGCCATGCGAGTGCCTATTGCTGTACCTTTTTATTTGGAAGTAGTGGCACATTCCTAAGGAAAAGTTGTTTTTGTTAGAGCAACATTTCTCGCACAAGGGGAGGCTCACCTCTTTGGGTGACGGATTTCCTTAAAAATTGGTAGGTAGGTAGCCCTCAACTCCACAACCACGAATAACCCCCCTTTTGGGCGTATATATCCAGAACGTTAGCAACAAAATGGATTTATAATTTTCGATTTCGTGGTTAACAAGGTATATATCTATTTTGCGGCAGCGATTGTTGTAATGGTGGCCCAGCGGTAACGTGGTGACTTGCCGTTACGAAGGTCATGGGTTCGATCCCAAGGCGAGTGCTATTTTTTTCTGACTTATTATGGTGTGATTTTTTTGTTTATTTCTTCAGCGCCTTTTTTTATAAATGCTGGTTTTATAAATTTTTAATCCACTTGTGCATAATTTCGTTTCTTTTTGTTTTTTTTTTGGGCCTTTTCTCGAATTTATTTTTTTCTTCTTTTTTTGTTTTCATTTTATCCTCTACCGTTTTAATAATACTATTTATTCTGTAGCATTTTCTTCTTTGCAGTGACTTGGGTGGAATGAATCATAAAAACAATGGAAACAACTTTCTTTTACAAAGAGAGCACCTTGCAAAGCACTGCTCTCCACAGAAGCACTTACTCTTCATCACCTCTTCAGGAAATATAACTTGGTTGACGTTGCAAAAAATGTCCCTGTTTTTGGTTAGCCGTGATGCATACCACACGTACCAAATCATCGGTTTAAAAACATGCGAAGACAATTGGTGGTGAATCAAGGAATGTTATGATTCATTCTGAATCTTTTCACCCATGTCAGGTAAAATGCACACAAGCACATACGAGTCATTCTTGGATAACGTTTTTCCCATTGTTTTTATGATTAATTCCACCCAAGTCATTGCAAAGAAGAAAATGCTACAGAATAAATAGTATTGTTAAAACGGTAGAGGATAAAATGAAAACAAAAAAATGAAGGAAAAAATAAATTCAAAAAAAGCCCAAAAATACAAAAAAATGAAATTATGCACAAGTGGATTAAAAATTTATAAAACCAGCATTTATAAAAAAGGCACTGAAAAAATAAACAAAAAAAATCACACCATAATAAGTCAGAAAAAAATAGCACTCGCCTTGGATCGAACCCACGACCTTCGTAACGGCAAGTCACCACGTTACCGTTGGGCCACCGCTACAACAACAATCTCTGCCGCAAAATAGGTATATACCTTGTTAACCACGAAATCAAAAATTATAAATCCATTTTGTTGCTAACTTTCTGGATATATACGCCCAAAGGGGGGGGTTATTCGTGGTTGTGGAGTTGAGGGCTACCTACCTACCAATTTTTAAGGAAATCCGTCACCCGAAGAGGTGAGCCTCCCCTTGTCAGATTAGTTAGGAAATGGGAAAGGAGTCTTGTGTCGGATAGTCTGGACTAAAAAAGGGCATTCCTTGGTGGTATAGAGGGAGCAGATGTCTGCCATGGTCATAATGTTGTAAAGGGGGAAGTGATTTAAGACATTGAAGAAAATGATTATTGTCTTGTATGAAAGGTAGGATTTGATGGACAAGGAATTGTAAGTGGGAGTCCACATGGGCAAAGGTGCATTCCATGGGAGAGTTGAAGAACAAAGAAAACAAAGCTTATCATCATTTCTTTGTCGTCTTCCGCCATGCTAGGGTCTAAACCAGGGGTCTGAAACCTTTTCAATGTGTCGAACACCAGGTTACATCCTAAAGCACCCAGTGAATACCATTATACTTTTGTAAAAGTAGTAATAATCAAAAATAAAATCATTGTCAAAGTCAGTGGTTCTCAACCGGGGTGACATGGCATCCTAGGGTGACGCGTCGGTTATTGATGGGTGACGTGAATATCTGATAAATTCAGTGTATCATATTCTGACTTATAGAAACATAAATAAAATCAGGAGAATAAACAAGCGTGCTTATTTAAATGCCAGAATGTTATCTTTATGTGGTTATGGAAAGCCCATTTTATCTTTAAGGTGATTTGAAGATAATGGAACTGTAAATGGGATGACACATAGCTGAATGAACTGAACGTAGGGTGACGCAGATAAATAAAGGTTGAGAACCACTGGTCAAAGTGATGAAAAGTGCTCTTTTATACGTTTATAAAGAAAACAAGCAAACAATTAAATTAATGGTGCTAAAGAGCACTGCATTGCTCACAAGCACCAGGTTGTGGACCACTAGTCTAAACCCTAGATCTTCAACTATTTTTGATTCACTGTCCACTTTTACTATATTTTGCTATTTGAAATAAGTTTACCACCCACTTTGTGTCAATTTAATGATAAAAGCACCCGCCAAAAACCCTAAAACACCCACAGTTGAGTGTTATAACCCACATTGAAGACAACTAGCCCAAATGGTCTGACCAAATTTAACAATATCTCATATTTAGACTTGCTATTAGCCAGAATAGATGCCCTCAAAAAGAACTATATAGCTTCAAAATAGAGGGTAGTTCATGGCCATTTTACTTCAACAAATATGTAGTTTGTTGGCATGGAAATAATTTTATCCAAAGTGAATGCCAGTAAAAGTGAGCAGTATTAGTGGAAGAAAACTGACCTTGGAACTGAGGAAAGTGTTTGACAAGAACACAAAGGGTTGTTCTGGTTATGAAGATTTAAAAAAATATTACAAAATAGATTTGTAATGATGCACAATTTGTTCAGTCAGAAAACCTTTATACCTAGGCTCTGGCCATAAAGTTTGTGCTAGATAAAAATGAAAAGCGACACAAATCATGAGGCTTTCCAATTTCCTCATGGTTAGTCACCTTTTCATACAGATGTTTATTTTTCCAAAATACAAATGAGAATATACATTTTGTAAGTTTTGGAACAAAAACTCCATGTTAAGTAGATAAATGTAAAAGTTAGCTATTTTTATGATCTGATCAAGCTTTCCTCATTATAACTTTCAAGATGTAAGCAGGAAATTAGTATTGTTTTGCTGTTATTTGATCGCTAGTGTTTATAAATGTAAGTTGTCCTAATACTTGAAATAATGCATGGACTTATAGGGGTTTTTAGATCCCAACTGAGATACACTGCAGTAGATATCACTCGATTTATTACAATATAATTGCCCTCTAGGAATTTAATTCCTAAGCTCTTAGTGTTTTACTTAATTGAATTGCTTATTAAACTCATAGTTGAGTGGCTCTGAATTTAAGATAATGCTTCAACTGATTGACTTCTGTGAAGAAATTAACTTGTCTTTAATTAATGTGTAATTTTAATATAATCCTTGAAGAATTTATATTATAACAATAACTTTTCTACTTTTAGGGTGAACATCACGTATTGTATTTTACTTTTAGTAATGCTTCTCTATGTGAACTGCTGCAGATTGATCAAAACATGAGAATTCCATTTTAAATTGAATTTTGTTTTCCCTACCTAGGCTTCAAAGGTCAACTGTGAGTTTTGTGCAGTGCATCAACTTGGAAAAGGTCACGACCTTAAGTCATGATGCAATGGTAGCTGCCTTAGGGCAGCTCAATATGAACGTGAAGGCCGAGGATGTCGATGGTGAAGAAGAGGTAGATGGTGAACAAGAGATAGATGATGAAGACAGAAAGTCCCCCATGGAAGATATGGTGGTGGAAAGTGTGTGTGAGAATTCTGCTGAACTCATTCCAGAAGAAGTCCGCAGGAAAAAATTGGAAGGTTTCTTGCCTTTACAAAAGGATGTGGTAGGTGAAGGAGGTCCAAGCACGTGGGGAGTTCCAGTGAAAGAAAGTGAGGACTCAGGATCAGACGACGAGGAGGAGGCTGAAATTCAAGTCGTGGCCCAAGTCGCCAGCTCAAGTAAAACCATAGCACCTGTGGAAGAAATAGGTATATATTTGTTGATTTTGATGCTAATTATTTTATATGATTGCTCATCTTATTGTTACCTCTCTTTTATGTAGTGGCTTGAAGGGTTCATATTTATAAACTCAAACTAAGGGACACTTCATTTTAATCAAGAATGGTCAGAAATTCTCTTGACATCTATATAATAATTGTAGATGTACTTTTACTTCTAAGAACATGAGTATAAATCATGTTAAATTCTCAAGGTGCTTAGTTTTATGTCTATAAATCTCCCCTGAGTTGAAAGAATGAAAGGAATATCAAAGTATTGAGTGAAAATTGTATTTCAATTTAACCCTCTGCCACTCAGATTTGAATCACTGTAACCTTAGTTAAGGAATCATGGTTTTTGAATGTCATTTTAAATTTAAACTGCATGACATCATGAAATCTAAGACATCTCAAAAACAACAAACTGCTTTTAAAATTTTACTCTTTATTTTTGATAGACATTATGGACAGCAGGGTGAGTTTTGGCTGTGGGCATTGTGAGACATCATGAATTTAAATGTTCCTATTCTCCATAAAAGAATTTTCTAGTCCTCAGTCATTTCTTGATATATCTCAAGAAATATGTTATGTAGCAAATTCAAATTTTTACTAGATATTTACAATATATTTTTACATTGAATGATTATTTTCTTATTTAAACATGTACTTAGTCTTCCACTTCAAATCCTCTTTCTTGGCGAAACTCCAGAAAATATCCTATCCAGCATAAAGGTGAATTGCAGATTTTACATTTCCACATTGCTTACATTCCTTTCAAAGGAGTATGTCTATTTTTATCACTGCAGTTGTCGCCTACCTTTTTCCCACCATCAGTTTTCACTATTGTACAGAGGTTTTTTAATGAAACTAGGTTGTGAACCCTTTAGGACTGTATACTTTCATGAGGAGAAAGTTCATATCATGTCTATCCTATCTTTGGGCCAGTTTAGAGGGTAAAAAATTCGTGTCTGAATAAGGATTTTTTAAAATGTCAGCCTCTTCACTGATTCCGCCTCCCTGAAACAAGGTCCACCCAAGTTAAGCATCTTCTCCCTCCTGCCTGCGTGACGCAATTTGTTGGATGATCTCTTTATGCCGATTCTCACAGAAATCTTTTCCTCAGTAGTCACTACTCTTTATGTTAAAGAACCATCAGCAACTCATGATGAATTCAGTGAACTCAGATACCAACTCATTCCGACAAAAGTATAGATAGAAATTAATAGTAAATTTTTAATGACAACTGCTTATTTTGAACTAGAAGTGCCCGTTGAATTTCAATGGATTTAGTGAATCTAAAACTTACCCATGTAACATGTAAACATCGCAGTAATAAGATAGTACACAGCTTTGACTGTCGAATAAAGCAAAACTGAAGAAAACCGCTCTGCATTTACCTATTTACATGGATGAAGAAAGAAAATCTTGCACTGGAAAAATCGAAAATTATGGTGAAATACATAATTATTGAATTAAGCTACCCAAATTATTTATCGTGTTATAGCCTATGTTACCTGCAGGTTAAAATTATATACCTGTACAAAGTTTCGTGACGATATCTTCTAAACAAAAACTGTAAGTAAAACCAGCAAGAACACAATAATCTACAGAAAATTGATGAACAAAGGAACAAACGAAATTAATTAATTTAACGAAAGACAAAAAAGTAAATAGAGAACGTATAAGAATCACAGAGTGAATATTATCATCCGACTATTAGCTCGATTCTCTCATCCATGAGTTCTGTTACGAGAAAATTGTTTATGTCAACAATACTTTGGAAACAATGAAACTATTTATCCGATCACAATTTGTGGAAAATCTACGTCTAATTATTTTAAGCTACTTGTGTAGTTTTAAAAACACGCTACACAAAAATATCATTAAAAACCATTTATTAGTAATATTTCAATTAAAATCAACAAATATTTGGTTGCCATGTAAACTAAGCAAAATCACACACAAATTGAAAAACAATATTACATTAAATATGAATGCATTGGACTCAAAACTTCGGCGACAGTGAGAGTTGTCAAGGTAGCTTATCATTGGTATTGTAATAAAACATAAAATCACGTATTTTTCTGATTCTAAATGCATTTTTATGCCAATTTGATCAGTATTCCGATTCTGTCTTCAGTAAAAAGAAACTTCTTTCCTGCATAGAACCATCCAAGTCTCAGGTATCATATATCTAAGTAATTTTAAAATTCAAACGAAAAATAAGCTGCACTCATCCCTATATTATTCAAATGGAGAAAATGAAAAAAGAAAATATTTTTCAATCAAATTGGTTTAAAAACCTGACTACACCACTTCACTCTTTATTCCAGTTAAAATGACAACTCTCTCTTGTTTCTACCTGCTGTCAGGGGCGGATCCAGAAACTTCTCGGGGGGGGGGGATCGCTCCTCCACCTAGCGAATCCGCCTCTGCTAACTGCCCTATATTTTGAAAACCCCTACCCCTATCAGAATCTTTCTTTCCCTTGCTATACAGACCTAATCTGCGGCGTATAATTGTGGATTTTTGCACGGAATGAATTTAAGAAAGCACCCAGTGGAGTGCAATGGGGTTATCTAAGGAGGGGGCGATCGCCCCTCCCGTGGATCCGCCCCTGCCTGCTGTAGTTGCTGAGTTATAAAAAAACATACATACAAATGCTTTATCTTAGAAGACTGTAGATAACAATAATAAACTTAAAACTTATTTATAAGTTACAGCTTCAATATTATAAAAATATTGTCATCTTAATTGTAAAAATCTCCGTGTTCTTGAAGATGCACCAACAGCAGGTTAAACTGCGGATTTAAACCCTAAACGTTTGCTTGGTCATATAGATATGTGAATAATTCGTAGAATTATTCATCTTCTGCAAGTATAAATATAGACACGTGTTGCAGTAAATTTACTATCGAAACTCGCAATTTATATAACATGTTCAGAAATCTTCATTTATGATGATCAGTCCCTTTTTTTACCAACATTTTGGGAAAAAGGTGCTCAGGGTACACAAGTAAATATGGTATGTACAACACCTGTGTAAAGTGCAAATCCAAAAAGACATTTCCGCGCTTTTCTTTTTCCATACCTAATGAATAATCTTCTCTGGTTTGCAATCAAGAAAATCTTTATTGTCATTTGAATAATTGCTAATATCACCATGAAAAGAAGACAATATCACTCAAATATCCAACTTCATTCACATCTTCCTCCATAATAGCCATGCATTAGTGCAGTAGTTTGCTTATAAAGTGAATAAACAGACTGGCCATTAAGTGATTCCCCACATTTCTTACAGACTTTGCCTTATGAGATAACAGGTGGTTTCAGGTGCTTTGGGTAAGAGAAGATTAAAACTGTTTCAATAGAGCTTGGTATTCAAGGAAGAAAGAGAAGAGAATTAAGATGGAAAAGATTGAAAGAAAAAGTGAAATGTTCCATTTGTGAACAGTAAGTATTTCGTTGGCATGCCTACCACTGCTTTAAAAGAGCAAGTCCCAGATCTGGGGTCATCTTATATTTCAACAACTGAAAGGCTTTCATTTCCATCGAGTTCTTCAGGATGTATTTCCCAGCTGTGAGATATGTCCCATTATTTTAAGGAGTTAATAAAAAATTATCATTTATTTTACATTCCTAACTCTTGAATTATAGCTAACTTTGTTGCATTAAAAAGCATGATTAATGCCTAACTATATAATTTTATTTAAGTACTAGAAGCTAATTCATTGAGTTTCCTCATTGGAAATGGTTCAAGTCCCCTGCTCCAGGTCGGTGGTGTTCAACACCGTTGGCACTCACCACATGACAGATTAGTTTTCTTAGTTAATTAGATTTTTGCCTTTAACTTTCCTGCTTAATTTCAGCACCTTGACAAATAAAAGATTGCCAAGTGCCACACTAAAGGTTTTAATTTGAAGTGATGAATACATAAATATCTATTTTTCTCTGTTTATTTTGTCAGTACATACATACCACTGCTGATGTATTCTGAACAAATAATACAGGCGACTCCCGAGATTCGACCGGTCGAAGTCCGCTTATTCGACACAACCGATCGATCGGTCGAATTAGAAAGTAGTTTACGCGAAGTAATTTTCGGACCGCCCAACCACGAGAGGTTTAGTTTCAGTCTAGACATCGTTATTTCTGCTCTAATTGTTTGAATTTGTGCTGATTCGACATTCGACTGTTCGAGACTTGACCACGTTTTCAGGAACGCATCCCGGTCGAATCTCGGGAGTCGCCTGTATTTATCTTATTGAGTATTGATAGTAAATTTCTGGGTAAATAATAAATAACAATATTATGCAAAGGCCATTATGTCATTCTTGGTGCAAGATTAATATGAATAACTGAAAACCAGTCAGTTCCATGTGGAAAAATTCTGCAGATACTTGGAACAATCCCTTGCAGGTTTACCACTGGGCATCATGTATTGCAAGAGTTGGTTTGAATCTAGGAATGTTTTTCTCTGTGTGATTAATACATAAATAAGGGATTAATTTTTGTTTGCATTTTGATATCTTTTAGAATAAACGCAAGCATAAAAAAGAATAAAGTTTATCTTGTATCACTTTCAATTAGTCTAAAAGTCTATGTTAAACCCAAAATAATTACTATTTTTGCAGATCTTCAATAATGACATATTTTGTTGACATCCTTACCATACAAATTATTGCCACTTTTGAACTTGCCGACATATTGCTCTTTACTGCCACCTTAGGAACAATGTCCAACCTATATTTGTGAAGAGAGAATATATATTTGCTTGTACACAACGACGATTCAATTCTACCAAAAATAGTTAAATCTGCTTAATTATGACTTAATAAATAAGTCAGTAAATTCTTCAGATATTATTCGGCATAACTCTTAAAGCGTTTTTTTTTAATCTGACAATTGATACTATTAACAAAAGTTTGACACCTGGAAAAGTTTATCATCTCATTGCTATTTGCATTTTTAAGAAAGTTGGAGGTCAAGTGACTATTAGTAAACTATTTTCATTTAGTTTGATACTAGATTTAATTTTTGCTCTTTTGTTACTATTAGCGCATTAATACTATTTGTAGGCAAAATGGCAAATAAAAACTAAATAAACAGTTCTACCTACATCAGGCATTAATTTTACTAGTGCCATATATATTTATCATGTAGCAGATATGGTAGCCTGTTGCCAAAAGTTTTCCAAGCATTGAACTCCTAGGAACATGTTTTTTGTCATTTATACTATTTTTCTGAAATTATATTAATATTGTGATTTAAAAAACCTAAATACTCTTTTCACTCTTCTGTGAGCATTGAGCACTATAAACATCACTTGCAAGTATTTTTGTTAAAAATGCTTTTAATGAAATTTGACAGGCTAAAGGACTATAATAATGCTGTAGTTTTCACATACAAGATAATCAGGGAAGTGTTCATATATTTAATCAGTTTCTTTTTGCCTTTTTTATTTATTTTGAGTGGGATGGTGCATTGAAACAACATCTTTAGACATTTCTTTTTTCCTGCTTTTTTCCTTGTATCTTCTCTTTGCTATTGACTGGTTTTCAGGCTGAGGCAAAGCACTTGTGCTCAAATTGGATTGGGACCAAATAGATAATTTCAAAATATTTGGTGAGCTTCATGTCATAATAATGAGCCTAAGTATTTTGTTGAGATTTAAAATATGTGACTCAAAATTATATGTACTATAATATATTTTGAAGTGTGTGTTTGTGTATTTGTGTTTGTTCATGGAACTCCTCCTAAACGGTAAAAGCTACAATAACCAAATTTGGTATGATTCTTCCTTACATCCTAACTTAGTGAATGGTCAAGGTTTGGTCAACCGGGATTAATCAGTGCTGCCAATATAGGGGATTAACATATTTCCATAAGATAGCATGTATGAATCGATTTCTTGACTTGCAAGGTATTCTTCCTTCAAGCATTAAAATACATAAATATGGACTGATATTTTATTCGTTTTTGCTTTATTCGACGAATAAAACTACTATCTTATTCCTGCGAAGTTTACATGTTACACGGTCGAAGTTTTCAGAAATACGCTATTTGTTTCGAAATTTTGTGGATTTTTCATACTCTTTCCGGGCGTTGCCAAGGCGGCCATCATTGTTACCTCCGATTCAATTAGCTTCAATGAAGCTTACAAATAGACATAAGTTTAGCATTATTCGCTTTGCCCTTTTGTTTAAGCAACAAAACGATCAACATTTATGGATAGCAATGTAAATAGATACTGATTATTCAGGAAGCATTTATTGAGGAAAGTAATTGAAGCTTCTTTCGTCTGTTGAATACTGGAATCTTTCATTCATTATATTTTACACTATAATGTTTATTAACATAAATAAGCTCATGTATCTTGTGTACATTTACCAGAGTCAGTGTTCAATCATGGACAACTGTATGTTGCTTTTTCATGGGTTTCTTGCTTACAAGACATAAAAGTAAATATTTCAGTGAGGCATAATTACACAAGAAATGAAGCTGGATTTGGCAAAAGTAATATGATAGGAAATAAAATTATCGCTTTATATTTGAATGCAATAGACTCAGAAACGGATTGTTACAAGCAAATATGATTAATTGTTAAGAAAAGGTAATTGTAATTTTAAAAGTATCTACTATATATTTTGAAGAGTTTATATGTTGTGCTGTAGTAACTTCACTAAATCTGTTGAAATTTGATGGGAAATTCTGCTAGTGTGTGGGTGTGCACGTGCGTGCATGTATATATTTTTTCCTTAAAAAGCAAACTATAATATAATTCCTAAGCATTAATCCTTTTTGGTCCATTTTCTACCTACTTGAATCGCTACTCAAGTCTCTTTTATTTATGAAAAATGAAGGAAAAACTAGCAGTGCACAAAATATGAAATTGTTAAATATTTATTCCTTTTATTTATTCAATTTATTACAATTATCACGGACATATAACATTTTCTAGTGTATGGTGCTTGCCAAAGCATTTATTTTGATGTAGACCTGACTTTTGGACATTTCACAATAAAATAACTCTTTTCTACCCCTTTCAATTAGATCGTACTGCACAGTTTTTTACTTTACCTTCATTTTTCTTCACTCATTTCACTTGGGATATCAGAATTGTATTCTAATCATTTCAGTATTTGCTGCTCTGAAAACCTGCTACATTGAGAAGATGCCATTTTATGAACTGTGTTTGGCTTGTAAATATTTCTTAGTGAAAAGTTTTTAAAAATACCAAAGATGTCATCATCCTGCAGTAAAAGGTATAGTCAATGATAACACCATAAATTGTCAAACTCGGAAAATATAGGATCCCAAACAGATGTGGCAGATTCAGTCCAATAGACAAATTGCAGAGGGTTTAAGCTTTTTATATTGTTGTTATTCCAATATTCTCTTGCACATGCAGAATCTTCTACCTTATAATATCAAAGCAATGATATAGGCACATGTTTTGAACTTCTTATGAATGAATTTAATTAATGCTTGTTTTTTTCACTGTAGAGTTGAGTGGGGGGAGTGAAGAAGATGATGTTGTTACATTACAACCAAGAGAAATGAATCTTGACAGTGATTATAATGGAATGTGAGTACATATTGTCTTCCATTTTAAATTTATCATTCTGCATTTTTCTTGTTAATTTTTTGATATGTTAAGTTAATACATGAACGTAAAATACAGAAGCTGAGACTTTCATTCATGTTAATGTATTCATTTTAGTCAGAAAGGAAATGAACACCATGTGTAACTGTTGACTTGATGGATTTTTTGCATCATAATTGTATTTCAAATGATAGGCATGTCAAGAGCTGAATCAGATTGTCTCATTAAAATAACGTGAAGTATTAACTACTTTAAAATTTTTAATGTAAGAATGTGATTTGCAGTTGATTCATTCTTGATGCACAATTTGTTCTATCAGAATGCCTTACATTATGGCTTCTGTTTTAAAAGGTTGTGCTAAATAAAATGGGGATAAGCCCAAGCCATGGGAACTTATTACCTTCTGGTTTGTTATCTATCTCCAAACAATTTTTTGGCATAATTGAGTTTTTGCTGGTTTCTTAGTGCTCTTATTTTAAAATTTTTTAAATACAGCCATCCCTCGCTTAACGAACATGCGGTTAACGAAGTTTCGCTATAACGAAGGTTTTTATTTGGTACTACTTTAGAATATAACGAAGACAATCTCGTTATAATGAAGGCGAAGATGTTTGAATTTCGCACGGGGCACACTACTAACCCCACAACACACTTTCTTTCGCAGTGTTCGTTTGTTCTCACGTGTTGTGTTCATCTCGCGTGTGAATAAAGTGTTATTATTATTACTATTTTCATAACCCCAATATATATCAAGGCATCAAAACGACCAAGCTCAACATAATTACCTAATCCTACGAAGAAGAGAAAGGCGATAACGATAGAAATGAAGCTAGAAATTTTCAAGAGAAAGGAAAGAGGAGAGAAGGTATCTGTAATTGCCCGTGCATTTGGAATGGTGGTGCAGTGCGTTCTGTTCTCATTGAAAGTGAGAAAGATAAAAGAAAGTCACTCATTGAAGTTTGGAAGAAATATGATACAAAAGATGCTGTTAACAATATTGCAGCTGCCTGGGATGAAATTAAGGCAAGTACGATGAATGCTGTTTGGCAAAAGTTATGGCCAGAAGCAATTAATGACTTTCAAGGTTTCGAAGATATTGTGAGCATTAAGAAAGATGTTGTAGCAATGGCAACTGACGCTGGCATAGATGGAATTGACAACAAGGGAGTTGAGGAGGTTCTTAATGAAGTTCCTGAAGAACTTACAACCAAAGATATTCAAGAATTGACTAAAGAGTTGGCAACACCAGAATCTGATGATGAATGCGAAAACGTTACTAGAAATCTTAGTGTGAAAGTGAAAATTGAACGTATCATCATAGAAAAAGGCAGACGTGTCATTCTTTTTCAACTTTCGCTTTATAAGTATAAATGCAACCAATTACATTATCATATAAATAATTTCGGTGAACTTTGGCCATTCTATTATTATTAGGTTATCAAATTGTGTTAGGAACAAAACTAAATATTTCCCATATAAAACAATAGGAAATTACCTCTCGCTTAGCAAATTTTCACATAACAAAGGCTTTTTAGGAACGTAACCGCTTCGTTAAGTGAGGGATGGCTGTATAGTATATCTTATATATCACTCACTCTTATGAATTGCTCTTGGGACTTTTTAACTGGAGTAAATTTAAACATTTCATAGCTGAAATAATGGGAAACCTGAGATCATGTTTTCATATTACTTAAACTATTTTGTTGATGATTAAATCACCTTAGTGATAAAAAATTTCTTGTTTAAGTTTATACTAGCATAGGTAAACTTTCTACATGTTAAAAATATTTCATTTTCTATCAGTCAGCACTTTTAAATTATCTTCTGCTTCCCTCATCTAATGTCCTAAAGATTTTATTTTTTTTATATCTTCATGTATAGGTGGTGTAATTTCACTATCTTTTATTCAAGAAGCAATTTTTATTATTAATGGAATTTGCCATTTATCATAAAACTCTCTAATGATTGAAATCCACACGTGAAATGGCTTTTGTCTGTTTCCTTTTTCCTTTGTTGTATTTATCATATGAAATATTTCATTTAAAGAATTGGTTTTTACTTATTACTTTTTCTTTTTTCCAGAACAAAGTCCAAACTTGATGGCAACAGTAAAAGTGAAAAGAGGCATGCAAAGAAAAAATCATCCAAAAAAGTTACTAATGAATAGTGCATGTGGTCTTAATGAAAGGCAATAAGTACAAACTTACCATGTCATGAAATAAGTCATCTTTCATCCCCTTACAGAATTTTGAGATTAACACTCATTGTGGTTATCAAATTACAGTGGTATGTACAGAAATTACCAATAAAAGATGTTGGTTTAAGTTGTGTAATATCACTGTAATGAATCATAGTTTATTTAATAAAAATTTTCTGATGTCAGTTTTTAGGCATAATAATTTTCAAGTTATTTGTCTTTTGTCATTTTGCTTTATTTACTGGATTGAATAAGTCATTAACCCATCGGCTTAAAGAGATGTCAATTCACTGGCCGGTCAGATATTGCCTTTATGTAAACAGCCAACAAATCGCCAGTCACATGCAATATTGTCTTTGAGCTCTTATACTTGGTAAACAAGTAAAAAGAACATGGTTTTATTATTTTTATCAGAAAATCAATAGCACAATCTTTAATTTACACATGAAATCAGCTATACAAACTGAATTATCTTTGCCTTTTTACCAACTAATTGTACGTTAATTGTTCACATTATCTCACTTTGTGGAGAATTCATTACTATGCCAAGTAAGCAAGACTTACATTGTTTATAAATACTTTCTTCTAATGAAGAGACCTACTACTTCGACGCGTTGGTGGGGAAAATGCCAGTCACCTGGAAAGGTTTTATTCTGTTATTGCCAACAATTGGCTTTATGTCGCATCTTGCATTTTTTCTTTTTTTACAATGTAAAGAAAGCAAGACTTATTTTGTAGACAAATGCTTTATAAAACCTGAGGGAATCGATGATAACAGTTCTTTGCCATTCGACTTAGGCATAATTGTACTCATTCTTCAGTCCTTGGAAATGGCAAGTAAGAAGGAAGTTTTATAGAGATAATGAGGTTGAAAAGGTTTTTTTAGCAAAGTCATGCCATATAGATGTTTCCTGTTGCTCTCAAAGCTTTTGCATTTTGATGATAATACAAAACTTGAAGTAACAGACTGAGAAAGATCTCTCTTGTTATTGACTATGTAAATAAAAATTTTCTTATGTATGACCTGCAGAGAAATCATGCAGTTGATGGGAGCCTAATTAAGTTTCGTGGCAGACTGTGCTTTGTACAGTATAATCTGAGTAAACGTGCTCAGTTCAGAATAAAATTTGTGAAAGCTCTGGTTACTGTATGCAGTTTTCTATTTATACTGGAGAGAAGCCAGCAGCAGCAAATGAAATTCCTTGCAGTGAAACTATAGTGCTACAACTACTGAAATCCTACCTTAGGATACACTGTGACTCTAGATAACTGGTACACGTTACCAGCACTGTTTGGGAAATTTATTGAGTAAAAAACAAATGCACTCAGTAAAGTTCACATAAATCAGATGAATCTGCTGAAAATGTTCAAAGGGATGAAGAAAGAGTGAGGGTTTTGTACAGTAATGGAATAGCTGCTTTCGAATGGAGGGACAGAAAGGAAGTTCATGTTTTATCAACATACCACAATGAACTTGACATGATTGATACAGGCAAGGTATCAGTGAAAACACAGGAAACTATTGCCAAGCCAAAAGTAATTGTTGATTATAATACTCTAATGAATGCAGCGGATAGGCAAGATCAACAGTTGGCTTCCTTTCCCATTAGTTAGTTAACTTTAGAAAAGAAAGAAAATCTTGGAGAACATAAATATGCTGGAGTACAAAAGGTGAGGACATTAGAGTATCTGGCCTGTCACCCATGAGATGCTACCTGAGTCCACTTCCCAACTCACATACTACCCAATCCCATAAAGAAGAATCATCCCGTACCTGTGAGATATGTAAAGCACAGGGGAAGAACAGAAAGGTAGGAATGTAAGCAATGCCATGTTACTCTTTGCCTACCAGACCGCTTCAAAATATACCACACCAAATCAGTCTAAAGGTAAGAATAAATTAGTTATAATAAACAATGCTATTTACCTTATTTTTTATTTATATTTAGTATTTAAAACTATATATAGAATAAAATATAAAGTAACAGCTAAAGTAATCTGCCATTTAGTGAAACACTATAATAGTAATATTCAATTTGTTTTCAGATTGCTGCCCCAGCCAATTCAGAAAATCTCTGCAACTACTTGCTCTATCTCACTGAAACTTTTGAATAGAAAAGTGTTTATTATGTACATTTTACCTAAGCAGAAAAAATTGGAAATTATATTTACATATGTAATGCAATTGTTTATAAAAATGTAAACTTTTGATAATGTTGCTGTTTGTTTATACATCTGTTTAGACATGCATATTAACCTCATAAATTGATCGTATATGTAGCTATGTAGCCATGGATAAAATTTCATCTTGATTGCTACATTACTTCCCAAGATAAAAAATATTTTCCAATTGACGAATTTTACAGAAATAGTAATTTAGGCATAGAGAAACACTTAAAATACTAAGCCGATGGGTTAACCCTTTAGAACCATCTGGTACACTATATTTACCAGCAGGGAAGCACACTCCATATGGTGTATATGTTGTACCATAGGTTATGCAGTGATATTCAATTCCTGCCAAACTTTGTCCAATGCTCTCTCATTAATGGTAGGATTTTTTGCCTTTGAAGTAATTTGCAACAGGCTACCTAGAGAATGAAAAAATTTGCAGCTGAAGTTATTGAAATTTTTACATCTTAGCTCTGCCAGACTCACCTCTATGCAGCAGCTTTTAAAAGATTTTTTCTTTGCCTGACTGAAGTGGAAATGAAATTTTACAATGGCATTTACAGATGTATTTTGGTGCAAAATCTTACTGAATGGTTATGGCAAAATATTTTTTCCGTAACAAGCATTACACAATGTAATTAATCATTGCTTTTCCTTTAAAATGCCTTTTATTTAACCATATCTTCATTAATAGTTCAGTGTTTTTATGAATTTAAGTAATGATGTTTCAATAATGCAGTTTAAATCCTAACAGCATCCGAATATAATAATAATAATAAACAAGTTAAAATTTATATGGTATAAAGCCCAAAAACTGACTGGAATGTTTTCTACTAATTAAATACAAGAAAACCTTATTTTCAAGCACATAAAAAACTGAAAATTACATGACTTTTTAAACTGAAAGTAAGGCAAAAAATTTTTCTCTGCCATAAATCAAATTGCTAGGACCTTAGGCAACAAGGGGTAAATTATTATCACAGCCCTTGCCTATATAACTTGTAAATGGAGAAAAAGACAAGTTTTAAGTAAATTATATGTTATTATTTTGTTTTCCTTTTTCTGCATGAACTTGATTTGATAGTGCATACTTAGGCTATATACATATTTTAAACAGAAACCCTCAGGGTTGCTGGTTTCTTGGCTTTGTACTATTTATAATCAGTACAGAAGTATGGCATTGTAATTCTGCCTACTAACTTTCATAAACTATCTAAAAGAAATGGTGGCTTATTCACAAAGAAATCTAAAAGGCTAAACTTTCTGGTTCACCATCAACATTAATTACAAATTATTCTTGAAATCATCTAAATTTATTATAGTTTGTTTCAGGTCAAGTTAAAATTTCCCTTGTGCCACTAATATTTCCAGAAATCTGTTTGGAGGTATTTGTGTAGAGATACCGTGTTTCCAACACCACCTAGGGCCAAGACAAAGTACCTGTGGTCTCAGGACCTGCCATGGATGCAAAACTTTTCAGGTGTTTTCCAGATTATCTATATATTTAGTTCATGAAGATAAATTTTGGACAGCAATTTATACTGCTGCACATGCTGGGATCTCAATGGTATTCCTTTAATTCATTCACATTGGAAATTTTTAAAGAACATTAACTTAATATTTTAAAAATAATTAATGAATGCTGGAATCAAAGTAAATTAAAAGCTATTTTTAGACCTCTGAAAAATCTGAATAGGCACAAGCCTATCCAATTCCTTCTCAAATTGGTATTGGGTTAATTTGTACACCAGCCAAATGTTTTTAATTGTGAATTTTTATTTAACTTTTTATTCTTCCATTCTTTTCATATACTAGCTAGAATAGTCTAGATACTTTTGCCATTAAAACTCATATTGTTTTGTCATTTAAGCAATTTCAAATATTTATATGGTGGTGTAGCAGAATTACATACCCACAGTGTTTCTCAGCATTTGTTATGCACATCTAAAAATTACAAAAATGTTAATTTAGCAATAGAAAGGCAAAATAATCTATATTTATTTATCGCTAGCTCATAAACAGCACTTTACTGCCTTTACAATGAGTGTAACAACAGTAACAAGGATGAACACGACCATGCCTTCTGCAAGATTCGAACCTGCGACCCTAACATTGGGAGCTAGACATGCTAACCACCCCCATACCAAGGCACCACCACCATTGCCAACTCTGGAAATAAATTCAGACCAAGCCTGCAGGTGTGATGTTACAGAATATAGGTTTTAAAGATGTATTTTTGCCAGGAGCAGACTGAATTTTTGGGGGGTCCCCAAACTACAGGCCACATCTGGTTCGTGCAATGATTTCTTCAGGCCTGCATTATCTCATCAATCTCTTTAAGTTTTGTGTATTTACCAGCAAGAGATTTCATTAGACATCATGTATGATATCTAAACAATATTTTTCAAGTATTTGGATGCAAAATACTTTTCATATAGGCCTATGACATTACAGAATATCATCAACTTTCAAAACCTACTCAGAAATTTTCATACTGCCCCATCAGATATTTGAAGGGTTGCATGTGGTCCACACTCGTACATGAAGCCTCATGTGGCTCTTTCTGTAAAAAGTTTTGTGGTCCCTGCTTTAAATAAATACATGTATAGACTGAACAACCAAATACTCTCAACCACAAAGTATAGATGCAAAAATATTCTCAAACACATTGAAATCAAATTTCAGTTTTTAATAGTGCAGATATACCATATAAGCCAACTATTATATGCACTTTTTCTAGAAAGCTATAAAGTAAACCTTTATCTTATATGCAGAAGGTATATACAAGGTGCTATCAAAAAGTTCCCGGACTGGCCGCGTGGAGTGCTAACCGGACGTAGTACGGACTTGGGCCGATATAGTGCTAAAGAGCTTCATTGTGAAGCAGTGTGCTGAGTGTCACATTGATACACGAAAGCATTTTTTTCACGAGCGTTTTTGTGCGTTAGTGTTAGTGGTGTTCTGTGATTTTTGCTAGAAGAGAAATTGCAGACTTGAAGGAGCAGCACTGGGATGACTGCTGTTTGGTTTCTGGGCTGTAGCCATAAACCCAGCTTTCATCACCAGTGACGACCTTGGAAAGGAAGTTTCTGTAGTTTCTGACCTGTTCCTGGAGGTCCCTGCACACAGTGAGCCGGTGTTGCCTCTGGTCCTGGGTAAGCGGGGCACGAATTTGGCAGCGATCCGCCTCATGTTGAGTTCCTCCGCGAGAATGCGTTGGCATGTACTGAACGATAGGCCAACGATGCTGCAGATGTTGTTAATCATTCGCCGACGGTCTTCGTGGATGGCCTGATGCACTTTTTCAACATTTCCTTCGGTTCTGCTGGTTAAGGACCAACCAGAATGTTCAGAATCCTCAACCGATGTTTGCCCACGTTTGAACCGCGAGAACCACTTGAAAGTCTGGGTTCTGCCCATGGCATCATCACCAAATGCTGTGTAAGCATTTCGTGGGTCTCCGATGCAGTTTTGCGGAGTTTGAAGCAAAACTTGATGCACACGTGCTTCTCCTTCAAGTCTGCAATTTCTCTTCTCACAAAAATCGCAGAACACCACCAACACTGACACACAAAAACGCTCGTGAAAAAAAAATGCTTGCATGTATCAATGTGACACTCGACACACTGCTTCACAATGAAGCTCTTTAGCGCTAACTAGTGGCCCAAGTCTGTACTACGTCCGGTTAGCGCTCCACGCAGCCAGTCCGGGAACTTTTTGATAGCACCTCGTATATTCTATCAGTGCGGGCAACTCAAAAACAGATTAGCTCTGACAAAGTTTCTAATGACATTTGCTCTGGATAGGTCGCTTAGCAAAAAATTGCTTCCCTGATGCAAGTGATTCTATTCGTTTTTTTACATAGAAATTATATGGTTTACTGAAGAATCCAATTTTCATACAATTCTATGAGTCGGAGGGAAAGAATTCCTAAGTCAATATCAAAATTGTTTTTAAAAATAAGACATTTCAGTTGCAAAATAGCAATCATCAGTACAGATAAGGAAAATGGTCACTTTGTAACCAAATTTCAGTTGTTGCTTGACGATTTTGGCATTAGCCAAGGAATTGAAAAATAAATTCAAAAATTAGGTATTTAAAAACCCAAAATTGAGTAATTATCCTAGGTATCTCCAATAACAAAGGTATTGAGAGGGAAGCTGCAGGTTGCCCTCCCTAATGGGGGTTTAGTGCCATGACATATTGTGAATGAGAAGCCAAATTTGGTGAGCCTATTATGTAATAGGGTTTAGATTCCTAAATCATCCAAAGTTCAACCCTAAAAACCCATAAATGAACTGCAAATTTACACCCGAGGACTCTGCAATGTCTCACTAAACCAGGGGTGGGCAAACTTTATGAAGTTATCTGGGAGAATGTGAAGGGTCCTGTTAGTGAAAATCAATTAATTAATAGTTTTAACACCATAGCTTCACTATATAAGCTTATCCAGCCATAATTTTAACCACCAAATGTTAAATTTTACTTTTTATATTTCATGGTTCTCTTTCATAAAGGCATTGAGGGCCACATAAAATGCTCTCCAGGCTTAATATGGCTCTAATCGCATGATCAACAAGTGGCAATTTGGCCACAGACCTGTGGCGAATTGATGCTTTTCCTCAGTTTTAGATTGTATTTATGTAGATAAAATTTTTGGGCCATGATAAAAGGTAACACAACAAAAGTAGTTGGTTTGAAAAAGTCAGTGATCTCTGGATTGACTTGATGAAATTTTTATAGCCTCATCTATGAATCTTATAAAATTTTCTAGAAAGGATGTAACTTGGGGATGTCAAACACGAAGAGGTGTCAGGGTCAAATTATAATGATGGATATTATAGAAGGGCCACACAAGAATTGTTTAATGAGGGCCATATTAGGTAAAAACTGATTTTATCTATAATATTTTACATCTTTTTTTTGCCATTAAAAGTAACAATTTAGAAAAATTGTCTTGTTTGGACTTAAGAATGCCAAAATATTAACTCCTTTTCATAAAAATAAAGCATTTATATAAAATTATGAGTGCTTTAATTGAGACAAATGAGTATTCAGGCCACAGTTAAGCACAGAAAGGTCTACCAGTTTGACATGCCAGATCTAACCACTGCCAGCTTCTTGAGGGACTTTATAGCCTTGAAGCTCTTAGGCTCGGGTGCAGAACTATCTTCATTCCTCGTGTTTGTTAGTTTTTCCACCTTCTCCATTAATGAATCTCGGTGAAGGCATATAAGATCCCTTTGCTGTATTTACAGCAGGTTTACCAGCACTTAATCTTATTTATCTCTCATTTCTTGTGGAGCAGATTATGGATTTGCTGCATCTATGGTCCTTGTCTAGAAAGGCATAACTTGGGCTCTTCTCTAATACTACTATCAAGCAGTGTTCTACAAAGAAATAGTGGCGAGTGTTAGGATGGTGCCGAGATCACCATTCTGAAAGGTTTGATTTTTGAAAATGTGTCAGCACTCGAGAGAATTTCATTTTCAATTGTGGATGTTATGAATTCAAACTTTCAATGTGAATGAAAGGTCCATTTCTTGGATGTTTAGCACCGCTAGATTTTTAAGATCTACCATGTTTGAAATGTAAAAGATTTTCTTTGATGGGAGTCGGTAGTGGACATTTTCTTTGCTCTAAATCAGTGTTATGCAACTTGTTGAGTAGGACAAGATGTTTATTTTTATTTCTAAATTCCTTTTTTAGAATCTGCTTTCAATGAACCACCACAGAATATGGCCGCATTATAGCAAGATGGTTATGGTTACTGAAAATACCTATGATAATACTTTTTTCAATTTGTGATACTTAAATTCTTAATTTTTGGGATTTGAACCTAGATCTAGAATCCCTATAATTTTAGTAAGAAACTTCAGTTCAAATAATCTCCAAATCTGCGTTGTTAATTTAAATTACACAAAACTCAAAAAAATTTGTCAATTTCTAGTCCCAAGAAAACAACCCGCATAATTACAAGACGAAAAATTGTAATGCAGAGTCGTCCAGTTTATAACCCGTGAAAGAAAATTAAAAGCGATATGTGACATTTAACGTAATTTTTATTTAAAATTGCAGTCGAAAACTTTAAGGAGTTATGACGCTGAAAAATTGGATAGAATGAGTTTCACTTTATTTCAAAATCTTGTTAGTTCAGACCTGCCAAAGCATTGGCAACTAAGAATGTGGCCCGGCGCGGTTGCAAACCCGTTCCAATCTGTGCAATTTAATGCCGGCTGAGTCGATTATTTGACTGACCAGATGATGTTCTAAACTAAAGGAGAGATCCTCACGTAAACGAGGTTGACGGTTATATTCAAATCAATGGATTTGTAAACGTGGACAGTTATTCGGGGAAATTGCGTTTCTTCCAGCAAATTGGTAACGCTGTAACATTGCTCGGCGAATGTGGTCATACGTTGTGATAACTGCTTGTGTACATAGCTACTTTTGAGGTTGGGGCCCGAAAAATTATCTTAGCCACGCGGATAAAAAAAGTTCCAAATCAATGCACGGAGAAAGTCACCCACCGTAGCGTTACCATTATATCCCGTACGACAGGCTTCGACCAAAACAGTAGAATCCCGAAAAAATGTATGAGAAGATCCTTCAACCAATCTCAATAAATCCTGATTTAGGAAAATCTCATTTACTATGAAACTGATCAATAACCTAAAAGATATAAATTTCCATAAAACTGCTTAAATACAGAGAAAAATGTGGCCTTGACTTAGCGCACCACTTACGGAATCAAGTGAGGCATTTTGTAAGCATATTTACCATACTCAAGAGTTCTTTGGTCTTGGTGGGAAAGGGGTGGAAGAATGATACCGCAGGGTTGCTTAAACGCATTAGAAGCTTTTTACCATTCCCCGAGGTTTTTCTATCCTTGATACGATTCTGTTACCAAAAAGATATTCACTGATAGTGCCAATTTCTATCTTGGAGGATTACTCAATACGCTTCTGCGATGGAATAAACATGTTCGCGAAAGGATCCTGACCAGGCACAGAATATTAAATTCCTAGGTAGAAGACAAATTCCATTCTAAAAATCAAAAGAGCGATTTTAATACGAAATCCGGTCGAGCAAATAATTTTTCTCAGCATAAGTTTTATTGTGGAAAAAGCTGTTGAAACAATCCATAACCAAGCTTGCAACATCCTTTAAATCCACTGCTACATTGCGACAGCCCCGAAACCTCTCAGCAGCCACATTACTCTCCGTGAACGGTACTTGTCAGTATGAGAACTTTAAGCAGGTCAAAAGACCATACCTCGACTAAGTTTTTGTTGCCGCTTTAATTGTGATCCATACAAAAGTTGGATACGTGTGTAAAAGGTACAGTAGCGCAAACAATTTCTATATATTTGTTGAAACAAACGTGAATAAACGCAACGAATGATCTAATCTGCATTGTACCCTAGATATGTGAAAGATATTGAAAAAGCAAGGAATTTCGCAATATCACACCGCTCTTAACTTAAAAAAAGGAACGCTTGGTGACTATAATTTCAGAGCTTAAAAGCGTTTCTTAACAATTGATACGTAGCAAAGAAGGCAATGCACCTGTTGAAATATGTACTTCTTGGCACAGCGATGCTTTTATTAAAAGGACATACCGAAATTTAGGGACAAGACTAATTTTACTTCAACCGAAGCCAAACCAAGCGGCGACATTAATTATGAGCAGAGCTTAGTTTTCCTCAGCCCCCCACCTTGTCACTTTTGAGATGAAGTATAATGAGTTCTTTCTCATATACGCCATTATATAATCTTATTTCCCTAAAGAGAACGGTTCTAATATAAGTTTCAAATGCGACCAAAGTAATGAAAATGTTTAAGTTAAATGAGTTCTACTCGCTAAAATTGGTATGACAAACTACTTAAAGTCCGCTTGTACTACTCATGCGATATTTATTGTTTTAATAGTTTACAAACGATCTCTCTCACTTTGAACCGAGGAAAAAAAAGACCGCTAATAAATTGTGGAGCCAGATCCCTACTTGCGATTTCGTTAAAGGCGGCGTTGCCAAAATTTGCTAGCTTTCCGCCGTATTTAAAAAATACTATTTAATGAAAAATTTAATCACTCGCCTTTTTGATACGCGCAGAATATTGAATCTTTTTCAAATTAATACAGGCGTGAGAAACCCCTCTGCAAGTCAATGCATTCCAAATCATCTTTAATAAAACATATCAATGAAATAATTATCTTTGGCAATCGAAGATTGACTACCCAAGCTATCGAAAAAATAAAACTCTTTATAATTTAATGAAACAATAGTTCTTATAATCCAAAGTGTCATTAACTAACTTTTCATACATCCTCGCTCGACAGTGGATTTAAGTCAAGCAGCATAGCATTTATGGTTGTGCTTTCGAGCCTTTCAATAATCACATTTTAAGTTTGATATTATCATCACAAAAACCTTTCATTACTGCATGACTTTTACCAAGAGCGAAGGACCAAATAAGATGCAATGCAATATACAAAGATAATGGAATGACAACTTTGAAAAAAAAAGGAAATCTAATGTCACTGCACAGAATCCCTGTAATATTAAAATCTTATGAATGCATACTTTCCACTATCATGATAAATGAGAAGATGGAGAGAAATCTTAAATTAGCGTGAAGTTAAATAAATAAATCAGCTTAAGAAGAGCCTTAGGAAATAAAAGCAAATTAAAAATTCCATTTTCCATAATTGATTAGAAAATGCAGTCCAATTATTAATGTAAGCTGAGGAATTTCCTGACCCTCTATTTATAGCCTTTTCCCCCATATACCTAATTACTTTTCCTTGTCTGATAATCAGTTTCTACATATGCAACTGAAGATACCGTAATATCACCCCATCTCAAGTATTCCTCTCTCTTCACCCAACCATACGTTTCACTCACGTATATAACATTTGTTGTAAGATTGATAAGCAGTTCGTCATGCAGCCTATAATCTCCTTTATTACTTGTAACAAATTACTGGGGTTCTTAATTTCACTCCAGACAATTTTCACATTTCCATACTGAGGGCTAATATAAATAATCCAAACCCTTTGATTTATGATACAATAGAGATGAATAATAGAGAAATGAAATTAAAGCTTATACTACAGAACAAATAATACAATGTAAAAATTCCATTACATATGATATAGTGAAATTATTACACAGTTTGTTGTATTATTTGTTCCGAATTATGGAATTCCACAAAATTAAGGCTCCCCTCTTGGAATATATAACTATGTGTTTTGTAAAGAAAGGGAAACAATAAGTAAGTCTTTTATGTCAATTGGAAAACGTTTTAATACTAAAAGCTAGCATTAGCAAGGACACTGGAAAATCAGGTGTACACACACTACCGGCATTAACATGACTGTTGCAAGTAAATAGTTTGGATAGTATTTGGAGGAGAGTATATCACAAATGACTAAACAAAGACCTTTTACTGCACGGAAACCTTTAAATAAAGCCACAAACGATATGAAATTATCCCTCATCCGTTTTTTATAGAATATTTGAAAATGAGAATATGAAAAATACAAAACTTTATGAGTAGGACTTTATAACGTCACAAAAATGAAAAATTTAGACAAAATTAAACCCAAACAATTTAGGAAGAAGACCTTTACCAACCAAAGTAATTAAATTACTGCATACACAAAACAAACTTATACGCATATGATTCAATGCATTAACTAATACTACATCAACTTCAATCAAAACATTTAAATTACACATGCAATATTAAGACATACGGGGTAAATAAATCAAACGCGATAGGGTGGCATACGATTTTTTAAATAGCGTGAACATACAGCCAACTTCAACTTTTACCTTACCTTATTGTCACTTAATAAATTAATATTTGGTAATATTTAGTGGGTTTTGCTTATGATACTTCTGTTTTAAATATAATCTCCTCCATGAATTTAAATAGCATTTCGTGTTAACCGCTGACAAGGCAAATGCAAGATGAAAAACTGGAGCTAAAATGTGCAGAATATTAGGACTGCTATTACGTAGTATAACTAAATTTACAAAACAATCACAATAAGGAACACAACTAAAATAGCTTGTCCGCCATTACAAGACGCCATTGAAAATCACTTGAACCAATTACAAGGCATCCATTAAATTAGTGACAAATGAACGCTGAAAATATCTCAAAACCCTCTCGAATCGTAACTTCAGTACATAATATTAGCAGAAAGGTCGATTTATTATGAAAATGTCAAAACCGATTTGAAAAGAATTCTTACGAAATAAAACATTACAGGTGGTTGATTACGCCCAATTCTAAAAAGTGGGGCTATACTGGTATAGAATCAAGTGTCCACGTTCGTACATGAAATAATTACGCCTACTACGCCTTGTAAAGAAACCGTAAGAATGAAAACGTGCGTGAACTTTGCAAACTGCATTAGTTACATAGGTATTTTCATGTTAAGCACCCTAAACTGCAACAACCATATCTTAAAGCCATAAGTGATACATTGCAACGTTGAGAGACCGACCTTAAATGCTTTGCATCTTAGAGAGATTACGGATAGGCAAATCTCTCCGATACCGCTTCTCATTATATTTAAGAAATAAATGCAGATATTAGACAATTTTTACATACAAACCTGACGTGTATACCCACTGAACTTAAAGATTGACAGATGAACCTACAATACAAACCTGACGTGTATACCCACTGAACTTAAAGATTGACAGATGAACCTACAATACAAACCTGACGTGTATACCTAAAGATTGACAAATGAACCTACAAAGTAATCGGATATACGACTCGTGATGCAGCCGTACATTAAGACAATCATACTAAATGCACCAACAAATTCATAACTTAATTCATAAGTAACAATATTCAAGTATTAGTAGAGGTTAGCTACTCACATTCGCTGATTGGTAAGCCCAACGGAATCTTCCAAACTTTCAATACTGTCCAGGAACCTGTGCAGAAGAAATTGGTTTTACTATGAAATCCCTCTTCGAATTCATGACTCAACCGTAGGTGAATACTAACATACATAACATTAAAATAAACTGGAACTTTATGTTAAGTATTAGGTAAGTATTGTACTTAAAAGAAAGCCTAGACAACTGAAAAAAATACAGGCATTTATGCACGACCCTCAATTATGTAATTACACCCACTCCCCACACTACAGCTAAGAGTATACAAAACAAACTCCAGATAAATTAACTACCTCGACCATGGTCACAGCTAGGCATTACACACTACAGGAATATGGCAGAAATAAATAATACCACATATATACCTATTTCAACAAGTTTATCCGAGTACTTAAATACTGCAAAATGAGCCATCAAAAACCGCCACCATGGTACAAAATAGTATCTTTTACTTGTTGATAAAAACTTGAAGACCTTCAAAATGTCACTTGAATTAAGCTACAAAGATAACTTCACAGCAAGGTCCCACCACGATATCAATCAGTTAACCCTCCCAAATTTATAATTCAACATTTTTTAAATAGCTTTAAACTGTTTTGTATATGTTCCCAAGGAGATATGAATTCATTAAATTTTAATAAAAAATCTAATTGTAAATAATTACAAACATTTCATTAAATGATTCAGAATAATATACAACTGTATGAAAGGAGAAAATCCACCAATCAACAGGAATAGTTAAATAACAAATCACCACCAATCAAAACCAAACAATTTTAAAATAAGCTATTTGGAACTCCACAGGAGACAGCAAATAACAATAAAAAATCTTTAGGACATTTGGTGTATAAGAATATTACAATCGATGAAAATATTATTTGGTGCCATATTAAGTTGAGGAGGGGACATCAGAAAAATAATAATAAAATACAATTCCTCATATCTAATGATAGGATGTGATATATGAGAAGCCAAATGATTCATGCAAAAATCCACTAGTAAATTTTCATGGATGTACAACACGATTGTGCACTTTTTTTAGCAAAAACTTTCATTCAGTGTAAAAATGAATGCTACCTTTACATTTTCTAGTCCACTTGTAATCAAAATTGTTTTTCACATATTGACTAACGTCAATGCGAGGACTTGAATTCACAAAGATATTAGAACACTAGTTGAGGGCACATGTTTAAGTGTTGTCACCACTGATACCATTCTTTTGATCTAATTTATTACTGTTCGATTTAACCATGTAAATGAAGAATGTAAGTGCTTCCTTTTCAATTACTGGAATTGTCTTGAAGTGTTTCATCAAAGTCTGAAAAGTAAGAAATGAACAATTATGCTCTAATTATCAAAGGACAACAGATAAAGACAAGGGAGGATACTTACATCTGCCAGCTGAGCCTTATTTAGTCCTGGTCGTGTGGCTACTTTATAATGCCTTTTGTAGCGACGTAAGGTATTCACTTGCAGTTGGAATAGATCAACTTCAGGCAAATCTGTATCAGTCTCGTTTGAGTCATCCTCCGAATCTTTTCTTCTTCTTTTGGTGCGAGCAGATTGAATTACACCTTTATGATAGTCACATATGTATATATGTCTGGCCTATAAATAAAATAATGAACTCTTATAATAAGTGGTATGACTGTAACCTTCAACTGCCTTGGATAAAACCAACTTACAGAATGATCCAACTGAAGCTTAAGCCGCCGCTGTGTCACAGTTTTCTGAATTCTTTTACTATACGATGCGTTACCTGCAGGCCGCAAGCATCGATCACCGTCATCTACCAGACAGCATATTTGATCAGGTGGACCGTGTGAATCTTCTTCCCCAGTGCTGAAACCATTCATCTTCAGTCTGACAAGGAAAATTGTTAAATTTTTAGCCGTAATCGTAATTACAGCAATGTTCATTTAATCTCATACAAAAAATCATACTCACCTCGTTGATAAAGTACTCTGTAAGTGTTCATTCATAACAAACGGCTGGCAATTAATTTTTCGTGTGAAAATAAAATTTATAACTCATGTTAATCAGACACTAATGTTCAACTCCTTATGGATGAATGCTATAACACTGATCACGAGCACTTGTGAATCACATTGTTTTCACAAAACTGTACAAGACACTACTGCGAAGCAATTTCTCATTTAAGTTTAAAATCTTTAGTAATGGAATGAAATTTGATTTTGGTAAATAGTAGAACTGCGAAGACTATGATAACTCAGCCTCTTTACCAAGAACACAGCATTTGTTTTAACACGAAGATGCTCCAAACAAATCCAATAATAGACAATAATGAAGTAACGTTTATTTTAAAGAAAGCCAACAATGTCAGTGTCAATTATTTTCGAAAGTTATACGCCGTTCTCGTCTGCTCCGTGCTTAACAGCTTTCAGCCCGCGACTAAAAAAGTTGCTACGTGGGATCCTATTGGCTTATAATTCAGACGCTTTCATTTTGTAGAAACCAGTCTGTGATTGGATAAAATTTTGCGGCCAATCCGAAATTGGCCAATGAGGTATTTCAAAATTTCCCTATGTTCATCCCTGTACCGCATAAGTGGCGTGGGTCGCGCTTCTCTTAGCACCGTATCCTTTTCGTAGTACAGGAGACATCGAGGTAAGTGAGATTATTTCGTTTATGTTGAATTTCGTAGTGTCAGAACTTGAAAAAATAGAGTTATACAGATAAATATTTAATGTTTCTTCTTTTGAAATCGCTTTACTTTAAAGTTATTGTTGTACTGCAAACAAAGTTTTGGAAAATTGTCTTAATGCTACATTCGTATAACCGTCACCGAAATGGCCGCCGTAAGAAATGCATAGGAGAAAGCGCCGACGACGCGTTTTGATTATTTCTGTGAATTTTGGTGGTGATTGTTTTCAGATATTATTATTAGGAGTTCATACATAAAATCTTCTTCCATTCATCTAGTTATTCACTCAGTCGATGTAAATTCAGAGTTAGCCGTTACGGAGATTTTGAACTTGGGGGTACAATGGAAGCCAAGGACACCCCTTACGAGACGTTACTTCCTGTTATTATTGCTTAAGATTCGGAAAAACATTTGAATTATAAGATGTAATTAAATTTAATGTATGAATTAAGTTTTAAGAGTGTGTTTAAATATAAATTTGGAGCTAAATCCTTTCGTTGGTGTCCATTTTTATTGGAAAAGGTAAAGCACCCCTTCACCATCTGCGCTGTATATGATACTATGGAGTAAGCCAGTTATACGGGTATAGCATTGCGGTCTTCTTCAACATGACATTTGAAGTTGTTTATGGTTTCTATTACTTTTTGGTATTAATAATAATACAAAATGGCGTTCTGGAATTTTCTTAAACATGGCGGGAAGGGGAATTGAAGGTCGTAACGTGTATTTTGCTAATTTTTCGAAAATTAATAGTTGACTTAATAGTAAAGTTTTGGAAGTGATTTCTTTGTATCGCTGCATAGTTACCTCGAATTTCAGTTTATTTATGAGCTTATCTCGAGTTTTCGATGGTCTTTTGGGATGAAATATGTTATCTTTTATTGAAGTACTCGGACAGTGCATTTTTGAACTCTTTTTCATATAGGTACATGTTGGTGATGTTTGAGACTTATTTATAAACGCCAAATTTAATAAAACTTAGTTTGGTCAATAAATTCTGTTTTTATATACTGTTTTATAGCTATTAAACGCAATATATGTTATAGTTATGACATAGGATAGAAATTCCGCCGGCGCCAATAGACAATTGCTATCAAACAGCGCATTTGGTAGTTTCATTTTCTATTGTAAGATTTGTCGTTGGTAATCTTAGCCGGCAAAAAGTTTGTTAATATAGAGAGACCGTATCCTAACGCATGCACTACGTAAAATTAATATTTCAATAAAAAAATGTCTTGTTTTATTATTCATAACTTTTCAGGGCTTTATTTACGTTATCGGCCTATTAGGGAAGTAATTTCTAAAAGGTAAGTTTATAACTATTTTGTTGTGTGGTAAATGAATTGGCTTCGTAATTCATTTCGTTAATGTTGCTCGTGTTAAGTGTGTTCGTTCACCGCGTCCCAAAAAATATTACCTTGCATACCCGAATTATGGATTGTTATCTTATCGATTTTATATTTGTGAGTTAGTTTTCATGTATCAGTCATTTCAATAAGATCCGGTTCAACCGTGGTCATAGAGCATTATTTGTTGCATATGCTCGCGGCAGCGGTGGACGTAGAAACGAAGTGTCGACGTGTTTCTCGTGATCATGCTTGGTAATTATTGATCCGATATTTTCCTTCTTGTTTCGGCAGTGTTTCTATATTTCTTTAACAGAAAGTGCATGGCGTACTATAATGTAAAATGAAGCGGTGTAATTTGGTGTAGGGGAATCTTTATCATTCCGTTTTTGTGGAAAAATTGCTATCCACGAAAATCTTCGATCATTACTTCTATCCACACCGCTGCGTGTTGAGGGCGTTGCATTCGTTAGGCGTCACTGGAAGCTACGTTGCCATGTTTTCCCAACGCTCCCTCTTTTTTAATACTCGTTTATTGCCAGAAATCGATATAATTTTGCTTGCCACGTATTGTCTCTGGGTTCGTTCATCCAATCTCCTTTTGAGAAAATTTGCTAATATATAATTTTTTGCCCTCTATGAGTTGTTCGTGTCGTATTTAACGCTGTAGTCTCACGGAATTATTGTGAAAGGTATTCTGGTGCTGGCCGTTGGTGGTCGCGGAAGGCATTACGCTCGGCTCCCCCTCCCCCAGCTCTCTCATCCCAGGACGATGCGCACACAAAGCGGCGGCGGTTTGCCTAGTCGATTGGCTGGTTTTCTTTGTGCCGCAGGGGTGACGCGCTCGTTTGGCAACATTGCCGGGGCAGTCGAGCACTGGTAGAGCAAGCCCCAGGTTCATCTTGGAGACTCAAAAATTCGCGGTGGCCTCGAATAAGCGAGGCATATAATGTCGGAGGGGCAGTGGGGCGCGAGGGAGGAGGCCGTATGGTGGCCGTCCGCTCCGGTGGCCTCCGGGCTACCCGGCGTCGGAGCAACGATGGCGGCTGGGGATGGCCTGGCGGGGGCGGGTAGCGTTGTTGATTTCGTTGGTATCGGTAGTGATCAATCTGCTCGCGATTCTCTGTTCTACGGCAAAGTCCCCGATCGCGTAGACTCCGGGGCGTGCGCATCTGCCGCACCTTCGCAATTCCCTCAGGTTCACGGAAACGGGAGTGCCAGTTTTCAGTCCGGGAATGTTCCCATGATGGATGCTTTGAGTACAACCACCTCCACGACGCAATGGTGGTACCCGAAAGCAAATCCTCCAACGGTGCGTAAATTCGATTTTTCCGTCATATGAATATGTATTAGATCACTTTTTTATGCAGGATTTTAGTTAATCATTTTGTCGCTGTTGTCGCTCGCTCCATCTGTCAGTTGTAGAAAACAGGACGCCTTGGTTTTTTTATTTTCATTTTGCAGAAGTTGTTTTGATTTTTACTGTTTCCTTCTGCAATTTGTGATTTTATTTTTTCGGTTATTTATTAGCGGTTTCTTAATGTCATTTTTCGCATAGAATTGTTTAGGTCTCCGCAATTACTTATAATTCGTTGACTTTGACTTCTTGGTTTGATGTTTTTTCTTTTTCCATAGATTCGTGGAAGGATGCCCCGTGCCAAGGCTGACGCTAAACCGAGGGGTCGTATGACCGCCTATGCATTTTTTGTTCAGACATGCCGTGAAGAGCACAAGAAGAAGCACCCTGATGAGAATGTAGTTTTTGCCGAGTTCTCAAGAAAATGTGCTGAGCGTTGGAAGGTGGGGACAACTTTTTATTTAAGAGTTGATATTTTGTATGGTTTATCAATAAAAATCGATCTTGTCTCAGTGCTGCGGAATACTTTGCATCTTATTAACATTTGGTTGATTGTTTTAGACCATGGTTGACAAGGAGAAGAAGAGGTTCCATGAGATGGCCGATGGTGACAAGAAGAGGTATGATGCAGAGATGAAAGATTACAAGCCCCCCAAGGGGGAGAAGAGGGGAAAGAAGAGGAAGCAGTTAAAGGACCCCAATGCTCCTAAGCGATCTCTGTATGTTTTTGTCATATTTGGTTCTTTCTGGTATTTGGTGTTGCTCTTTTTCTTACAATGTTCATTGTCTTCAGGTCTGCATTTTTCTGGTTCTGCAATGATGAGAGGCCAAAAGTTAAAGCTACCAATCCAGAGTATGGTGTTGGTGACATAGCTAAGGAGTTGGGAAGGAAATGGTCAGATGCCGACCCTGAAGTCAAGTCGAAGTATGAGGCTATGGCTGAAAAGGATAAGGCCAGATATGACAAGGTTATTTGATGGCACATTTATTTACTTTAAATTTTTGGCTTTGTTCTTTAGGTTTGGTTAGTGACAATTGTTTTCCTCTTTTGTAGGAGATGACGGCTTATAAAAAAAAAGCTAAAGGCATCCCAACTTCTCCCGTCAAAGGTAGGGCTGAAGCGAAAAAGGCTGAAAGCGAAGATGATGATGAGGAGGAGGAACAAGAAGATGGAGATGATGATGACGATGAGGATGGAGATGATGACGAGTAGGACTTACAGTAGATGAGACTGTATGCAGGGGTTGAAAAAAAATAAGAATTTCATTGTTGTGGGAAGAGCAGACATACTTTAAATCATCTCATTCTCAACCCAGTGTACGTAACTTGGGGTCTTTGCTCGTACTTACCGACGGTTCCCTTGTGACCTGGCTTCCGGCGGGCCGGCCCGAGTTACCGTGTGGACAGGTCCAAGGTCTGTTCTGCCGGGACTGATGGGATGGGTTGGCCCATAATTGATTCCGACCCTTTTAATGTCAGGCTCACTGTAAATTGACTTTTCAATCCAGCCAGTTGTGAATACATCTTTGTCAGGGAGTTGGTTTACGGGTTCCAAGTTTTATCATGATGGCTGGCCACCACCAAAGCCCTGTTCATTTGTGCCACTTCAATTTTCCGTTTTCTTCATACAGGTAAAACTTGGGTTATAGAGTATCTGTGACCCACAATTTCCCCATCCATTAAACTATGTCCCCTCTTCAATCAGACTGCAATCGGGTTTATCTGTACGTGTGTGTGTTCTTGTGTACCTGCTGTGAGCTTTGGTGTTTGCCAGTATCGTTTTCATGGTTCATTATTTTTTATTGTTCATGTCTTTTTAAGAATAGATTGGTGATTCACTCCTCAGCTGTTCTTATTTCAATGATGGCATGAAGAAATAGAAGGTTAGTTTTTGGACTGGAGTTGTTTATTGTACCAGAGATCATTCATTTATGGTGCGTGTTTATTGTCCTGCATTACATGTGTGAACAGGCATTGAAGTGTGGGCAGGGAAGATGCAGAAACTCAGCCAAGGATCTTGGGGAGATCTGAAGTTGTGAATGTTGGTGCACCTTTGAGATATGGGTCTCTGTGCCAGTTAGTGTGAATGCATCTTCATGTTTGTTCTCGGGTGTAACTCAAAAAACATTCCTCATCATTTTATTCTAAATTTATTTACATGGTCGAGGAAAGATGAAACCAATGTTATGCTGCTGGAGATAATCATTCTTTCTATGTGTAAATTAAAGTAGACACTTTTACTACAGACTTGCAGTACAGTTAATTTTTAGTAATTAATGTTGGGAAGCCCTTGTTTGGCTCTTAACATAACTCGTGACAAATGCTCTGTTCTCATTAGGGTTTGCCATGGGAAAGTCAGTGTTTGTTTTGTATCTCATAGGTAATAATAAACCTTTAAAAAAGAAATTTAAGTTTGTAAGCACCTACTTTCCTGGTGGTGATATACCTTAAGCAAAAGTGACCATATAATTTGGTAATTTAGCACTCACCCTGTTCATGGTAGTTATTTAATGTTTGTTTGTCTTGGTTTTAGTTTGTAATATTTAAATGCAAATGAAGTATTGTCATAAATGCGCTGTAATTTAACTGGGTCCACTTAGGAAAATTTTTCACTCCTGTCTAATTCTTATCAAAATTCTTCCTGGTGTAATTACATTTAGTGGTGTCAGAGTGCTTTGACTCAGTGGCCAGTTGGACTGGTTCAGTGGTGTGATAAGTGCCTTGTGACATTCAGTCATTGTTTAGTCCTGATAAATAATTATTGCTGATAATTTGTTCAGTGGTATCAGTAATTGGATGGTACTTTTTCAATAAATGGTGAGTGAGTATAAAAGTAACTTTATTTCTAAGGTCCATGTCACAGTATTGTATCTTCCAGTTAAAATATACAAATACAGAATATGCTGAGTAGATGTACATTTTATGGGCATAATGCCCACATCCCACTGCTAATTGAAGAGACCTAAATTTTACTGCAGTAGCTCAGGTTTCTGGTTGATATAAACACATTCTCCTGCTATCCATGTAGATTGGATTTTAAATTTAGCATCTAAGAGCACAAAGTCTGCATCTGCTCCATAATCCAAAGTCCCTTTGGTATGAGAGATTCCCAAAGCCATAGCTGGATGCAACGTTGCTGCCTCAATTGCGCTGACTGTGGAGCATGCTGTTAAAAGAAGTAATTTATAATTCAGGATTTGGTTTGTATTTCAAGTGATGGGATTTCTGAACCACCTTACATTTTGAGAAGGGCACCCTAAATGAGAACCAGGAAGGATTTTAAGTTACACAAGCATTTTCATTGAATTTGTATTGCCAACAAGTACAAGGTGATAGCGGATACAACGACGTTTAGGATGTTAGCCCACTATCTTGACGGTTCCGCTTAATACATTAGCTAATATGTGCTACGACATCTTGTGAAGTAACGTTGCGGTAAGACGGGCGTTTCAGATTCCTAAATATCGTAGATATCAGAAATATTGGAGTAAATGAAATGGCTTTCACTAAATGATAATTTCCATGTCGTTTGGATTACATGGGGATGTATTCCATACCGTCAAGCTGTTTGAAGTAAGCGTTCGTTAAGTCCCTCCATCTTTCGATGTTAACGATTCGAGACTTTCTGTAGAGGTATATTCGGGGTGTTAATTTTTCCAAAAATAATTTAATTTTTTGAGGGAGGTGGGTTTGTTGTCGCCATTTTGTATTATTAAAGTGAAAATTCTTAGATTTAAGAATTCGGCTATTGAGAGATTGAGACACCTTGACATCTTTCTTTGCTATTATCCACTCCTGAACTTTCTACTGATGTTCATGTTCACTGTTTAGGTATTCTTGCTCTGATAATAACATTCGTTTTTCCGGGCTATGGCGGCCTAACGTAAAACAATCAACGGTATGATGAGAATTACTCGACAATTTCAGAGTACTGTGTTGATTCAAGTTTTATTTGAGGAGTAAAAAGACCGAATATAAATATATTCGCTTGTTTGTCGAGACAATTTTAGTGGTATGAGCTGGTTTTTATAGTAGGGATCGTACATAATACTTGAGCTACGGACCGTGATCGATATAATGTCAAGAATTGACAACTGTTGCGTACAAAAACATTTTCCCTCGAAATGAGTCATCATTAGTATTTCATTACTTCTTAATATAACTATGCAACGCGTATACATCGTTTGATAGCATAGCCTTGAATAGACGACCAACAAATTTAAGGCATTAATGATAGACGCATATGCGAATGGTACCAATAGGTAATAATCGTGCAAACGTTATCAAGACTATAACGTCGCCTACATGGAGTAGCAAGTTGAGATATCGTGGCTACAGAATGTTTTACATTGATCTGAGAATCGGTACTCCTTGTTTCCTATCAGTATCAGAAGTGGTCATCTTTACAGCTTGGAGATAGGAATTTAAGGGCGAATATTTTTGTTTCAAGCATCACCCACTGCATCGTGAATTACGTTATTTGTTTCTTATAAAAATTAATCGATAATGTTGAGGAGACTTAGAAGTACCCGAGTACTAAATAAATGGGGATAATAGAAAAGGTTACACAGAAATGTAATCTGCAGTCAAACACTGAAGGGAAAAGCACATCTTGCATTAAATAATCACATTCCTTCACTGATTAACTGCAGTACTGGATTCAGAACATTTGGTAATTAGACCTCATGCATTGGGTGTTTAAAGAAAGAACCAACAGCCAATTATACTTAAAATATACTCTTAAATATGAACTTGAGAAAGACATCATAAGATACTATATTATTTTTTAAAGAGGCTTCTAAAGTTTTGCATAATGAATTTCAATTGCAATAGAAGACTGCCCTTACTGATGTTGTTGAAGTATGTTATATACAAGGAATGTCAATAAGAATAGTAGTTTTCACGCATTAAATACAATATTTCATTAACATTGCATGATGATTCGATATAACCTGAAGCTTCCACAATCAAAACCTATACCTACTTGGTTAAATATTTGGGTTTCAGGTTCTAATGTTGCAGAAACCATGGATTGTGTTAGTCACTGTTAGCTATCATTGGATATTTTTATGGGCTAGTTATAATAAACAATAAGTTATTAAATACATGAATCAGTAAAGAGTGTAACAAGATATTTTATGCATTGTGTTTGCAGAATAATTTAGGCATTACCGTTTGCATTCCTAATTATTAATGCTCATATAATAGTTGTAATGGGGACTTGCAATAAATGAGCTAATACGGAATAATTGAAGTTACAAGGAAAACATTGCACATTATAATAAGAAACCATCAGTGTTAATTCAGTGAATGTAAAAGTATCCTTTCAAAGAAACTGAACTTTAAACAGCTAGCCAAATTATAAGCACTTAAAAGCTTTCCAAAGATTTTGCAAGTAAATCTTTCATTGTAGTTCAGTGATTGCCTTACATATGGCCAACATTTAAAAATGTAAAGGCATAAACTGCTGCAAAATGCATAAATATGTGTTTTTCCAGAACTCACATGTTGCATCTTGAAAAAATCTAACACATTTGTCCATTGTAGCTATGCTACCACAGAGGGTGTTGGTTCCTACTATAAATGCCTTGCCATCCCGGATTTCAACAGCCATTTGACCAATACGATGAGTACCTTCTTCAAGTCCCATGGCTGAAATAGCATCAGTAACAAGCACTAATCCTGTAAAGACAGTGTGTATATTTTTACTCAATATCAACTCCAAGTAAAGATCACCGTTTATAGTTAAATTACTATTCAATCAGAGTACAACACATTCTACATTTTCTAAAAATTACATTAACTGAAGACAACTTATAACCGTAGGAGCCAACAATAAAGTAAATAAAATTGATTATACTTTTTAAGGACAATGTTATTCATGGATTAATCTATTTCATCATCACATTACAGCAGGACAAAATATAAATAAGTATAAGGCATATATCTTTTATCAGAACTGATTTTTCTTGTATTTCAAATTCCAATTAAAAAAGTAAATCAGAATATTCCAGCTTTCTTGGAAAACAATCACACCCCAATCAATACAACAAATGTTTGTACTTAAGGGCATATAAGACAGGTGAGCAATATAGAGCATCCAATCCTCTTCCTTTTAAACACTTTCACTGTCAAGCTATATTTTGGTTCAGCACCTGGGATGCCACCCCCCCCTTATTTCTGTATACACTTCTTCCATTTCTCTTAAATATTGACTATTCTTGTTACAAAAAAATCTCATTGACATCCACTTCATTCTAGGACTGTATTTATGTCATCATTTGATTTAAGTTTCTTTTCCCCTTTTTTGAAAAATAAAGCCCACATCAAATATGATCCACCTCATATGTTGTTCTTGTTGAAGACAACATTTTTAATGTGATCCACTTATTGACAATTCTCCTAATCATTTTTTACAGTAAAAGACTTTAAAAAGTTAAAATCTGGAAGACTCACTAAAACAAAGATGATGAAAACATGACTCAAATGTGGGAAATCTTACAAAATTTGTAGCAATGACCTGTTTATTAGAATTTTATTCTTCTTTCTGTCCAAAAGAATTTTTAAATTACTAAAGGTGTTATTTTAAAGTTTTTTCTAAACACTACCTCCTGCCTTCTAGTAACCCATCAAGTCTGAGTATTGGTAATTTTTTCCTAGAAAAAAGCACTATACATATGTGTAGTTAGCTGCCCCTAAAACGGATTCACACTGTTACCTTCTGGATGAGTTCTATGGGCTATCCTCAGTGCTGCAGGGTGCGTGTGAATTCCATCAGATATAATTCCATAATAAACTGTTTTATTTGATGGTATTAAATCAGAAGCCAGAAGTCCTACTAATCCAGGATCTCGATGATGGAACTGCAACAAAGAGTAATATAACCACCTCAAAATATAAATCTTTATAGCTTAAAGGTCTAAAAAAAATTGTAAAAATGCAGCTTATGAATTCAGGATAAAATTTAATCCCCACACAATTAACTGAATATTTACGTTTTTTAACGTCACGAAAATAAGAATTTTATCAATTATACAATACATTCAAGGAGAGAAATACCAGTTTAAGTATAATAGTTATTGTAAGTATTAATGTTATGTCAATATCCATACTAAAATTTAGCTGTCTTTAAGCCAACTGGTTCTATTTTTTCAGAAGAATTGCAATTTTTTAACCGTGAATCTTATTATGCTGGGAATTATTTCTATAACATGAGTGCCCATAAGGTAGATGTTAATAAGCTTACAGGCAACATAGCATTAAACAGATGAGTAATAAATGTTGCTCCATGCTTAATTGCTATTTCTCCATCATGTAGATTAGCCACTGAATGTCCTGGAACAGATAACTTTATTTATTAGCAAATACACTTTCATTAATAAAGTACTCTACTGAAAATTGTGTGATCATTCCATTTCTCACCAAGAGAGACTGTTATTCCTTTTTTTGTTAACTCTTCAATTACTTCACCTGCATTAGGTAATTCAGGAGCTAATGTAAATATTGTAACATCTTTAATAGTTCCAATAACATCCATCACAGTTTCAATACCCTGTTAATGAAAGGTTTGTTTTATGATTTGAAAGTCTTCCTTTGGATTTATTTCACACATATGAAAGTCTAGTCAAACCTTGTCTAAGGACAATATGCAATTAGGAGGATGGGCTCCTTTTTTTTCCTTGTTAATGAAAGGCCCTTCAACGTGTATACCCAAAATAGTCGCCCCATCACTACTTCCTGCTTGTTTGCGGATTTTTGGTAGTACCTGTTGTTTGAGAAATACTCGGAATTCAAAATATTATGATATTGTGAAACTCCAATTTAAAATTGTGACAACTGGACATACTAACCTTTTTATAAACCTCTACTGGCGATGTCACTACGGTAGGACAAAACGACGTGACACCATGAGATAATAGACCTTTGGCAACTTTACGTACACCATTCTCAACATCATCAACATTATTGGAAAAGTCAATACCAAAACCACCTGTTTGTTGTAATGATTAATCAGTATGATAACTGTAAATTTTCGTAATCATCTTCATTCTAAAGCTGTTTTTACCGTTTATTTGCAGATCAATGAATCCTGGAGCAAGTAACAAACCGTGACACTCTATCTTCTCATCAGCAATAATTTTTTCATCAAAAAATATTTTTTCGGGATTAACTATTTTGCCATTTCGTACCCAAATATCCTCCTTAAATATTTTGTGATCCCGTAGGATAAGACAATTAACAAACTGTAGTAATTTGCCTTCCTTGATCATTTTCAGCTAGACCTGGATGATACCGTCAAGTAAATAACAGAAACTGAGATAACAACTAATGAGTCTGTATGTATGTCCCGTATTAACCTTTGTATAAATCGCAGTTTCAGACTTATTGTGTGATTTATTTCGTAATCGCTGATGACAGCACTATGAGCATATTCGAGTGATTAATTGCTTGAATAAAATAATTTTTAATATAATGAGAAAATTATTACGGTTTGGAATACATTTGATAATATTGTATACCTCAGGACAGCCATTTCCTATGACAAAATTGGCTCTGTCTTTACAACCCTTTCTGGCAAAAGAATATAAGGAACCATCAGACTTTTAGAACAACCACTTTAAAGAAATATAAATTTTCATTTTATTTGCGACAGCTTTGTAGATAACCTCGGGGTTACTTTCAAAATGGCAATGTCTACTGAATCTCTTATAAAAATGCACTAATATCATGATTTTTTCATATAATGCAGGTCTTTAAATATCTGTTTACATATTACCTTAACTTATGCTAGATTTGGAAATTTTAGCACTACAATTTTCCTACAGAAAATGTGTACTGAACGAAAAAATCACGACTTTAATAACATTATCGCGCTTTTTTAGAATAAGTATTTCTTTTAAAATAATTAAATGAAACGTGTAATTCTTATGTTTCCGATTTTATTCATGAAATATCAAAACCATGACTACTTAAAACAATGTGTTGACTCGTTCTCCCAAGGACAGATGGTATGGGAATCGTTGTGCCCAGGTTCATCGACCCTATAATTTCAGGTCATTTCATCGTGATATCATCATGTATTTTTTCTGACCTCCTGAATCTTTAGTTAAAGATCGAAAGTCGCCATTTCGTTTTAAAAATTCTTGTGTAACTAAATATCGATTCTTCTTTTGATGTCGACGATTCCCAAACATTATTCGCATCTCTTTAGATTTACACCTATAAATTAACAATTCCATCCACAGTAAATAGCAATTTCCTGTTTTCTTGATCTCTGAAAGTTTTATATCAACGAAAATTTACGAGTTAATATTTTTATAATTTCTCGTAGATAAAGTTGAGTCCAATCAATAATTGTCTATGTAAAACAAGTGTTTACTATTTCCGTATTAGTTTATGTGATGTAATAGACGTTAATTCAGTGGAGGGTATACCTACGGTGGTATATGCCGTATACCCTCTGCTTTTTTCGAATGAATAGGGAATACCCTCTGCTTTTTCAAAGTAATAGCGTATGCCCACGCCTTATGCAAAAATTATACAGCTCGAAAAAAAACGTTTTCTCTTGGCATCGTAACATTACAGTTGTGTAATTTACTCTAAAATGACTGGGTAAGAACCCTCCCTCAAAGCTTTATTTTAGTATACAGTATATCCTCTTTTTCACGACTACAGCACAGCGTTAATTTCGTATGCTCTTTACATGACTGGTTACTTTGCAAAAATATTTACCTCAGTAACATCTAAAATGTAAATTTTGTTAAGTGGGTAAGGAAAATACAACTGGTCAAACATCGTTAAATTACCATGCTACCATAAAATTTTTCGACAATTTACCTTTCGGGAAATGTTTACTAAAAAGCTAATTAAGAGGCTTAAATGAATTAATAAATTATGAAAGGATTTATGTTACTAGAACAAAATTCCTCGTTTATTCTTAGTCAATACAGTATAAATATCAATATAAAGTAACAATTATAATCGTGTGGATTTTTTATCAATTCCATTTTAGCTTTATAATTGAGTAGGTAGTTTGAAGTACAAGTTTCTCTACATTTAAAAATAATATGCATAAATAACTTTCAACAAAATCAATAAAAACAAACATCATTGTTTAAGCACTACAACAGTTTTAATATCCTGTAAACAAGGAAATCTGGACGTAACAAATGTTGATTTGCTATACAAGATATGTTTCCAGGTACTTTAAAAAGTAGACAATGTGTTAGGCCTGAGGCACATCTTATGGCCGCACAGCCCACGTATTACAAATATAACAAAGTGAACACTCAAGCACAGCCATAAGAATGGAAATTGAGTATGAGATCATTAAAATCCACGAAGGAAATAAAACTATTGTTAAATTTATGGTAAAAATCCCAACTTTGTTAACAATATTCCAAATTTGGAAGCACAACCACACCTCAAACTAAGGCATGTACACCAATTGTTAATTGCTAATAGATATTTCAAGAGCTGGAATCAAACCCTTTTCATTTAAATTTAAAATCGAATCTGCAATAATTCTAGCAGTTCTCTTCTGGTAACCACCGCTCGTAAGCATTACAATAGGGATTTTGTGTTTTCGAACTTTCAGGAAGACAAGTTCATCCCTTCTGATGATGCCCTAAAAAGAATCATAAAATGAAGTTTTAATAACAATGCAACATAGAAGAGAAAAATTATATCATTAACCTTACCTGTGGAGTAATAGCAAGTAGGCCTAGTCTATCTCCATCCAAAACATCTGTTCCAGCGTTGTAAACTACTACATCAGGGTGGAACTCCCGAAGAGCCTTTTCTAAATTACTGAGAAGAAACATGGAATTTCATTTCAAGGTAAAAACTGATGGAAGTCTCAAAAGAGTGTGTAGAAAATATACAGAGGAAATCAACATAAAGCCATGGAAAATGAAACTCACATTTCCACCTTTGTGAGATACTCGTCATCTTCTGTAAAGTGATAGAGTTCGATGTGTCTCTTAATAGCTTTCTTGGCTAATTCATCTTTTGGGTAAATTCCTTTATTATATACGTCCAGGATATACACATCGTGATGATCCAGAAAGTCCCGCTCATAGCCATTTCCCTGGATTGATCAGTTAATAGTTAATCAATGATACACTTCATTAATGCAAAAGCTATTTTCTTATATCCTTCAAAACATTTCAAATTAAAAATCAGAGTTCCATTAAAATCCATATTTTATATGAAATATTTAAGAATTTATCTAAAAGTGGAATCAAAAGCAAACAAACTTATGCAACATAAGGATCGTTCCATAAATTCCATTAAAAATAACATTTTTTACAGAAAGTCTTAAAAACATGTTCAACCAGAGCTAAGGCCTCTACAAGTTAATGCATTTTTGTTCCGATTATTAATTTTTCTACCATATTTGCTTTATGCTTGCATTATTAGCTCTTTCAAACTTATAAATTAATATTAAGCATGGCAACCAGAAAATATCAGCACTGATGCTAGGTAGATTTCATACATAGTTTAACACTTTGACACTAAAATTAGTCAATACAATAAAAAGAACAGCCGATGTTTACATAAATAGAGAAATTCAGCAACTGCTTTTACTCCAATTAAGCAGTAATTTTGGTGCAACGCTCAATTTTCAGAACGGTGAATTAATGAGAGATTAAATATGAAGTTATCAAATAAATTATTTAAAATATACATTTCGGGTTATATTATTTATCATTTACTATTATTACTTTATAATTTTCATAGAAAAAGCATAAGTAATAGTATGTACATATTGGCAATTACTACAAATTAAAACTTTCAGTAGGCACTTGGCAACCCTTTCTTTCACCAATGTCTTGAACTTGGCAGAAACCGACCTAGTAGTGACTAATACATGTTTCAAAAATCATAAATGAAGGATGTACACATGGAAAAGCCCAGAAGATAAAATGAGATGCCAAATAGATTATATCCTAGTAAAACAAAGATTCAGGAATACCATAAAGAATGCTAAGACATTACCAGGAGCAGATATTGATTCAGATCACATCCTTCTAATAGTCGATTTAATTACAAATAAGGAAAATGAAAAGAGAAAGATACATGTGGGACCTAGAAAAACTGAAAGAAAAGAATGATTCATTCAGCACAAAGTTGGAAGATGGCCTTAGAAATATGGAAAACAAACCAAAGACTGTGGATACAAAATGGGAGGAAATTAAAAACAGTATCAAAGATACCTTGAATAAAGAGATTGGAAAACAAGAGAAGAAAATCATGGATCACTAAGGAAATGCTGGAGAAAATGGATTAGAGAAGAAAATGGAAAAAGTTAGCAGTTATGAAAGTAGAGCCAACTATAGATGCATAAACAATGTGTTGAGAAGGGTAACAGATAAAGCTAGGGAAAATTGGATAAAAGAAAAATGTGAGGAAATACAACAGATGTAGAAGTTAGGATGGTACGATATGATGTATGCTACGGCACTGGAATTAGAAGATAAGAAGCCTAATGGAATTCGTGGTAAAGGAATTATGAATACAGATGGAAAAATAGTTGCAGAACCAAAGGATGTAGCACAGGTATGGGAATAATACATTAAGGAACTATAGAGCAAGCAGGAAAGATCGTCACAAATAGAACTGGAAGAACAGGATAACATTGAAGAAGATAACTTGGGACCAAGTATTATGAAAAGCGAAGTAGAAGAGGTGATACTGGTACTGAAGAAAGGAAAAGCTACAGGTAGCAATGGAATACCAGCAGATGTGCTTAAAGTCATGGGATCGGAAGGACTAAAAGTGATTACGAAATTAATTAACAAGATTTACGACTCAGGAGAGTGGCCTCAAGATTTCTTAGATGTAATAATGATCCCTCTAAAGAAGAAGCCAAAGGCAATGCAGTGTAAAGACTACAGAACGATAAGCCTACTGTCACACACTTTGAAGATAATCACGAGGATTCTTTATAAAAGGATAGAGAAGAAGGCCGAAGAAATGCTAGGAGAAGATCAATTGGGCTTCAGAAAAGAACGAATAACCAGAGATGCTACCAGTGAAGTGAGAATCATATTAGAAAGGGCAATAGAGTACAGCCAAGATTGCTGCATATGTTTTGTCGACTGGCAGAAGGCCTTTGATAGAGTAAATTCGGTACTGCTGATGAGGATATTAAGGGATATAGGTATAGATTGAGAAAGGAGACTGATCTATATGCGAATCAAGTTGTAAAGATCAGGTTGGAGAATGTGGACACCAGCAGAGTAAATATCGGTAAAGGAGTTAGACAGGGCTGTTGTCTATCGCTGATCCTATTCAATATATATGGAGATAGGTTAATGCAGGAAGCATTAGAAGGCATGGGCGATTTCAAAATTGGAGGAAGGATTATAAGAACAGTGAAATATGCAGATGATCAAGTACTTCTAGCAAGAAAGGAAAAGGATCTCCAGAAGATGATAAATAGACTAGTGATAACAGGTAGAAAATACGGTAAGGAAATAAATGCAGAAAAATCCAAGGTCATGTGAATATCAATGAAAGAAGAAAATTTGAACATAAGTATTGGAGGAAAGCCATTAGAACAAGTTTCAGATTATAAAGACCTGGGAAGCATAACGAGAGAAGCAAAATGTACCGATGAAATCAGGACTAGAATAACGAAATAAAAGCTGTTTTCAGAAGAAAGAAACTAATAACAGTGAATATAAAGGAGGATACCCGCACGAAGTTGATAAAATGTTATGTATGGAGTATAGCTTTGTATGTGGCAGAAACATGGATGCTAAGGAAAAATGATATAAAATACTTAGAAAGCTTCGAAACGTGGACATGGAAAAGGATGCTGAAGATAAAATGGACAGACAGGGTGAAAAATGAGGAAGTACTACGAAGAATAAGAGAGAAGCAAGCGATTATACAGACTATCAAAAAGAGGAAGGCAAACTGGATTGGACATTACCTGAGAAGAGAGCATGATTAAAGAAGTGCTAGAAGGAAAATTGGATGGTAAAAGAGAAAGAGGTAGGGAAAGGTTTCAGCTGATGGAAGACTTGAAAGGGAAAGAGAACTATCAAGACATGAAGAAGACCGCAGAAAATAGCAGAGAACCAAGTTTAACCATGAATAATCACGGACCTGTCCACGGACAGACTACCTATGATGAATATATACTGTAACACCTGCGAGAGGCGGAATCTGCATAAGGCGGAAACCTGCCAAAGCCGGTAATCTAGAAATCGTACTGCATAATTACACCGTTTCTCATAGTAATTACCATCTGCAAGATGCAGATGGAAAGCATTTTTTCTTGTATTTTTTATGTTAATCAGTACAATTTAAACCTGTGAAAGGCGGAAAGAAAAATCTCTTCCTTAAAGACAAGTTTTCAGATCTTCTGCCTGGGGTCTCAGTTTGTTTACCATTCTTCACACCGCATGTGGTGGTGCACTTCTTTTATTTTAAAGGCCCTTTATCCCATCTGGTAATCTTGGGAAAACCAGGGATTATGGGTTTCGGCAGGAGGGAGTGAAGTGTAACAGACCACCCCTCTAGATTGTCCTTTCTTATCTACTGCCATCCAAAAACTGAGAAAATCTTTGGTGTTTTTGTATCTCCATAAAACTGCCCATAGAAAAATGTAAAATGAGGCTGGGGGGAGAAGACTCTTACACATATAATCTCTTCTGAGAAGCTAAGGTCCCTACACATAGGGTGTCACTGTGGCATGGGAATCAGTCATTATGCTTTCCAATCAGTACAAAAGGATTAGTTCACCCAGTTTATTGTCCCTGATTTCCAAGATGCAGTGGAATCCCGGGAATGGGGACCCCTGGGAAAAACTGAAATTCTAGGGCCAATGCACCTTTGCTGAGAAAAACTGCAGTCAGAGAAATTTATGTAGAGTGAACTGTCTCTGGTTGAAGCCTGAAGTGTTTGCATTGGTCTTTGAGAAATCCCCATGTTTGTGATTTTCCATGAATTTTTTTTAAACCCCAAGTGAGTGTTTTGGTTTCCTATAGCTCCCTCGTGTGCTGTGATCATTCAACTCTCTCCATGCACCATTTCAAAATTTTCAATTTTAAACTTGATGGACAAAATTAATGTGTTAGATGCAATCACATTTCTCAGTCGTTCAGTGAAATGTGTAGAGCAGGGATAGCAAATACGTGGCACAAGTGCAATTTTACTTGGCATGCGAAAGCTTGTATTTTCTGTATAAAATATGACGTTTCTTAGAGGAGTCAACTAGTGGCAAGCAAAAAAAAATTCTGATGGTTCACACTACTTTCTTGGCACACGACTCAAAAATCATTTGCCATCCCTGGTGTAGAGGAAGCATGTATAAGAAAGTGTTTTAGAAACTGTGGCTTTATCTTTGATGATGCTATTCAATGTGATGAAGTTGTTCATAATAATGATTACTCTGAAATTCAAAATTTGATTGATGAGATGTATGAAGACGAGGGTAGTGATGTGAATGCAAAAAGTTTTGTAAATATTGACGAAAGTGTTGTCACAGAAATTGATGGCAATGACTTACAGGCTGTGGTAGAATCTCAGAGCAATGACACTGTTCGCAATTCGGACGATGAACAGAGTGAGGAGCATTGTGAAGAACTTGAAGTGCCAACAACATCGCAAATTTTAATTAATGCTTTAAAACACTATGCTAAAATGAAGGGTGAAAATGAGTTTTATGACAAGGTTGTTCTTTTAATTGTTTGAGAAAATCTCAGAGAAAAACAAAAAAACTGAAATTGGTCAGTTTCCTTGAATAAGTTTTTATGATACTTTGTATTTTTATTCTATATTTTTGGCTTTTAAGTAATCACTGTGTGTATTTTTGTAACTGTATAGCTTTTATTTTACTGCATTTTAAAGGGAAAACTATTAACTTCTAATAAATTTAGTTTTGCCTATGCATGCACTTTCGTTTAATTTCTCATTTATTATTAGTATGAAATGCTATTTTGGTAGTAAGGCTTTTCCTTCTCTTGAGACTCATGAAAACATCCATATTCTACTTAAAATCTATTAATAATACACATCCGTGTTAATTTCTTTTAACCTGTCTAAGAAAGAAAACCTGCTAAAGCCGGAAAAATATGCCGGTCCCACGAGGTTCTGCCTATTGCAGGTTTTACTGTATCATATCTATGATAGCATTTCATACTAATAATAAATGAGAAATTAAACGAAAGTGCATGCATAGACAAAACTAAATTTATTAGAAGTTAATAATTTTCCCTTTAAAATGCCGTAATCTTTTAGAATATAAAAAATAAAAGCTATACAGTTACAAAAATACACAGTCAAAAATGTTCTTTGTAAAAATTTTGGAAGATGCATAGTTTCCTCATAAAACATGGTTCAAGTTGGCAATATGTGGCTACACTGTACTGGGAAAGGGTAGTTTACGATAATGACTCTAGGGTCTAAAATGACGACACTAATAGTTTATCATTATTTGCTTGCAATCTTTAAATTCCTTAACTTGCTTTTATTTATCTGTTTTGTTTTTATTTCTTTTTCTTGGTATGTGGTAACAAACATCCTTTTAAGTAAATTATTGGAAACTACGACTAATGAAGGAAATCCGATATTGATATAATCCCCATTTTTGGGGCTGTTTTGCCCCAGTATTGCTCAATACGAGAACAAAAAAGATGAGGCAGCTCCATATGACCTAGAGACTTGAAATTTGGCACGATTATAGAAATTTCGTTGCAGCTGAAGATAAAATAAAATATTGCAAAAATTCAAATTTTTAGGGGCGATTTTGTCCCATTTCTGCCCCATATGAGTGTGAAAATTATAAGGCACTTCTTACTGAACTACAAACTTGAAATTTAGCAGAATTATGGGCTTTTAGTTACAACAGAAGGAAGAAATCTGATATTGTAAAAATTCAAAATCTTAGGCTGTTTTGCCCCATTATTGCCCCATACAAGGAATAAAATTATAATGCACTTCTAAATGAGCTACAAACTTGAAATTTGACACGGTTATGATTTTGTACAAAATCGATTGGGAATAATTCGAAATTGTAAAAACACTAAAATTTAAAAATGCTTGCAGAATGAAAGCACATATTACTAGTACAGGTAATCTCCGATTTACGTTGTTTTGATATAACGTCGTTTACAAATAGGGGACAGTTTCTCCGTTTTATGTCGTTCGTTGTTTCTATGTCCGATATAACGTCGAGCGAACCACTGCAACGTATCGAATGCTTCTCCTTTCAATCGCTAGGCAGATGGAGAATTCAAGTTAATCATTTAATTAGTTAATCCCTTTATAACATACTAGCAGAAATACCCGGCGTTGCCCGGGGAAATTTGGTTCAAATCTGATCGGAATTCTAGATGATGCATGGTATTTAAGAATCCACTCGGCCGCCGTTTTGAATAAAACGGGCAGAGAGAAGCAAAAATCACGTATGAATTATTTCTGGGAGCCCTCTACAATCGTACCAAATTTGATTCAAATCAATAGTAGGACTTGGGAAAATACGCGTAGTTTAATCAGTCCCCGCCGTCCAATTACGGATAAGGAAGTAGTCGTTTCCCACCTTTCTCACTATGTATAAGATGTAGAGAACAGTTATTTTATTGAACAGTTTAGGCATCAGAACAGCTCGAAAAGAACTGTTCCATTCTTTCTGACATACAAAGTTATTTTGCTTTTTGTACCATTAATATAAAACATTTGTGAAGAAAGTATCTGTTGAAAGTTTGATTACTCTAGCTTTAATGGTGTGGAAATGTATAGATGCACAAATAAACAAACAAACAAACTTTCATAAATATATATGAGATAAATATATGGGAAAAACATGTCCCATTTACGTTGTTTCGATATACGTCACCGGTTCTAGGAACACAACCCCGACGTAAATCGGAGGTTACCTGTATATCTATAATATATAGACGCTTCTTACACATGATATATATAACATCTATAATATATTTTAAAGGGTGTTTGTTGGTTTGTGTGTTTGTTCATGGTACTCCTAAACGATAAAAGCTAGAATAACCAAATTTGGTACGATTCTTCCTTACATCCTAACTTAGTGAATGGTCAAGGTTTGGTCAACCGGGATTAATCAGTGCTGCTAATATAGGGGATTAACATTTTTCCGCCATTCAAATGAAACCACACTTCATCACTAATGAAAAAGTTGTCTAGAATGTTCATCCCGTTATGAGTAAAATAACGAAACTACATGCAATACGTGCTCCTTTATCAATGCCTTTCAACTCATGCACGACTTGATCACAGTACACATTAAAAGTTCAGTTTCTGTGTGGCTGTATGTGCACTTCCATATGACAATCCACATTGTTGTTGCAGTTTTGACAGCGATTTCCGTAGCGAACGTGTAAGAGTATGTTCCACTTCCTGCAGCTTTTCCGGTGTTAGGACAGTGGTTGAACGATTATGTTTTCGATCATCAATCGAACCTGTTTCTCGAAAACATTTCACGAGACGATATATAGTCGTCTTATTTGGCAGTGGTCTGTTTGGGAACTTTCTTCTGAAGGCCTCCTGGCACTGTCTAAACAATTTTACTGAGAAATAACTCTCTAAAATAAACATTCGCTCTTCTCGGGCAAAACCCATTTTTCACGGCACGAAAGTCTGTGCTCTACAGATCACCTTGTATGAATTACAGTAAGACTAATCCAGTCAACAATGGTTGGAGGTGATTCAAGGTCATCGGAGCATGTGTCATTTAGTGCACTGTTGCCATATGTACTTCACCCCACACAGTTATGTGATGGATTGCATGATAAATGGATGACCCTGTATATACAGGGTGTTCCGCGACGTACCCGACAAACTTCAAGAGTGTGTTCTAGAGGTCATTTTAATCAAAAAACATCATATACAATAAGGGTCAATTTGACTCCGTTATCGAGTTATGCAAGCATTGCTGTACATGTCACAATGAAATGACCATTTCCAAATACTGTATTGTAATTTTATTGTTCTGTTAACTACTGTGATATCCCAAATTTACATGATTATAAGGACATGACTTTCATAGATACTGTTCAAATTAGGCACCCTGTACCTGCAAGCATGCTGCTATGCATTCCTCCATTGACAATTCCCACGACATGTCGACAAGTTCATTTTTTCACACTACTGTTGCGCACGTTTAGCATTCGCTCGTGGGGACAAACCAGTCTCCCTCCAACATCGGTACACATTTGGAAACGTTGTATGATGAGGAACCCTGTGATGTGGGTATCGCCACCGATATTCCGCTGCAGCAGCACGACTACTCCCGTCGCAGAATCCGTATAAAAATACCATGTCGGAATATTCGGCATTAGAAAATGTTCGAGGCATTATGCATACACAACCATACTCGCCGAGACGTACAAGCAGACTGAGCGGCATACGGTTGCAATGGTGCCACCTTGTCACTATACCAGCTCTTAACTCGATAACGGAGTCGAATCGACCCATAGTGTATGACTTTTTTTGCTTAAAATGACCTCTAGAACACGCACTTGAAATTTGTCGGGTGTGTGTGTGTGCGTGCATGTGTACACACACACTGATGTAGGTATATCTTAAAATGAAGAACTATGGCATCTACATGAACATGAGCATCCAGAAACTAAATTTCCTAATGCAATTTATTCAGAGATAAATGTTGAGAATGGATATAAAATAACACCTTTATCTTATCACCGAAACAATTTGTTACACAGACAGCAACTGATTAAATTATTGCTTCCCAGAGGGATGAGGCAAGCATTTTCATTGCTCCTTTGAGTCTAAGTTTGTGCGGCAGCGTACCTATTGGATTTAGACTGTCAGTATGACGGGATATCTTTAATTAACCTTAAAATACAGGGTGATCATTTTATCAGGAAACATGCTAGCACCGGCCCTCGCGCGGCTAATTCCTCCGGACTTCAGCCTTTATCAGACACGTGGCGATGACTCATTAGCGATAATCTCCCAAGCCTGCTTACGCATGTTCTGCTAGCCATAGCCAGTAAGCTTTTATTCTGTTTGGAAGGAAGACCTGTGGTACTGTTTGTTTCGTTGCTGTTCTTATTTTTATTTTATTAAGTCTTTTATAAACTATAGTTTTATAATTTTATTTTATTAAGCGTTGTATAAACTAAGACAGTGCTCACGGACGAAACAATTCAAGATATTCAAGTACGGTTACAGTTTAGCCCTCAGAAATCTGTAAGACGTTTGTCGCAAGAGACTGGTGTATCTTACGGATCTGCTTTCAAGGCTACTAAGTTAATTAAGTTTCGTCCATACAAGGTGAAAGTAGTGCATGAGTTCAAACCTCTTAATGCTTAATTGAATTTTGTAACTGGGAGCTGCAAAATGTGCACGATGGGCTCGTTCATCCACAATTGCTCTTCATAACTGACGAGGCCTATTTTCATGTCAGTGGTTATGTAAACTCTCAAAATACCCGAATATGGAGTGATGAGAATCCATCTGCAATTCACCAGATCCCATTACATGATGTAAAGATTGGTGTGTGGTGTGCTGTTAGTGTTAGAAAAATAATCGGTCCAATTTTTTTTAATGAAACCATGAACTCAGTTCGATACATTAGGAACACATTGGAACCAATTTTTGCTCAGCTAACTAATGAAGAAAGACAGTATGCATATTTCCAACAAGATGGGGCAACTGCGCATACTGCCACATGCGGCCAATACGGCCTGAAGTCTGGAGGGATTAGCCATGCGAGGGCCAGTGCTAGCTCATTTCCTGATAAAATTATCACCCTGTAGTTGCCTCCCTCCCTCTCTCTCTTCTCCTCCCTTCCACCCTCTCCTTTCCATCTCCCCCTCTCCCTCCCCTTCTTAAATATAAGAAGGGACTATATAGTCTTAATTTCGCCCTCAATAAAGTCGTTTGTCTGTCTGTCTCCCTCTCTCTTTCTCCCTTCTTTCCCTCACTCCCCCTCCCTCTCTACACTCCTTCCCCTAATTCCCCCTTCCCTCCCTCTCTCTCCACCTCCCTCTCTCTCTCCCCTCCATTACCATCCCTCTCCCTCCCTCCCTATCTCATATTAAAAGCATTCAAAGCTCGCTTACATCCACAAGGATTGATATAACAATAGGATTTTGAGGTCTAACAATATAATTGGTAGCCAAGGCAACATCCCGTTAAAATGGCAAGATTTCCACAAAATATGTAAAGAAACGTTTAACATGAGCGGTTTCGAACTGTAGGTAGAAAAAGATGAACAGAATAAGAAACGTAATTTTTTCTTCAAAATGGTTCAGATCCGAAGATCGTAGGTTAATTCCTTCTATAGTCTGTTCGCTATCTAAAGTCTCTTGGCCTTCATAGAGCAAGTAGCCAATCACGAACATTTCCCCTTCCATCGCCCCTCACAACTTTCGCGCGGGAGGCCAGATACCCAATCACGAACAACAACAGCAAGGAAACGGTGGTAGAAATGGCAACGCAGACCAATGTGAACGCTTTGAAATCAAGAGTAACACTGAGTTCCCCCCACTACCTTCCCAAACGAACCGTCTCCTATTGGCTGCTGCTAAGTGGCGTATGCCAAGAGACTTTAGATAGTGAACAGACTATAATTTTAATTTCCAAAAAAATAAAAGCCTGCACGCGTTGATAGATAGCACTACTGTATTCTCCAGACAGACAAAAACTGTGTATTATTATTATTATAGATTCCTCACAACTCGAGAGTGATATTTCTACAGTTATGGAGATAAAAAAAAGCACTAAATTACTGCGATATTAAAAAAACACTCCAACCTGATGCGCATCCAAATCCACAATCATTGCCTTTTTCACGTTGTTTCCGTGGAGGAAAAGGAATTTCAAAAGAAGCGTGATGTCAGCATATGGACAAAATCCACCTCCTCTGTCTTTACTACAATGGTGGAAACCACCTCCAATATTTATTGCCCATCCTCTATCCAAAGCTAGTTTTCCAGCGAGTATACTTCCTCCGGTTTGGTACCTATAATTTCGCAAAAATAAGACAATCACATTCTCTTTTGTAATTACATAAAATCATTTCCTCATTTAGCCTGAGAAAATGAACACACCTCATAGGTTTCAAATAACATTTCTGAACAATGAAGTTAGGCACCAATGAAAGTGGCGGAATTTCTGCAATTCTAGCCACATTCCAGCTCCACTGAAACATAAATGTGCACGTTTAACCAAGTATTACGGGCAGTAATTGACATAAAACACTTAATAATATACCTTTAAACTTTTCAAGTATTCGGGCGTATGCACGACCAGCAAATCCTCCTGCTGTACTTCATTTGGCTTAGTTACACTGTGATCATTGATAAACATTGCCTCTTTCAAATACTGGAAAAAAAACAATTTTACAATGATTGTTCTATGTTCTCTAATAAATTATAAATTACACTTAGGCGTTTACATGAAATACATGTGACCACTTAGCGGCATCGAAAGGGTGAAGTTTTTCCAGACCACAAAAGCGGACATTGTATTCGGATCTATATATGATTGGCAACTGATGAGGCTCGATCTCAAAGTAAACTGTAGTGGTGCATTTCTATAATGAAATAAAACAAAATCAAATCCTTTCTTAAAAATGATTAATATGATCACTGTAACACCAGAATTACCATTTCTTGTGTTTGTATGGCTTTTCACAAATCAAGGTTGTCCATCTATTGCAAATCAGTATTAAACATAAAGAGTATTTACGTTCATTTAAATGAAAACATTGTCATCGAATAGATTAAATGGATGGTATGCGTCTACACTACCACTAATTTGTTAAGATAGTAAAAAACTTCGTAAAATCAGTTACAGACATCTTTTGGTACCACAAAATCGCTATCATATTGCAAAATTTGCAAAAAAGACACCAAAATCATGTTACTCTACCGGACACATCAGTAACTACAACGACTACAACATTCTGGAAAAAAAGATTCTATCCCAGGGTATCTACCGGAGAGTAGAGGAACTGTTTGAATTTGCCATATAAACAATTTAAGGTCTCCCGCTAAAATGCTGAAGGAAAATAAGTTTCTAGTAGAATGTAACAGCTAACGCGGTGGATGTATATTTATATTATAGATCATGGATTTAATATTTATTATTCAGCGTTAATTATTTAGCTTATTGATTCAGGGAAGGTTCAAACTTACTAATGGATAAAGATAAAATCGACCAACGTGAATTTAATGAAATAAGCAGGTGAGTTATGCCAGGATTGGCAGTGTAATTTTTTCTAACATTCGAAAAGTATCGATTAAGTACTTTTGAATTGTGTATTTCCTTGTTAAAAAGCGACCTAAGTTTTGAGAAATTTGTTATGGTATGAAAAGAACTATCAACTTATAAGGATTACTTGTCAAAACATTTTTGTCCATTTATCAACCCTTGAGCATATGAACTAATTTTTTGCCATTTAATTTTTGTTTAGTGCTTCAGATTTTTTTTGAAAAACTACATCGTGTAAACTACTATAAAATAAAGAACTGGAAAAGGTTAAACCTCAGAAAAATCCACCATTAATAACTCGAACCCATTCGTTATGTAATAAGTGGAATATTATATTAGTTTTTATTGTATTATTGCTAAGAATTGTGTAAGTTTCAGGAAGCTTTGGAGGAATGAATATGATGAAGTTTTAGACTCATTATCGAAGCAACTACTCTGTTTTCAGGTCTGTATCTAAAGTGTAGTTTTTGTATTTTGTTCTATGACATTTCTTCTGATTTTATTTACTGTTCATCATTTAGAATAATATTGCTCAAATGAAGCATAAATATACCGAAGTAATGCAAGAAAATGCTCGTTTGTCTACCCAGCTGAAGGAGATTTTATTTTGTAAGATCGATGGTGAAAAATTAAATAATGATCAAGATCCATTGCACAATATAACTAGCAACTTAATTCAACTAATGGACCTAGCCTCGCAGGTAATGTTGTATGAAAGGGAAATTGGTCTTTCAAGAAATTCTTTCAAATTGTAAACTTCTGTTTTATTTTACAGGAGAAGCAAATATTAGTTGAATTTTGTCAAGTTGTTGTTGAAAAAATGAACCATTTGGAAGAGAAAGCCATCGCTGATCATTGTGGCAAAGAAATGGATCAATCGCAGAAAGCTTTAGATGATGTAGGTTGTTGGTTTGCTACCTCTCTGTAGTAGTTTTACTTCATATTAGTTTTTATTTTTAGAGCACGATTGTATCTTATCGTTATATGCTAGATGGATGACTGTAGTTTTTAACTTTCTTTCATTTCTATAAGTACATAGATAATACGTCTATCCATTAAATCAAACCATTAAACAAAACAAGCACAGTAATTACCCAATAGAGCAGAGTTTCTCAATTAGTGGTGTGCATACCCCAGAAGAGACTGTGAGATGAGCTTGGGGTTACTTCAATTCCTATTTTAAAATAACTGTGCCTAATATTTTCATATTTGTTTGAAAAACTCTTCTGAAATTCTGTAAAAAGGAATAAATATGGATCATAAGGGATAAATCTGAATCATAAGATATGCTTATTGAATACAATCTGGCAGAAACCCATTTTCTCTATCTGTAAATATAAAAGCAAATGAAACGTGTATATTGGGTTAGGATACTTACTCAAATTTTGGTGAGAAAAGGTTGAGAAACTGCTATTGAGCCCGATAGTATATGTAGGTAATATGTAACACAGCTTATAATTGTTAACTTGTTACTTTGTTAGACAAAATATCATATAGAGACCATAGGATAAAACTGGATGATTTTGTCATTAATTACCCTCTTCCTGCATTTCTCATTTTTTCTACAGCATATATGAATGTATAACCAATTATTTTAGTTAAATATAAAAGTTATATTTTTGATATCCAAGAGCTTCTATAAAATTAACCCTGTTCTAACTGTAATGCTTATATAGATTATATGTTCACACGGTGGCGGATTTAAGGGGGATCGCAATTGGTGCACGCCAGAGGCCCCTTGAAGTAAGGGGCCCCGAAAAAATGTTTTTATCTATAATGTCAGAATATTAAATATATCATTTTAAAAGTCACAAAGAAAATTTTTTTGCAATGCGATACTTACCTAATTTATCGAAACAGGGAGTCAAATAAAGCAGTAGTCGTTAGGTGAGGTTTCAGTATATACTAAGATTGCAGGGTCCCAATAATTTAGTGCCAGGAGCCTCAGAATGTTTAAATCCGTTACTGTGTCCACACAAAAGCAAATTAATCACTTATGTAAATTTTAAAAGCTTATGAAAAATTTGCCTATATTTTTTATCGTTATTATTAGCTAAAGAAAAAATATTATTAAGCCATTTTTAAATTTCTTACTTAACTGAATTTGGTTTCATATGGATAGCTTATATTCCTTCTTTCTATTTAGTTTAGCAAGATTAATTTAATATGGTATTATAACCTTTAAATACTGTTCTGAAAACAGTTAAGGATCGAGTACTCAGACGTCATACGCATGCTTGAGGCTCAACTGAACTCTCTGAGAGTTGTGTTAATTAATGAACGAGAGAAGCATGAGCTCTCAGTGGCAGAGGCTGAAAGAGCCAAAAGAGACTTTCAGAGAGCTTGCTCTGAAGTAGCTGAGGCGAGAGCGAAAGAGGAGAAAGCTGAGAAGAACGAGGCCAGCATGCAGAAAGACGTCGCCGAACTGCAAGTGCATTACGAAGAGTTGAAGGACAAACTCCAGGCAGCATTAAGTAGGGAAGGTGCTGCACAAGACAGAATAGAGGAAGCCCTCAATCTAGCCGAAGCTGCTCTATATGAGAAGGATGTGGCACTTGTGGAACAGAAAATTGCCAAGGGTGAGATTTTAAAAATATTGGGAGCAATGAAGTAAAAATTTTGGAGAATGTGCAAAATATTTTTTTTTTAAGTGACTTCTACAACTACAGAAAATGTTGATCTTTGCTGAAATATGGAAAACTGTTGGATATGCTCTTGACAATGAGATATGGACGGTGGTAGATATAATGAGGCCTTTAAAAATAACAGCAATAAATGTTTTTGAATGGATGTAAGCATACAAGTAACATTTAATTGTTGAAAACAGTTTCCTAAATAAAAACAATTTAAAGTTATAACTTTTGCAAATGAATCAGTTGAATATTATCATGTAATTGTGTATGTAAGGATCAGAAGGAAACACTTTTCACTGGAAGATGAAGGGAAGAACTGTGAATGAAGATGATTATTGACTCTGAATCATATACCTATTAAAAGTCAGAAAAAATTTGATTTACTAAACTTTATATCTAACCTATTCATATTTTAATTTACTATAACTACTAGTTATAGAAAAACTGAAGATGTTTTACTCCATGCTCTTGCATTTTGTACTATTGCTGTTTGTATATGTTAATATGTTATAGAATGTCAAAATAGTTATCCTATCCAAAGCTCACAATTCCAAGAAAGGGGTAAACAGGCCTGATATTTGCTACTTACGTGTAAATATAGTATTTATGTCTATTGAATTTTTTTCTTGATAGAGGAAGTGATTCAAATGAAAAAGACTATAACAGACCTGGTGGAAGATGCTGGAGTTCGAGTGAAAGAGGAGATAGAGGGAGTGAAGAAACAGTTCAACCTACGAATTCAGGAGATGATTGGCGAAATGATGCTCAAAGAGAAGGTACAGGCTTTTGATATACCAGAGAAACTTATCCAATGCATATTTGGCATGTGGTCACAAACTTGTCTATAAGTTGCTATTCAGCTTACTCAGTAAAATTATATAATGAAATTTTAAATCATCAAGGCAAAGTAATTACCATAATTTTCTGTGCGTAGTATGTAATTTTTTCATGAAAAATTGACCTAAAAGTCAGGGTGTTTATTATACATTGTAACAAACAAAAGCATTTTACACATTGTCACTCATTAAGTATAGTTGTTAACAGTGGCGTACCCAGGATTTTGGTTTGGGGAGGGGCACAGAACAACACATATCAATTCGGATTCGCATTAATATATTTATTAGCATGGGTTGTCTACCTCTCAGGGGCTATTAACACACATTAAAAGGTTTTTAAAGAGTTATCTTTAGAAGTCGTCTGATTTTCATTTTGCACACCAAAGATTAAACTTTAGTTACTAAAGTTCACCATCAAGTCTTGCATCAAATGTTATTAGCAGTGTTTGTTGCGGCCATTTATGTAGAAAGTTTTCAAATTACTCAGCAATGTAGGTTTTTCATTATAGATAAAAATATATTGCCTGCATTGGAGCTAAAATATTCGTTTCCGTTTATATTCGAAATGTTTATATAAGTACAATTCGCAGAAAAATTTTTTTCCATGATTTTTTACCGCAAAAGAGCGAAACACGATATCACAAAATGAGAAGCTGGTCACAAGTGAGGAATCGCAATACCGCGAACAGAGAAGCAGTAAAAGACAGGGTCTACCTGTTTGTGTGTGTGACTGATGGATTTCTGATGAGAAGATATGAAAGTTTGTGGAGCAGTTGTGTCTAGAGTAGGGTTATTCCTTTCTTCACCAGCATCATTCATTTGGGAAAACGTTTTGGCGGAATAGAGAAAAATATCTTTCCAATGATACACACCGTGGGATGCACACAGGAGGGAGACGACTAATGGAACAGAACTTATAAACGATCGGTGGCACTTATATGTAGAAACTCCTTTACCAATCACTACCAAAATTCTTTTCTCCCACTTGACATCCAAATGGTTTAAAGAGTTCTCCATTGGGGAATCTTTTCTGCTCGTGGAGGAAGACGGTAAATATTATCTTATGAGAGACAAAAGAGCACCTTTCGCTTAGTAAATGCAGTGCGTGAACGACCGGATGCCCTCAAGAATTATCAGAAGTGGTTGGGACAGCACGCCCTTTGTTTTGTGCCAAAGTCTATAGACTCCTGGGTGCACAAGACAAGTGTGAGGATGGGTGGAAACATGAAAATGGAGGATAACTGAGCGGTGGAGAAGTCCCGCATTTCACTTTCACTATTTACAAGTTCCAAAAAAAGTTTTCAGTTCAGAATTCCTTAAAGACTTGAAAAATATCCGAGTCTTCTAATTGTAAGACAGTGTTTCTCAAACTGTGGGCCGCAAAATTATTTTAGATATTAGGTGAAATACCAGAATATAAAATATTCACCAATAATAAAATTTTAGGAAATACAATGCGATAAAAATTATTAACAATTATGTAAAATAAAGGAATTAGTATTAAAATTTATTATTTTTACTATTTTCAATTCAAAGGAGGCCTCATAACATTCAAGGGGCACGCGACAGTTAAAAGTTTGACAACCACTGCACTATGCTCTAAGACAGTGGTGCCCAAACTACGGCCTGCGGGCCAGATGCGACCCGGGAAGGATTTTTGTGCGGCCTGCAAAGCCATGACGGAAAAGCAATCCGAATAATTTATCAGACGTATTCATACATTTTTATGAAAATTTTGATAATAAAACTTTCAATATTTAAATGTTAGCCATGAAAACATTATTTTGACATGATTTTCACTTGCATAGCACATCTGAATATATAGGTAACTTCCGATTTAAATTCTAATCCGGCCTGCAGAAGAATTTGCAACTTCCAATGCAGCCCACCGAAGGATTCACAACCACTGATGTGGTCCGCCATGTAGAAAAGGTTGGGCACCACTGCTTTAATGTAAGGTATGGCACCTGGTAAGGTCGCTCCACCGCAACATGCCACCTCATGGCTATGTTTATGTTTTGTGGGTTTTGGGAAGTACATAGAAAATTCAGGTAACACAGAAAAACATTTCCATTTAAAAGAATTAGGGTCACTAACCTACACGTCTCCAACCGCTCGATGAAGCTTTCCTGTACAGGTGATGTCACTTCCGAGAGATGAATGAGGCAGAAGACTGTCAGTGACTGCGAAGAATTGCCGTGTTCTCTGGCCGGGTGGAAAGTATGAAATTAACCCAAATAACTGAACAAAAACAGGATAAACACTCAAGAATACAAACACTAAGCCTCTTTACACACTGTCTCCTTCACGCCAAAAAACTTCCAACACAAATGACCACTCCAACGAAATTGTTGCAGCAGAATGGCGAAGAGCTAGCAGTGGCACTGTTAGGGGTTGAACGCCGGAAACCATATGTTAAGGATGTATTTCAATGTGACAGTTCACACTGCAACAGTGCGTTGTAACTAATTTTTTCACACCCTTCACCCAATGTCATGCCATTTTCATGTCCTCCCCTTCCTCCATCCCACTTAGGGATCTTTCCTTTGTAACAGGAGCTTTCTCCTTACATCATCCACGCACTCTCCTCATTGTTCACGCACCTTTATCCGAAAACGAGGAGCATTTTCTTTCTCTCCCATCTTCGATCCCTTCTTCTCAGAATAAAGAGCATTTCTTGGAAAACGGACCGCTGTCACCACCCCTATAGCTTGTTTGTCTGTCACCATATGTATGTTTTACTATGGATGATTGATATAATTGTTCTTCTATTTTATCTTTTAATAGAAAGAGAAAAATTATGTCAAACATCAGGTCAAAAGACTGCGATATTTCCCTATTCTTATACAGTGCATGTTGCAAAATTTTTACAGGCCCGAGGGACTTCCCGGCTCATTCTCTACTAAAACCAGCTCTGGCAATAGTTACATAGGAAGGTTTAAAAACAGAAGAAATGAACTTAATCCTATCTCAACATTTTGTCTTTAATTTTAAGGGATTTTGTATTACTATATTTATAAGACGGGCCTGATGGGGATCTGCTCTTTTTCGATGTCATAAATACGAAATATAGGGAAAGTAAGTGTTGAAGGATAAGGGGTTGAAAGAAGTCAAAGGGGAACTGTGGGGGGCAGGGTGGTGGTCGGTTTTCTTGCCTCGGGAATGCAAGGAGAGGAGGGGTGAAAGGCTCAAGTTGGGGAAAACCGAGAAGAGGGGAAATAAAAGGCAATTGAAGAAGAGCAAAAATGGGTGCATGTTTTGCCAGCACATTCTTTGGAAACAAATCGGTCAGTTGTATTTTCTTTGGGGGGGGAGGGGGGGGTCACAGGCCCGGTGGGCCCCCCTCAGTATGCCCATGGTTGTTAATACTAGCTGTACCCCACGTAGCATGCTGATCTAGCAGATCTTAAAGGTTCTTAATTAAACGCATTTTTTTTAAACTTATATTTTTTAATCAAAGATTTCTCTAAAGACGCAATTGTCAATTTCTGGGTTCTTTCCTGACACTACAGTAAGCGAATCAAACGATCTAACTCTTGATAGAGCAACATAATTTTCCATGACTAAAAACAGGCTTAGGTAGGTAAAGGCATTTTATCAAATGTTTGGCCTTGTGACTTATTGATTGTCTTTGAAAAAGCCAATCATATAGGGAATTGTTTTTGTTTGAAACTGAATGGTGAATTTGTGTCTGATGGAATGAGTGAGATTCTTGGAATAAGTACCGTGTCTGAGTTTGCTGCACCAATCACTTTTGCTTTGATTATGTGTTTGTATTCGAGTAACAGTAAGTCTTGTACCATTACATAGTCCTCCCAATGGCATTAGGTTTCTAAGGAGCATGATAACGGCTCCTACTTTAAGCTTCGGTTCATGAGGAAGCATTCTGGCTGGAGCTGTACCCACGTAATGTTTACACGTATTTCTTTCAATAAATTTATTAATAATAATGTGAATCAATTAATGGTGCAAATGACATCTCTGTAGAAAACTATTTATTAAAGATGTATTTTACTATATTCTTGCATTATTGATACATCTCCCTATCCCTCCCTTTCCTCTCTCCGTTACCCTGTCTCCTTTTCCCATTATCCTCTCTATTACTACATTCCTGCATAACCCTTCTTCTTCCCTATTTCCCTCCTCTCTGTCTCTCCTCCCTCTCCCCCTATCCCCCTCTCTCACCTTTCCCCTATCTCCCTTTCACCTCTTTTCCTTTCCCTCCCCTCCTTTTTCCCTCCCTCTCTCCCTCCTCTCCTTTTTCCCTTACTCTCTCTTCATTTAAACGGCTTATAAAACATTAATTTTATGCTCGTAAGCTATATAGATGTTCATACTATTAAAAGACAAGAATCCCATATAAAAGCATTGTAGTGTTTCCATGGGAGATAAAATTTCCTATTGTTATAAACTTTAAAATTTCTCGTTTGTATGCAGTTAAAATCAAATATTTAAGCTAATTCGGCATGAATTTGTGTTCTCTTTTCAAAAATAATAATTTTCACTCTTTTCTGTTTAATACTTCAAGACCGGAGTTTGTATAATAATTTTAAGTAATTTTAAAATGCAATTAAAAATGGCTTGCACCGATTTCAGTGCTTTTCTTATGGTGTAATGAAGTAGAAATTTGGGGTCAAAAAGACCTCAAAATGGAAAATGTTCGGATTTTCGATTTTTCCTGTTGGTTGTGACCCATGACTGATCATCTCCTCAAATTTCAAGTTTCTAGCATATCTAGAAGTACCTAAACTTTCATATCTTAAACCGACACATGTACCTAATATCTCTTTCTCGGAAACATACCTAAGCCTTTGATATACAGTGAAACCTCGATTTTACACCATTAAATGGACAGCCTAAAATAAACGTAAAATCAAGGTAAAATTGGGGAAATGAAGATTATGTAACATAAAGTAAAATGTGGGTTTCTTTATATCATAACTTTGATAAAATATACATGTTTGAACGCAATAACAATGAAATTGCAAATAAACTAACTTACATAACATTGTATTTCTTTAACAAGTCAAAAACTTTGATTCGTGTTCCAACATGAGCATCAAGTTGAGTTAAGATATTAATTTTATCACTTAACATAAATACTTTCCATTTTGCTTTATTATCCATATTTCAAGCCAAAAATTAATTAATGGATTGCCAAGTTTATAAACCATGCCAAGCGTTCTGTAGATGTCTTCGACTTCCTACGAAAATGACCGATTCATAAATGGATTATTAAGTCAAAAATAGTGAAGTGGGGCGAAGTTGTGTAATATTACAACAAAAATGTGGCTCGGAACATGACATGAAAATACTGTGTTGTCTTCATCTATCAGGGAAATTTGGTTTTACGTATTTTTTGGAGATGTATTTGTTTAGATGTTTTGTAACCTCCATGTGAATAAATTACATGTGACAAGTTTTGAGAAAGGATAGGATTTAGCGTGTGCTATGAAATACAATGAATGAATCAAGGTTAGAAGTTAAATAATTATTTTTTGCATACATTCATTGTTAATGACATATAATTCATACCCAAAAGCTATTATAGCCTACTCAACCATTATTTAAGAGAAATGTTTTTTTAAATTCTTTGCTATCTTAATCATTAGGATATATAGAATGCACTGTAAAACAGAAAAGGGACAACATTAGAGGTTCAACACAGTGGTGGATCAAAGGGGAGAGGTGTGATGGAGGGACTCCCTGTAAAACCTATCCTCAACAGTTTCGCTCGATTTCATGTAGTTTATTTCTACCAGATTTAGTGAATAAACGTTATAAAAAAGTACGTATACTAATTAAAAATTATTAAAACTGCCCTCCCCCTCCCCCTTGGAAAGTTTCTAGATCTGCCCCTGGTTCAACTTCAAGAAACATGAGTTTTTAGCTTTTTATAATTTTAAATTATTGACTCTCCACTTCATAATAAATAATTTTATATGAACTAATCTGCTGTTGGTTACGTGCATTTTACAGGAGACTGGTAAACTTCGTGAGGAATTGGAAGAGTGCACAAAGAAACGACGCATCCTGGAGAGGCGCTTAGAACACATGTCGCAGACACAAGCCAAGATGACACAAGTTGGCCATGAACCTGGCCTGTCAGCTGTTGGCCTATTGGAGCAGGTTGCACGGCTTCAAGCAGAATTGGCTCAGGAAAAGGAAGAGAATAGCTCCTGCAAAAGAGAGAAAAAATTGCTGGAGCAAAGGTTAATAGTTTTACACTACTGTTGAAAAATTACAACAAAAATGTGACTTGGTTCAATGTTTCATAGATATTTTGGTGAAATCAATATTATCTCAGGTTTATTCTGGATAATGTCATAGTATTTTATAGCATTTATAAGTAAAACTACCAATAATGTTGATTTTTAAGTAATTGCCAATTACTACACTCTGCAGGCTAAAAAATGTGGTTGGGTTACAAGAGCAGCAAAATATTGTCGTTGAATCACTCAAAATGGAGCTAGAAGCTGGTAAGAAAAATCAAGCAGCTCTTTTACAAGTTGCACAAGATCTGAGAGACCAACTTACAAAGTTAGAGGAAGTTCATTCACGTGTAAAGTATAGTGGAAGGTTAGTATTCTTTCACTTTGAACTTACAAATTTAAACCAGCCATTTACCATATATAATCGATTTTAAGCCAATCCTTTTCTATTTTTTTACCTCCTTAAAAATTGCCACTCGGCTTAGAATCAAGTCTTAAAAATCACGGAATAAAAAATTTAAGTAAGCAATGCATTAGTGCCTGTAGTTACATTATAACTCTAGCTATAAGTGTATTAATATATAAGTAAACAATCTACTTTAAATTTATGTAAAAAGAATCACAATGATTGAAGAAATGTTTCGATACATTCATTCCCGAGTCATCTCTAGTATGCACGTAATGCTGGGTTTCCCCAAGCCATCTCTAGTATGCGCATGTGCATAATCATAGGATTCCCTGTGCCAACCATCATTTTCTCGTGCCTTTGCAAGCATAAATTGTTGTCATTTGGGAAGTTTTTCATTTTTACTTTCTCCATACGTAATAATGGGAAAGTATTGTGATCACGGAAAAAATCAACTTCGAGATTTCAATGGAAATACACGTTTTGAGGTCCCTAGAACACGTTTAAACTATTTTCGGAATGATGTCTGTGTGTGTGTGCATGCATGTGTATGTGATTGTGGGCGCTCTAACTCAAAAAGTTACCAAATTTCATATATAACACTTGAGCATGAGCACAAAGAACTGATTAGTTTTTGGACAATAACGGTTAACCGGAAGTCGAGGTTTATTCGACACACGATTCGGTTTTTGCGATATTTCTCCATTAAAACATCAATATTGTATATACAGTTCTATACAAAGGTTATAGAGAATGTAATTTCCTACAACTTTAATTTGAAACAATTTTCCGTAGCAGTTATTGTTTAGGAATTATTTATAAATAATGTTTTTTCGGTTTCCGTCAAATATCTCCCTAAAAACGTCGTTATTGGTAATCTTCGTGAGGACCAAAGTTGTAGAGAATAATATTTCTTCCAAGTTTTGTTTGAAACAAATTTTTGTAGAACCATCCATTTCGGAGATATTTAACTTTTTCGTAATTTCTCTTAATTTCCAGTATACAGTGCCACCACCATGTAGCGGTGAATTCTGTAAACATATTCAAAATATAATTTATGGCAATAAGGATGACTGTATTCTTTTACGATACGAAATAATAATTTTGCCTTATAATGCTATTCATAATAATTTAAATATCTTACTCCAAATATGGAGAAAGTCGTGTTGGCCACATCAGATTTTTTTTAAATAATCCCATAATGGGACGAACACATTATTTTGTGGACTTGAAGAGAAAAGTGATAGCATATGCAGAAGAAACGTCAAATCTTACTGCACAATGGCGTTACAGGATTGATAAGTCGAATGTGAGACATTGGAGAAGACAAGGAGAGAAGCTATTTGCCTGCTCAAACAAAAGAAAAACTTTTGGAGGCCCCAAGCAAGGATGCCATCATGCAGTCCAGGAGATTCTACATGAGTTTGTGTATGATCAGTGAAATAACTGTTTGCTGGTGAACCACAAAATCATTCAAACCAAAGCTTGCGAAACTGCTAAAGATGAATAGAAGCGACTGCAAATTTATTTGACACTGGGTATGGCTGTTTATGATACGTTACCCTTCGCAGTTGTACATCAATTGCTCAAAAACTGCCAGATGACCATGAAGAAAAGCAGATCTTATTTCAACACTGTTATAAAATTGAGACACAAGAAGCACTATCTGCTTGGTCAGATTAGAAATACTGACCAAGCTTCAGTGTATTTTGACATACCTGTATTAGAATTAGAAGGGTGGGCTATCTACAGCCCTTGCACTGCGACCATTGTTGGTCTTTTGTGCATCCCCAGCCATTTATCCTGCAAGCAAACAAGCACTTTGAATAAATCGCAGTAGCTTGTTTGTTGGGATCCTATGATAGTCACTCGAGCTCATAAAATGAGAGCCCAAGTGACGAAATCTGAGTCCTGCAAGGGACTCACATTGACATAAAATGTGTGAGGTTGTTTCCTCACTTTTTCCACACCTACCACACTTAGGGTCTTCAACCAACCCTAGCTTATGTAAGTGTCCCTTTAAGTGACAGTGTCCAGTCAATAGACCCGTCACTGTTCTTAACTGGTTCCTATTTAAACATAATAGATCCTTAGCTCTGCTCTGCGAGATTCCCTGTATAAAGGATTTCGCATGTTTCTGTTTACTAATGAACTTCCAATAAACAAGGGGCCTTCTGTTCATTCTGTCCCTGACTTCCCTCCTTGCGACATTCAAAGAAATGCCACAAGCTGGCTCAGGTCCCAAGAAGGAACTTTCAGCACCTTTTTTTGCCAACAAATCAGCAATTTCATTACCTTCATTACCTTCAATCCCTTTATGACCTGGCACCCATAGCAGTTGAATCCTGTTATGTTCTGCCAGCTCTATCAGGGATTGAAGGCAATTCCAGACTAATTTAGAGTCAAACATGCCTGTAACTACACTGTTGAACATAAAGGCAGCAAAGAGGTTAAAATAATTGCTGATGGATGCGAAAAACAATGAATGACAGAGACGCTCTCTGCCATGGCATATGGTCATAAACTTCCACCATACATAGTATTTAAACATAAGACTTTGCCAAAAAATGAAACATTTCCGAGAAACTTCATACTGTGGGCATATGAAGAAGGTTGGATGACAAGGGATATGATAAAAGAGTGGATAGATATTGTTTGGCAGTGTCGTCCAGGAGCACTGTTACGGCAGCTTAGCCTTTTAGTTCTTGACGTCTATGCCGGCCACCACAATGATGACACAGAGAAACGTTACTACGATGTGGTACAGATTTGGCCATCATTCCAGGAGGAATGACTTCCGTATTGCAGCCGCTCAATGTTAGTATTAACAAACCTTTTAAAGACAAAATACAGAAGTTTTACACGGAAGGCGTCAGTAAAGACCATGTGCATATGCCAAGTGAGCATGTTAAGACTCAGTTTGTCTCAAGTTTCAGACTGGGTTTCAGCTGCTTGGAAGGACATTTTGAGTGAGCTGATTGTGCACTCATTCAAAAAGTGTTCAGTTATAAAATCATTGGATAGTATGGCAGATGATATTTTGTGGGATGAGGAAAGTGAAAAAGTCATCATGTGAGGATGAAGTGACATCTGATGAAGAGTCAGTTCTTCCAGGGCCTGGTGGCCTATTGGACAACTTGGGAGTGTAATTTGTGAATGACAGTGAAAGGAGCATGCAGAAGAGGAGGAAGTACTCATATAATAATACTGTGTCCAGATTTAGGTGGCAAGAAACCGGGATATTTTTCTTGTGAAATTAAAAATCCGGGACATGATCGGGACAAATTACATTTGTATTGAATGCTTGAATATAACATAATTTGTGTTGTTGTAATTTTTGTTAATACCTTTTTATTTAACTACAAATTGAAAAAACCGGGGCATTTACACTTTCTGGTATTTTGTTCGCAACAAATCTCAGAAAACCTGTACACCCAACATAGAATTTTCCTTGCGTGCCTTTGTGAAAAGTGGTGGTTGGCTTTCAATCAATGTAAGCTTACAAGTGATTAAATATGGTATTTGATTCTTTTAGTTTATTTATGATTCACAATTTGATTATTTTTTAAGAAATGACTGAGTCAAGGCCATTTGCATATTACATAATTAACCCTTTGCCTGTATCACATATAGGCACTGCTTCACATATTGTCTCGATTTTAATTTGCCAGTGCTTTTCCACGATTATGTTTTCTCATGGAGTTTTTGCTGTATTGCATTGAATGTCATTATATTTTAATTGAATGAGTAGACTAGTACTGCCTTTATCATTATTTTTAACGAATAATATCAATTGAATTTCAACTTTTGGTAAAAAATGAAAAATTTACTAGACTTAAAGGGTTAACTTAGTCCATTAGCATGGATATATCAGGTTTTTCTTACATACTCATATTTCCAGGATGCTCGTGGATTATGGTAGGTCATTCTGAATTGAATCCATAATCTGTTAAATTGTGAAATTTTCTTCTATCTATTGTCAACTTATTATAATTATATAGCAAAAGCCTCTAATTCATAACATCTTTATTTTTGTAATCCTCCATATATTATGTAGGCAATAAGCCCCAAGACAAAAAATCTGATGTGGCCAACACATGACTTTCTCCTTATTTGGGGTATAGATATATAAATTATTATGAATAGCATTATAAGGCAGAATTATTATTTGGTGGTGCTGTATACTGGAAATTTAAGAATAATTTAAATATCTCCAAAATGGATGGTTCTACGAAAATTTGTTACAAACAAAACTTGGAAGAAATATTATTCTCTACAACTTTAGTCCTAACAAAGGTTACCAATAACGACGTTTTTAAGGAGATATTTGACGGAAACCGAAAAAACCGATTATTTATAAATAATTCCTAAACAATAAATGCTATGGAAAATTGTTTCTCTGTAATACATGTATCAATTTGTATATACAATAATAATGTTTTAACGGACAAATATCGCAAAAACCTTGACTTCTGGTTAACCGGTATTGGAAGGTAAGGTAAGGAAATTACATTCTCTATAACCTTTGTATAGAACTGTATATACAATATTGATGTTTTAATGGAGAAATATCGCAAAAACCGAATCGGGTGTCGAATAAACCTCGACTTCAGGTTAACAGTTATTGTCCAAAAACTAATCAGTTCTTTGTGCTCATGCTAAAGTGTTATATATGAAGTTTGGTAACAATATGGTAAGTACTTTTTGAGTTAGAGCGCCCACAATCACATACATCCACACACATAGACATCATTCCAAAAATAGTCTAAACGTGTTCTAGGGACCTCAAAACATGTATTTCCATTGAAATCTCGAAGTCGATTTTTTTCGTGATCACAATACTTTCCCTATACTACGTATGGAGAAGTAAAAATTATCTCAATATATCAAAATGTCATCCTTACTTATTCTTACAGCAATTGAAAAGGGCTGTGAATAAGATATTTGTCTGAATGTTACAATGCTGTAGCCATAGGTACAATAGAAGGCTGAGCCAGTTGAAGGATGAGGCGAGTCACAAGATGGCCTGAGGTCTCACACTGAGAGAGACCTTCCTTCAGTGGTTGAATTTTCTGCCCATTTTTAGGCGCGTTTTGCTTACAGCATGAGCGCCTATTATTGTCGGTCTGTCCGTCCGTCCGCATGTTCGTTCTCGGCTTCTACCAAAAGGATTTTCATGAAATTTGATATTAAGGACTTTCAATCAAATATAATAAAAATGAATCACGTATGCCAATCAGGGGTACCACTTTACTGGCGACAAAAAATTAAATTTTTGTCATATCTCGTAAAGTATTGCTCATATCAAAATATTTTTCAAATAAAAGTGGTAGAACTGGTAAAGTACAGTATTTTCTTTCCTATACATTTTTATTGTAGGAGTAGCTGTTATCGAGAAAATCAAACAAGAATGTCTTATATCGAGTTGAACTTAGAAAATTTCTTGCATGGTTACTTCATTGTTGCTAACATAAACAATCTCCCAAACAAACGTTTAATTTCCTTACGTGTGCATGCACTATGAAGAAGAAAATGGATTATTTATGATCAAGAAAAGAACTTTAAAATGCTATTTCCCTTACGTACAGGTTTATAATTGCTTTCTAATACTCCATTGCACGAAACGCGCCCATTTGTGATACGTTGTACACTTTCCTAACTTGTTCAATTGCACATGAGCCACCGTTGTGTGGCCCACATGCTTACCAAATATCTTTTGGCCCAACATCAGAAAGGAAAAAGCAAGTTTTCCAAATCAAACAGCTACATTCCATCTGAAGTTCAAAATGCCAAAATATTTTGTCTCTTCCATTTTGATTGAATAAGAAGTTCATGTTTATGGATATTTAAATTGAAATTTTTTTGCCTGTTGTATTTTATTTAGTTTTTTTTTTTGCTGTAAATGAGTTCATATCAGAGAAATTATTTTCCTGAGAAAGCTACACATATGTATTATAAAATACATGTATTTTATTAAAACGGCCCTCTATAATCTATTCATTCTAAATCAACTACTTATATCTTTTATTATAATCATTTCTTTTCCAGTGAGGGGGTGAATGTTTCAGCTGCACAGAAACCAAACATTGATATGCAAGAAAACAATCTGAAATCAATTGATCTCCATAATATTATGGATGCCCAGCTGAAAATGAAAGAAAAGTATGGCAAACTGTTATTATTATATTTTGAAAGAAGTGTAAAATTTCCATCCTAAAAATTAAGGAATTTGCTGTTTTTTATGCTTGCTTGCATTTATTCATTATGGTTAAGGTGACCAGATTTCCGATCAGCTAAACAGGGACAAAATCTGTTTGCTCCTGGAGTATAGGCAATTTACCATCGAATCACCTCCCTCCGATCAAGTGAGGGGTTGGACACCCTCGTCTTACAGAGTTCTACACGACTTCACTTCTCCTTTTCCTCATAGGTGCTATTTCCTGCTGCTACATACATAAGAGCTTAGGATTTAATCTCACCCTCCCCCTTCCTGTAGATCCTCCATTGATTGCAGGTGTAATAGGGATGTGTAGTCTAGATTAGTGGTCAATGCTCTACATTCCCTCGTGATAAATAAAGCAAATATTAAATCAATAGTAGCATAGAAGAAATCAAAGATAAAGAAGGAAGAGAGATGTACAATTAATTACAATATTTTTAAATTGCATTTTTAATTGAGATTTTATTTACTGGACATCAAAAACTTGTTACATCCCATTGAATTTCACAAAACTCATGCTTTAATTATTATACTTTTCAGATGAAAGAATTTTTTTAAGAAAAATTTTATTCTTAGACACCATCAAAAAATGACACAGCTTTCATCTTTAGAATTCACTCTTATCGAAATTATTGCTTTTACTGTATCCACTTACATACAGCTTTTTTCTTCTGACCAAACACTGTTCATGATACTAAAGACACGTTCAATATCGCTATTAGATCCTGGTAAGCAAAAAGCAAACTCGACAATTAACTTCATGAACTGACAAAGGATAAAGTTTTCATGAAAATGTTTTAAAATGTCCTTCCATTTATCACTTGGAGAACTCTTTTTCCACTCATCTATCTTGAATTTTTCTTCTAAGAACTTCTGTAGTCTAGAAATTTCAGTAAAGAGAGACTCTTCATCTATGGAAGACACTTGATGTACTGCAATATTCAGATATTTATCCACTAAGTTCACTGATTTCGAAACACCTTCCCGCGTTGGAGTTGCATTAAGTAACGTCCATTCAAAGATGGAAACAAATTTAAAGTTTCTCGTCCATTCTTCGAAATAATTCAATGCAGTCTGGAAGAAAATATCGAATGTCTTATAGAATGTCTCAGACATTAATTCACCTTTGTCTTTGAGTGATTCAACCATCGTTGACACCTTCATTCCAACAAACTTGGCTTCTTTCTATCAGCTGATTTCTCAAAGCCAGGGCAGTGGCTATTTCCATTAACAAAATATTCTTCTCTTCAATTTTTAAGACAGTGTCATTAAATAATTTCAATTGAATCAGTAAAAAGTGTAACTGTAATTCGGATGTAGCATCTTCAAAAAATTTGCAAATAACAACTGGGCATGTGTTTTCGGAGAGAAAAAAGGAACATAAACCTGGATATATGTCAATTATTCTTTTGATTGCTGGTAATAGTGCCAACCAACATGTACTGCTATATCCAAATAGCTTCTTATATTATATTTGAGCAAACAAACAAAATTCTTTCAGTTTCTCCACTCAAACAGTATAAATATAAAAATATTTGTACATCTTTACAACCATTGCCTCAATGTCATAAGGGATCTGATTGACTGCTACTTGAGCAGTGTTGTGAACGATGTGTGCTGCACATCCTATTCCTATCACATCTGACCCAACATTTTCCTTCATTAACTTTTAAGACATTGTTTTGACCACTTTGCTTTGACCCGCCCATCATGCTATTTGTGTTGTCTGAACCAAAGGCAATAATTTTATTTTTTAAGTTATTCTTCTCTGAAACTTCTTTTAAATGATTAGCAATCAATTTTGAGGTTTTTCCTGGAAGGTCTTTAAATTCTAGGAGCTTGATTTTAATCCCTTCGTATGCCTTAAAATATTTATCCATGACCGGAACCTAAATCCTTAAGGTTAGAAGTGTCTGTGGATAATGACATAAAGTTACATTCATTCAAATCAGCTTTAACTTCATCTTCTACAATCGGAAAAATTATGTTTAAAACTATTGCTTCAGTTTTTGTACGGGCACAGCTGAATTTTTTTTCATACATGGCTTTAACACGTTCACTATGGGTCACGTGCCTAGCATGTGACTGTTGTTCCTTAAGACAGGCGGGTCATGCACCTAGCGCGTGATATCTCCCTTCCACTTCTCGCTACTCTGTGGCCTTTACGCCTGGGGGTAGAGGCTCCAGTCTTGCTCTCCCGCACTCAGTTTGAAACGAGCTTTCATACAGTTCAAACCGTATGTAAATCTTTCACCAATTTACGCCATTTTTTCAGTGAATCTTGAAGTTTTATTTTATTTATGGATAATTTTTATAATTCGTGTAATCTCACTGAAGAGCTTTTAAAAAAAAACTTATTGTTCAGGAACTTTGCAGCCAAAAAGAAAGGGAAATCCCACCGAAGTTGTGAACGCTAAACTAAACAAAGGGGAAACAATATGCAAATACACAGATGAGGGAATTTGCTGTTGCAAATGGCGGGACAAACGTGATATTCTTAGTATTTCTAGCGAATTCGGGGGTGAATTGGTAGAGATATGAATGTAATATAACATATAGAGTCTTATCATGGAGCTTTAAACAAAAAACCTTGGTCAGCATGGGGGTGTGATTGGCCAATCAGAGTCCCGCAGTGAACGTGTTAATAATAATAATAATTTATTCATCCTGGGATTTGTACATACAAATATAGGACAAGTCAAGAAAGAGAAAAAAAAGAGAAACGTTTAAACATGTAAGTTGAGATGTACAGTCCATAGACCTAAAGCTGTGGTTGTGGATCACTGTATGATAGGCATGTGTAGCTTATTTTGCCACTAAAACAAAATCATCTTTTCCAAATTCCTATCTCTTAAAAAAAGGCATAAGTGTTTGGCTCGAACTTACTGCATTCAGAGCTCTCTGATGCTTTTTGGATGTGACATGATCATTAATATCGGAACGACCACCATGGGCAACCAAAAACTTTGTCCCACAAACAATACATTGCACTTCATGTTCATCTTCAGGTTTTACTTTTTTATTAAATCCAAACTCTTTCTTTAAATCATCATTGAATTTACATTTCCTACAAGGGGTCATGATGATTTAGGGGTACTTTTCTTTTTTTATTACGAACCTTACTAAATAAGCTGACAAGGCTGAGTTTTTTCCATAACAGACTGGGGTTTACACACCATGAAAGCAGACCACAACAAACAGAAAGTGTTTCTTTACATTATTTCTCCGATAAATCCAAGCCTTACTGTTGAATATGGTTGGGTGCTGGGGTAGAGTGGGGAATCTACTCTTCATTTCAGTCTGGAAAATGCACAATTTGTTGCAATTGCAAAATTTCCCCTGGCATTACTTTCTTCTTATTGTCTTTAGGGTTGCCAACATTCGATCGATGCTGAGAAAAGTAATTTAACATAGAATATGTTAAATAGAAACTAGCAAAAATTATTTTAAATTGCTGTTAACAACTTCTTACATCGTGGAACGACTTCAAATTATATACACGTCCTCACATCTCATTTCCTTCAAACTAGTGGAACACGTGGAAATTCCGCAGAGTAAACAGAACAAAAAATGAAATGGTAAACGAAGAATGGTGGAGTCAAAACTTTGAGATTGTTACAGGCCAGTTAACTACAGTATAGTACACTGTGGTTGTATACATCAATTCTTCGTCTTTTTGTTACCACTCCTACCACAATTTGCAGAGAACAAACGATTGGGAATCCCCGTCTCTTACCGGTTATTTCCCCAAGCGCGCAGTTCCACCACTCTCTCTGCAATATGCCGTAAGCGCGCGCAGCAAAGCTCCCAGATCATCTACCGCCCCTACCTCGGCTAATTATATGTATATAGAAGATAGAGTGCTTTAATGTCGCTATGTATAGTTACTTCGTTCCATCGATCTTTATCAAATCTATTCCCTATTTTCGCTTGTGTGGATCGATAGTATTATCGAAACCTTGGGAGCATAAATCCCAAAACCCGTATAAATGAGTATTTTGGTTTAGTATTTCGGGACACCGGGACAAGCGCTCCAAAACCAGTACTGTCCCGGCCAAACCGGTACAGATGGTCACCTTAATTATGGTGCAAAAATAGTTTTCTGCCTAGAAGCTTGTGATTGGTTTTAGCATTTATTCAAAACATTATATTTATTGCCATTGCTTTTTTATGCCAGAATGCACCGGAATGCCATTGTTTTCATGCAAAATATGAAATCAAGAAACTTGTAAGAATAAAACTATAGATTTTGAAAACACTTCAAATTGAAAATATTTATTACAAGATTGATGTGCTTTTCACATGTGAAATGCAAACTACCATTTATGAAATAACGCTTATGACCTGGCATTTATAATATCCACCTTTTTGTCAGCAAAAAACTGTGTTCCTGAAGTTTATTTTTGAGAAAAAAATCACTGCTTATTGCCCTTCTGTCATTTCTTCATGGCTGTCATTGCCTCTTAATTGCCGCTTGAAAGAAAAAAAAAGGTGGCGTGGGATATGCCAAAATTTAATTGCCAATTTTAACAAATTTCATTGATACTTAAAAGCTAATGCCAGTCATTGCACCTATTATTTCAGGTGGAGAGAGGAAGTGAATAACTTGGTACACAAATTTGGGAAACGCATTACAGAGTTGCATGATGAAGTTGTAAAATTGAGGCAAGAAAAAAAAGAACTTCAAAGGCAACTAAAGAAGAAATAATTTAATGTGCCTTATATAACTGATCTAGCTCAAAACTGTTGTTAAAAAGTTAAGATAAAAGAGAATAGTATATTTGAATACTGAAATTGAAAATTTTATAAATTTTTAAATTGCAAAGATGATGAGATATATATATGTGTAAGTTTTAGCTTGTATTTTAAAATATTTTTCTCATGTTTTATATTGATTGAATAAAAGTTTATAGTTACATGTGATTTTTTAATGTCAGTATAGCATCATGTTTAATATGTTCACAACTAGTGACAGAGAGAGACTTGAGCATCTTAATTCTTTCTTATTATTTGATCAATTTAAATATGGTTTGTGGCAAGTTTCTTTTTTAAATGTGCTTATAGTTTTGCTTTGACATCTGTCTGTCCATCTGTGTACTTGTTTAAATTGAATTAGTGATGAAACCATAAACTATAGAGAGCTGAAACTTGGAGGGTAGATTTCTGTTTGTTGCAATTTGTTTTTCTTTAGATTTTATTTTTGAAAAATATGCTGGGTCTGGTAGGGGCCCATTTAAAATTAATTTTTTTAATCTCTCTGAAGGTATAAAAGATGGAAACATGAAATTTTGAGAATGCATTTCTACAGTGATACCACTTACAAAGAAGACTAATGGTAGATTCTCTCCTAATTTGTGCCAATAAAACCCTGAGTGAGAATGAGAAGAAATTCTTTCCAAGTGAAAAAGAGAGGCCATTGAAAGGTTCCATACTTAAATATATAACAACATTGTTTTCTTTTTATAGATTATAGACCTCTGCAATTTATATTTAATCCACAATCAAAGTCATGTGCAAGAATTGAGTAATGGATCCTTAAATAACAATCTTATTCGATACATTTCAGTATACCCCTGGTAGCCAGAATATTGCTGCTTCCTTATCTAGGCTATGCCTTGAATCCAAGCCATCACCTGTTTCAAATATCATCTATGTCAGCACCCCATGTTCTGAAACTGGCAAAACTTATAAAATAGGTAAAACACAACAATGAAATAAGGGAAGTAAAAGAACCGTTCAGATAAACAGGCAGATGAACCATCTGAATGTAAATCAGAGGGACTTTATGTAGTTGGTTACTTGCTGCTTCAAGAATAGTTATACCAAGACGTTTGAAGAGAGAAGGCTTGTGTTAGTAGACAAAGGCAATGAAGCTGTGGTGGAAGGTTTGGTGATCAAGGTATTTAGAAGCTATTCTGCACCTGTCCTAGCTGTTACCTAGTGGTTATTATTTCTACTCCTAAACTTTTACCAAGAAGGAACTTCCCAGAAGATCCTTGGGACGAAATGAGTCCTTTGAGAGGTGGCATTTTAATGGTTGATGTAGAAGTTATGAAAATTATAACAGTCTCACTCAAGTATTTGTAAGGTATAGATTAATAAAATCTATAACTGTAGACAATTGGAATCAGTTTATAAGTGGGACATTTGCAAAATTTTTTGACCGAATGATATGAAAATTTTTCACGTCTCATTGGCCACAGGCAAATGGATCTTATTTGTTTGTTTGACTTTCTGGCTGATCACCATCTTGGATTATTTTAGCCATAACTCCTAACACAGAAGGAAAGTGAGAAATCCAGTGCAGCCATTAGTCTACTCTTTATGAACAGCACTAAGGGGGGCCAACTGCTTAATGTCCCTTCCTAAGAACATAGCACTGACTTGCATGGTCTCTTCAAACTACACAAGTAGGAGATGGTGATCCTAGGTTAAAAAATTTGATTCCTCCTAGACTTGAACCCAGAACCACTGTGTGGAAGGCCAATGCTCTAGCCCAGCAGTTCCCAACTTGTAGGTCATAACCCCCTAGGAGGTCACAAAAGTTGTTAAGAGGGTCACGGAAACAGCGATGTATATGGAAGTTAAAATATTTTCTTAGTTTCTTAAGGGTATTTAATACTTTACTGACATCATATTATTACAAAATACACTATAAATTGTTTAGGATTATAGTGTAGCTAATGTTATAATGTTTATAGTATTTTGAAATTAATATTACATTTTATATCTATTGGCAGATAGATAGAAATATGTAAGGGGGTCGGGACAAGGTCGACTGTCTTAGTAGGGAGATTGTGGATGTATAAAGGCTGGAAACTGCTGCTTTAGCCACTTCACCACCTCTACCCCACAAATGAGGCTGTAGAATGTAAGTGCAAGAATGAAAGTGCTGGTGAAGGCATTTGTTGGACATGAGTTCTGGAAAAAACGAGAATAATTCCGCCTTGACTGGGGATTGAACCTGGGTCTTCCACTTGCCAGGTGGATAACCTACCACTGAACTACCATCAGACTAATTCTACAATTCTGAACTTGACTGGGAATCGAACCTGGGTCTCCAACATCAGTGACAATCTTAAGGAAGATAGAAGTAAGACCTGACAAGACAATGCCAAAGTTTCATGTAACTCTAGACATGCAAAGAAGAGAGAAGCTGTAATAACTGTGGAATCTCCAGAAGCAGTCAAGTATAGAAAACATTCCTGATTTTAAAAATAAATATTAAGAAACAATATGGTTAACCATATTGTATATGATATGTAAATAAATAAAAACGTTTAACTGCAAAGTCACACCACAAACATGGATAACTAGTCAAACTCCTCCATGCAACTCTGATGAGACAACAGGTTATGTAGGAGGAAGAGACAGGTAAGAGAACAAAGTGAACAGATCCACTACTATAAAATTAAAAAAGAAGAGAATAGGAAAGAACTGAAGTTTTGTTTAATTCATACTAAAGTGAATTTATTTCATTATTTTGTGAAGTGTAATTCAACTAATTCACTATTTTATGTTAGCATATTCATACACTATAAAATTTGTTGAGTGTGAATTTGTAGTATCGTGCAATTATTTTGCTAAATTAGAATCTTTTGTGAACTAAAGCAGGCAGAATTATAATGTTCCTATGTGAATTGTCAACAGAGATGTAATGTATGTAAGCATGAAGGGTATCAATCATAATGATCGAATACTGTAAATATGTACAAAATAAATGAGGTATTATAGTTCCTATATATAAGGTATTTAGTTTATATTAATAAGGTATTAATGATTGCTGTATGATATATGGTTGCTAGAGGTTACGTGGTTGATGTGGAATTAGATGGTAAATTAAATGTGTATGCCTTTAATGGTACATACATAGGTATTATGTTGTTTCTGAGGAACATATTACTTGCATAAATACTATTTAAACTAAATTTTAACATAACGTTCATTGCAAAAAACGCATATAACACGAATAAGTTTAATAACTTCATCTTACAATTTTTATGCATTTTCATATTTAGAATAAATTTGCTCTGCAACATTTATGAATATGGCATTTTTCCAATCACAATTTCTGCGGAAGTCATCAAGTCGAGAATGTAATAAAACGTATATAGAAGTCAATTAAATCTCACCAATGTATGTACTTATTCAAGTGTCCCAATCTACAAATTCATTTTTTCATTAACCTCAGTCAAACATTAGCATGGACAATCATTCGCACATATTCTTTTAGCATAGCATTTTAGTTGGACGATGAACAAAATTATTTTATATTCTGGACTACTTCACGGATTTTTTCAAAATTAAATGATTATCAAGGGCCGAGAAATTAATTATTAATAGTTATAGATGAAAAATCATAACATTTTCATCAAAACGAGTATTAAGAGAGTTTAGTCGGTTCTTAAAATCATTGAAGGACTTTCGTTTGCTAAGGCAAATACAAATTAAAAATGTTTGTAATTACGGAAAATATGGTATATAATCCGTGTGTAGTATACTATATACGGCATATGGTTTTTACGTAGAAATACAACGAAATCCGTCTTTGGAAATTTTTACATCACTCTAATAGTTTGGGAAAAAATGCACCGTATGTCGAAATGGCCCAAATAACAAACATTTTAAAGTTACAGCAACAGAATATACAATAGATTTTACTGTCTCCCGTTAGCTTGCACAGTAAAATATATTATAATTATATATTTCAAAATTAATTAGTCTTCCGCATTAAATTTCAAATATTTGCATAAATTCGTATTATATCTGCTAAAAAGCTTATAGTGAACATCGATAAATAACCAATGATTCGTTCAGAATAATGTTCGAAAAGTGCTTAAAAACTGGAATTACAAAATTCATAGCACCAAATCTGACGTTTTAATTAAATTACTGTAGAAGAAGTTATTAATAAATCAACATGATTTATTTTTTAATTGTAACTTTTGCCATATCGACGGTGGAGCCACCTACACTCTATTATAAATACTAAAAGTTGGCACTAAAGCGGTGTTCTTGAAATTTGGCAGGTAGCGATTGACAGTCTCTTCTAGGATTGTGTTAAAAACTTCAAGTGCATTATTTCTCTTTTGCTTTTTAACGTTATATTATGTTATGTTAGTCAATTGTTTGACATTAACTTCCAGTTTAATTGGAATCTAGAAGTTCAACATGGGTGAGAACTTTTTCAATGCATTTGCTCTAAGAATATGAAGGTTACATTTAGTTTGCTTAAATTTCATTAGTCTACAAAATTTTAGCTTCTAATAATATTAATCAATGATTTCCTTTTTGCCAGTCAAAATAGACTACCTTGCCCAATTTAACATTACGATTGAAATGTGTCACTTTACAAGGAAAAGCTGGAAATTGTTATATGTGAGTGGGAAAGCTGGTAATATTCCTTTTTGCTGAACAAACATGGTTTCTTTTGCAGTACAAAGTAGAATACCAAACTTTTCCAATGGATTTTCACTGGTGGTCATACTATGTATGATTCAGGCATTTCATCATGTAAGATCTAATAATATACATGATATCTTAACAGCAAGCACAGATTTCTTGATGAAATCATTGATGCAAGAAATTGACTTTGATTCTACAGGTATGTTTTCTTTATCGTTAAATTCCTTTATAAATTTATTCAACTCCTGTACTGGAACTACAAAATTTAATGCTTAATATTGAAAGTAAATTATAACATGATATAGTTAATGCCAAGGTCGAATTGGTAAGCTGAAATTATTTTAATTTAATGGACTTCATTGTTAACTAATTATTACAGCCTGCATTCTTTCAATTTCGCTGAACTTCCCCATCTGTAAACATTTGAAAATAAGAAAAATTCTATAATATACAAATTCATTACAGGATTTAAAAGTGTAGCTTACTTGATAAATTCTTGAAATAATTTTACTTAATCATAGCTTTAAGCAAAACTGAATATTTTCATTTTTTAATGAATTATCTATTTAAATTGCAGATGAGGTGACCGAAGAATGGAAAGAGAATGTGGACTCTATAATAGAAAAATACATCCAGAAAATAAAAACAGTTCACAACTTAGACCAACATGGTATTCGCAAGAGGGAAATTGAGGAAACAACTACCATTACCAGAGATTATCAAGGTCTGTTATACATATAAAATAATGGACTGTTCTCTGGAAAAGTGCATATTCTTTAACTTGATTATTGCTATGCATATTGAAGGAATATATCCTTTTTGGGTACTTTCCTGTTAATGGGAATACCTCCGGGTCCCTTCGTAGGACCTGGTATTATCCCCATGCTGTACTTACGTACACCATTAACAGAAACTGATTGGCGTCTCGACATTTACAAACCCAATCACCAGACAAGAAACTGATTGGCAGGTTTTTTACAAACCCAATCTCCGGACAACGGGAAGGGTTTCTTTGGTTCCGGGCGAGGCGAAGGGCGCGGTAGCACCCGGAGACGACTACCCATTAAAAAAAGCAAGCCGAAGGCTCGTCAATATATCCTCTCAATGTTATATCCTCTTTAAAAAAATGGAGAGGATACTGGCGAGCCTTCAGCTCGCTTTGTTTTAATGGGTAGTCGTCTCCGGGCGCTACTGCGCCCTTCGCCTGTAAATGTCTAGACAAGCCAATCAGTTTCTGTTAATGTTGTTTTAAAAATAAAATATCGTAAATCCAACAATACCTCAATATATCCTTTCAATGTTATATCCTCTCAAACGATCATAACAATACGTTTATTTTTTAAGGTATTCCCGTTAACAGGAAAGTACCCCTTTTTGTATGCAATTGATAGCTGTAACTTTGTCCAATGTTCATTATCATCAATCATAAGAGACGTGTCACTTTGTCATGTAATGCTTTTTGAAGCTTAATATCTCGCAAACGACTGAACCGAATTTGATGAAATTTTCAGGATAGTATTATGATATAATAACAAAAAGTTTCAATGTATCGAACTCGAGATCAAAGACCCGGGTTCGACTCCAGCGGATAATTTTCATTTCCAATAAGTTACACGTAAAATTGGCTTTTATGACGTGCAGGCTTTTTCTTTTTTAGATTAAATTAGAAAGATTTGGCCTACAATCTGATATGAACCATTTTAAAGAAAACATTGTAAAGTTTTTATTCTGTTCATCTTTCTCTGCCTACAGTTCAAAATTTCTCAATGTAAATGTTTAATTCACACAGTTTGAGGAAATCTTGCCATTTTAACAGGATGTTCCCTTGCCTACCAATTCCATTGTTAGACCTCTACATCATATTGTTAATTCAATCCATATGGGTATAAACATGCTTTGAATGCTTTTAATGAGGGGGGGGGAAGAGAAGTAGAGGGGGGAGAGAGGCAACTATTTTAAGTTTAACTAAATATAGCCCGTCAACAACAGAATATTCACTAGAAATGTTGTATATGACAAAATATTTCATATGTAAAAGTGTGATATTAATTATTTTAAATGAAAATAATAATTATCTATCTATCAATAATTCTTCCGTTGATATTTCAACAGACACACTAGTTTTTTAATATTTACTTGTTATGCTTAAATATTGTTAAAAACCTCATACGTGTTATAAAAAAGCCAATTAAAACAAAATGTTAACCCGTTTTCCAAATTAAGAATTTTGATATATAATTTTATCAACAATTACACATTTTTTAAATATTTCCCTTTATAGTCCCTTTTTGGAAATAAGAATATTTTACCTTTGTGAAGTTTGAATTTGGTAAACAATGCCACCAAGCATCTTTCAATAAATTTTAAATGCAGAAATTCTTTTATCCAATTCCAGCATGAGTGAACTAAATGTGATATTTAATCCACTAAATTTAATCACGTGGAAGTAGGGCTAAAAAATGTCACTATTAATTTTAGATAGTCTACTAAATTGCAATGCAATTTTTATTTATCATAAATTAGAAAACTCTTATAACATCGAAAACATTTGACTGAAGAACTTTAAGGCCCACAGAGGAATTTTTAGAATAGGATTGATCTGCAATAAGTGCACCCACGGCATTATTAGTGCTATAGTGAGAAAGACATTGAAGGTAACCTACTTCTATCACAACATTATTATAAAGAAAATTCATTGCTTGCATAGTTAAATAGAAAAACTCCCAGAATTGGAGTACACTTATTTCATCTCCAAAAAATGCACTTTCATCAACAGTTGATCAGTTAGAAAAATGCTTGTTTATAGCATGATTAATGGGATGAGGCAGCTTCGCAAATTTTTCCATCAATACCAAAGTAATCGCGGAAGGCATGAGCGCACTGGTGGCTGTCCAAGTATCGAAGTAAGGCACCCATGTCCATATGACCATTTCTGCCCTTGGCACTATTTTTTTCTCCCATAAAGGACACCTCTTGAAACGAGGAAAACTTCCTCAGTCGATTGCACTCGTCTTCATCGTTTATCGGCACCACCTCTTTTTTTCTACACATAATTTTCTTCCAATTCAGATGTTTAATCTGCAATTAAAAATTTTACGATATAAACTGGAATTTAATGCAAGTCTGAGGTTCAGTTTTAATAAATTCACTCACTTTAAACCACCAGTCTTCGCAATTTTTGGACATCCCCTCAATGCATATAATTCCCGGTCTTCCAGGGAGACAAAAACCTGTTATGCTGTACTCGTGCGACAAATCTAAGATCTCTCGTCGTTTAATTTTACTGAATATGTGATGCGAGTATATCCAAAACCGCGCAAAATTTTTATCACAGTCGTCATTTAAATACAATTGAGGTTTCGTTTCTTCTTTTTCAGCTTTTACGTATTCGAGTGCATGCTCTTGAAGCCAAGAAATAGCCTGTAAAATGCAAATATCACCACGGTCTAATGTGTTAACAAATACTGCCAAGTTGTTATTCAATTCATGCTGCTGGTCTCGATTTAACTTATCACTTCGAACAAATATATCTGGTTCTATGGCCGGATATTCATGAGGCAGAGTGATACAAACTTCCATTTTAACCTAAAAATGAATGAAAGCAAATATTTTCAACAGTCACAAAACACCGTTTATAAAATACAGCACAATACAATATCTTCACCGAAAAATGGTTATGGCCTCTAACTTACCTTATCAAGTTGCAAGTTTATTGTGTAATCCAAGCAGTGAGGGATATCTGAACATTTTCCTTCCACAAATTCATTTATATCGGCAATAATACTATAGTCATCAACACAAAATTCACCTGGGTTCGGGAACATCGATTGGAGCATTTCCAATTCTGACAGTTGCAAGCGTAACATTTCTTCTAGGTCACTTTTGTCTACGAGGAGCATAATTTGCTCTTCTAGCTCTTTCAGATTGATGCATTCTTCTCTAAATACGGAATCTGACGTCATACTTCAAGTAAATTTATCAGCTGCTCTGAGATAACACTTTTTCCACATCACTAGTATTAACTTCATATCAAATGATCCACGTGCGTTTGTTGACAAAATCCTCCATAATACAAAGTACGAAAAATTTAGTTTTACGAAGATTCACATTGTAATTTGGCCATATGTATAAAAATAAATTGTATTTAATTTATCTTAATGTATTTTTATAAGTGCTTTGTTCGGAACTCTATCCTTAATTTGATAATTGATAAATTATGAGAAATACATCCAATAACAATTGAACGACGTAAGCACATACTCCAATTTTGAAATTGTGAATTTTGAGGTCTTGTTTTTGTTTGGACTTATTTGCGTTTTAGATTCTCTCCTTATTATTGTGAATCGGAAATACTTAGAATTCATCTTAGTTATTTTTATTTCTTAAGGAGTCGCTTCCAAATTCTTGTTCTTTATTAACCATTTATTAACTGAGTTAATGACTGACTATAACCTGATAGTTCAAGGCTAGGGTTGTCAACTTTTAGATCTTCATGAACCAGAGTTTGCTTGAAACCTGGATACTTTAGAAGAAATCCAAGAGGAGTTAAATGTAATGATAAATATATTCAATAATCTGAAAGGCAGTCGTGATTTTAGGACATATGGTTAAAAATTGTTTATTTTTTTAAATATCGCTAATTAACGAAATTGTAAGAGCATCATCAATTTAAGTTTTTTGTATAAAACAAAATACAATGGAAAACTATCTGAATTCGAATCATTTATAAAAGCACAAAAAGGGCTTTCCGCTGCAATCAAAATTGAACCAGAGATTTGTGCTACTCACCCGGAGACCGGAAATTATGGCGATGACCCGGAGATCTCCGGCTCGAAAGTCGAAGGCTGGCAACCCTATTCAAGGCATATGTTCGTAATTGATAAATTACATATAAATATACAATTTTATTTTTAACTATAATTATAAAGTCAGATAAACAATAAATAACGTCCTTTCAGTTAATATTATTATTTATGCATAAAACACTTTATATAGAACAATACCCCTAAGGGTAAATAAGAGTGGAGTTGGAAGTAGTAGGATTACATTGGTAGGGACTTTGGTTGGGACTTTGAGGGTCCCGTGACTGCTACGGTAGTCATGGATTACTATTAACCTCGAGAACTCTCAACTCTGGAGGTTAATGGTGTAGTTGTACTTTTTATGCTATATTTATTTTCTTTCTTATATATCATCATTTTGTTTGTTTCACCTGTAATGTACTTTCTGTTGTATTGACCTTTCCACCAATCCTAGAGCTAATTTCATTGTAAATGAATAATTGTTATCTCCATAATAAAATCTTAGATCTAATCTCCTGTGGTAGGAAAAAGTCATTAACCCTTTGTGGTTCTATGTTGAAGTGGACTCAATATCACATTTTGTTCTACTGAGTTTGTGGATGCTACCTCAACACTGATTTTCATTATGGCTTCTGCTCTCATATGAAGATGATAATTTTGGTGACCTGAATGACGAATTTTACAAGTTATCCAGTGATTGTAGCTAACATACAATTTATGGAAAATTTAACTTGGACTAAACTTCTGGAACAAGTAAATAGTATTAGGTTAAATGCTCAAATGCATCACTGAATCATATTTTTCAAAAACTTGCCATCTTTTTCAATTCATCGTTTTCAGAGCATTTTGTTCATTAAACATTAATGATACATATTGCACATATGCTATTTATGTATTTTAAAATAGATGATGGAGACAATCTCCAAGGCCCCAGGTGAGAAAAACTTGCAGGAATTCTCGTAGTATAGGAGAATATTTTTATTTTTTATCTTATATTTTAAGAATGCAATTATTAATTTCTGTATGGCTATTTTTTCCCTGATTACTTACAAAATCTTAATATCTTATGAAAAAATATACATAAACGATATATTATCTTTTTATATGTAATTAAATAAAAAATTCTATTAAATAGATTGGTATAAAAATGAGATGTAAATAAATGGCATCATAGATCGCATATACCCCTCAAATTTCAGTATTCTATTTCTTACCATTTACTTGCTGTTTTAATTTAATAATTGATTTCATAGTTGGACAGACATTGAAAACATATACCCATTTTATAAAATGCACTGAAAATAGCTGAGCATGGGGTCTCCATGATATGAGGCCCTGGGTAGCCATCTGGCTCACCTATACCTGTACCCAGTACTGCTTCCTATAGGTTAGGTTTCCTTGAAGCTGAATTTCAGAGACATAAATTGGAGCAAAGTGAATCTGTTAATAAGTTTTTTTGAAAGGAACATTGGTGAAGATAAATCACAAATGTTGAGTTAAGGAAAAGAATTACTATAAAGAAGAACTGAAGTTGTTAGCAAGTGCCACAGATTGACTGCCTAGAAATTAATACTCCATATGGTTTTGGCACCTAATTGTCTATTTCTAAATGTAAGGATATTTCATGAAAGACTTATTGACTACTTTTTTGTATAGGGAGTATATGATGTGATGAAGAAATTTCTTTTGGAATTCTATAATTAGAGAAAATGATCAGAAATGGGTAGGTATTTTATTCATAACTTAATTTGAGATTTACTTTGTTGCAGGAGTCAACATCCTGAGTAGCATAGAAGAGCTCATTGATATATCTGTTCAATATCCAACTGATATTACTCTCTTTTACAAGATGAGCCCCAAAGGTATCCAAGAGCGGTATGCTGCCACGCTAGAATCAAATCAAGGAGATCCTGAACTAGACATGGCTAATGATATGGTTATTTATAGATTTGAGGTATGTTATTTACTTATCTGTGAGAAACTGGTGATATATTACATTATAACTGTATTGTTATTATTGAAGAAGGACAGGTTTAAGATGTTGGAGAGAGTTCCTGTTATGGGTGGTGTTGACATAGAAAGTTTCAACATAAAAGATGTCCCCTATATTGTGTCAGCTGAGTATGATGCTGGTACAAGTGGAAGACCAATGGAAGGATCAGTTGTTTACAGAGTTGG